>OY720676.1:166657475-167307725 GCA_963170755.1 Amphimallon solstitiale | reverse complement strand
CCTATTTTATTTCTAAACCAAGCGGAGTATACAACATAATATTGTCATTGGAAGATTGTGACATGATAACATACTGGTACAATACCAAAAATGTTGTTTCCTTGACTTTGGACACACACTCAGTGATTATTCAGGTATAACATATTAAAGCTTTTACAATATCGGCCACAGACGTAAGAAAGTAGGTATTTTTAAATAGTAATTTTTAGTACTTTTCACTCAATTTTTTACTGCCATGTAAATATAATAATTTTATTTAGAATTTTTATCATTAGCGAAAGGTATGTTGAAATGTCGAAACAAACATTAATTTCACGTACTCAAATGATATCTCTACTGATTGAGCTCATAATAGGTTTTCCATAATTAAACGTTATTTCATGGCATTCTATCAAAAGTTGTTTAATTTTTGACGAAAGACCGCCATATCTCAGACACATTTGAAAATCAACTAATACAAATTAATATCAGTTTAATGAGCTCTTAAATGATTGTCATGAAATTGAGAAAAGCATAGCATTTCTTTTAAATAAATAAAAATAAAAGTTTAAATAAATAATAATAATGCTGTTTATTAACTAAACTTTTTTTTATTAACAAATATATAAGTTTGTGTTGACGCGTCGTTATCGAACACTTGGTATAAATGAAGATATTTTAAAATTGTAGAGCTAATGATTATCTACAATTTTTGAGTTAAAAAATGTTCGTTACCTACATTATTAGATAGAATAATGGACTTACCACTTCGCTGGTCGTCTGGTTTAATTTTAGTAATTTAGTTTTTTAAAATGTAAGAAATTAATTTCTTTATCCAACAAATCTTTTTCTTTTCTGAGGTTTCTTAACACAAACAACTTGGAATATTAAATATACATATTTCCTGAATAAATAGATATTATTTACTTCATATAAGAAATTCAATACCTAAATTTTCTTTTACTGAATTTATACCTACTTCTGGTGTTTCACAGGGTTCAAATTTAGGTCCCCTGTTGTTCATATTATTTATAAATGATCATCTCCTACAGATCGACTGCCCTGTCCTTGGATATGCTGATGATATTAGAATCTATTATGTGATTACTGGTGTTGCTGATGTAGATAATCCTCAACTAAATTTAAATATACTGTCTGCATGGTATGAACATTTAGATCATTGAGTTTTGTCATGTGTGTTTCTTAATATTTCACATTAAAATCTTTATACTCTGCTTATGTATTAATTAAGCTTCAATATACCTCTTTAATGTGGTTTCCTGGCTATGTTAGTGATTGCTTGACATTGGACCGTGTCCATCGGAGGTTCCTGAAGCTTTTCTCGTATAAGACAGACGGTGTTTATCCAAAGAGGAGCGTAGGACAGGATGATCTGTTATTACGGCAAGATATAGTATCTCTAAATATTAGAAGAGATGTTACCTGCGAAGGATTTTTACATAGGCTGTTGAACGGCAATACTGACTGCCCCGATATCCAAAACCGAGTGTTATTTCTGACACTACGGATTGACTCCAGGCATAATATATAATGGTATGTTTGTAGCAGCTTTAGCGATCATTAGAAGGGCTCCAAGTGCTCCAACATTCACGTTTATTGGATGAACCAAAATGTGAAGACACTCATTGTGCATTGTCAATCGTCATTGGATATATTTTTGCCTTCTACTTACTAATGTATACACCTGTTATATTGTATATTGTATATTTATATTATAGTTCGTAATTAAAACAACACATTACAACACAAACAAAATGAGTAGATAACATTTCGAGCAAGGAAGTCTGCGATTGTATAACATTCCATGTCAATTAGTACATCCCTCATCCTCTTCCTGAAACAGGTTATAGGTAGCGTTGTTATATCTGCGCTTATGCCGTTGTATAGTTTTGGACCCCAGTGGTCCACAGACAGTTGGGAACGTGCCAATCTGTGATGGGGAGTTTTAATTGGCTTCTGCCTCGGGTAGTGTATTGGTGATTGTACCCATTGGTATCGAACAGGTGTCTGTTAGTGTGACATACACCACCGCCACAAGAATAAATGCCGATGGCAAGGTAAGTATCCCCTGCTCTCTAAAGTAGTTCCTACACCTTTCACCACACTTCAAGCCGCGCAGCGATCTAACTGCCTTCTTTTGCAGAGCGAATATTCTAGCCGCACCCGCCGTATGTCCCCAAGAAAGGATTCCATAGCTTAGTAGGGAGTGGAAGTACAAACAGTACGCCGCTCTAGCTGCCTCGTAGGTAGCAATATGTTTTAATCTTTTAATAGCGAACACCGCGGAAGTCAGTCTCCCAGCCAGATCGTCCACATGTAGATTCCACCTTAGGTATGAATCCATAGTCAAGCCCAAGAATTTGGCGTTCCCACATTCTTCTAATGTTTTTGTGGTAAATGTCAAGAATTGTATTTTGTCAGGATTCGTTTTCAATCTCTCTGCTGCGAACCATCCCTCGGCATGTTGTACGGCTGCAGTGGATTTTCTCCGCAGCTCATCCTGTTCCCCAGCTCTGACCAACAGCGACGTATCGTCGGCATATACACACAACTCCGCATCCGGAATATTGACTGGCATATCATTAATATACACAAGAAACAGAAGTGGGCCAAGTTTTGACCCCTGAGACACTCCGTATTTTATTTCGGATATATCAGAGACTCTATCGTTCCATGTCGTCATCTGAGTTCTTTCTGACATGTATGATTTTATTAGTTTTAATGGGAGGCCACGCACCCCAATGATGTTCCAATTTTTCGAATAGTATGTCTGGAGCATACTCATTTCTGCACACATCCTATTATCTAGTGCCTCAAAGATGTAATCCAAGGCTGCTGCCATGCCACTTATTACAGAGTGTCCCTTCCTGTATCCATGTTGCTTGCCGGTTAGGAATCCCTTACTTTCAAGGTAGTGCCTTAATCTCTGAGCAATAGCCTGCTCAAAGATTTTTGATACAGCTGGCAGAACACTTATCGGTCTATAATTTTCACACGAACTTGTATCACCCTGTTTGTATATAGGGATTACCTTTGCTAATTTCAGTTGTTTTGGGAAGGTGCTTTGTTCAATACATTTATTAAGGATATCCGAAATAGGTGTGCTTATCTCGTCTGTGAATTGTTTCAGTAAATAACTTGACACATTGTGTACATCCCTGGTATGCTTTGCTTTGAGGTTTATGATAATTTTACGTATATCTTCATTAGTAACTGGCTCAAGATAAGTTCTCCAAAGATAGATTTTGCAGGTATCTCTTTGGTGTTAGTCGTTTTAATATCTTTTACAGTTCTCTCACCAATAGAACAGAAGTATTGATTTAATTTCGAGACCTCTAGAGTCAGGTTGTTCTTCCTCTCTCCTGCACTACTTGTCTATTTTCTTATTACATCCCATATTGCTCTACTTTTGTTATCTGACTCCATTATATACTGTGCATTCGAGTGGCGCTTGTGGTCAGATATCATTTTCAAATATTCCTGTTTAAGCTGGCGATATATGGTATAGCATTTCTGATTTTTAGTCGTTTTAGCCATCAATGCCCACGCATCCAGAGTATTTTTCATACTGATAGATTCATTCTTATGCATTTGTTCACTACTCCTTCTGCCATTCGGTACCCTTACTTTCTTTTCAGGGAAGTGTTGCTCGAATATGCTCATGAAGATGGTATGGAAGCAGGTGAAAGACTCCACGGCATCTGGTATTGTCATCGATAAGTATAGTTTACTTTCTGATTCGTTCTTAAAGTTATTGATATTGCGCTCATTGAAACTTATCTTGGTTTTTGTTTTTATTTCAGCCTTTTGTTGCTTAAATGTCTCGAAGGAGAGGAATTGCGCATTGTGATTTGACAAGTGCAGGCCCACGGTAGATTGTAATATAGTTTATAACCCCGCTTTGGGCTTTACCTGTTGGGTCATAAAGATGATTATTATTATTATTATTACAACCGTAGTAATTTTTTTTATATCAATATTCTGTGTTTATGTGCTTCAACAGAAAGCCTCTTGTATTGTGCCCACATGTGATGACTACAATGTTTTTGACCGTAGTATGAATTCACGACTTACTAATTATATTTATTCTGAGATGTAACAAAAATATAACTCCTTTTACCGTTTACATATATGTATTACAACAAATGCTATTTATTAACGAAAATTTGACTCTTAAACTTGATGATTCATTCCTTACTTGAATTACACAAAATTTCAATAATATGTTTATTAATAACATATTAGAAAAAACTGATAATTTGAATTTAAAGTATTACCATTTTCTAATTAAAAATTAAAGTGAAAATATTTTTTAGCGACTGTACTGATGAAGTTGGCCATGATTTGAATAATAACAAAATAAAAGTAACAAAATTTCTGCTCTCATCCTATGTGTTTACAGATGACATTTGCGACACATTGAAGCGACTGAATATTTTCCTGCGAAGGTAAAATTACGGAGAACAAATATTTTATGAAACAAAGGAAATAAATGCGTATTATAAGAATATTTAATCTCTTTCGGTATACACACACTGGTAGAATATAGTCTGAACAAACTCGTAAATCATTTACAGCCAAGGACTATTTAATTGAACAATTAGCGACAGCAGAGTTCAAGGTAAGTCATGCAAACACACGAAGATTTTCTATTTGAGAAGCAGATAAAAATTTATAGTTTTTATTGTGTCCTTTTCCGGATATTTTAATTAATTTCTTTTAGCCGTATTATTTATACTTTCAATTATGTCTAAGTGTACTTGTTTTATTTACTGAAACGTAAAAGAACAAAGGATACATTTTGTACGTTTTCCCTTGCCAGCGAGTTATTTAAAATGTTAATGTAATATGAGTGGTTTTTTTAAAAAGTTTACAATTAATTTCATTGTTTCCATTTTGTTTTGTGTTTCTACGTTTCCGACAATTCACAAAAACTAAACGCTCAATTATATTATATTATACTGTTTCGCTTCTTAAGTTTGATGAAAAAACGCTCGAATTACACACATACTAAGCCTGTCAGCTTTTAATAATTTAATTTTCCCTCTCCGACCCTGTAAATTTCATAATTGTTTGTTCCTCCAGTTAATGTGCTTGCTCTTTGTGCTGTGTTCGCCAGGTTCCAAGTGGAACTCATAAATATTACATCGTTTTTTGTCTTTAAAGCTATTTAACTTCATTATACATGGACTGTAAATTTTATGGTTTAATATATAATTTAACCAATGGTGAATAGAATTGAGGTATGCATAATGTATATAGAGAAGCATCGTTTCTGGTTGCACTTTTTTGCTTCTTTTGTTTTCACTAATAATTGTTTGTGTTTATCTTTATCTTTACTAAAAAATTTAAATAATGATAGTACATTTCATAAAAGACTGACTTTCAATTGAACAAGGAATGCATGGTTTAAAAGTTATCCGACGGTATCTTTTGTATGGTGTTGTATTTTGTTGTTATTCTCCGTAATTATGTTTTGAACAAATTTT
The DNA here is from genome assembly GCA_963170755.1 of Amphimallon solstitiale. Classification (NCBI taxonomy): domain Eukaryota; kingdom Metazoa; phylum Arthropoda; class Insecta; order Coleoptera; family Scarabaeidae; genus Amphimallon; species Amphimallon solstitiale. The sequence continues at coordinate 167,302,236 of OY720676.1, read as the reverse complement.
GATCTCCCTATCAGTAAATCTTTATGCTTTACTCTACCTGTATGTTATGGGAATTTAATAATACCTTATTGAATTGTACAGCATAACGAAAAATGTATTTACTCATAAACTAATGTTCACAGGATGCCTGTCATAATACTTTATTATTTGCATTTGAGTAGGTGTGTCATTAAAAACATTAAATTTTATTGTTTTTCCAAAGATGTAAATACCTCTTTCACTTTGGGGTCACGGTAGAATAGGAACCATTGTAATGTTTCTGGTTTCGTCTGACCTCCAAGCGAATGCCCTCAAGTTCGAATTAGTTTATGTTTATTACATTTCCTTTATGAAAATGATTGAGGTATTTTACTTATTATTTATGTTAAAATTAATCCCTAAATTAGTATTCGGTTTCAAATAATTACTTATTAAGTAATAAAATTTGTGTCATTAGTTTATAGGAAGGTAATAATATTCATCCATGGCATGAAATAGTATAGGACTATCTCAGGTAAATTTTCTTATTTTAAACCTTTATCTAAAAGAAATTATTTTCTAATAAAATTAAACTAAAACTTAATATAACTACCTATTTATAATGTATTTGTATTAATGTAATTCTCTTTTATTATATCTCTATTTATATTCATCTACTTTTTCTATACGGATCTCTAATTCTTTTAGATATGACTCATCTAGACTGCACATTAATATCCTGTGATTAGCAGACTCCAACACTTCATAAGTCATTACTACTTGCTTTTTAATATAAATTTATAATATAAAAGTGTTTTTAAACATTCAACATTGTATTTATAAATATGCCAAAATGATGGCTAACTGATTCAGTGTAATAATACATAAGCAGATACCTATCCAAAAGTCAACCCCGTTCAATAATATGTGCCTATTTATAAACAGAGATGCGACTTTTTTGAGTACTTCCATGTCATTGTCATTTAATTTTAAACAGCACATAGTTAGAATGAAGCCTAACAAAATTTTAAGTAAATTATTTACATTGCCAGTTTTATATTGAAGTAGTGTCTTGAAAGCTCACTTCATAGCAATGGGTCTCGATTTCGGAACCTGATTTTTTGGGCTTTTCACACTCCTCGTCTAATGCAGTGATGAACTAACTTAGTTCAAACATCAGATTCTGGCGTAATATTAACTCACTGGCGTAAATACAGGGAATGATTAGGCATGCTAAGCCACAAAGTAGTTAAGTGACAAAGTCAAGTAGAATATTCTAGAGCCAGTAAGCCTTAAAGAGCCATGCCAAAGAAAAAATTTGCCGGCATGCCCATAAAGATTTCAATTAGATTTTATCCTGTTAAATTATAAATATAGAATTTACTATATACAGGTTGTGTCATCTCTGCGGGTAAAGCAGATTATTCCTTTACGAGTAAAGATAATTGGAAGCAGTTTTTTTCACTGTGATAGCTACTTATCAAGAGCACATTTTAAAAATATTTCGTATTATACATAGTGTTTCGTAAGTTTAAGTTGGTGGCTAACCATAGCTATAGGGATGAAATGTAAAGTTTTAATATGATTTTCGTATGTACTACGGTAATGGAAAAAAATGGATATATTATTTAGTATTAACAATACTCTGTATACCAGAAATAAAATTCAAAAAATATGTATAATATAACACCAATAAACAAATTTTGAAACCAAATATACTAATAACTGATATTAGTAAGTGTAGAAACAGAAACTGTTACCTGAATTGGATCAGTAAATAGTGGAACAGAAATTATAAAATAACAATAAATATCCACATTCAAATAGGTAAAATTTAAAGGTGTTCAAATTCACCCGTTTTTTGAAGATGCTTTCGAAATGATATATCGACATTAATAAAGTTTTGAGTAGTTACATTTCTAAATATTTGTCGAATCCCTCATAACTTTTTTGTTGTTACGGGTATATGTACTCTATATTTGCTCTTTTGCGGATCGCTCTAAATAAAAGAAATTAATTTTGTTATCTCCGAAAACCCAGGAGGCTAGTCAATATTGCCTTCACGGGCTAGCCACTTCCTTGGAAACATTTCATTTAAAATATTTCGTGTCTGCAGAATAGAATCTAAAAAAAAAAAGAAATAACACACTATCAAAAGAAATGCAGGGCATATATTTTAGTTATTGTCCATTGACAGAACATTCTTCTAGCTTTAAAATTATGAGTGCGTAACTTAATATTTAAATGTACTTTTTAAGGATCATATTTGTTTCATTTTAAGATCATTGCAACGATGGTTTAGCTAATATCCAGCAAACGACTTATGAAATTTCTGGGTTTCTTTGATTTTGAATTAGCAATACTACTAGTAGTAATGAAAGTATCCACACTCTCTTAAAGACATCTCTTCTGGGATATCTTCTGTCAGGGTAACGCTGTTCGTAAACTCATTGGGCTAATAAATAATAATATTTGGCATTCCTTCAATACAAAAGCACCATATTAAAATAAAAAACATACAGTTGGCAAAATTATATCCAAAAAACGATAATAGCTCAGGAATGGTCACTTTTAAAATAATAACGTCTCACATGTTTTTGGTGAGAAATTTTGTAAGCAATTCAAAAATGAACCAATTTACAGGATGCTCTATTTGGAAAAAATCACTTTTAGACAAAAATGTGTCATGTAGGGGGAGTTGGGGCACATTGGCACATTTTTTTTATAAATTAAAATTTGCGTCTTAGAACTGTTTTGAAGAAAAATTTTATCTACTAATGCACACACAATTTAATATTGTTTATTAGTGTGCCTTAGATTTTTTATATCTCTTCGGACAAATGAAAAATTTGTAACTTAAAAATAAATTGAATTTGTATCAAACTGCCCCATATCCGGGGCACATTGATATAGGAAATGCACCTTGGTACTTACATCAATATGAAAATGTGTGATATATTTTTGATATTTTTATTAGTAATTAGTAAGAAAAGTACAAATAAGTAGTTATTTATTATTAAAAAAAACAAAATTACTTAAAAAAAACAAATTTGTTGAACTTTGCTTATTGGACATTGAAAGAACTAAAGTCAACTGGAAAACTGAACATTGAGGCAATTCTGCTTGTTCCTTTTGTCACACTAGGTTTTGGCAGTTTGAAAATTATGTCCGCGATATCGACAATAGATTTATTCCACATTTGGGTAAACGAAGATCCAAGATGTAGGCTTCTTTCTTAGAAAGGATATTTCAAATTCGGACATTGCATGATCTTTTGAAATCACTTTTCCCACGTAGTGAACAACAGATTTCTTTTTTGCAAATTTCACCAACAAAAAATCTTCAATTTCGATAGTTCCCGGGGTAGGTTTCTTCAACTTGTTCCGTGTTCGGGCTTTCTTCGTCTTCTGATATGTCCCACTCACTGTCATCTAGAACTGGTTCCTCAGACTCGCAAGAGCTGGAATCTGATTCAGTTTTACTTCTACGTACTCTTTTTTTGTTGTTGTTGTGGGTGGTAGTCAATTCCAGTAGTTTTTTTTGCGGATTTCAATTGTTTTGCCTTTTCTTTCATTTCTTTATTCTGCCGTTTCATTTCTTTTTCATCGTGAATCATTTGCAACCTATCTTTCTCTGGTGTGTCGGTGAAAATTCTTAATTTTCCCTTTTCTCTGCCTTTTCTTTTATTTGTTTTTTGTTGAGCCTTTGGAAACGGTCTAATAGATTCGGGTGTTATCAAAACTTTTGAAGTGAATAGAGAAGGTGTACTAGGTTGTACAGGATTGTGTGGAACGGATTTTATTTGGTCATTAGTTTCATTTCCAGTTCTGTTTTCCTGAGATTTGGTAAATGATTGACAATCTAATGATGCCTGAAAAATTTTGCAAGGCGCGTAATCGTCGTCTCCAAAAGCCATTTTGTTGAAAGGCCAAATACCAGGCCTACTGAATCCGTTGGTGATGTTGTTTGGAGTAAAACATTGAAGAAATGCCATTTTGGAAAGTTCGGCAATATTATATATTGATATTGTTTTTCCTGCATTGTTCAGATGCCAATCATTGAATGCTATTTTGAGTTTTCCTTTGAAAGGAGCGAAGACACTCACGTCCAGGGGTTGCAGTTTGTGAGACGTGTGTAGTGGTAACGACAAATATACAATGCCGTTTTCCCTGGAGAAATTTATTGCTTCAATAGAGATGTGCGATTCGTGGTTGTCGCATAATAATAAGATAGGATTTTCTTTCGAACATGAAGTGTGTTTTTTTATATGTCTCAAGACGGCTATGAACAACTCTGCATTCATCCATCCTGATCGATTAGAAAGTCCCACACTACCTTCTGGTGCACCTTTTAAAAAATGATCCTTATAGTGGACACGCGGGAACACATAAACCGGTGGCAAAGTGTTTCCTGCGGCAGTGACAATTCCACAGAATGTAACCAATTCACCACGTTCACTGGAAACAAGTTGTCCAACTTGTCTCTCCTTCTTGTCTGCCAAGATCTTAGGGGTGTTTAAGACAGTTGTAATCCCTGTTTCATCCATATTAATAATCCGATCAGGTGTGAAATGGTATCTTGCCAACACATTTTCATAATTTTCAAAAATTGATCAACAGTCTTTTTATTATACGAAAAAGATCTTGCCGCGCTGGTATTTTCCGGCTTCCTCAAACTTATATTTGAATTCCGCTTACGGAAAGCAATTAACCAGTCAACACCAGCCATTTCTTTATCATCCCATGAGTGAGGGTATTTCGTTGCCAATTTTTTGGCGTATTCAAACGCCAGTCGTCGAGTTTGAGTCAACGTTAACCCATAGTGCATTTTGCTGCTTTTTATTATATATTCATTCAATTTCGTCTCTTGTTCTTTAGTAAAAACTTGCGATGTCGTATATTTTGTCGAATACATTTCTCCCCTTGGTTCTCCTTCATTCCGTTCTGCATTTTTGCGAGCTTTTTCAATTCGATGTTGTAGCGTAGAGGCTTTTAAACAAAACTTTTTTGCTGCTTTTCTAATAGATAAAGTTCTCTGAAGGGCTTCATTGACTGCAGACGCAACGATCTCTTCATCTATTTCAGTTCTATTCGTTTTTCTCTTATAATTCCGTACCATATTTTCTTAAAAAAAAAATATAAAAGTTGCATTATAGGGGCACATTGACACACATCAAACTGCCCCACGCAATAGTGTATCAATCCGCCCCACCGATTCTAATGTAGGAAACATTAACGGCAAAAAAAAACTACAAGAGATTGGAAAAATATCTTGCATACACGTAGTCATCGAACATGTACTTACCTAGTAGAAAAAGAGTACCACCGCAAAAATACCACTTAATAGACAAACAGTTCAAAAACCGGGTGCGTTTAAATTTACTTGAACGCCTGAAAAATGTACTTGTGCTTATTTACTGCGTAACTGTCAGCGCAGCGTCTACAGTTTCCGCCGGTAAAATTTAATTAACAAGCGCCATCTATTATAAAGGGTTTGAATATTATAGCTGTTTTACTTTTCCACTTAGTAATGGTATATCAATGTGCCCCATGCATCAATCTGCCCCAACTCCCCCTACGTATAATCCAGTTTTCTACAAATTCAGTTAGAAATTGCAAAAAAATAAAATTTGTTTGTATTAGGACCTTTTATTATGAATAACGCTATCAAAAATTGTGTTCATCTAACACGTTGTTTTCGAGAAATATAATTTTATAAATTATTTTTTTTCAGAAAAGTAGCAATAAATCGAAAACCTTAAATTTTAGGCCTATACTATCTTATCACTTTTTGACTAAGAATTATACGGGAAACACAAAAATTAAACAATATACATGGTGTTCCAAAATAATTTTAAAAGGTGCTTCTAATAAGTGGCTATCTTAGGAAGTAACTCGCTTGGAAACATCTTTTCTCATAGAGTCACAATCGGTCCTACCCACGGAGATGATTCATCCTGTATATAATTACTACAATAGTACTTTTAGGAGCAAATCTCCAATTAGTAGAATTAATTTATTTTTTTCAATCTTCTTAAAATATAAAAAACAAAATTCAGTGAATGAAATATTGCACTTTTCAATACATATTCAAATACGTAAAGAAATCATATTTACCGCAGCTAGGGTCCACTAGATTTGGTTTTATCCGCTATTATTATTTAATAGTTATCAGCTCTACTACTGTTAGCAAATTCCATTTTCAAATATCAACCATTAGCTAGAAAGGTAAGAGATAAATTCCGCAAGACTGTGCTGATAAAATTGTCTTAAAAAAATAATTATTGTTCTTTAAAGTTTTGCAAATGCTGATTACTGGAGAGCTTGTGTAAAAGATACACACGGTACAGTGCTATCACATATCACATTTGATTTTTACGAATTATGTATTCTTACGAGCTAGGTAATATTATTGTTAAATTGTCCACAACAATGTAACCAGAGCAGTCAAGAAGCTTGGTCGCTAATGGTTATAGCCGGAAAAAAGAAGAGTTGTGTAAAAAAAGAATGGTCAAATAGAAAGAATTTAGAACCGGTAGTGAAAAATATTCAAAGGAAGAGTATGATTAATTCATGAAGGGTTTACTTCAATCGATTCATATTAAATTAGACCTTAAAAAATACTTTGTAATGGTTTTGCCAGAAGTTTAGAATACTTTTCTGAACAGTGTCCAGTTTTATCTCAAGCACAGCTAGAAGAAGATAAATTCGCATGGATTGAACTTAAAAGAAAAATAAAATATAGAAATTTGTAATACAAATTTAAAAGTACGTTTTCTCCAGTCACATCTGAAATATTTTCTTGAAAATTTAAACGAAATCAGCGAGCTCCGAGATGCAAAGTGAATGATTTCACCAATGAAAATCAAGAAGACAGTCGAAAAATTAGGTTTGAAAAGAAAGAAACGCTAAGGTCCGGAAAGCTTATATTCCGGGCCTTTTTCATAAAATCAATTTTCATTGTGATGACGATGAGAACTTAGGATATAATTTTACAGTATGTATAACTGAAATAATAAAATAAAAATATTATTTACAACGTTTTGTGAAAAATCGGGATAGAAAGAAATATTTTTCATTTTTGGAATCGTCCCTAAAAATTATATAAAAATTACACAAAATTAAAACAATTTTACCAAAAAATATATTAGAGAAATTATTAACCGACTTTCCAAATTAAAACTATTTTATTGAGTGAAATTTATAGAAACCACATAAATGGTATAGTAAAGTTTTACAATACTCAGTATATATTTTTACTTTGCACAGTTGGCAGCATAGAAAAGTCCTTACGTTTCGAAATAAGTAATATTTTAATATATGGAAATTTAAATGGTCTTATAGCAATTTTCAAAATTTAAATTGCAAATTTATATTAACTTAATTTTACATCTCATTAAGGCCATGTTAGGTATAATCCAATGACTCACGTAAGTGAATTTACAAGTTTATAGCATAAATTCATATGACTGGAAGGTAGATATTGTATTTCTATTATATGACATTTCAAATATGTGCATGTTGATTAGGAAAGTACATATTAATAATTGTGTCTTTATCCCTTAGAACTACCTGTTATAAATATGTGCTACCTGCTTCTACCCCTATTAGTTTTACAACACTGCCTGTTTTAATTGCTTACTAAATGCCACTTATAAATTTGTAATTTAGAGGGATTTGTAATGAGACCAATAAATAGGTAGACATAGGTTGGTATGACAACGAGAAGATACACTTAAAAAATGTAAAACAGAACCTATCCCGATTACAAAATATACAGGTAGTACACTGAACAGTAACATATATAATGAGGTATGGCCATCACACGACTTTCTTATACGTATGAGCGTTTTAAATTATACGTGTGTTACTTCATCTCCAAAATTTATGAATTTTTTTATATGAAAATTATTCAACGTCCTATTATAAGTACTTCTATTCTCTTAAAAATCTCTATACAATGCATACTTTGCGAGATTTTCGAAAGAAAAGTGTTACTTCCGGTCCGAATTTTTAAATTTCATTTATACAAAAAATATTCCAAATCTAGCTCTAAATACTTTTGTACTCTTGATAAATATATATAGAAAGAATAATTTACGAGATATTTGCACAAAATCGCTATTCGATAAGAGTAAAAGAGTTACTTCAGGTCATAATTTTGAATTTTTTTTATACAAAGGGTATTGAAAATTAAGTTCTAAATACTTTTATACTCGTAATGCAATGTAATTGAGTACATATGAATTCTTTATAAATTTGTTTAAACTTTGTGCTTGACGAAATATTGACAAAATTCGATTTCTTTTACTGAAGTAAACTACTACTTCCGGTTTGCCGATTTTATTGAAAACTAATCAGATTACAAAATTTGGAATCGATAACAATAATGGTTTGAGCGCTATCGAGGTCACACACACAGACACACACTGACACACGCACACACACAGGCATTTTTTAAAAACTACTTTTTCGGTATCAGGGGACTTAGAAAGTAAAACTAATATGACTTAACCATAAACTTCATTATACATTACGCATTATATACATAATATACAAAAGAGTGAAAACAAAATTAAAATGATATGGAAATTAATAAATGGAGGGATATCTAATAGAGAAAAAGTGTAACTGAAAATGCCGATCTCTCATCCGATTAAATAAACACATATCTCTGTAAAATACGGATATGGAAATGGAAAATAGCATAACTATTTGCACCGATCAATTAATCAAACTATATTAAAATGAAAAGTAATAGATCTCGTTTCTTAAAGGTGGTGCAGGGGGAAATACATCATTAGTGATAACAAGTGTAAGGATAGTGAGGATATTCATGGGATGAATACCAAAGTACCATGAAGTATGTTTCTAATGAGCTAAATGACCCCTTGACAAAGATAATTAATGCCTGCCTTCATTGTGGAAGGGTATTTCCCAGACCAGTTAAAGCATGCAAACAAGATACAGATTTAGAAAGAAAAATGAACTCAACAGCTGCAAAAACTATAGGCCAATAAAATATTACCCATTATATCTAAAGTCTTCCAACAAACCATCCTATCAAGGCGGTCTTCTAACGACATGTCAACATGCGTACCATAAGAATAATTCATTAGTAAGTGTATTGAACTATATAAACGATGCAATGAATGAAAAGAGGATAGCAAGCTTCAATCTATTAGACTTACGTAAGCAAGTCATTTGATATGGTGGAGCACATGATACTGATACTATAGAATAAGAGATCAACCTCTACAATTAATTAGGTCCTAGTTATCAAATAGGAAACAGACGATTCAATAAAAATCTAATAAACTGCAAGTAGGGAATACCACCTATGGTGCACCCCAAGGCTCGATTCTGGGTCCATTGCAGTTTATTGTATATATCAACAATCTACCGGGGGTCTTGCCCAAGATCGAAATATGCCAATATGCTGATGATAGCACCATCATTACCAAAGATAGTGATAAGGAAAAAACTGAGAAAATATAATCCCATGACGCAATTGAAAGAGCTGAATTGTCGTTCGCAGCCCATAAACTCAAATTAAATGTCAACGAAACACAACAATTAGTCGTTAAAACTAAAACAGCCGATGATAGAAGTGTTTGGGTCTGACTGTGGATACTGGATTAACGTGGGGAAGGCATATAGATTAACTGGCGAAAAAACTGACATCAGGGATCTACGCCATTAAGTGAATAAAATCAATAGCAACACATCAAGCTGTGGTATTCACCTATGACACCGTTTTCCATAGCCACCTCTCATATGGAAACCAGTTTTGAGGCACTTCTGCTTGATATACAATGAATCGTGCAGAAGGATCTTCTTCTTAAAACTAAACTCTACTAGTTTGCTTTGCAATAGAAGTAAGGTAGTAATTGCTACTTTTTTTCTTGCTACGTGATATAAACTTCATCATCCGTCAATCTGCCTCTTATCATAATGATATTTATCTATAGGAAATACAAATTTAAAATAATTCTTATTTGAATTCAAAGTACTTCACATGTGTTAATAAAATGTGCAAGTTTTGGAAAGGTCACTACAAACAGTCCTTGTCATGTATTGTAAAGAAAAGGTAAACATTACCTTTGAAAAAAAAATGTTAAGTTCAAGGATGGTAATAATTTTGCCTAAGAATGTTTTGGAAATGCTGTCTATAACATTGCTACTCTGCACATTCTCAGTTTCTATAAGTTCTATTATAGTGTAACGAATATGTAATAATAAGTACCCCTTGAAATTCCATTTATTCGAATTTAAAAATGAAAAAAGAAATTTTAAAACTATTTTCACACTTTAAACTGTAAGTTTTCCAAGGAAAAATATATAAATCTCGGGACTGATAAATCGCTTCCAAATAAGAGACGCGATGCAGACTTTCTTCTGCAAGGCAAGACAAAAATATCACGATAGAGAGAAAATTTAATAACGATTTTAGATATTCACTCCAAACCAAGGGCGAAAAGACTGGCTGCATTTGATGTATAAAATGAATAATGTGAATATTCGAGATTTACTGCTGAAGAGATGCAACAACTTTGATAGGAACGCAGCCACCAGTTAATATGCTAAAAGTGCAATATGTTACTTTGTGTGAAGACTCAAAGCGTTCACATTCAGATGCATCTCTATGCATCTACATCTCTATCTAAGTGTGCATAGCTAGAATCTATGCAGCATAATACAAGTCTTAGGTTATTTGTTATATTTGTTCATATGCGTTAAGATAATGAAAATGCAAAGACAAAAATTAAATTGCATATACATATATATTATCGATATCCAAGTGAATACCTATATAAAAGAAGCAGAGTAAAGATTTCAAATATAATAACAGTAACATATTTTACTCACGAAAGTTCTTGCAGAAAAGGTAGTTTCAAAAATTAATAGATTTTTATTTTAAGTCAAATGAAGACACGTTATATATAGGTATTAAGAGTGATTTTTTATTTAGCAGTATATTAAGAAAATGAGGTGTGGGCACCACACGACTTGGATCTAAAGTAAGTCTTATTGAGAAGAACAGTTTTTTGTGAATATCTATTCAAAGTATGTACTTTTTATAAGAAAAAAAACACGAATATATTCCGAAGTTAATTTTCAACAACTGTTAAACAAAGTGTTTCAAAATTTATGTTTACGTTTTAGAAAGTATAGTATATTTCAGTCATTATAGTTTATTTCAAATTATAAGAATATAACTTTGAACGGCTCTAATGCTTTTATTGCACTACCTGCGGCAATAACTACCTGGCCGATCAATACGATTATATTTTACGCAAACAAACTGCTGAGGTTCATAATGACAAAATTTAAGTAAATATAGTTAGGAGAGTCGGTATATATTACATCTAATATTGAGTCTATTTATCATTTATAATTAATCTTTACTGCTGTATACATATTTGAGTTTTCTCTCTTTACTTCACGAACATGTGGCTACCTTTTGCTGAAAGTGTTAGTGATGATGATGTGGATAGTGATAATACTGTTGGAGCACGACAGACAGAGAAAGCATATATCAGAAGATGCAAAACAGATAATTCTCAATGTCTATCATACCCTGATGGAAGAAGATAACGAACTACAAACCCAGAACATTCAACGAACGTCGCAATTAACCAAGGTGCCTTTTGAAACAATATATAAGATAATTAAGAATAACGCAGGGCATCGAAAGCAAAGAAGTGACAAATGAGCACCGAGAAAAATTGAAGAGTATGAAATTGATACTATTAGGCAGCAAGTATACGCCTTCTACAGAGGAAATGTTGTATCTACACTTGACAGCTTACATAAAAGAATCAGTGATGAGCCTATAAATATTCAGTGTTCTAAAGCAACCTTGTGGCGGACGCTAAAGAAAGGTGGTTTTAAGTTTAGCACTATAGATAAACGTTGCGCAATTATGGAAAGCCCGAGGTTACAGAAACTTCGATATGAATACTTAACGGCAATTAGAAGGTATAGACAGGAAGGACGATTCATATGTTATTTAGACGAGACGTGGTATGACACCCATGACACAATTTGCAAAGGTTGGGTGAATAGTTCAAGTATGTGTTAGTTGGACGCGCCGGTTTCGAGAGGGAAGAGAATAATTATTCTTCATGCTGGGTCAGAAAAAGGATGGATCGGACAGCCGCTATTATCTGCTAAAAATGTTAAATCCTCAAGTTTAGATTGGTTTGGTAACACTTTGCTGCCAAATTTACCAAAAGATAGTGTGATGGACAACGCTCCGTATCATTCTCGACAACAAAACAAAGTTCCTACAAAATGTAATAATAAGAAAGATATTAAAGAATTTTTAGAAGCAAATGATTTATATTTTGAGGATCATTATACAAAAAACCAATTAATAGAGGTGATGAAGACAAAAGAATATTAGGATTAAGGATTATTATGTGGATAACAGAGCCAAAAAAGCAGGACATACAATTTTGCGTTTACCACCATACCATTGCATTTCCAATCCCATTGAATTTATATGGGCCAAACTGAAAAATACCATAAGACGAACAAATAAAATACCGAAATTTAGTGAAATCAGTGTAACACACATAAAAAATGCTATGGAACATATAACTGCTGTAAATTGGAAAAATGCTGTTAAACACACAGTAGCAAAAGAGGACGAATATATGTGCATGTACAAAATAGTAGCACCTCTGATTATAAATTTCCAATACGATTCAGACACAGACACCGATTTGCAAGACAACTCAATCACAGAAGATGATTTATGAAATGTGGTGACACATAAAAATTTTATTGTGTATTACAAACTAATTACCTTTATATATCTATATGTATCCACTACACATGTTGCCACGCGATTTGTAATTTTTTCTTTGCATATAAACCCATTGTATAGATATTTTTTATTATATACTTGAAATTAACAGCGTTTTATTATTAGCTTATAGGGCGCTAGTTTATAGTCAATACAGCCCCTAGATTCATACGTTGCAAATAGGTAAACCGTACCCGTTCAATAAGGAGACCAGGTAATAATTATCGTCACAGAAGGAGATGCAATAAAAGCATTAGAGCCGATCAAAGTTATATTCTTATAATTTGAAATAAACTATACATGAAGACCGAGTTATTACCTATTACTAAATAATAGATATCTAAAATTAAAATAATTTTAAAAATGATGGTATATCATGGATAAATGGAACAAACAAAGAATTCAAACATTTACTCGGTTACGTTCATACCATTTTTGCAACCAAGAAAATGTAAATAACACTCGCCTTTTCGACTTGAAATGAATTCACGGTATAAGTAATAGAAACTTATAATGACATCTGGAGATATCTTGACGTCTGACTGCACGGGAGCGTTGTGAACAACAATAACTCAATATATGCACATATTTCAGACAGTTGCTTCTTACTGCTTCACCGTACAACAAGAAACGGTGCACCAAGAAGCTCAACTACTAATATCCCTTCCAGGGAATAGAAATAATTCACTTTGCATCTGTAACTTTTAATGGAACCGGTAACAGATCAAAGTTTCAGAAATGCACGATCCGAAATGACGTGCGTAACTTCAATTTTTCACCCAAAAGATGTATGCTCTAAGTTGTTTATCTCGCGAACGCCGTTCGATAAGTTTACATTACATTACTCGATGAAAAATCGTCGTCGAAAACATGGATGTTTTTATACATTACGTCTTACAGGATTTTTCTCTTTATAACGTTTACATTCATGCAAGTATGAACGTGTGTAAGCAAGTCTACGAGTGAATGTCGAAAAGCTGCAAAATAACATTAGTTTTGAAATATTGGAACCAATTATGTGCTAATGCCCCTTTCAAATAATAAAAATCAAGTTGCAGTAATGTAAACCTCAGCATTTTACTTATAAAAGAACAATACTAAAAATTATTAACTCCATGTCTTTGATACAGATATCAGCTTAACCCTATTGCATTAGAATGGATTAATGCGAAATAGTACCTGCCTGAAGAGTCTACATTTACTTGATTCAATTTTACATAATTTATACCTGAGACTTACCTTCAGTCATAGTATATACCATAATGACAATAATATAAACAAATAACAAAGATAATAAATACGTAAAATATTAATCACATTTAAGAAATAATATAGAGCAACAGGAAAACATTAAAAAGACAACAACTAATGAGAACTCTTGAGCAAACTAATTACAATTCTTGGCAAAATGCAGTATAGGAACCCCCAGTAATATATTCTTTCTACCAGTTAGAAGAAGAAGCACTTCATGAACTCTTCCTCTTGGGCGTGGAACTCGAAAATTAACTTCTATACGCAAATCAAGTGAATCGATCTTAAAGAGAATGACATTTTTGAAGTGTAAACTTCTTTAGGCGCGTTGCGCTGATTGTAGGCAGTGAACAAGACTGACCTGCAACGCTCGGATATGTAACGCTCGGATATGTAACGCTCGGATATGTGTAACGCTCCCCCGAGCAGATTCGAACCCGAGCCGAACGGGTATGACCAATGTATGACGCCGGCACGTTGCATCAGACCAACGCGGGACACGTAATCGATTATTCATATCGTGTATTTATACATATATATACGTCACTGCTATACTCGTTCGGCGACCGTTACATGGGAGAGCATGAAGCATCAGTCATATAATACGTTACTGAATATTATACGCGTGTGTACATGTGTAAATGTAATAAATGTGCGAATACGTCTTATTTAATACGTTACTGAATATTATACGCGTGTATTTCGTATTATTAACCTCGCCTTCATGAAGTTTACACTTCTGCTGTGTGGTTTTAAGCACACCCATTTTCTTGTTTATCAAGTTTGAACTAATTAGGTCTCGCATTGCTTCTAGCGATTCAACTCATGTCGATCCAGAAGCAACTTATAGTCCATCCACGACGAGGGTGTGTTTCATCGAATTTGTACTTTAGAGACTTGCGCTGTATGGATTCAAGTGCATTAATATAGCAATCATGTATAGGATGCTACACGATGACTTCATATTGCAATTTGTTAACAAACACAGTATAAAAAAGCAATATTGTCAAAATCTTTACAAGTGCGGATAATGAAACCCAATACTCGAAATGTTGACGTAGTGACGATATGATCAGCGAAGGTATGCTTTTCATAAAAAATAGCTTCGATGTTATCAATATAATAATTAATATAAAATCTTTTGGGTTTTCTGGTGAACGATATAAAGCAGCATTTGTCGATGTTTAACTTTAATTTGTTTAAAAAAATATTAAATAATAAGGGTCGAAGATTAGACCCATGGGATACTCCAGAAGTAGAAATATACATCGGTGATTTGTAATCATTATAGTATAGGGAAGTTACTTTTTTCAGTAAGCTGTGGATTAAAACTTGTTAATAGTGAGTTGCTAAAACCAAATAAACTCTAATTTCCCAAGAGAACAGCGTGATCCATGGTATCGAAGACACGACAAAAGTCAGTGTAAACAACATCTATCTGCTTCCCATTGTGCAGTGTTTCACATAAAACCTGAAATAAAGTTACAAGATTTCGAAGTGTTAGATCTTTGATACATAAAACTATGTTGAAATGGTGATCATATATTTTTGTAAAGTTAAATAGGATCGATTTCGGTCTGTAATTATTTACATTGGCGTTATTTCCATTTTTGTGTAAAGGACACATACTAGTGATTTTTCCCAATGTCAGGAAAAATGTATGTTTGCAAAGATAAATTAAATATTTTGCAAAGAGGCTCAACAAACATGCATGCACACTGACGATGAAAGAAGCTGGGAATATTATCACGTCCGGAGATAAAACGGTGCTGTTCCAGCTCATCATTATGTACAACTTTATGAATATTCAATAATGGAAAGTTTTTAGCAAATCTCTTAATGTCACAACTGCCAGTACCTTCCAAGAAAACACCAAACGAAGCAAATGCAAAATAATCAACAATCCGTTGAGAGTTATCGAATTCAATGACCTCGGTATAGAGATTATCAGGAATTCTGGAGAGTCCACGTTTGGATCGTACAAATCTCCAGAAAGATTTAGGGGCACCCACGAGTGTTTACTGAATACGGATAATATAGTTTTAATAGGACGTGGCATCTTTAAGAGATCTGCGAAATTACGTTTGAAGATATCACCTCCAGTTTGATTCCATCGATGATAATAAAGCTTCATATCTAATAATCTTCCCATGTACGGTACAAACCCCTGAAAAAGACGTTACTTACTATTGTGGCAGGTATATGGAAGAGTTCATTATGGAGTAGATTACACAGTAGAACACATCAACTGCCGCATCAACATCACTGAAGGTATGAAGAAAGCTCCAAAACAACGGTAAGTAATTCTGAGTAAAGCTTGCGAAAATAAGCGTTCTAGAAGTTACAGTGCTGTTGTTATTTAGTAAGAAGGCAGTTAGAATAGATATACAATAAATACAATACAATAAATCAACTGGAAGCGCAGAACGATGTAAATTAACCCTGAATCATGTATCTAATTCTTTCAGCTTTTAATACAAGTTAGATATGACTAAGTCCAAAATTCTATTGTACGGATTTGAGGTAGCGTTCCACTGCGTCAAGTCAGTACAAGAAAAAAGCATATTGCATTTACTGTAATTACAGGCGAAGGTGTCACAGAAAACCAGAAAATTGAAATCTCCGACAATTGGTAGTGGTTTATTTAACACGAGTACTATATATCAAAAACAGAAGGTATGGCAGAGTTAATTATACCATCTTGATTGAATCGGCCGTTACTTGCTGGAACTCCTACAATAAATCTCGTAATAACTATATAATGTACTCTAAATATATCCTTAACAACTACCCACGTCTTTAACGGTGCCAGTTTAAAAGCGGGGAATTAGTTAGATCTATCTGGTCATTTAGCAGTACATCTGAGTATTTAAGCTTATTTATTTCTAAGGCTTCTAGTAGGTAAATTGAATTTTAAACCTTTTTCTTGTGAATGTAGTATCTCAAATTCGTTGTTGAAATTATGATTATTTTCTAGTAAGTAAATTGCATAATTTGAATCTGTCTTTTTTTACAAAAACTCTAAAAATGTTCGTTTATTCTTTTGTTAAAGCACCTCCCTGTTTGGTCTATATATGTTTTAGGGCAATCCATACATGTTAATTTATAGACTCCTAATTTTTTACCCTTGTTTATCTTTGATTTATAGTTTTTTATGTATTTCTCCAAAGAATTATTTGTTTTATATGCTACATTTATATCTACTTTATGTAAATTTCTTTCAATTTTTTCGCTTGTTGGTCCTATGTAAGTTAATACTTTATAATTACTTAATTTCTCTTTTGTTATTGGGTAAACCATTTCTATTGCCTTTTTGTATTTCTTTTTTCTCAAGATTTGATCTACTATATTTGGGTTGTATCCATTGTTTGTCGCTATTTGTTTTATTAAGTTTAGTTCTTTAAGAAAAGTTTGTTTATTTAATGGAATTGATATCGATCATAGAGTGGAACGCCGCTAATTTTTGACTAAAAGGGTGACAAGAACTATTGTCAATGATAACATCTGTATGTGATGGTTTGTGAAAAATTGAAAAAACATGTCTGTTGTGTTCTCTTGAGATTGTAAGGTCTAAGAAGTTTAAACTGTTATTTAATTCTTTTCTATCGTGAACTTAATATTTTTATGTAGATTATTTATATGTTCTAAAAATTCATTATTTGAAATAAAATCACATAACCACGTTTCAACCAAAAAAACGCATCAAAAGTGGATGAAGATACACTAATCAGGATCGTATGTGCTTTACTTTGAAGCCCTCCAACATTCTGAGAGTAAAAATGCAGAATATGGTTCCTCTTGGATTTAATCACTTTAAGTTTCGAACAATTCGAAGAATACCATTCATATATTTAATTCTGATATATTTCGCCTCTTCCTTCTATAAGCTTTCATTATTTTTGTCTCAGTCTGTATTGTTATTTTTCTTTCTAACTTAGAAGTGAGATAAAAATAAAAGGAGATCCATTAAAGAAAATAACCAAGATACGCGTTGATAAGCTATAATTTTTTAATCTTCTATTGTTTTGTTCCAGCACAATCAATCAATACAGTTTATTAATAAAATAAAATTATCTCAGTCGTGGCGGCGAGTTCTTCATTTTCGTAAATTCCCATCAACTTGACCATATTACTTCTTTTCTCTATCCTTTTCTCTTCGCTAATCCTTCATCCGTATCTTTTCTAACAGTAACAGAAACAACAACAATCATCCATCGCCAGCATCTGACGTTACATACGTATAACAATTTAACGCCACTCCGCCGGCTGTTCGAGGACATATCGTGAGTGTAGACCTGACCTGGGCTAACCTCGATGCAGCAGGCGGGAGCGGATCAACACGGGCCTCGGAACGTCGAGCAAAAACAATCGCACTCAAATCGAGTGACAGCTCTCGTCAGTTGAACCCGCTACGTCAGCCAGGGGCAATGAAACAATTGAACTACACGCACACATAAACGCACACCGAGCACACACTACATAATAACACACACAACGGCCAACAACTCACAGAGCAACAAACGTACATTAACATTTGAAATGAACCGTCACGAGGAGGATCGTTCGCGCTGGTGAAAATCAGTTAGACAGTGGCGGTTGCGACGGCAGAGGCAGTGAAAAGGGGGAAGGAAGAGGCTGATGGGGAAACGGAGATGTGAATGAATTTTGAGCGTCGCAGTTCGTCGGGCGTACAATGCCCCAAAAAGTGTTCAAATGTACATTGATTTCGTGTATTTTTTATTAACAGTATTCGTATGCTTGTTTGCAATATTAAGTAAATTTGATATTTACAGTAATTGATTTCTAAATTAAAATCGCAAAAAGAAATGCATAGTAATTGGTAACGTGTATAGTTGTAAGGACAATGCCCAAGGTAATTAAGAGGGAATCTCTACTGGACGGGCCAGTCCAATTGACAATATACAAAAATCATGAACATTATCACTGCAGGGGTTACGATTTCCCCTTAAAATTAATATCAAATTTTAACCAATGCTATAAATAATTACACCAATTTGTAGAGAAAACTCAAATTTACGTACGCTTAGTACGTAGTAAAATTTTGAATTTTTTTTTATTTATTTCAAAATAAATTCGACAAAATGTCTAATATTGACCTACTTCTGCTGCTAATTATGACAATTTCTAATATATTTTTAGAAAAAATATTACTAGGCGTACATAGATATTCGAATTCTCTTTCATTTGGTATAAAAAAATTAAAAATTGATTAACATTTACGTTTGATTTTATAGGGAAATCAAACAGTCTACAGTGTCCTCAGCGGCTGGGAGTAGAGATCCCTCTTAAGAGATATTTGATAAATATATTATTGTATGTTATTTTGCTAAGATAAGACTGAAATTATAAAATGTTGGATTTATAGAAGTTTTGTTGCAAATATTTTTGCAGAAAAACAAAGATCAACAATATGTATGAGCCTACGAACATCTGAAAACAATTGCCATCTTGATTATATCTACAGAATGAACGTTTCCTGGGGATTTCTTGATCGCGGATTAAATGCATGGCGTTGTTTCTGCGATTATCTAAACTGGTGTTTTTTTTGGGGGGGGAAGGGGGGGGGGAAGGGAGTAGTCTATAATGCCATGTCTTTAAAAGTTGGGATGTTTCTGAATTTTCGGGGTTCCATGGATAGAATTTTTGTGAAATTGAACTATATTTGGTGGTGACCAACTTCCAGTCTGCGCTCAGATAGAGCGCTAAGCTCGTGTTTAGAAACATGGAGATTTGAGGAGATTGCCTTTCAGAGAATTTGGAACAGTGTTTGAAATTGGGTTCGATTTTCTATTTATGGATTTTGTGATGTGTTCGGTTACACCGTGGATATTAATTCAGCGAGCATGTGTAGATCAGTCTGTTTAGTTCGACGTTGTTTCAAGACATGTATGTAATTTATATCCTCGGCATAACCGATAACAGTAGCTAAATTCGGCATCAACAACATAAAAGCCATCCTTAAACCATCCGATTATCTTTTCTCTGACAAGCTCTTAATAGTCGATTCTACCAACATAGTTCATTGACTGTTCAACGTGAACTTCGACTCAACACCAAAAATGTTTCTTCAGGCTTCAGCTGAACGTCAGAGTGCTCGTCAAACGCTAAACTACAAAGTTCTTTGTTTTTAACATAACTGAATATAAGCCAGAAATTACATTGATATTTTACATAAATTATTGAATGATGAAGATTTTTCAAATGTAATTTATAATTGTATAATAAGATTATCGAAAGTTGTAAACCTACTCTGAGACCCGAAGACTTTAAAAATAAATATTTAGATTGTCTGCTTTAGAACTAGAAAGATATTAATAAATAAAAAAATTTATAACTGTATTTGTGAGCTTCACTATGCTGTGTTCAATCCACTTTTTATTTTGCCAAATATGTTATTTTATGAAATGCACTATAGTTACATACGAATTCATAAATATCATGTTTGCCTTCTTATACGTAGTATAGGGAAATATTGTGAGACTTTTGCAGATGTGAACGTTCTGAAGTCCCCTGATATCGAAACACTGGTTTTAAAAGAAAATCAGCTTGTCTCTCCTTCTCTCTGTGTGCGTTTGTATCTGTGAGCACAACAACAACCAAACTGCTAGAATTATCAGTATCAAACATGTATTTATAATTAAGATCTGTTTAGATTTTCAAACAAATCTAAATAATACAAAAGTACTAAAAAAATTTTGGACATTGTTTTTTTCAAAATTTCTTCCGTGAGTAGTTCTTTACTCTTATCGAAAAATAGTGTTTTGCGAATATTTCGTTGTGTTTCCTAGATAGATAACAGTATTTAGAGTTTGATTGTGAATAATTTTTGTATAAAAAAAAATCAAAATTTGGATCAAAAGTAGCATCTTTCCAGTAGAACCTCATTAAACTGGATTCATGATTCACTGAGTCGTAGGGATTAGTGAAAGTTCGAACTTAGGACAAAAACTGCATGCCCAACTGTATGGGTAATCTTTTCGCTGCAGGCTGAGATTCAATCCCTCTCACAGCCAATCCAGAAGAACGAAGCTGAGAAAACCATTCATAAAACGCATTGTCTAAGAATTCTTATGTAGACCTGTTTTATAATAAACTTCATGGCAAATTTTCGACACTTGGATTTTTGTTTCGCTACCCTGCATTCCAGCTCGCTTTATCTTGACGAGCGAGCATTATGTTTCCGTTTGACACAATTTGTAGGATATTTAACATCACTCCATGCAAATTATTCGTTCTATACAGATTTATTAAGAGTTCAAAACCATTTAGAACTCAATTTTGAAGAATTTTTGTATAGAAAAGGTTAAATTCGGATCGGAAGTAAAACTTTTACTTACAGGTTTATTGAAAGAATCAGAATTTCCCACAATAACACAAACGATTTGCATTTGACTGCAATCCCA
The DNA here is from genome assembly GCA_963170755.1 of Amphimallon solstitiale. NCBI lineage: Eukaryota > Metazoa > Arthropoda > Insecta > Coleoptera > Scarabaeidae > Amphimallon > Amphimallon solstitiale. Next base: position 167,280,790 of record OY720676.1, on the reverse strand, counting down.
GAAATGACTAGTCACTTCATCATTTCTATACCAGAGAAGAGCGTTATCATCCATAAAAATGAATTGGGTCGCCGAATCTCATATGAATATATCTGCACGTGTTCCATTTTCTAAGAGATAAATCTAGGTGTGACCTCCGGAACACACCCCAGCCCAAACCATTACGCCACCATCGTCATACTAAGATCTTTCCCGAACAAATTTTGCCGTGTGTTGATTTCAAACCGACGAAGCATATGGCTGCAATCTAAAGCTGAATTCGGCACCCAATAGTACTCGCCTCCATCCAGTATAATCCTAATTGATATGCCCATTTCTCCACAGAATACTGTACAGTAAGAGGGGACAAACCGTCAGAAGAAACGCAAACACGTTATCATATTTAAATGAACGGGGGGAAATAAATATTTTGAAAATTTTTACCATATAAAGTTCGTAAAGAGTGTATTCTTTACATAGGCTGGCCTAGATCAGTTTTACCAAATTTTCACGTATAATCTCATATTATAAAGACTTTCACTTACAATCTCTTTTGCAAGTACTTATTGAACTTGAAAATCTGAATAAACTCAGCAACGAAATCTCTGATTATTGTCATAAACAAATACGCAAAACGATGTTCATATATCGTACAGATTACATTCAAAAATTAACTCACAATGATATTCTGCAGTTAGACAAGCATGAAATTTCTTGTATGTTAAATTAATTTTATTTAAATATGGTTATATTTGTTATGCTGTTTTTGCATAAATATCTTTAAATATCCTACCATATTTACTCAATATTAATATAAAAAATAAAAAGAATAATTAGCAGAACTTGTTTTGGACCCTGTATTTATTTACAATATGCAAACAGATCCGAGTTCGCTGAAGTATTACTTTAGTTGTTTCACGATAGGACATCGCCCGACGAGGCGACTGAGGAGAAACGAAGAAAACAAAAAGGATTCATCGCTTTTTAATTACATCCCAAATAACATCTGGTGCTGTGTACAGTGTACGACGATAGTGTTTTATTTCATTTGTCTCTAATTCCTTCGTTTCTCTCCGACATGAAATTCGTATGCTAATTCGAAATGAAACGAGATCTTTTCATTAAGAAATCATTTAAATGTGTTTCTTATTACGTACATTATATACGGGTGTAGTTTGATATTTGTATATTTATTTCTTATTTTGACAATAAACAATTGCGCTATTTTGTTTCTGTATAAATCTAATTTATACTTACTAGTCAAGTTCTGCACTTCTCAGTGTGAATATTATCCGTAATGTGACAAGATTTTTATTTTGGTAAGTCGGGAAAAAATTGATCTGTGAATCCTAGGAGGAAAGGGAAGTAGGGTATTATTATAAACAAGTTACGCAGAATATCGAATATTGGTCAATTTATCAGCTTATAAATTTTCCTGACGTATAGTCACTTAAAATGACAATGTTGACAAATTTGTTGATTTTGTATGTCTATAGCCTCATGCACATGAGCACATGACGTCTAATTTTCGTGCCATTGAGCCATTACACCAAGTTTCACGTTTTTCACGAAAATAAAAAAGCATATCATGGTAGACAAAGCTAATCTCATCAAACATTATAACGCATATACAGTGTGCACGCGACCCACCTACGGAGGAATATACTAGACGAGCTAGTCGACTATAAGTGGGAGAATAAGGGGGTAGCCTCTGTTACTAACATACTTAAAGTCGACACCGCAAAAAGCGTTACTGCGTTAGTCCGTGAAAATTGCTACTGTTACTGTTCATAACAAATTCTTTAACCAAGAATAAAGTCATTTACTGCTGTACCTAGATAATTTATAAGTAGACACTTGATGAAGCATCAAATAATCGCACTAATTAATTTTAGTAACGGATTTCATCACAGCTTCCCAAATTGTATGAGTAAATAAAAGAAATGATCGTCAATTCTAAAAACTTGAAAATAATAATTTTTTACTTAAAATATCAAAGATAAGAAATATAGCTGATATATAAAACGAAAACGTAACAATATCAAAACTCTTATTAAGACAAAAAGTAAGTAATTCTGTAGTATTATAAAATAGAAAAGGAAACAAACTAAAACTCTGAAAGTAAACAATAAATTTGTATGAAACTAAACAAAATGTTTCAGTAAGTATAAACGCCAAAAACAAGGAATTTAATTGAAAGTTAAGAATGGAATTATTAAAGAAAAATGAATTTCTACAAGTACTTCATTATTTATTAAATGCTCAAATAAGCCCCTCCCCCCTCTTGAGCTGAGCAGTAACCCAGATGATTATAAAAATTTCAACGGACATTTGTTAACATTTCCGGGGTAACATGATTCGAAAATAAAGAAATTTTGGCGCGTAATTGTTCCAAATTAGATGGACGAAACGCGATTTAAAACTGTGTTAGTCGACTAGGGATCGAGCGTGAACAAATTTCAAATGAAATACGCAAGTACAACTGCTATCCTTGTTGCACTGATTAAACGAGAGTCAGTCTAGCCTCAGCGTAAATGTACTTGAATCCCCTCTTTTCCAACACTACACTCGACCAAAAAGCAGTTTGTATATTGCTTTCTCGTATTAACTCATACAAACTCTCGGTGTCGTCGTTTATTACACAGTAGGCAACTTGCAGGGAAGCAATTGGTATATGAGCGGTGTTGATCGAAGCGATCAAAACATCAGCCCTAATCGTATAGAAATTCCAGGGAAAAGTGGTATTGCGCAAATAAAACACGTTGCAGTACAAAATGCCTGGCAACTCCATAAATCGCGTGGAGGCAATATGAATCGTCTCACTTTTAGAAAGAATATTGCTCTAGGGCTTATTGAAAGTAATGGCAAGAAAAATGTTCCACAAAAATCAAAATCATCTCGTTCTCCATTTGAAAATGCTACTTCAAGATTTGACAGAATCGATCATTTAGTAACTAAACAAACTAAGCAAATCAAATGTATATAATGTATCATAAGAAAGTATCTATGAAGTGTACAAAATGTGACGTAGCTTTTACATGTGAGGTGTTTGTCGCATGTCACAGATAACAGTTTTTTTATATTTTCGTGCTTTTTTATTTATCATTTTTAGTTCAATAAATTAATAAAGATAAAATAAAATTAAAAAATACTTTGTTGTCTATTTTCCCACTGTCCTTTTAAAAGGACATGTCTTTGTGCCTATTACGAAAAAGCAATATTTTTTCAATCAGTGAGCCTAAACTGTTGCGCATACCTGGGTTAGTATTAAATATTACCTTTCTATATTGTTTAAATAATTATTTGCTAAAAATGCATAATGAAATTCATTTACTTTCAAAGACGGCGTTTTGCCGACTTTGAAAGTAGAGATGCCCAATTGCATCAACGCAGAAATTATTGTTTGTTTCATTATTTTCCTATATAATGACGATTGTAGGGGTTCTGTTCTTAAATAAATATTTTTGAAGCATGTATATTGTTTCACTTTTATTTATTTCTCTAATTACCTTACTTATAGCCATTTATCAAACCATTTTTAGCCAATGTTGTTAGAAGCTAAATCTATTGTGAATTTGATGCCAATGGCAAAAGAATAAAGTAAATCCATATCGGTCTGTCTCTAAATTATCATATAATAATAATAATAATAATAATAATATCTTTATTGCGAAAGTACAAAGTACAAAAGTGACATTCTAAATAAGATATGATTCAATTTAACCTTCGCAAGTCACAGGGCGAGGTTCAGTCGAAGACTGCTCTACCACCTAAACCCTGGCTGCAGCATAAATCCTCACAAGAGATTATGCCTAAAATAAAGTGATAGTTTGTCACTGCAGTAAACCTAAAATACAACAAACCTAGTTACAGATGCATAATATACACAAATAACCCAGAGATACTTATGCTTAGCTTAGAGAAAAAAAAAAGTATTATCTAGACACATTATTCAGCCAACAGTCACAGTCAATCTCCTCCTAAGCCCACGCTTGAAACCAGCCAAGGACAACCCTTTGAGTTCAATAGGTAACGCATTGTATTTGGAAAAGATAACATACGAAAATGCCCTCTTGAATAGTGAGGTACGATGTGGTGGTGGCGAAATGAGGCCCCTGAACCGGGTTGTGATGCTGTGAACATCACATCGATATTTAATTTTTCTGTGTAAGTAAGGAGGCGTTTTAAAAAGAATAATTTTCTGAAATAAACATAGGGTCTGCAACTCCCTCCTACTATACATGTTCAACCAACCCAAGCGGCCAAGTCCGTGAGAAATGCGATCAAACTTTCTCAGACCGAAAATAAACCTCAAGCAACAATTCTGAATTTTTTGAATCCTGTATTCCGTATACTTATCGATACATGAGTGATAAAGAGGCGCACAGTAGGTAAACTGGGATAGGACAAAAGTTTCGCATAAAATTGTTTTAGCTTTAATGCTTAAGATTGACCTATGCGGAAATAACTTTCTTAAATTTGCATATGCATTTCTTATATAATTACTAATCTGATGTCTATACCTAAAACTATTATCTAAGATCAGGCCCAAGCTCCTCGCAGAACCCACCACAGGCAGAGTTGAATTGCTTAGTTCAATATTAATGAACTGTTTAATCCGATCGCAAGCGGCAGGACCACCGAACATCAGAACCCGAGACTTGCTGGGATTAATCACAAGCCCTCTCTCCGATGCAAACCTCGACACAGATTCAAGATCACTATTAATTTTCCTCTCAGCTGACTCCCAGTCAGAAGGGTCAAAGGACAGATATAGCTGTGTATCATCGGCGTATATATGGGTCTTGCAAAAGCTGATACTCTCAATCAAGTCTCGTGTATACAACGAAAAAAGAAGTGGTCCGATTATGGAACCCTGAGGAACACCACGATGTATTGGTAAGGCAGACGATTCCCTCGAATCAAACACAACACTCTGCCGCCGATGCTCCAGAAAACTCTCCACAAGACGACAAGCACGGCTACTGAAACCAACGGAAGTAAGTAAAGAAAGTAATATAGAGTGGTCGACCATGTCGAATGCTTTGCTAAAGTCAAGCAATACTAGGGTAGTTACGAGGCCACTATCCCCAGCAGTCAGTATGTCATCTGTAATTCCGAGAAGTGCTGTCTCACAACTATAACCCCTCCTGAACCCAGATTGGGTATCAGGTAGAATACTGTACTCCTGCACATACGTTGTGATTTGGTGATGCATGATTTTTTCCAGAATTTTAGACATGACAGGAAGCAAACTTATTGGTCTGAGATCCTTAAATTCTTTAGGCTGATTGATCTTCGGAAGAGGAAGAACAAGTGCACACTTCCATTCCTGAGGGAATACCGCCTCCAGTAAGCAGACATGCATATGTATTCAATGCCAAAACTGTGAGGAAACTCTTGGTTGTAAGATACATGCTTCCTCACTCTGTCTCTACAGCCGTATAGGTGATGCAATTGGTAATGCATCTGGTTAGCATCCAAACAGAATTTCATACATTTCTCTGATAAAAGCTACTAACACTTGCACTCCCGATAAACGTAATAAAATTTGGTTCTTATGGACTAGCTATTTTTTTCTTTTTTTTTGGAGGAGTTTTAAATGACTTCAACAAGTAGGTGTTGTGATGTGTGTCAGATTCTTGATGACTACAAGTCTCTCCCCTATCTGTTCACCTCTCTACCCTCTCCACCAGCATCTGCTATCGCTTTTCTTTAGCGTAGTGAGTCGTCTTTAAAGCAATTAGTCTTATCCCCTCTTTTCTTTTTCCTTAGTTTCTATTATACGACTTAGTCTTGTATGTCTTGCTCCAGTCCCTTTTGGATGCATCGAAGGTCCATTTTGTGCGGCTTCTCCGGAATACTCATGCAAAACGAGTTTGTTCAGCTTTGTCGATTTGCCCATAGTAAGTACCTACATAATATGTCTAAGCTTGCTTCTCTTTACTTTCTGAAACAATCTCCCCAGAGAATGGTGGCGTTAAGTAGTTGTTTATTTCTTTGTTGCGTCTGTTTACTCAGGTCGCAATGTCAGGTATTGATTTCAATGTCAATAGCCTATACGTCCCGGTCTGCCAATGTTCCTTCTATTTGATTATAAGCTCTGATTTCGTTATACCCTCTTCCTAGTTCTTGTTTCTTTCGCCCATAAGAACTTGCATAGGAGGTACCCCTGCTATGTCTCTTACCCTTTGTATAGGAAGAGTCCTATACGCACTGCTGATACATATTTGCCTTTATATCTTTGTCAGTTTTCTTAGGAGCTTCTCCTTGCCAACTAATGAATGCCACACTGGTGCATGGCACTCGCTAGTGTTCTTCTTTGGACCCTACATTGTTGGGAAATAGATTGACAGAGCTACTCTTGCTAAGGACTTGCCTACGTATTCAGTAAACGGTATCCAGTCATACCAAAGGAGACCTGATTGTCCTAGTCAGAGTGACAGTAGTGTCCTGGAGCTGTATTGAGGCTATTTTTTTGTATTTAGGAAAACCGCTTGCGCCTTTTTTCCATTGCAAGAGGTAGTCAACTATTATTGTAAACTTGGACAACGTTTTCTTATTAATTTGTTTCTTTCTCACCTTAAATAAGTGCTGTGTGATCCTTATTAATGTGTTGTTTGCGATATTGTTTGCCATGACTATGTCATCTGCTAGAGCAATTCCAATTCCTCAGCAAGGCGTTATATAGTATATTCCAAAGAGTAGGACTAAGCACGAAATTTTGTGGTACTCCACCCCTTACGCTTATTTGTTTTTCTTTATCTTCAGCCTAACTTATGAGCAGCTTCTGAGAGAGATAGAATGCTATAGTGCTTACTATGCTTTCATCCATCCTCTTTTCTCTCAGTTGTTCTAATATTAATAGTTACAATGCGCTATTAAAAGGGTTTTTCACGCCCAATATGATCATTGCGCATAGTCTTTGTTGCTGATGTGGATAGGCCGCTGCATCGTCAGCAGTTTTAAGCGATGGTATTAGTTTTCTGTTGGCTTTCCCTGAAACCATACTGTCCCTTTGATAGAATCTCTGTAAGGGCTACTTCTTCCTTCAGTCAGCTAGGATCAAAAGCTCGTGCAAATTAACCTCTACATTCAGGAGATAGATAGAGGAGAAAGGGATAAAGCGTGCGAGTGGTTGCTCTCAACCAGCTAACTTGTCTTTATATATATAATCGTTGTCATTGTTGCGTCTGTTAGTGTCGTGTTATTCCTGAATGACTTGATCAGTTGAGGCCATATTCACACAATATATATCTCTTGACGAGGCGATGGTTTATAGCTATCCGATAGGTGGCGCTGTATTTAAGTTATTAACAAATTCTATATTTATGGACCAAGATGACTCATATTCACAATATATGCTGGTTTAGAGCTAAAAAATAAAATCACAAAATCTAGACTCGATATGTAGCGCTGTGGTCAATTTCTTAATAAATTTTAGATCATTATTTGGTTCCCTTGCCTATTCTACAATCGTGTCAACAACATGTTTTGTCCAAACTTTCTTATACACGGACTTTAATCAAATCAAAGTCATCGTGCCACCTACCGGAAAGGACAGAACAACGTCTGCCAATATAAAAATATTTTATATGACATTAAGTTATGCAGTTAATTTACATTGTAAGTCAGATTCCTTTATATTTTACTCTATACGTATACGTGTTATACATTCTCATTTGCTTATAGCTTAGTATTAATTGTCGGTCATAATACTTTCCTGCTGTAAATTGATATTATTACGATATAGTAAATTAATTAATAAATTAAACTCCACCATCAAAATTAATTTAATGGTATTTAAAAACAAAATGAGACAGCACTTCCGACATTATTTGATGTTCCTTTATGCATACATTCATACATCAGAAATAATTAATACGACAATGCACGTCGACGTAATAACTAATGATTTTTGTAGTGTTACAATGCAAAAAGTTCCGGCAAAACATATCAGAATGCAGTCGTGTTATTTTATTCAATGACAATGCATACGTACGTACGATACAATACGCATTCGTAATATGTAATTTGGAAAATAACAGACTCGTAAAAATTACAGAAGCAATTGTGTTATTAAAACTCTTTAAATGTTGAGAATAATCAGTCACAAATTCAGTAGACCGAAAAATTGATAATCGTGCCGTCAGAATAAGAGAAAATATGTGGTGGTAGTAATATACCAAAACAATTAACCTTTAATATTGTAAATTGTAAAAAATGTGTATGTAGTAAATGTTAATCGATTCGTTTTATAGTTTCGTAGTGTTTATTTTATTTAGAAAATTTACGTAATTATTTTGCTGCCCATCTTCTACTAATTTAATTATGATTTCTGATTCACGGTCAAACGAAGAAGATATCAGAAATAACTAGCAGAAACAACACCAAGTGCGGAAAAGTTGTTTATTGCCAATAAGAACAACATTTTTATTATACGTCAGTAAACGACAAAATTAAACACCATACATAAAATACAAATTAATCGGAAAGTGTTAATAGTGGCATAGCTCTAGTTATGGAAAAAGGGCAGGTTAAGATTTCTAAATGCTGTCTCTATGGAGGATACATGTCAAAGCCGACAAATTTTGAAGATAAAGTAAGACGACTATTTCTGAATTATCCGTTCGGATATGAAAGTTATGCAAATATTTTAGGTATACAAGCAGGTGACATAAAATACTGTCGCTTTCCATGTCTTTGAGACCAACGTGACGGCCAAAATCAATACAATGAACAATATTTATTTTAGAGAGGTTTTCGAAATATTACCTCTTACGGGACAAGTGTCGTTATTTTCTGAATTAGGTGTTCAATATTTACTGTCACCTAGTTTCTTTGCCCGCCCTGATACTTCTAGTAAAGACAGGATTGTATTCCATCCTTCCAGTTGGCGTGTCATCGTTATACTTTTATTCTTTAAAGTAATAGATCATACAGCTGGTTGCTTTACCTCCCATTCAAGCTAATTCAAATGCTGCAATGTGATAACACTTTTTCTGAAGCCCTTTTGGTTCTTTCTCGTTCCAAAAATCGAGCCATGGAAAAGATTTTCTCCATAGTAAGACCTGTAAAACTAATTTTCTTTTCTCCAGTTGTCCTTGAAAGATTCTTCTTTTGGCATTTCTTGCAGCACGGCCTTTTTAAAAGCGAATATGCGTGAAGGGATCAAATTCTTTATAATATTTTTCTTGGACCATTTTTGCAGTGATAATATATTCCATATGGTTTTAATTACTGACTCCTTATAACTATCTCCGTTGAACCCCCAGTCTTCAAGGATATTGATCAACTCTTCGACAGATGTGTTTTGAAACAACTGATCATTCTTTTCCTTGCACAACGTTGCAGAACAAAAAAAATTATCAAACACTTGGTGTTTGTAGTATTTTTGGGAATACATTTTTCAACTTTTAATGGTATTAGATTATTAGAAACGTTACCGAAACGCCCAGCAGAACTCATTTTTCCACACCCTTTAAAAAAAATATTCACAGTTTTTAAAAAGGAATGAGTTTGTAGATGTTGTGTCATGACAACACTTTTCAAGGAACACTATGATGATAAAGTAAACAACCTGATATCGGGTCAGCAAAGGTAAAAAACTTTTTTTCCGATTTAAAAGTTAAACTTTTTACCCTAAGTGACAAAACAATCTCAACTTATGGCTTTTTTAAACTTACATTAAATTATCACATTATCACTGAATTAATCTATTGTTTGGCCGAAGGTCTAATAGAATCATTAAAGGAAGACTGTACTCCTAAATACAAATTTTGGTATTGATAGCATCAATACGGAGAGAGAAAGACAAAAAATAAGTTTTCGTTTAAAACCTGGACGTCTGCAAAAATCACAAGGTCGAACATTTTTACAGTATTTCCTTAATGTGCATACAAGAAATAACAATAGATTTTTTTAAGCAGCACTTTTACTCCTATCCCGGAGCTGTTTTTGCAAATATTGCAAAATTAAGCATTGCGCACAGATTAATTATGAGAATAGAAGTAATTAAAGATTAATTAATTATTTTATTTACATAATCTCCAAATTATAAAACCTTTGGTGGTAATATGAATTGTTGATGACATTTCCGTATCTTCTATATATTAAACAATTTATTTTATTACACAATTTCTCATGTACTCCTAATAGGCCTTGTGCGTCTTTTGGTCAAGTAAATATATTGTTTTCGCATCCTGTATAAACATTATTTATAATGGTAACCACAACATTTAGGCAACAGTATAAGTTTAGTGGATATCGTCCTTGCTCTTACTCTTAGCACTATCCCTATCCCACTGCTCTTTCCATATTGTTTTATTATTATTATTATTCTTTTCTATCACTTATGGAGTGTACCTAATCCAAAACATACTTATATTGATAAGACATTTTACGTGGCCTATTTCTGCAATTGAAACTTTGATTTTGGCGCATCCCTGTGTGCCAAAACCAAAACAACAGTCTCAGCAGCCTAGACATCGTAGGAGTCCTCCGCCAAGATATCCCAGAACGTTTCCTTCGGCTGGAAAGGCAATGGCAATTATATTTCGGAATTCGGGGAGGGGGGGATACTTCTATCAACGAGATATATTACGCCGCCCTTGTGGACTTAGTGAAAGTTGTTATTATTTAAAAATGATTCCCAGTAGCATGAAAGAAAGTGCTATTCCAGCACGACAAAGCGCCGACAAACACACCAGTCGCCTTGTTCGATAAAAACTAGAAGAATTACCATTCCAGGTTGTACTTCAACCACCCTATTTACAGGATATACTCTATTCCGACTTCCATTTATTCCCAAAATGTCATCTGTTGTCCGAGAAGAAAATTCAAGAAGGACGAGGATGTTATTTCAGAAGTAGAACAGTATGTTGACGACCTTGATGCTGATGATTATAAAAGTGATATAATGGCTGATCTTAGTATATTAATGTTAAAAATCATTACATTCGCTTGCGAAAAAATATAGATGTTAATAGAGACATATGATAAGAAATATAGGAAAAAGTCGTAGGCAGATAATCAAAAATTACTGAACTAGAAGGCTTGCTGAATTACCTCTGAAGCAGATAACAGATATGAACACAGATGAAAATTTATATTAATTGAGTTAAATTCGTTCTATAGGGAATGTTAACTGCGAGATCATTGCGAATTAATCAGGAAACTATTTTGCTAATTTAACCTTTATAATTTGGAGTAAAATTTATGCGAAATTTGTGTATAGAAGAAGAATATTAATATGAAAAAATTGTTTTTGTCAAAAACTAAATAAATATTGTATGCTAAATCGAGTATCTGCTTCCTGTAATAAGAACAATAGATATGTACTATATTCATTTGCAAGTTATATCAAATAGGGTTTGAGGAAATTCTTAGCAAAATCAACCACTCAGAGAGGAGGAAAAGACTTTCAAGTAAATATGGTGTATAGTGCCCTAACGATCCCGTGTTTCATTTAAGTTTCACCTTCCGTCAAAACATCCTCGTATTCCTTGTAGAGTTAGAAAGTGGGGAATTTTATTATACTATGTGGCAACCTTGTAGATTTTCGGAGAATTAGACTAATTGGATTATAAGACTGTAAATATTGTTTTCTTTTGAAGAAATTAGAGAACGATATCAGTCGAACGAATATCATATATATATAATTTGAGCTTCAATGCGCTTTATACGATTCATGCAATTTATTTATGTAGATTAGGCAAAAAGTAATTTGGTTATATAAGTTTATAAACAATCATAATCGTCCTTGGTAAATTTCCATTTTAAACTAGCTATTGTTTCATTTTTTAACATAATATTAATGAAATAAATCTGTCAAGTCCATACATACGATAAATAGATACGATTTTTTGCACGTTTTGTGATCTCGAAGCTGTCTGACAGGTCACCTACAATAATACTACAGAACAACAATATAAGCAAAATATCTGGATGTTTATATATGTATGAGCCTGCATACTAACCAGTTTTGCAGTGTGATTTATGTTTAATATATTTTTGGGTAAAATACATATGGGTAATGCAGCAATAAAAGGTATTATTCAATTTAAATGTTTGTATAATGTAATATAGGTCCTACATGATAAAAGTAAATACGTTTACATTTAATATATTTGTGCTCTTGTGTAATGTCATAGTTATTTTAAAATTATATACACTGCTTTCGGTAAACTAAAATTAAAAATACATAATAACATTTATATGAGTCAGCATTTCAAATAGGAGACAAACAGTTATGAGAATAAAATTAATTATATTTATATTAGAGAATTATTGCATTAGCTCTAATTTTATCAATAGTATCATAACTTTCGTGATTTGTGTTTAATATTTATGTGGAATGTGGAATGGCGTTAAAAGTAAAAGAACTAAAATGTCCAATAAATTCAACAACAGTATTAAAAAAATGAGGTGTGGCCACCACACGACTTTCTTATACGTATTAGCGTTTCAAACTATACAATTTTAAGAATTTTTTTATACAAAACTTACTCAAAATCCTATTCTTAGTACGTTCATTCTCTTAATAAATCGCTACAGAATGCATACTTTGCATTATATTCGAAAAAAGTGCTACTCGATAAGAGTAAAAGTGCTACTTCCGGTCCGAATTTTGAAATTTCATGTATACAAAAAATATTGCAAATCCAGTTCTAAATACTTTTGTACTCTTGATAAATAGATATAGAATGCATAACTTCCGACATATTTGCAAAAAATCGCTATTCGATAAGAGTACATGTGGTACATCCGGTCTGAATTTTGAAATTTCTTTTATACAAAAGATATTGAAAATTATGTTTTAAATATTTTTATACTCGTAATGTACTTGTCTAAAAAGCATGACTTGCGAGATATTCGCAAAAAACTGAATTTCGATAAGAGTAAAAGACCTACTTCCGGTTGGAATTTCGAAAAACATTTTTAAGAAAATTTGCTCTCAAACTTAATTTTAAGTATATATTAATTCTATATAAATTTGGGGCGTATTTTCTCGTCCATTCATTTTTAGAAGCCTGCATGTGTTAATCCGAATTTAGAATTCTAATTTGAGTTAGAATTCCATATTACCTCTTTAAATTGTATTTATTCATATTTTGGAACATCGCGTCCATTCTCTCCTATACCCTTTAGTTGATCTTCCTTCTTATCGACACATGGTATATTGCTGTGTTATACCTGTACTTCCTTATTTAATTGTCTTTTTGCTGGGCTTCTTTTTCTAAATTTATTTGGCTAATTTTAAAAGCATGTGCCTTTTTCTTCGGTAGTTGTCTGCGCGATAACGAATTACGATGAAAATTTTGTATTCTTTCAAATACACAAACAGGAAGTTACAATTAACAAAATCTGAGAGGAAACTAAAAATGTTCATATAAAATATCGCTGCTATAACACAACATTGCACTCTACCAAAGTTCATTTCCACAGCAAATATAATTTTCTTCATTATGAAACTACTTCCAGTAGAGTATGTGGAAGAGTGAAGAGATATTTACATTTGCGAGGGACATACATTTGAGCCAGTAATAATGGTACCTTATATCTCGAAAAGAATTTCACCTAGAATTGTCCATAAACTTCTTGTATAAATTAGGATCTTCCGCCTTCTTCAAATGCGGATATAGATTAAATAGTTGAAAGGTTATCCACGTGTCACTGTCAAGTACTAGTTACTCAGTACCTACTAAGATTAAGTTCTTTTTGAAACACGTTTCATTATCGGAGAACAACCACCAACGTGAAGCGACAGTATTGTCGGATCCTTTGATGTTTTGTGTCCCACTTTCTTTTTGTATTTGGGTAATAAACAACCACCACGTACACCCAAAAAATGTATTTATATTTATACTTCTTCTTCTATAATACATGGGCAAAGTTAAAATACACAAAACAAATTCTTGTCATAAAATTAAATTTTAATTAGTTATTAAAATTATTAAATGTATAATTCTGCACTTAAAATGTATCATTTATGTATTCAATATGTAAGAAGAATGGAGAGAATTGTGTTCGTTTTTAAACTAAAAAAAGTATTGTTTGTGCCAATTCAATAAACAACAACAAAAAACTCTAAAGAGGTGCTTTTGTTTATGAAACATATTAGGTAATATCACTCAAATCATGTGCTGTTCTTCTGTAGTTTATCTGAAATTCTTAATAGTGTTAATTACACTCTTTTTAATATTAGCAATATCATCTATTATATAAATTTGCGATATTAGCAAAAATAATTGACCAAAACAATTTTTTGCTTCTGCTGTCAAGTTTCTGAAGAATACGTATAAATGTCTAACTGAAAATCAAAAAAGAAATTTATTTGTAACTCATCAAAAATTTCTAAATATTTAGGGCAACAATGTTTTTAAAGTCGGTTCATAACTTTGTTTATTCTATACACATTTACGTAAATACCAATAGTAATTCCAGTTTAACGTTCTTCCAAAAAAAAAACGATAAAATGCAAATAGTTACAACCTTTGAAAATGAATGGCAATTGAAAAGATTTTCTATGGCGATGTTTCTTTTTCGTGTGAATAGCGCGCCTTTATGTGGGAAAGGTCAGTAACCTCGATGCATTACCATGTTTTTTTTTATTAAATAGAAATATATTTTTTTGAAACTTAAATTCCTCTATATGAAAATTATTATATTTGTATATTAACTGCGACAGGCCCAGACTCGAGGAACGAAAAATCAATTTCTCGTCACTGCGTGCACATTGGACCACGATTTTTTTTATACGGGCATTACTCATAATTTTCTTTCACTCCCTTGTTTTAATGACGCTATTTAAAACTAACCTTGTATATTATAATCATGTCTCCTTATTTGTGTATTTGAGAGAATAAAAAAAATAAATTCATTCTTACGAACATCTCGTCTAGACAGATGATTTGAAGAAAACTGCGTACGCCTTGCCCACCGAAAAAGCAGGCATTGGCTTTTAACGTCTTTGTCGCTTCTTGTTATTCTTTGGTATTATATTAAGATTGTGTTGGTATTGTGTTCGTTTGGATTCATTTGGGTTAGGCAGTGGAGCTCTTGCTTCGTGTCAAGTATTGCTAATTACTGATGATGAAAAGAAGGAGGATTTTTTATTTGCTTTTCTTTTCAGTTTGATTAGCTGCAGAAAATGGTGCGAAAGTATAAAAGAAGTGTAGGGTCAAAACCCTATGCAAACTTCAGCCAGGAAAACTTGGCAAAAGCACTTGCTGACATTAGTAAGTCAGGCAGAAGCCAGTAGACGGCATAAAATTTCTCGTAGTACGCTTCCCAATAAGCTATTTGGCAAGCATCAGGGAGATCCAGGACATCCCACCACCTTAAGTCCTGAAGATGAGCAGGCAATAACTGACACACTCACTCAAGTTGCAAATTGGGGATTTCCACTAACTCCACATGATGTTGTTCAATTAGTGGCCAAATATGTCCAAAAACAAGGCAGAACCGTTAAAGAATGGAAGAACAATCATCCTGGGCCCAACTTTGTAGCAAATTTTGTTACCAGAAATAACTTAAGCAGCTGGCTAGCTACATACACAAACAAGTTGAGATCGAGTGTTGGTCACGAAGACATTTCAGAATTTTTTAACAATGCCCAGGATGTATTAAAAGACGCTGATCCACATCACATGTTCAATTATAATGAGATCAACATCACAGATGATCCTGGCGCTAAGACGGTCTTGGTCCCTCGTGGAACTAAAAAAATCGAGAGGGTACAGGAACACTCACGAGCAGCAGTGAGTATAATGGTGCGTGGATCAGCAGCCGGAATATTGTTTTCACCTATGGTTGTCTATAAAGCCTTCAACTTATACGAAAACTGGACCACAAGCGGGTCTGCTGGAACCATTTATAACCATAGCTCTAGTGGATGGTTCGACATGAACCTCTTCGAACAATGGTTTTTCAAATTTCTCTTGCCTCATGTCCAAAATATGAATTCAGATAAAGTAAAAATTATCATTGGGGACAACCTAGCTAGTCACTTTTCACCTGCGGTTATCAAAGCTTCTCAGGAAAATAACATCTACATGACACCACTTCCTCCCAATTCGACTCATATCATGCAACTATTTGACGTTTGTCTTTTCACCAATGAAGATGAAATGGCGTCAAATTTTAGATGACTGGCGTAAGACAAGCAGAACTAAAGGTACAATACCCAAGGAGCAATTTCCTTACGGTTGACACAAAACTGAAGTACGGATTCGGAACGACAGGAATACATCTTTTCGACCCCCAAGTCGTTCTTTCTAAGCTTCCCACAACGTCAGCTACTAACACTTCTGAAGCAAATGCTCCATCACCAAGTGTTCTCAGTGACAGTGTACTGGAATATCTTCAAGAAGCCAGAGGAAGTGGTGTAAAGACCTCAAATAAAAAGCGGGGAAAGAAGATTGCACCTGGCATGCGAATGATGGATGATACCCAATCTACAAGCGATGTAGTACCTGCATCTCCTTCAAGAAGCTCTACCACTGATTTGCAACCACAACAAAGGGACTTCTCCAGCTTAGAAAGTAGTCTAGGCTCTGCTTCTAAGAGTTTTATATCTCTAAAGAAAGAAAAATCAGTGAATGGAAAGGCAAAGGCTCCTAAAAGAAAGAAAAAGTCCTTAGAATCTAGTGAAATCTTGTCACATGATCAGGAAGACAGTATTTGCAACATTTTTGCTGCAGAATGGGAAGGATATCAAGGTGCAGATTGGATAAGATGTATTTTGTGCAAGAAATGGGTCTGTGGTGTGTGTAATCAGGGCAGAATTAACGTATAATATATGTGTGAAGAATGTGAAGTAGAGTTTCTAAGTGTTTGATTTATGACTTTTTAACAGAACAGCTTTGTTTTTGAGTTTTTTTTTTGATTTATTCATGATTTTTATTTTTATAGAAGTTAAAATTGAGTTTGATTATATTTTGTCTAATTACAAGAGTTTTCCTTAACAAATTTGTATAATTTATGTTAAAAACCTTTAAAACATTATCTCATATATATGTTTTCATTAATAGTGCGTAGAGTCCGATCCAAACCTGATGGGACTTGAGATGCGCGAGGCGTGGTTTAAACTCTGTACTATCCGTGCTAAAAATATCGACACCAAAACGATCGTGTATATTTGCCGCTACTTTTGAATACAAACACCATGGAATAAAATCTGCAATCCACAAGTTTTATTATTATTATTATATAGGTACATGGCAAAAGCAAATGAAAAAGTAAACCTCAAAACTAGATAAATAAATTTAGAATAATAATAGAGATTAAATTAAATTAAACTACTAGACCTTTATAAAAATTTTATCTGAAGAATAGTCAAATACAGAATCAGTATCACTGTCACAATTTACATTAAGAATAAACTCTTCATGAAAGTCATCCATAATATGTTTTTTAACAATGTAATCTTCTTCAATTTTTTTAACATGGGCACAAATATTATTCCACTCTTCTGCAGACACCTTCGTAAACTCTTCTCGAGTACTCTCGCGCTACTAAATGGTCAGGAACTTCGGACATTTTAACCTTAAAATAAGTTAACATTTCGTTTTGGTGCCGTGAGAAAATTATTTAAAAAAACTTACCAATCAACAAAATGGCAATGCTTAAGAGTTTTAAAGAGAACTGATTTTATAAAAGATTTGAAAATGTATATAAATGATGTAAATGTATCGGAGCACAGTACGACGCAAAGACTAAACGACAAATGATCAAATAGTAGACTAATGTTTTCACGGCCGACTGTGTACAGCGCTCCACATAGATATCTCTCTCATTTTATACTGCTTGCTCTCTCTAATACCGAAAATCGTTTTCTACGCAGGTACCATCAGGTTTGGATCGGACTCTACTTTAAGACCAGGATTTTCGACTTCAAACTGACAAAGAAGCTCCTACGAGGGGGCTAATTCAGCTTTTCATTAAAAAGTGATCACTTGACAAAGTTGCCCTATTTCTTGGGGCTACTTTGCCATGTCTTCTTTTTAAATGTTGTAGCCACCATTTATCTCATTTTATTATACATACGTATTGACAAGACTTATATTGTCTTAACACAATCACAATCCTTGTGAATATCATATTCCTATAAGAACTTTATCATAAAACGTTCAAAAACCTGTACAAAGTAGCCCCGGTTTATGGTATTATATAATTTGCAAACATTACCGAATATATGCTTAATAGGCATACTTCGTTATTTCATCTTTCATTACAAGATTCATTCTCGTTATGATAGAAGTTCTTGTGGGTTTCAGTCAATGTCAGTGCTGTGACTATAATAATGAAGTTCTTTACTATTATTATTATATATTACCAAAGGACAAGTCTAATTAGTGTTGCAATTGTGTTTTATTCGAAAATAAAGTACTTACATTAAACTTTTTAGTACTAAAATTTTATCGCACCATCTTTTGCATACCACCATATTTTCTATAATTATAGTACCAGCACTGAAACATTAATTTTTCTAACCCTATTTTTAGTAACAACAAAAGTGTCTGTATTAAAAGCTGTAATATACTGAAAGTTAAAACTTCTTTTTCACTCTGTCTTTACTTTTTATGTTTATTCTCTGCGAGATTACTCGCTTGTAACGCCCCTAATTACAGTATTTATGCACGTCGTGAATTTCCGAGTGAAAAAGAACACAAAATTTTCTTCACTAGCTGTCGATTAATGCTGTCGGACATTTAATATTTTATTCAAGTAATTTTTCCCCGCTCATAATTACATAGATTCCCTTGAGAAAACGTGAATCATATTTATATGTGTCCATAAATACATGTAGACAGATAGATTTCCATCGTGTGAAGCATGCAATGAAAATTACAGGTGGTCGAGACGGCTACACACCATCGACATAAGTAGTAAGTAGGTATGTCGCGAGATTATTATTAATTATGAAAAATATTTAATGAACGGCATGCAAATTGCAAAGCAGAAGTAAAACGTCTTACCGCATGTAATCATAATGGAACAATAAACTATATCGTGTGTGTCTATAGGTTTATATTGTACACGACAATTGCTGGAAAATTCTAACTTGGGGATTGTTAATTTATTTCTGTAATGTGTAATTACTCGAAAACATATCATAAACATCAATAATTTAAGCATTGAGGTGGAAATTTGCAATTCTGATTTATTTTCCGTAAGTAATTGAATTTCTTTTTCTTTTTTTTTTGCATTAAATACGTGCATAGAGTTAAAGCCCTAATTATAATAAAATATTGCTATATTATGTAAAATGGTAACAGAAGAATCAGATTATAATAAATACTCAATTGACCATTACATTTTTTGTAATAGCCAAGTTTACTCAAAGCGAAAACATAATGAAACTGATGATACAAATAAAATACTTTTTCTACTCCCATACTTTAATTGTATTTTCATTATGTCCATTACGATACAGATTTTCATTATGATACAAGTTTATATCCAATAGGAATGCGACATTCCAATATTTAAACAATATTCAATATGGCGACTGCATATCTGACAGATATAAAAATTAATCAAATGTGACAGATCTCTGCAATTTACAAGTAGTTAAAATTTGTGGTTCTTTGAAAATATAAACGGTAAAAATGAGGGATAATGACAGTGAAATGTAAAATTTGACTCCAGGAGAAATTATGGAACAAGCCTTAGTAGCCACGAACAATTTATTGCCAGCTAAATTCGCAAAAACCTACGGAAAATTTTACGCTCAATTTATGAAATGGAATGTTCAAAAAATAATGTTTTATTATGTGGTCGTAGAAAAAATAGTGTGTGCAACTCGCATTTAATGGCTATTAAGACACTCGTATTCATTACAATACGAGCTGAAGGCGTGTCTTAATAGCTATCATTAAATGCTCATTGCATAATATACTATTTTACTATGTTTTATACCACTTTTATTATTGCAATTTCTGTGACTATTTAAACTCAAGTGAATGTTTATCAAATGGTGTTTCGTTTCTATATCATAGACACTCATAACTTGTTATATACTTGAATAATAATTACAATGTATATTATGAATTCAACGGAACAAACTTGTAAAAGAATCATATTATCAGTTTTTTGTCTTCTATGCAAATCTTAACTCGTTACGGTCTAAAAGGTCGGCCTGTATGCATATACGTTTATTTCTTATGCCCTTTAGTAGCATTAGAATGGCTTGTCCATTTATAGGACAGCCGGTTACATAGAATGTGCATAATTGGTTGCCGAATTTACTTTCAATTATTTGAGGAGATACTGTTGTTAATTATGTATGTGCTTGCCACCTTATAAATTTAGAATAGTTTCGTTTTGGTACAGTTTGTATATCATTATTAGTATTTACATTACATTTTTGCCTATTGGCGACATCTGTGGTTTAGGAGGATGGTTATTCTAATTATTCGTTAGAATAATTAGAATAACTAACTGGGTCAGCTAATTTTTTTTGCTTGTTTGTTGATAGTGCAGATTTTTCGCAATTTTTTTAGCGAACCAGAGCTTTTGCACTTTTTTGTTTTAATTTCGCACATCCTTGTGAGAAATACGATATCCAAAGCCTGAAGCAGATGAGTCGAGTTTAGTACCAAACAAATGAAGTCGATATTGATTTTTTGGTACAGTCTTAAACCGTCTTCATCGATATACGAAGACAAACTATCTCAATCAACAACTTGCACTCGTTCAGCCTTTCACGTGAGTAACATGGTTTGTTCCAACAAGGTGGGTCACATGGTCCTCATCGTAACAGAAAATATGGCTACCAGATAAATCTCTAACTACACAACTTTGAAGGTATTCTTCTAAAGTTTGTTTCGACACTTCTCTGCAACACGTTGATTCTAACCTTTTTCATAACGTCGCAATATAGAAGAGATCCGATCAACACCAGATAAAAATTACGTACCAAAGATGATGCGATTGTTGGTTGTTAAGAGTACACACGAAGAAACATTTCAATGCAGTGTTTCGTACCTTGAATTGTAGTCAGGATTTTTTGTTTCAATTGACTACCATGGATAAACGTGCAGCCACGACTATCTATACACCTGTCAACGCAATAGAATGGTGTAAATGCACCAAGGAAGCAGATTTTTTCAATGAGTAACTTATTTATAGCTTTTATTCTACTGAATTACAGACACTTTCTTTTGTTGTATTTATGGTGGGAGATTGGAAGGAAACGGTAACAGGAAACTCTTATGCTACATTATTGGACCATTTGAAATAATAGTTAAACAAAAAGTGCTGTTCCACTAAAACAATGCACAATAGTTTGCATAAACTATAGTTTGAATTGGTTGGACTTTAATGAAAATAAAACGTGTTTCACTTGATTCTTTACCATACATACCTGTAATTTGTAAGACAATACAACACCCTATGATCTATTGTATATTACTAACATTCCCTGGCTTACTCTTTAGTAGACGAAAATACGAGATTAAAATGTCGATTCTCTTTTAATCGAAATTGCCATGGAAATGTTTTATTTATTACATGAGACATATTGCTGTGGCAACATAACTATTTGGAATACAATAATTGTAGTATTGCCATACATTAGGCTTTGCCAAATAAATTATGTTGTGTGCTGTTCCAGCAACATAACTAATAAAGATGATGATAATTTTTATTATCCTATATATATATTTAATTTATCTTAACAGCACGTACTTTATAAGTATACGTGAATTCTATCAGTGTATCTAAATTTCTATTCTCTCATCAAATCTCTTGTCTTTTTTCTTTAATTGGGATAAGGTTATAGCTTATTCAAAATAAAAACCAGAAACCATATAAAACATAATTGTATAATTTATTTAACATTATTTCACAATAGATAGCATAGCACTATATTCACCATTTTATTAAAAAGAAACATAATTAAGAGAAAACATTTGTACCTTGTTCTAGGTTGTAATGTTTTATAGTACGAATATATTTTTCTTATGCTTAATCAAATAAAAATCTAAAATATTGTCCTGTTTCAAGAAAAATAAAATTCAATTAACGATAGTATACTATTGCTATTTTTATGCTAATTCTATTCCATCAGAGACATTATATTCACACGTAATGCTCTGACAAACTTAGAACTTCGCAATGGTCAATGTTCGGAGAAAAAGCTTGAATCTGATTACTGTCTATAACCATTCACACGTATTATATCCAGCATCTTAGAGTCCGCTACCCAGAAACACTTTCCTTCTTAAAAATCTAATTTAAATCATTAATTTATAATCAAAAATTTATTGTAAACATTAATGATGCCTAATAAAGTGCCAGAAAATATACATTTGCACGCTATATCAACACCCAACACCATTAATAATTCCATTTTTGTGTTTTTGAAACTAATGAATGCTTATTATTATTACAGGAAACTATTTATTATCCATGTTGCACAACGTTATATTGAATATACATTTGCACTTTATATTTCAATACACGCATAGCAACGTTGGTAAATCTTTGTATGAAAAACTTACTTTGAATCATTGAAAAACTTTTCAAATTCAGCCATTTGCATCTCCATTATTTAAAAATACAAAAATTATTAACCAAATAAAAATGAATGAAACTTAAATACAAATGAAATTAATACGCTAGGTAATACAAGAAATAAATATGAATCAAAATAATCGTGGTGTATGTGACCCTACGATTTTAAGTCGCTTTTAATCTCTTTCCAGATAACCAGCTAATCCAACTTGTTCATTCTTGTCCTCCAATTTATATCCCCGGGAAGACACGTGACAGCTCTCAACGCCATCCTCAGAAACTACCATTTAAGTTGTCACCCTGCGTCTTCAGTGAGATCTCTATTTTGAAGTTGCCGTTGTGATATGAACACACACACACACGCACTTATTGTCTTTTGACAGTTCCTTCACTTTAAAATGTCAACACCTTGAAAATTGTTTGTTTATATTTTAAAAGTTTCTCACTCAAATTGTCCAGCATTTCTCCAATACTTGTATTAATATAACTCTTCCTTATATTTGTTTATGAATTTATTACCTTCTTTACTATTTGCCACATACTTCCTCTTTCCATTTGCTAACACAATTCTTATTTTTGTTTTATTTCCAGCTCTCGGCAAAATTGGAAATACATTGTAAATAACAGGTATTCTTTTAATAAGATTACTAGTACTACCACGATCCATTTGGTTTGCCTTTTCATTGCTTCCCTCGATCCAGGACTTTTCCAACGGTGATATATTTATCTGTAATAAACTACAAACCAAGTTTACATTATATTTTCTTTTTGTAGGTCATCAAACCGTACAAAACCTCTCTACAGTCTATGAAATATAATACTACATATACGAATTCATGAATGTACTTTATTATTGCCAGCTGTCGTTTATAAAAACACTACTGCAGATTGTATGGTCTCAGAATATTTTTATTTATATCCTTTTTTATTTATTTATTTATATAGTCATAAGTTTGAGGTAAATTTTATTATTTTTGCATGATTTATTTAATAAAGTTTTATTACCTTATGCACGTTCTCAAGTTTACATAATTTATTCACTTACATTCTTCTCCCGTGCATATCGGATTTTGTTTTCTTCATACAATTTTATTGCATTTAGATGACTAATTCTTATCACACTTCCATCCTTAAGCATAACCCTTTCTCGGTTATTTGCTTTCATTTCTCTTTTATTTTTAAACAGCGGTCCATTATTCAAAATGTTCAGTGCAATTTTCACGCATTTTATAAAGTCAGGTTGTTTTTCATTATACACAAACCATACATCTTGTTTCTCTTTTCTATAAAAGAAATATATATATATCTTAAATTTTATCTCGTCTTTTATTTTGTACCTGTTTAATATCTAAATTGTAAATATAAGTTCATTTTTATGTCTATGTTTTCTCACTTTAATGTATGCAACTTAGTATACTCTTATGTTAAAATCTTTGAATACAATAAAACTTATTTTTACTGTCTTTTTTATATTTTATATACTTAAATTAAATCTTAATACTATTACTATTATTTTTAGTATGCAAGAGACCACGGCAATATGTTCATAAATATGTGGAGCTGCTGATTGAAGAAAAGTGTTTTCTTTTTGTAATTGCCTGAATAGTTGCACTTGCAATCAATAATGCATTCCTGGATGGTGGGATTCAATTGTTTTTTTTTAATAATTACCGTTATTCTATCAAATATCTTAAAGTTTATGTTATTTGTTACATAATATATTGCACATCTTAAATAGGGATTATTTCTATTTTCCATTTTTAGAGAAAATATACTTCTTTCCTTGTTAGCATCGCGATATTTACACAAGTTGTTTAGGAACTTATTTATTATTTTACATTTTGAAACATCATAAATATCTTGTTATTAAAATACTTGCGGGATTTTATAAGATAATTAATATATATTTTCAATAACTATTGCGTTTTATTTAAAATATTTATCATCGTGCTTTCGCTTAATCTCATGAAATTCTCAAAATTCCATAAATTAATGAAAATTCTACAGTGAACTTTTGTTAACTTCGCTCACATACATGAACTTAATAACTGCTAGACATTTCGTCTTTCGTGGTCTAAATTCACAAACGATGGTACTCGTTGACAGATGCCGACATACCGGCAGGCACACTTTCCTCGTGCACATTCCTGACGTACCGCTTTGTCAGGCTACTAATGACACATTTTGAGATGTGCGAAACACAAAACACCACGTACGAACGGGTAAAAACATACATCTCTTGTATAGGACATATTTTTTACATGTTAGCATTTAACACAGCTCTGAAAATGCTTTTTTTTGAGTCATAATGGAAATATGCTCTTTAAATGTATCAAGTTTGCCTTAACATCTTCAGGATTATTCATTAAATATCTATTTACTACTCAATGTAATATTACTGTTTCCAGACTATACATTAGGGAAACAAATATGAGTTTGTAAGAAACGAATTCTTAGTAATAATTAAACTTATTATGAATAATAACCTTAGATTTCGCAAAATTGTATTTGCATCATCAGGAAGTAGCGCTTAAAATATTTCAAACCCAAGTTAATGAGAAATGAATTAATAAAATACTAATTTATTACGAAATGAGATGTAATAAGAACTCGAATTATATGCATTTAATTGCACAACAGAAAGCCATAACAATCGTTATATAAAGTACAATATAAAAATTTTAAAAAAGCGCATTTGAAAATAAAAACGTGATGTAAACTGTTTAGTACTGTTACAACCCAATTCTATTTTTACTTCTTGTGATCAGTGCAATATTATTCTTCGAATTATTAATATTTTTCTATATTTGTAAAGACCTGGTACTTGCCTGGGCATTTTAAATTATTACGAGATATCATAAAAACAGTGTCTTTACCAAATGTTGTCCACAATCACTTATTGTTCCAATACCTAAAACTGAGGTTCCTCAATAAATCCTCGACCACCAAGCAATTTCCTGCTATGTCAAAAAATTCTTGAACGCATTTTAGCTACCCAAATTTCTGAGCATATGAGCGCAAATAATATTTTACAACACAGAATACGCAAAGTTAGGATGAGCCAGGATGTCTCATCTCCTTTGCCTGTCGCTGCAGATGTACCTCAGGGTTCGATACTTAGACCGTTGCTATATTCTATTTACATTTCGTACTTTCCATTGTATTAAATAAATGTAGCTACCATTTTTGTGATGATGATACACAGCTTTACCATTTCTGGTATAAAATTAAGCAATAATGTTTTGAAATTTCAGAGAAACATTTCTTAAAACTCAATCCAGCAAAGTGTTCGGTGACCGTCTGTGGTGGACGTCATGCGTTGGAAAGGGTGGAAGATGTTTTCATTAAAATTGGGGATAAAGTTTTGCCAATCGTTGACAGATCTCGTGTGATGGATCTAACTATTTATAGTAGTCTGCGTTTCTCGCTCCATGCTGGTGATTTGCTGGGATCTGCGTACTCGAGACTGAGGATCTTATACCGCAATCGACACCTGCTTAATCAGAGGGTAAAAGACCTTCTATGTGACTCTTTGGTGTCACCTATTTTTAATCATTTCTCTTCTGTATAAGGTCCTGACTTAATAATGGTCAATATCTATTGCGTTCAGAGGTCAAAAAATCTAACTAAAAATTTAGAAATAAATAGGATTTGTACACATTTTTGAAGAAAACTTGACAGCTTCGACTAACCATCAACCGACTTTATTTAAAAATTATAACAGGTGATGAAAGAAGGAAGCCACCGACAAAACTTGAATCCGTGCAATGGGTTACAAGGTATCTCCACAGCCAAAAAGGCAAGAACTCAAAATTCATCAGGAAAACTCATGGCAATAATGTTTAGAGATATGAACTCTTACTGATTGAAAACGCGATAAAAAGCTCTACAATAACAGAAGAAGTCTATACAGATAATCAGAAAGTTAAAAACTACGACACAAATTATGATCAATTATGCTATTTTATAAAATTGCACAGTTCACTAACTTCGCTAAGTCCGTGAAGTAATAGACGAGTGCGGCTTTTAGAGAGCGTCCACTCTAGACCCTAGATTTGGCACAGAGTGATTATTACCTCTCTTGTAAATTAAAAGTGTACTAGAAGGAACGAGAGGCTCCTTCAGTTGAATACCTGAAACAAGTGGAAAAAGAATTTTTCGAGAACTTATCAAAAGTTTTTTTTTTGAAAATATAGCCTTAGTGGAATAATGTGTGATCGTTAATAGACATAAGTTGTAAAATAAAATATTAGTTTTCTCCAAATTCTTTTCTTTCACAGCTAAAAGTATCCTCTTGTATATATGATTGTTGGTGGAGTGGAGAGTTCCAAACGTTCGGGTTAAGTAGTACCAAAAAAACAGTTTCAATATAAAATTTACACAATAAATGGCTCTATTAAGCTTAGGAACTTATGACTGAAGCAGTCGGATGCCATAGAAAAATTAAGCAATTGAAGAGTTTATCAAAGCTGCTAAGTGTAAATTGTCATTTCTTCAAGCTTTTGAGTTACTATATGCCGTGGCACATGTCCTAACAAGAGTTCTATGTGTCAACGTTCATGTAGTGATTGAAACAAAATAGGGAAGATAGTGCTTGCTTTATAACACAGTCATGTTTTCCGTAGAATTGTGTTAAGAGCCTTAACTGCATTAATCTGGATGTTCTGTTTTTGTTCATGTATATTTGCAGTATTTTGAGTTTAATTAACATGGATAAGTCTACTAGCAGATCTAGAGATATTAACATAAACAGAAAGGATTTAAGAGAATCTGTTGTTACTCAAGAGAAAAAGAAAATTCCTGCTAAAAAACCACCAGAGCAACAGGTGAGTTCGTCCTAACCTCTAAATTAAGTTATTGTAAATTTCATGAAGAATATTCCTCAGAGAATGACTTTAATATTCTTGCTTTGAATGCAGATTGCGATCTATTATTATTATTGTGCCAGTGTATTTGCAAATGTTGCTTCGATGGCAAAAAAACTTTAATTTCAAAATAAAGTTAAGCGTTTCCAAAACTTTTACAAGGAGAGCCTTGATGTGCAAGAGACATAATGAGCTTAATCGCTATATTAAAAATAAGAAGACGGAGACATGGTAAACACCAAAATCCAGAGGACAGTCTTTAAAAGAGTTCGATGTTCTATGCAGTACCCCATGGTGATGAAGTCTTTGGAAGAAAACGTTTACTGATATTTTTGATCTTGGCAAGAGGTTAGAAACTCTTGTCAGGAAGAAAAAATTGGGAAAAACCACATTTAAGAATCTTTAGACTAGAGGCCATAATAGAATTGATATCAACCTGTGTGCACATACTCCCACGATGGAGAGAAATTGTATCAATAAGAATTTAGAGTGGTATCGAGTTCACCGTTCTTTCCTATTTTCAATAATGTATACACGGAAGAATTAGAGCAAAGGGCAATCAACACCTGTCACCTGAAACCAAAAATTTGGTTAAGATCAAGGAGTATAAAGATAGAATAGGAGTAGCGACTACCTACACCGCTCTCGTTCCGCCAGTGTTCACATAAAGCACGCGCAAGAGCGAGGCGGATGCTAGAGTGAGACGCTGCAGGAGGTCCGGCTGACACAAGAAATGTTTGCAAGTTTATAGGCAATAAAATAACATTACATTTTTTATTATTTATTTTTATGAATTTGAAGTAACATTTAAAAATAATCTATCTCTTTTTATTATTTAAAAAGAAGACGAGCTCTTAATTTGTCTGTAGTTTCGACAATTTATTTTTGTCTTTAAAATTTGATTTCATTTTTAAATCTTCCGCTTTAAAGTACTGTCTCATTGGCATTGAAATAAAAAGATGCAAGGCGGTAGATACTATTTCAAATTTATGTACCTCACAGCTAAATTTAAATTGAATCTTATCAATACACTCATGAATTGTATTGTCGTATAGATACTTGGACTTTACATGTCTTAGAAAAATTTCCTCTGCTCTTTTAAAAATATGAAACATCTCAATTGCGGGATGAGTTAAAAATCCTTTCGTTTTTAAATAAACGAGGTCAGCAACGGGCACATTTTGAAAAGTTACTTTACTGGATAAGCCATTTAAACAGTTTAAGCAGGTAGTTGTCTTCGAAATTTTTCGGATCAAAAAACCTCCTATGTAATAAAGTACAGCATCACTAACATCATTACTGTAACTGCAAATTAGTTGATCGAGCAGTATTTCATGATCTTCTTCGTCGGATAATACAGACGAAACCTCTTCTATTTTTTTTTCAATTTTCTGAACAAGATTTGTTTTCTCTTGCTCAAAAATAAGTTTAAAATTTTCGAAATCAAGAACACCAGAATTAACTTCTTCAACTGTACAATTTCCATAACGAGGAGGCTTGATTAACTTATAAACAGTCAGCAACCTGTATAACTGCATGAACGAAGGAAATGAGGGATGGTCATTACAACCCCCCGCTTGTCTAATCACTCCAAAAAAGTGCTAAAACAAAACTATTTGAACAAAACTAAATCAACTTTTTTTTATAAGAGTATACCTCTATAGGGTCTTGATTACATTTTCTTGTTAGCACATATTTGAAACCTTGCTTCGATATCAGGTATTTGGTAATATCTAAGGAAGATAATAAGGTGACCCTAAAACCTTCCGCAGTCGATTCTGATAAAAATTCATCTTTTTTAATTTGTTCATCCTTTAAACATTGTTCCCAACTATTTAACCATTCCAGACCTTCAGTTATGATCTACAACGTAGTAAATAAATCTTGCTATCTTTTTATTTTATGTCCTAAGGTTACCCTCATTTCTGCAGAATCTAAACTTATTCCCTTACTCGAATTTAGAGAATCAAAAAGATCGTTCATTTTTTTTGTGAATAAAATTGTCACATCTGCGTCGTCCAATTCTTTCAAGTGTCTTTTTTTATAATATATGAGACCTTCTGTCACGGAGTTACTAAAAAGCTATAACATTTTAATTAAAATAATGTAGGAAAAACTATCCTAAATATCTGTAGGTTAGGAAGAACAGGGTGTAGTATGTGTGTGTCTATAAAAGAATAAACTAAGTAGGCTAAATTTTTGCCGCCTTGCCAAGATAGCTAAATGGCTGACATTTTATTTTGTATAGACCCTTGGTATACACCACTATGTAACCATAAGTAAAGTGATTTTATTCTTTTATTGACCCTATGTGTTATATATGTTTCATAAGTGCAAGAACGCATGACTGACCTGTGTTGCAAGTTTTACCCTCATTTTGAGAAAAGTGCTTGGGTAAATGTGATTGTATGATAACTTCGGACAAACCTTCAAATTTCCACGATTTTTTAAGTCTTCTTTATATAAAGCAACGTAATGTCTCCACTCAACTTTCCCTTTGGATAACTAAAAGTTAATAAATAATTATTATACAAATATAATATACAGTATATACAAGTAGTATACTATATATACTTACTTTAACGTATCCTTTCTGAAGAATTCTGTTCCTTATACATTTGAACAGATGAGTTGTATCAGAAAAAAAAAACAACATCCTCTTTTCGTCTACAGGATGAACGCATTTATTATTTGGATTAGCCAAACTCCCTGATATTCCAAATTCTTTCCACATACGGCGGTTTGTAGACGCTCCATCACAGATAATGCCATCGACGAACGCTCCAGCCTTTTCTAATTCTTGAATTACTTTAACAATGAGAGATGCCAAAATGACACCCTTCGTTGCATTTTTTGAAGCATATAGTGCCACTGGTTGCGTATATTTATCCGCTACGGGGCAAAACATAAAGACTAATGCGTGATCTGCCATTTCATACGTGTTTTTTTTGTCATCAACATCATCGCCAAAATCCTCTATTCCAACCAGCTCCATTGTTTTTGTATTAACTTTGACACTTTTTCTAACTTGCATTTCATCTAAAAGGAGGACGCCGTGCTTTTGCAATTTGTTTTTTCGAGATAATTTTAAGCGAAGTGCTTTAAAAAACTCTTCATCCAACCCACATTTCATGTTCACCCTAGTCAAATAGCGACGCATGGTGGTTGACGAGGGCAGAGGCAAAATATCATTATGTCTCAAGAACTCATAGGTACTTGAGCTTCGAATGTTCAACAACAAACAATATAATAACCAATCATGTGAATATCGTCTCCCCTTTTTATTACACACTTTACTTATATTAATGCACTCTTTTATCAATATTTTTTGTTGTTCAGGTAAATTAGAGCCTTGTAAATAAGTTTCCAATTTTTCCTCCTTGATATTTTTCATTTTATTTTGAATATCTGCCAATTCTCTTTGTAACATTTCTAATCTCATCATAGCTCTGAAACTAATTCTTTTTTGTTTATTTTTCATGTTACGTAAACTCTCCAATTGCGATTTAGCAGTCAACAAACCTTTCGTGCGTACTTTTAATTTTAAAGTAGCCTTGCGTTTTCTGTTTTGTTGAACGCGCATTGTGTTTTTTAGGGTGAGACACATTTTACAACGCTGTAATGAATTCTGGACAAGAGGGCATTTTATGTGTCTCCAAATTTCTAGTGCATGATTCGGTATCGCGGATTCGCTGTACGTGGTCGGCGGATGAAATTTAGAAAAAGTAGGTCCCCCTGGACATATTTTAAAGTTGTCAATTTTCAAAAGAAGGTTTTGTATAAACTCGAGTTCATTTTTAACAATATCTCCTGACATTTCGGGCAAATGTATCTCTGTTCCAAGTATACCTATTTTGTTTCCAAAATTAGAGTCAATTACGACCTGTCTGTCGATATCTGCCAAAGTGGTTTGTTTTGTTACAAGCATTTTACTAAAGCATATGTACTTTTTGCGAAGATCAGACTCATCAATTATTTTGTGGAAGCTCCAATGTTCATTAGGCAGTTTAACTGAGGCACAGTTATTTTCCCATAATTTTTCAAATGAGTTGACTAAAACTGTATTACAAAATGTGGTTTCAATATTATTACTTGTTGTTGCATTATCAGCAGCATTAGTAACAGGGTTAGTAACACACATTTTTCGGCGCTTATTCCGCATTTCAGAAATATTATCTCTGTTTAATGGTCGCTTTCTGGTATTGGTATTAATATTTAGATATGATGGGCAACCCGGAAAAATTGTGGGAACTGCATCATCCGATAAACGCGGCATTTCCAACATAATCTAAAATAATGAAAGCGTGATAGAAATGATACTCGTAATAAATCTACAAAATAGGCAAACTTACCGTATTTAACCCATCAGACCATGATTTGATAACATATTGTGCTTCAAAATGTTTTTCGCAAACTCTGTCGTTTTGTGATAACATTTTATCAGCACGTGATATATTTTTTACCCATATCTTTAACCTCTCACTGTCTCGAGGAGGAGAAAATAAAGACACCCTTTCTAAACATGATTTGTATCCAGAGCGGCAATTAGGGACGAAGCACTTTTTACCCATCTTATTAGAAATACTGTCTAGTAAAACGGTTACACGCGCACGCATCCATGCAATATGGCAAAATGCAACTGAACTAGGATTAAATTGCGAGCTGGCCGAAAATTGCGAACCGAAGGCAGGAGGCCCCGCTCCAGCGTCTTCGTCTTAACATCTCTCTCGCACAATGCGTGCTTTACCTGAACCGCTGCATTACCCGAGTAACTGCTCCTATTATATCTTTATACTCCTTGGTTAAGATATGTCTATGTCACCTTTGTTATAAGGCCACACGGAGAACGAACATTAGAAGATTCCCTATATCACCTTAATAATGTAGAGGAAGCCATAAAATTCACCTTGGAGGCTCAAATAGGGACTACGCTACCCTTCCTCGATATACTGCCAGGGAAACTTGATAATGGCACACTAATAACCTAAGTATTCAGAAAGCCTACGAATGGAGGGCAATACCAACACTTTGATTCCAACCAGGCACAGAATTTTAAAGTTAGAGTGTCTAGGTGCGTATATAGTAGAGTCGTAGATCCAGGGTAATATGCTTGCAAGAACGGGATAGGAAGTAAGAAAAAATATAACACCTTAAAATTGAATGGGTATCTCGAACACATATTGGCTAAGGCAAGAAAAAGCAGGGTAACATCTCTCAATCCAAATCCAGACCAACCGGAGATCGTATGTACAACTGCTCCGTACGTAAGAGGTGTATCAGAGAAAATTTGTAGAAAAGGCAACAAATATAACATAAGAAATCCGATTAGGACAATCGATCCTATCAAGAAGTAAGCTAGGTAACATGAACCAAATGGAAAAACACTGTGTATACAATGTGCCGTGTGACTGGACGTCCATACTAGGGAAACCAGGAAGCTCCTAGTAGTGAGAATCAAAGAACACGAAATTGATTCGCCTAGAAGAAACTGAGACATCTTGTCTGGCACAACACGCTTGGGTTAGCAGACCATTAAAACAAGTAGAATGACAGGACAATTCTGACGAAAGAAGAACATCAGAGGGAATGTTCGTGGGAGCATAAACACCCATCTAATACTACACCACATAGGTCAGATTGTGACGTAATTTGCCTCAATGACATTTAAAAATGTCATAAATGTTTCAAAAATGTCGCATGGCGATCACAAATTTGATTTTTTTTTGGCAAGAAACAGCACTTCACTGGGCTACCCTGAACACGGTAAACGGAATGTCTGGCGAAACGTCGCTTGTTTAAAATCCAACCAATGGAAATAGTACAAAATAACATATCAAATTTAATTAAATGTATAATTTTTATTGAATAATATGAATTTGTGACTTTAGTACTTAGCACTGGTCCTCACACTCTTCGATTGTTTATAATGGGTGAGTCATGCTTCATTATAAGAACTGGGAGGTAATTAAAAATAAAGCTATTACAAATAATTATTCTGTAGATTTTATGTGTGTCACAAATTCTAATGTAGCACACTTGAATTTTATATACATGCTAATAAGCACAATTTTGGACGAAACAATTTCTTATTAGTACTGATATTATGAAGGATGTGCTAACTTGTATTTTACATTTTTAACGCTTCGAAACTAGTTTCTGCTGAATTACTCAATATATGTACCTGCCTGTAATTTTTCCACGAGTGGAGTTTTTAATTTATTTTAGTGAGTGCGGATGCATCATGAAAAGGTTTATATACATATAGGTATATAACAACAACACGTTTATTGCCTTTTTGCACATCTCCACCTTTGAAAACCAGTTCTTTGAGCATTTTTGTAGTTTATTGGCACGAGGAGATGCAAGCAAGCAAGCACACAAGGAGAAATAAGAAGAGAAAAGGAGCAAGCGGCAGCGGCAGCAGAGAGCGCTCCGACGGAATATGTTTTTCCATATCTTATTGGGTGTAAACAACCTCACTGCGTGGTGCTCCATAATTTTCACGAGGGAAAAGAATATGCAAGACGTAGAAAATAAGAAGGTGGAAAAACGTGAAGTGTATGCCGCCTGTACACTACGAGTATGACTAACAGTCTAGAAATATCAGACGGGAGAAGCCCTCCTCTCCCGAGGATAAACCATCGGGGCAGGTAATGACACATCTACGAAGAATTCTAAATTATACCGGCCAACAACACCGACCATCCTAATGAATTATAAAGTATACGGAATGTGATGTAAAATTTTTATTCCTTTTGTAATACCTAAATGCGTTCTCATACTAACATGTGGATACACATAAACATAAATATGTATGTATTCATGTATACTTTGTGCTGTTGAACTATAATTTCATCTTTTCTAATGGTACAAATTTGTAAGTGGTACAAAAATATTTTTATGATTAGTGTTCCATATACAGGCTGATTCGGATTTTAGCGTTTATATGGAGATCTCACAAATTGTCTGAAATATGAGATCTAGTTAGATGCGTAATACGGATGTTGAAGTAGCGATGAACGTATGTCCTTGAGGAACACTTCCTCAAGGCTGCCATTTACGTCTTTTACTGTTTGCTTTATTTGTTAATGAATTGCTAAGTAGACTGTTTTATTCTAGAGCACGTGCATAATGAACTATATTCCGAAATATCTTTGATAGATAATATATAATTGCGGGAAAAAGTTTTGTAGAGCCGATGAACCCTCGGAAAAAAATATTTTGTTAAATTCTGATTAAATTAACAAACCCTTTTTGCTGTGTACTTTCTCGAACTATGCTGATGGTAATGAAATAATAGGCATATAAGAATTTAGAAATTTGGGAGTTTAGTGTTTCATTCAAGTCTTACCTCTAAGGGTCACATAATGAAACTATGTTCGTAAGCCTTCTTATTAAAATGATTCAGCAGTAAATTAACTTTAGTATGCTTACACCTTTAGTAAGGAGAAGTACTGTGTCTTAATATGTCTTATATGAGATGGTATTCATAGCAGTTTCCTAACATATCTTTTATTTTGGTAGTCATTATTATTAAATAATTCCATTGATTATTCCTTTTTACCTAATCTGATGTATCTCCTTATTTTACCGTTAAACTGCATGCATGAATTTACCTTTAGGGTATAATTTTTAATATCATTTGTAATTAAATAAGACTTATCATACACTCTAGCTGCTAGAGGTAACTAGAGATTGGGAAATACGAGGTAGACGCCATAAGAGCTCGGCCTGACAGGCTTATACAGGTTCAAACTTCGTCACGTCATGCATGCGCATACGCGAGGTGTACATTATAAATATAAGGGTTCGAAGCCTAGTAGTTTTTAGTAACCACCCAGCCAACGTGACTAGCGCACGAAAATGTCTGAAGTAAGGAAAATTAAGTACCGCGCGGTCATTGCATTTTTAACAAAAGCAGGACATACAACTTATCCGATTTTGGAGTCCATTGTCACAGGGGATGAAACAATGGTTCTGTTTTACGATCCTCTATCGAAAAGTGAGTCCATGAAATTGCGGCGACCTAATGAACCTCGTCCCAGAAAAGCGAAAGTCGTTCAATCAACGAAAAAGGTGATGGTCACAATATTCTGGCATTGTGAGCGCATTTTGCTAATTGACTTTAAAGAGCGCAACACAAGTGTGAACAAAACATATTATGCGCCTTGATTGCATAAATTAAGGGACAGTATCCGTGCAAAACGTCGTGGAAAATTGACAAAAGGTGTGCGACTATTGCACGACAATGCTCCCGTCCATACTGCCGTTATTTCACAAGTTGCCATCAGCGAATGCGGCTTTCAAGAGTCGGAACATCCACCGTATAGTCCGGATAAGGCTCCTTGTGATTTTTTTTTCTTTTCTAATTTACAAAAAGACCTTAGGGGACGTAGTTTTAAGGACGACAGTGAGTTGCAAGCAGCTGTTATAGAACATCTTGACGGAAAAACTTCAGATTATTTTTATAAGGGTATCGAATTATTAATTAATCGTTGTAATAAATGTATAGAAGTTAGGGGAGATTACCTTGAAAAATTAAAATTCTTATATTGTTCCAAGTTTCTTTTTTGTATATCAGGCCGAGGAATTTATGGCGCCCACCTCGTATGTTTTCATAGCGATGTCTGGTTGGTGAAATGAAAAGCATAACTTGGTAGCCATTTCATTTTTATTTACTGGATTACAATCATATATTTCTTTTATCATAATATTAACAAGTATATACCTATATACTTATGTTCTAAAGTCTTCCAATTAGTAGGCTTTGTCATAAGGTTCTCCAATATTTGAGAAATACTTCAATAGTAAAATGTCTTTACTATGACTACGAAATGAGTAAACTTGTGATTGTTTGAGTTTGAACGGTATTTATCGCAGCTCTTTTTTTTTCTTTTCATTTCGAGTAGTGAGTCAGAGACATTCCTCAAGATGAAATTTTATCACGTCATGACATGTTGTCGTTCAGTGAACGAATCCATACTCTTAAAAGAAAGCATTTAATCAAAGTCTTAAATAATTCATGTGATTATCCGTTTTTACCGGATGTATTTTCTCATTCCGCAGCATAGGCTATATAGGTCTTAAAAGTAGCAGGCAATTGGAAAATATGTTTTTATAGTGACGTTTTGTTGATGAATTGACGAACAAATTTTGGTAACTGTATTTTTACTTTCTTATACTTATAAGTAAAGGAAATATTGTAATAGTGAAAATTTTCGAGCTCGAGATTTTTGCAGATATCTACGTTTTGAAACGTTGATATTGAAAAAGTGATTTCTGAAAACTGTTTGCATCTCTCTCTCTGTGTGTGTGTTTGTATGTGTATGGATGTTTGTGACGATGATAGCGGGCAAACGACTGAAGATATCAACACAAACCTTATTAATATAATCATTCTCTGGAGATGTGATTAGATTTTCAATGAAGTTGGTTCACTGGAAGTAGTAGTTTACTTCAGTCAAAAAATTAAATTTTATGGAATTTAAGAAAGATTTCATAGAAACGTTTTCCAAAGTTTTACCGGAAGTATATTTTTTACTCGAAATATAGTATTTTGCAAATATCTCGCAAGTTATGTGTTTTGTATAGTGCTATCAAGAGTGCAATAGCTTTTGGATCGCAATTTGTCATAATTTTTGTATAAAAACAATTCAATATTTGAACCGATAGTTACACTTAATTACTCTTATCGAATACCAGTTTATGTTTTGCAAATTATGCATTCCATAGAGATTTATCAAGAATATAAAAGCACTTAAAGCTGGATTTTGAATAATTTTTAATTAAAAAATGTTCAAAATTCGGGCCAGAAGGAATACTTTTCACATGCTTTTTTTGTTAAGGAGATATAGAATTTAAAACTCAATTTAAAATAACTTTTGTAAAACTTGTAACGCATATACGTATAAGATGGTTGTGTGGTGCTCCCATACCTTACTTTTATTATTTGATTACAATTTATAATTGTACAATTATGTATTATTGATTTTATTCAATTTTCTTTTTCTTGTATAATGTTTCATTCACCAAAAAATAATATTTCTTAATAGTATATCATTCAACGAATTTGCTTGGATAATTTTATCACACGAGGAAGAAGTTCCACGCAATGAGTTGAATATAATACTTTATCTACTAATGTCGAAATAACACATTGAGTTTTAATCAACAATATTTATTCAAAATATTGCAATTAAATACACACAAAATGCGCTACACATGTTAAGGTTATAATTTGCTCAGAATAATAATAATAAGCACGTTACTTGACATTTAAAATCGTTCGAAGTCGTTCAGTACCAACGCAACAAAGATGAAATTCCTTATCTTTCCAGTATCTATTTGAATTTAATTGATCAAATTTACCCGGCTATTTTTACTTTCTTATACGTTCTTATACGTAGTATAAGGAAGTATTGTGATGATGAACATTTTCGACCTCGAGATTTTTGCAGATGTCCACGTTTAGAAGCCCCTGATACCGAAAAACTGGTTTTTAAAAAATGCCTGTGTGTCTGTCTGTGCGTGTGTGACCACGATAGCGGCCGAACCGCTATAGGTATCAATTCCAATTTTTTTATTTACGAATATAATCTCGCAGACCGGAAGTAGTAGTTTACTTCAGTGAAAAAATCGAATTTTGCCAATTATGCGTCAACTACTAAGTTTAAACAAATTTGTAAAGAATTCCTATATACTCAAAATTAAATTTGAGAAAAATTTTATTAAAAAAGTTTTTCGAAATTCCTACCGGAAGTAGGTCTTTTACTCTTATCGAAAATCAGTTTCTTTGCGAATATTTCGCAAGTCATGCTTTTTAGACAGGTACGTTACGAGTATAAAAGTATTTAGAACTTAATTTTCAATACCTTTTGTATAAAAAAAAATTTCAAAATTCGGACCGGAAGTAACACTTTTACTCTTATGGAATAGCGGTTTTTGCAAATATTTCGTAAATTATGCATTCTATATATATTTGTCAAGAGTACAAAAGTATTTACAGTTGAATGTGAAATATTTTTTGTATAAATGAAATTTCAAAATTCGCACAGGAAGTAACACTTTTACTCTTATCGAATAGCGATTTTTGCAGATATTTCGTAAATTATGCATTCTATATGCATAATTTACGAAGAGTATAAAAGTATTTAGAGTTGAATTTGGAATATTTTTTGAATAAATGAAAATTCAAAATTCGGATCGGAAGTAATACTTTTACTCTTAGCGAGCAGCATTTATTTGCAAATATCTCATAAAGTATGTATCCTGTAGAGATTTATTAAGAGACTGGAAGTACTTAGAATAGGATTTTGAATAATTGTTGTATAAAATAATCTTTAAAATTGTATGATTTGAAACGCTCATACGTATAAGAAAGTCGTGTGGTGGCCATACCTCATTTTTTTAATAGGTCCACGCAAGTATTGAATAATATTATTCAACACCTTCCTATCCAATCAAAACCTATTTACCGACACAATGTTTATAAAGAGTTTAATATTGATATAATTTTTTCATATATTATTTGAGATTAGTTGATAAAAGGCATACGTTATTCTATTATACAGGGTTATGATAAAGTAACGCATAAAATTCATAAAACGTACAATGTTCATTTTTGAAAAAAATGCAAAAATACGTCAAACAGTTTATTTTATTCCGCGTCTTTTAACATAAGTCAAAAAAATAAAACGTCAAATTTGTCAAAGTTATGACGTCATCAATATTTTTTTTAAATATGAAGCTTGGTTTTTTTTTACTTTATTTGATAAAGCCCTTGATTTCTTTCTGTGGGGACATTTAGAAAGTCGGGTCTACGTTAACTGACCAGACAATTTAGAAGACTTAATGGAACGAATTAGACATGAAATGACTCTTATAACTCCGCAGATGATCGAAGACTCTGTAAATCAGGTCTACCATCGTCTTGGCCTATGTCAGATAGTGAATGGGACACAGTTTGAACAATTCCTGTAAGAAATCGTTTTGGTTTAATGGACTGTTTAGTTAATTTAAATGTTATTACTATAATAAAGTTTATTTTGTTTTTTATTAATTCTCTCAGTTTTTGTCTATGTGACCCCCACTTCAATTATTTCTTTATAATGCAGAAAAACAAGCTTTATCAAATAAAGTAAAAAAAAACCAAGCTTCATATTTAAAAAAAATATTGATGACGTCATAACTTTGACAAATTTGACGTTTTATTTTTTTGACTTATGTTAAAAGACGCGAAATAAAATAAACTGTTTGACGTGTTTTTGCATTTTTTTCAAAAATGAACATTGTACGTTTTATGAATTTTGTGCGTTACTTTATCATAACCCTGTATATATAAAAACAATAAAATCGTTCACATGTACATACAAAATTGTAAAGATCGTTTTACTTAGTCTTCAATTAGAAATCCCTTGATATTATTAACATTTGGAAATAAGAAATCCGGCACGAAGATCATCCTTTATACCTGTCTTATATCTTTAAAAGATTTGGATTAATTCGCGTTAGAGATGAAAGTGACCAGTATTGTAGTGTGTGTTCACTAATCAGCTCCGTGGACCTAATTTTAATTCCTTCAGGTAACAGGGTACCTACAAATATACCTGGAAATAGAAAAGGAATTATATTAAAGATTAAAGAACTGGGTGTACTTATTGTAATTTAGATTAACTACTTAATCTAACTATATACCTGTATTACCTTCCCCTTACCTGTAATGTCGTCACTGAAAGTCAACCCCTTATGACAAAACTTGTATTGAAGGCAAGTTCCCTGAAATTTAGTTGAAAAGTATAAATAGACCATGAAAATATGGGATTCTAAATATATATTTTGTAATGCATATTTTGTTTAATTATGTTTATTAATTTACTGATTTGAATAGTAAAATGTGCACAGACTTAAAAGAAACAAATAAATTTGGAGTAAACAAACGATAATGAAAACTTGACACTAGGAACAATGCGAAAGAAATTCAAATATAATGTATTGTTTGGCAAATAAAATAAAAAAGTAATAAAAAAAACACGTAGCTATCTATAAGCGATGATAGATGATTTGAGTTTCCTGTTTATGATCTTGTTTTAAGAAGATATGATGGCCTTTGCGTATCAGATTTTTCAGAATTTGCCGTAAATAAATACAATTAATTAGGCAATGGAGCATTTTAAGTTTATGCATTTAAGCTAAAAATAAATTAGAATTATTTGCATGTATTTTATTCGATATTAGAAACAAGAAAAAATATTTGAATTTAACGTTTCGAAAATGATTCTGAAATATAAAAATTAAATTATTATAATAATTATAAATTATTTTGAATATAGAAAAACTACGATTGACAAAGTGTCGCAAATGGTTTATTTATTAAAGTCAACCTGAAAATATCATATATACTTTAGAATGTAAACAATGCACTTAGTTAATTGAAAAACAAAATGAAAATTATGAAGCATAACCTAATAAATGGTTTTAATAAGCTAGAAACTTTGTAATTAATTTCGTAAAATATTTACTCATATTCCAAGTGTCTTTTACGGATTTTTAACAAAAATAAAATAAAGAAGATCCAACATTTCCAGGAAAACCTCTAATAATAATTAGGGCGCGGACACGAACGGTTGATGACTCATCGCCC
This sequence comes from Amphimallon solstitiale, assembly GCA_963170755.1. Lineage (NCBI taxonomy): Eukaryota > Metazoa > Arthropoda > Insecta > Coleoptera > Scarabaeidae > Amphimallon > Amphimallon solstitiale. The sequence continues at coordinate 167,239,786 of OY720676.1, read as the reverse complement.
ATGGGCGCACTATTGAAATGTTGTATTTTTAAAGGGGTTTTAATTTTATTTATTAATTGGATAACAAGTGGCTGGTGATCTATAAAATACAAAATACCTTATTATTTGTTCATTTTCTCTTCTGTAACACTTGTTCTCTTTGAATTAAGTACATCCTTGTAGATAGAAAAGGTCCTTTCTACATCGCAACTGGTTATAGGTGCGTACTGGAAATATTCTTTTATTTCAGCGTATTTAGCATACACAATTGCCACAATGTTATTAAATCTGGATTTCTATTAAAAACTGCGTCTAACTTTTGCCGAATGCCACATCCGAAGTCATTTGTAATACTTTTGAAATTATTAATAGCCCACCTCTAATGTGGTTAATCCATCTTTTAATTTGAGATTTCGATTTTCAAAATATGTGATTAGTTTAGGCAAATTTTCAAAGTGTTCCAAAAGGAATAACAACTGATTTTTTAAATTTGGGATTTGTGTTAGTTCCTTGCACTCAGAAATACTTCGAGCATCGTCATTTAAATATGTAACGAAATTTTGTAAATATCGAAATTCTCGGCATAAAAACTATTTCTGTGTATGTTTTAGCAAAGCTAAGTGACGAACGTGCGATATTTTGGCATTCTGTAACGATATTTTACAGACATTGTAATAAATTTCGGAATCACTGACAATTCATTTTCATATCAGAAAAAGTAACATAAGCAACGTTCTAGATCTAAATAAATGATAACTAAAAATGTACGCGTACGTTATTGAAACTAAACATATACATACGTATACATATTTACATTATTTCTCTTGCGAAATATAAGGTACATATAATAAATTTTAAAAACCCCTCACGCTCCTATCTACGCCGATGTACAAAGGATTTTACTCATAAATTCCTTATTTTATGGGCATTTTTTGCTCTCACTCTGGGGCACTTCTCGGGCGTAAACAGATGTTGCAGTTTACCATATGAATTAGTGTTATTCAGTAAGTGGGTGTTGTTTACGTTATTTCTTTGCGCCGTTGTAACTTCGTCGTAGTTTAAACCGGTCATGTCCGCCCCCTAATAATAATTGTCCTGAAGGTAAAGTTAATCTGCAACCTTCTGTGCTGTGCATGTATATCAAAATTAAATTGATGATGACATTTCAATCTTTTATTAGGAAAATCACATTCTCCAATAAAAATTCTAATAAGATATATTTAAATATACCGTAGTCATCATATTTTAATTTGTGATACGAAAGTAGAAAGAGGAAAAGAGCGCGACGAAATAAACTAAAGATAAACATAAGCGAGGCTGCCAAGACAGTACACTCGACAAACGTTTCCTATGAAATGTAAGGCGTGAGGGTCCCCCGACACTGCGTTGCTCTCCCACCACTGTTAGCAAGCAGGCATCGCTGCATATTATAAGGTCATCTTCTGCATGGGATAGAAGTGTAAACCGAAATTAAAATTTGACGACTACGGTATATATTTTTAGCTAAATAGATATGCAACAAAAAAACAAAGATCCTCCAGTATGAGCTCTTTCCTGTTATTTAAGGAATCTACTCCAACCAAGATCAATACCTACGTAATCACTGTATGAATGTTTATTAGTCGGAAGATGTAATTTTATTTATTCAGTCTAGGAATTATAAGGATATAAATAGTGGGAAAGCTTATGAGAAAATATTCTTGGACTGTAGTTAAAGGTATTAGCATAGAAGTAGCGATTGTAATGGATGGCACGTATTAATCCTATTTATAACTTTCCAAGGTAAACTTTTATGTAGAAAATTGTTGAAAATGCACATATAGATTTATCATAAATCCAAATTAGGACTTTGAATATATTATTTATTTATTTAAATTTTAAATTTAACGCCACAAGTGTTCGAAATGCTTTGGAAATGGACTTTATTTATGTTTAAATGTACACAGTGAACAATTTGAACATTTAATTTAACTAAAATGTGGTGAATAAATCTTGTTTTAAGTATTTTCATGACTAATTCCGGATATCTGAACATTTAACTTTACATATCTCATAAATTTCATGATGTAAGTAACTAGTTTTTTTACTTAAGAATATCAAGAAAATTGTGTTCTTTCAAAATCAGCAACAAAAAATACAGGGCGTTGTTTAAAATTTTGGAGTGGGGGTAGCCGCTGGTGGCGGGTGACTGATGGGGCGGTATAAACAACACTATTAGTTGTCCCCCTATATCCTGAACAACTATCCGAAATTTCAAGTTTCTATCTTCAAAAACACCGGAAATAATTCAATATTATGTTTTTCTGTGGACACCCGGTATATCTTTTAGTAAAATAATATAAAATTTTACGACAGTTTAAAACTCAGGTCAATATATCCTACTTTGCATACTTATAATTTAAAATATCCGTTTATCTCTAATACGGGCAGGCAACATTGTAAAATCAATTGTCAAGCGTCATAAACTTAAATATCTTTCCTACTGGACACGTGTTCCTCAAAGACTGACCTGCAGACGGATTTTGCATTTACATCAGTCGATTCTTCGAATACAAATCGTATATTTGTCGTATTAGTGGCATTGGAAATGTCGATCCTGCATTTTTAATAAGTTCCACTTATAAAATTTTATGCACTTTCGACATTTTTATTCATATGTATATTTCTAACCTCTCTTTCTGGCTGTCACCGGTCAAACTTTCGACAGTATAAAGAAGCGATGTTACGTATATAAAATTTATATGGAGGCGAATATAAATTTACGATTTATGCCGGCAAATTCAATATGTCGCGATAAGGCAAAAGCGCAAGAGAGAAGAGTCGAGAAGAACAAGAGAAAAGAAAGGAGGATGAGTGCTGGAAAAAAAACAGTTCTTTTCAATAGATGTTTCAGAAATGTCATACATGACAAAAAATCCAGACTATTGGGGTTATTTTGTAAGTCTAACATTGTACGCCGTCGGAATGCATAATGGATCCAAATGAGATTGCTTAGGTTCGGTCGTGAAGACCCACTGGTTCCCGACTTATTGCCCGGGTCTGGAGTGTAGGGACCCGTTTATTTTCTACTTTTACTTAGTCAGCGTTTTATATTGCCTACCAACGCCTTAAACATTAGATTATGATGCGTCTCTATCGCTTAGTGTCTTCTTTTTATGTTCCACATATAGGTGCGTACGTTATATATTGATATTTCTATTTCTCGATGGTTGTTTTTATTTCGTCTCGCATCGTTGCGTTGGTCTCTATTTTTTTTTTGTTTTACTGGAGAACGGCGACAGAACTGGTTATTGTTTTCGGAAATTTAAATAACGATTAACTTTGAATTTTACGCTCCCTTACTTCGAAAATTCGTGGGATAATCTTTAACGATTATTTTGTAAACACGTTGATATATTCATTAAAACTAATGTCATAGAAAGAGTACAAAATTACAAGCAGTATCAACAAAAACGCACTGAACGTTACGAGTGCATATAGAGTAGAATTCGTTTATCACGACCTCGCCTGTAATGACTAAACGTTTATTTACAACTGTCGTAGAAAGTTTTGTTTTCAAAAGAAACTTATGAGTTAAGTTTGCTTATAATGACTTTTCGTTTACATTAACGTATTTTTACATGCTTTTAATCAAAATTTAAAAAAAAACAAATTCAAGAGGCCGCCGCTTAAAGCAATGATATACGTGTAATCATCTAGGGATCGAAAGTAAGGTTTATATGATGTCAGTGCCAGGGACGCATCCAGGACATCATGAATCCCAATTTGATATTTTTTACACACGAATCAAAATATGTATAGTGAAACAAGTAAAACTTACGAAGTAACAGTAAATACATCTGCGCCAAAAGTAATATTGCAGGGTTTATAAAATATATCAGAAAAGCTGACTGTTCAAGTTGAGAGTTCAAATGAATGTAAATCACCATTAATTCTTCCATATGCTCAGGTGTTAATAATTGTCTGTCACCGTAAATACATTTATACATTGAAAATATGGTCATATTTAAAAAAATATAAAAGTTTTGTAATGCCAGAACATTTATCCCCCGATCGGAAAAATCTACTGCTTTACCAGTAAATAGGGCAACCTACATTACGAATTCCTGGATTCTTATTTAGAACAGCTTCAAATTTTTGTTTGACCTTATCAGCAGCATTTTCAGATAATTGGGAAAGGAAGAAGATCATATACAATTTTCACGACTTTAGTTATAGAATATTGTGGGTTGTTCGGAGTAAGTGCTAGATGGCGGATGGCTACAGATACTCTGCAATATTTTCGTGAATATTGGTTAAATCTACGTGAATGGTTGGGTCCATAAATGATTGGAGAGCTTTTAAAAAAAGGGCATCATTCGGATCTAGAATATTATAATTTTTAAAGTCTTCGAAATGTATGTGATAATAGGATGCTGCCTATGTCCATGTGCCCAACGCATGACAACAGGTTCTGGTGGTAGCGGCACATGCGGCAGTTTTTGACGATATAAATGCTTGCGTGCAGGTGCCTTCACAAAATCCTATAAGCGTCATACTGTTGTATATTTGTTGTAAGAGCCGACAGCCGCTTTCATATATGCAGCTCCATCTGTTACAAATAATAACAATTTTTTATACTGCTTTTAACCACATAGCGATTTAAAAGATAAAGCTACGTTATCTGATAAGGATTCTGCATTAGTCTTCCGAGTCTGTTAGGTTCAATTATATGTGTAGTCATTGATGTATCCTTTTCCATCACCCCAACCAAAGCACTTACAATATTGCTTCCTTTAATATCAGTAGTTTCATCTGTTGACACCCAAATGTGGGGACAAATAATATTTCCTCAAGGTGTATTCCTCTGTATTTACTGTTAACACGATTTTGTAAAAAAAAAATTAGTAGACTAAGGATGATTCATCGTATTCCACAAAATATTACGCGCTACTCAATTTCAGTTTGTCCCAATTAAATGCTTTTTAAATTTCATAAGCAGTTTTAGAGCCAGCAATATGTGCTTCATGTGTATCCAACGACACATATTTTTCTACGCAGGTTTTTATTTGTCACAATAGTAATACATTGCAAATTTTGCATCGAGGTTGAATACCGTCGTATTCTAACGCAGGCAAATTTACATTCCACCTTAGTGTTATAACACTACCTCGCGACGGAAGTGGGCGAGACATATAATATGTATCACTATGTATTCAATAGAACACATACAAATAATAACAATAAAGAACATATAGGCTTGCTACACGCAACATTTATGATTTAACAAAATACTTTTCGCCCAAAATCCGTACTGCAACGTCGTTTACATTCCAAGCGATAGATGCAACTACTTTTATATATAGGTACATATCGTAAGTTGTAAATATCGTTATTGAAAGCAAAGAGGGCGAAGCATATAGTTGACAAACCCGAGTTCGTAAAATTCGTATACATACCGTGTCTTCAAATGCTTTCCTTATTGGAGATGGTCATGCTTTTTTTTATGGTTGGTGACAGTGCACGTAATCAAGACACAAATGCATAATTTTGATAGTTTGGTTATGTCATGTAAATAATAATAAGCGTTTGAATTTAGGTATGACAACTATCAGAATTCAAAAGCTTCGCATGTGCACCAATATTGATTAATTAATTACTTAAAAAACAGCCTACTTTAAAGAGTATATAAATGTACAGCTCACAGAGAGCGAATTAGCCGGTGAGATGCCCCTCCCACAAGGTGCTCAATGGATTCTTATAATATTGTCCAGCGTTACACATCGAAGTGCAGTATGTTTCCTATATATGTATCTCTTTTCAGTATATTACAATTTCTTATATGCATTTACTTGTCGTCCGGCTAATGTATGCGAAGATTAACAAATGTTATCATTTCTTTTTTCCGAATACTTTCTCTGTCTGACACTGACCCATACTTTGCGTAGCGAAGATTTCTCCCACCGGCCAACGCTCGCTCTGTGAGCTGTACAGCTTGTTACGTATTATCATATTAGTGTCATTACTGTGCCCAATTTTGAACGACGTTTTAATCGTGTGGAATTTATTGTTTACAATACCAAATATTGTATAACATCTAATTGTTTAATTAGCCAATTACAAAGAAATGTTCTTGAATTGAAGTATTTATAAGCACATATAGTACATTAAAATTCTCATTTTGCCTTTATGTTGTTACATATTTTATGTCACACGATTAATTGAAACGGTTCAGCTTTTTGAAAGACAAGAACTGATATGCACCGGCATTGCAAAATGCGCAAACTTATGTCTTCTATAAATCTATTATGGCTACAAAAGGGGCACTTGAACCTGATAGGTTCGTACATATGTAGGAACAATATCAAGAGAAAGTAGTGTTTTCTTACAAAATTATAATCCATGTCCAGTAAGAGACTGTCCCAATATGTAAAGAAATAAGTGCATTGCTGTTAAATATCTCCATGTTCATTTAACTTTAAAATCGAAATTACCATTTTGAAAGATTTGTAGATGGAACGTTTTAATATGAATATTTTAACTTATACCTTTGCGATGTAAATGTTTAATGACATCAACCTTTACCACGAGCATATTTTTATAATTCATTCTATACAGAACATTTTAATACTAAATTATACAAACTACAACAACACACAAAACTGCATTATAATTACAAAACACTCTCCTCCTGTTATTTATGAATTTATTCAATTCGTTAATTGCATGCTTGCCAGCTTATAAGAAGGAAAATTAATAGCAGCGAGTATAACATGCACGTACATATTATACGTATGTGCCCTGTGTGTGCAGGTTCTGTGTAATTTTTAAATGGATTTATAAATAGCTGTGGGAGTCTTGGAGTTGTACAGGTGCCACTGTTATCCCAAGGGTGCGGTAGGAAACCTACCCTAATGTAAAAGACAGATGAGGGCTGTAAGACATGACGTGCGTTTTTCGAAAGATAAACTACTCGACCAAGTATAATTTTTTAATGGCCTTTGCCTCCTCCTTCTACGCTACGCTACGGTCGACTACCTGTGTTGTTCGGGAGGATAATAAAAGAATGAGAAAAGTGAAGTCGTTCTTTTGCGTTACGGACGAGGAAAGAATATCGACCGAGGAACCGAAAAAGAAATACGATGAATAGAGCGAGGGAACACGAGAACATCAAATTAAAATGTGCATACGCGATAATTAATTTGCTTGTGCTTTGTAAACGTGATACATGTTGTGTTTCTTCCTTTTTTAGTAACACTCCTAATCAATAGTTTAGATTTTTAAAATAAAATAAGCCCAATAGAGAAATTATAAAAGACACATTTCGTCTGCTTGTCTAGACTACGAACATATGTATACTATAGGACTTCAGGCTTAGTACCTACCTAATATAAATATATATTTGTTGTACATTTGTCACATACATACTGCTGTGGTTACAATAATGCAACTACAATTGTAACGTTGTAGCTTTAACGATACAAAATTGCATATCTATACAATGAATGCTGAGATTGTATTAATATTATTAAAATATTCACCAATAAATTTATAAATCTAATCCCTATTAACATTCAATTTATTCTTGTGAGTTCTAGCAGTGATCTTTCCTCCTTTCCTCTGGTGTGTTTCTTATTTAAGTTTTTATTTGGAAAAGGTTAATAATAAAATAAATTCTTAAATTTTATAAAATATTTATATTCATCTTTTAATTCAATAAACAACATCAAAAAAAAATTATTAACAACATGTGGCTGTGTTAAGAATGTCTCTTCACAATTATAAAACATAATTCCTTTTTTTTAATTACGATTCGAGAAAAATATTATTTTGCTATTTTTATCCTTTAATATAATATTTATTGATTCAAAAAAAAATAACTATTTCCCATACGAAGCTAATTTTATTTCAACAAAGACATACATTCGCACATAGTGCCTTTGATGATCTAAAACTTTGCAAAGAAGAAAATATCTTGAAAATGACCTATACCCATCGTCGAATGTAAATATTTGCACATAGTACACCCAACAGATTGGCGCTTGTCCCTCAAGAATATTCCTATCTATTCGTATTCATCTACTTGAAATTTTAATTAACTTTTACCACAACTATCGTTAATAATGCCTAGTGATACACAAGAAACAAATATTTGCACGTAGTACCTCCAGTGCCCTCAACACTATTAACGATCTTCCCATAATTTACAAAAAATTAATGTAATTCAGCAAAACAATATTTCATCTAAATATTGATGATCTTTAACGCCTTGCTAAAAGTAAACATTTACACGTAGTATCCCTAGAGTACGTCTTACACCATCAATTATTCCAAAATGTATATTTATTTCAAAAAGAAAAACTTATATTCCTCATATAGGTAAATCATCAAATTCTTTTTTTATTGATGTCTACCATTTTGATATATTTGAAAATGAAATTATCTAATGTAGCAAATAATTAATAATAACACAACTAAAAACTATACTGGAATTCAGAAATAAACTTAATACATTGAAACTAATATAATATAACGTAGTGTATCAAAACCCCTACTATTATTTGCAAACGATATCAAAAATTTTTACATCTAGTACATTCGAAAGTTTGGCTTCATCTTCCCTTATAACGTTCTTCATGCTCTTTTATAACTTTTCCTTTTAAAACAAAAGACGACTATCCACTTACAGCGCCACGACTGCTACACTAACATTTATGTTGGCATTTTCCAGTTCATATTTGTTTTCTATAAGTTTTTCTCAACCACATATACCTATTCCACTTTTGACAGTCAATGAATACATAAAATATCACCACTTGCAAATTGTTTATTAAAAGTTTATGCACACTTGAGATTCTTCAACTTCGGTAGGTATATTCTTCTTTCTTAATGCCATCCCTCATTATGCTTGTAAATGAACCTATTGCCTCCCTCATTATTAATTACATACTTCCTCTTCCCCTTAATTAAAGCTATTCGTATTTTCTTCTTGTAGATATCTTTGTTGGTTATGATCGGAAATATATTGCAGACATCAAATCCAAATTTTGTATTTACGTGTATAATCTCCCTCTTGCGATCTGGTTAGTTTTCAGTAGAATCGGTAGACCGGAAGTAGTAGTTTACTTCAGTGAAAAATTTATAAAGAATTCAAATGTACTCAAAATTAAATTTGAGAAAAATTGTATTAAAAAACTTTTTCGAAATTCCTACCGGAAGTAGATCTTTTACTCTTATCAAATAGCGATTTTTTGCAAATATGTCGGAAATTATGCATTCTATTATGAATTAGTGCTATTCAGTAAGCGTGTGTTGTTTACATTATTTCTTTGCTCCGTTGTAACTTCGTCGTAGTTTAAACCGGTCATGTCCGCGCCCTAGTTATAAGTCAATAGACAGATGGAGCATTGTCATGTTAAATTTCACAATCGATATTTGATAGTATTAAGCCTAAGAGACGCCCGCTGCAATTAGGTACGTTAAGTATGCCCAAGTACTGTTGGGAATGCTTGCATAACCTGTTATAGTTCAGGTGTGTAAACCAAGAGCAAGTAGCAAATTAAACTCTTCGGCACAGAATACACGGCACTTCTGGTTTCTAACAACACAATTATTTAATGTATTAAGTATGCGTCTTGCTGTGTCGGTGTCATGTTTTACCATAATCTTCAATCAATGTCGACATTTTCGACATTTACATAAAGGAAACTTTATACTCTCTTATTATTTAATAAGTGTTGTTTAACTTCTTTTTATAAACGCAAAACGCTATTAGCGTTTTAATTGAAATATTTTTTTTACATAACCGACACTAATTTCGAGGTCTTTTTCGGTGCGCGTCCGATATCGACATTGGACGTGATAAAATCAATATTAAATGTGTAATTAACCTCTGATCAGAACCTGGAATGCTTTAGATATGGATATGTGCATGGAATACAAATTGAACATTGAAATAATAATTACACGGATTATACAGGATAATAATAAGGATGATCAGGCTCATCATGACCTTAGATGATGATTTAATCAGTCGTCTAATTGCCTCTATGTCTTCATAGATTGAGAAAGATGTAATTAAGAAAAATATAGTGATCATTTCTATGATTCAGAGCAAATAATGACGTACGGCAGCACGTGGTTTTTATTTGAACCGACAGCTTGTGTAAATATGTGAATATACGAGTAAATCTCTATCTTTTGGATTGTGTCATAATAACAATACATATACTACAAAAGTAAGATAAATATCTATTATCTATTAGTGATGTTCGATTCGGTTATTTTTCAGTACTTGTAACTATCCGTTACTTCTTATTCGTTACCGAGTACTCGTTCAAAAGTGCGGTGTGGGAATATGTATAGAAATATATGGTACAAACAAAATGTTCACTTATATAGTAATTTTAATATAGTAATAATAAAAATATCGACCGTACTTAATAACAATAATAAATTATTAGGGTTATCGGACCGATAACCCTAATAATTTATTATTGTTAATTTTAATATACAGATATTACGTTAAATAAATAAAATTCGTTAAAAGAATCCCACAAAATATTCCAACTCAAAATCAAAAGTAAAATGCCAAAGCCTAAAGTATTTTTTAAGGAGTCCCCATTTTATTTACGATAGGCGAGATATTCTATCATAAAACCATAAAAATCCTGGACTCCGTTATTAAATCACACAAATAAAATTAATGTAGAATGTAGTACATGGCACAAAATTTATTCTACATTGCATCAATACAATAAATTCAAACAAAACTTTTATAATGAAATCGATTTAGGCAAATACAAGAAATACTAATAATTGGTTAAATTCAAATATTTTGTTTAGTTATTTACTCTAAATTATCATTTTTAATAAAATATTTCAGACAAGAATGTGTTCTAAATGTCATATATTACTGTTTGACAAAGTAACGAATATTTGAAACCAGTATTCGTTACTTCGGATCATATCGAGTAACGAATACTTTAGTAACGGATAGTTACATTTGCAACACCACTAATATCTATAGACGGTTCCTGCTTACCTACTTCTTTAATATAAAATCACGAAATATAATTTTAAATATGCACTACTTACTTTTAGATAATATTCTGGCCGTCTTATATGAGTCACCTATTCCAGTTAAATTTTAAAAAAGATGGCAACAAGAAGTGGATAAAAATTCAGCACTAAAAATTAACTCCACACTAAAATAAAAATTTCCTTTGATTTTCTTTTGATACTATTTACCTAAGTGGCACTATCAAGTACAATTGTAGGTTTATATAGAGCTGATAAATAATGCTTTGACTTTTGTTTATATTGATACATTTTAAATCGTAAGTCCGAAAAATAAAATTTGTTGTAAGAAATTTGAGAAATAAAAAATATTTTTTTGTAGTGTGTGAAAAAAAATCATAATTTTATAATTCTGCTCCATTGACAATTTCACATAGGTATTATAAAAATAATGAAGTGTGGCCACCACATTACTTTCTTATACGTATGAGTGTATCAAATTATACAATTTTAAGAATTTCTTTATACAAAAAGTACTCAAAAAAATGAGGTGTGGCCACCACACGACTTTCTTATACGTATGAGCGTTTCAAACTATACAATTTTAAGAATTTTTTTATACAAAACTTATCCAAACTCCTATTCTAAGTTATTTCATTCTCTTAATAAATCGCTATAGAATGCATACTTTGCAAGATATTCGAAGAAAAGTGCTACTCGCTAAGAATAAAAGTGCTACTTCCGGTCCGAATTTTGAAATTTCATGTATACAAAAAATATTGCAAATCCAATTCTAAATACTTTTGTACTCTTAATAAATATATATAGAATGCATAATTTACGACATATTTGCAAAAAATCGTTATTCGGTAAGAGTAAAAGTGAGACTTCCGGTCCGAATTTTGAAATTTTTTTTATACAAAAGATATTGGAAATTAAGTTCTAAATACCTTTATATTCGTAGCGTACCTGTCTAAAAAGCATGACTTGCAAAATATTGGCAAAAAACTGATTTTCGATAAGAGTAAAAGACCTACTTCCGGTAGGAATTTCCAAAAACTTTATTAATACAATTTTTCTAAAATTTAATTTTGAGTACATTTGAATTCTTTATAAATTTGTTTAAACTTAGTAATTGACGAAATATTTGCAAAATTCGATTTTTTCACTGAAGTAAACTACTACTTCCGGTCTGCCGATTTTGCTCAAAATCTAATCAGTTCTCAAGAGGGAGATTATATTCGTAAATACAAAATTTGGAATTGATATCTACAGCGGTTTGACCGCTATCGTGGTCACACACACACAGACAGACACACAGACACACACACAGACACACAGACATTTTTTAAAAACCACTTTTTTGGTATCAGGGGACCTCAAAACGTGGACATCTGCAAAAATCTCGAGGTCGAAAATTTTCATCATCACAATACTTCCTTATACTACGTATAAGAAAGTAAAACTATCCTAAGTACTTCTATTTTCTTAATAAATCTCTATAGAATGCATAATTTATATTTGCAAAAATCGCTTTTCGATAAGAGTAAAAGAGTTACTTTCGATCCGAGTTTTGAAATTTCTTTTATACAAAAGGCATTGAAAATCAAGTTCTAAGTACTTTTGTACTGGTAATGTACCTGCCTAGAAAGCATGGCTTGCGAGATATTCGCAAAAAACTGATTTTTGATAAGAGTAAAAGACCTACTTCCGGTAGGAATTTCGAAAAACTGTTTTAATAAAAATTATCTCAAATTTCATTTTGAGTACATTTGCATTCTTTACAAATTTGTTTAAACTTAGTAGTTGACGAAATATTGGCAAAATTCGATTTTTTCATTGAAGTAAGCTACTACTTCCGGTCTACCGGAAAATCTAATCAGATCATAGGGAGATTATACTCATAAATATGAATTTGGAATTGATAGCTATACCCGGTTGACCGCTATCGGAGTCACACACACAGAGAGAGATTCTTTTAAAAACCACTTTTTCGGTATCAGAAGATTTCAAAACGTGGACATTCGCATAAATTTTGAAGTTGAAAATTTTCATCGGAATACTTCCTTATACTACGTATAAGAAAGTAAAAAATGTAGTACTGAGTAAAATATTTATTGGATTGGTCTGGTTTTTTGCATAACCTCGCTATCAACTTTTTAGTATTAGTATCAGTATTATTATTTATTACACAAAGTGATGCTCCCAATAAACAGTCCTTGAGTCATCGTCACAACCATCAGAATTGTCGTCGTCACAAATCAATGTTTGCCTCTTCAAATGCAGAATTATTATTGTTAGTTGAAGTCTGATACTCGAACTGGTGTGTGACATTCAAAGGTTGTACTTATGAAGACGACTGGTAAAGCTTTCTGTAAAATTTACGTCGCCTTTAAAGAAATTACTTTCCGCAATATGTCTTTCCCAAAACCCAAAGATACAGATTTTTCATTATCCTTCTTGAAGTCTCAAAGGAATGTTTTCGAGAACACATATTTGATAGCACTCATAATCCTAAGATATCTTTGTGGGTCAATTTATTTTCAATTTAGATGGTGACGGGTCTTCAAGTATGCTGAACACCACTACGATTAGGCGGAAATACTGATCATTCGGAAGGAAGAAGATTGGTCGCTTTCTTGAAAATCTTCAAAGCAAGGAGCTGAGTAAAGAAACTAAGCAATTGTCTTGTTGCTGTTTTGTCAGGGAAAGCCATCAAAGATCTATACGATTTCATTACTTATTTTACTTTCAGTGAGTCATCCAGTAATAGGTATCACTTGGTTTGCACCTTTTCGTCATTTATTTTTGTTCTTAGTTCCCTTTCGCCTTGTTTTTCTTCTTTGTGATATCTCATTTTCATATACTTCCAAGTTTAGTTCCAAGTTGGCTGCTTCACTTATCAATTTCTTTATTACTCTTAGTTGTTCTATATTTCTTATTATTGTCGTGACGTGGTCGGCAACTGTTAGACACTGGGTGTTTCTCGTCATATATCAGTCCCGTTGTGTAAATATTGCTTCGTCTCAGTATAACTTCTAATATTATATTAAATAATGTTATTAACAGGTAATCTCCCTCTCTCAAACCGGTATTTCATTTGAAAACTCTCGAATTTTTTTAAAGTCATTTCCGTCACGTTTATCAGCTTCTTATTTCATAGCTTTTAATAATGTTCCTCTATCTACTGAATCATATGCCTGTTGAAATAAAAAGCTTATGCGTGTTTAGCCTATAGTGGATTTCTTGCAACTGCTTTAGTCCTCCGTCGACATCAGACTCCTAAATATACACTGATATTCTCCCGCACTTACTATCAGTTTCTTCTCTAAACTTGATCCTAATAACTGTTGCCAATATTTTATACACCACTTCAAACATTGCTATTCATCTATAATTTTCACATCAAGACATCAACATATTAACGCGTTTTTTCATTTCGCTGACATTTTCTGTTGTCTCCAACGTTTCTGTGTTATCTTTGTTATTTCTTGTAATAACTTCTGACCACTATGTTTTATAACTTTGGTAGGAATTTGATTTTCTCCAGGGTTTCGGTTATTATTTATTTGTTGAGTATTTCCTTATATTTCGCTTTCATCCAGTAGCAATAATTCCTTCTGGCGTTGCAAATGTCGTTAGACTATTTCTGATATTTTTGACCTATTCAACAGCTTTTTGAAATAATCTGTCCAACACTTGAAATTCTGCTCCACATATTTAATAATATTCCTTTCTTTGTTTTTACGGTAGGCATTTTTATTCTGGCGTCGTTTCTTTTCGGCTTTAGTTACGTGGTAGAAATTTCTTCTTTGCATTTCTTTGCAAATGTTCTCTATTTTTTTTATTTTTCTCTCAAGTTGTTCTCTCGTTCTTTTTACATATGCCTTTACCTTCACTTGCTTTTTTAGTTATTTATGCTTTTCATTCATTTCCACTGCCTCCTCGCATTCTAAATCGTACCCAATCTTTCCTTTTACGTAGTATAAGGAAGTATTGTGATGATGAAAATTTTCGACCTCGAGATTTTTGCAGATGTCCACGTTTTGAAGTCCCCTGATACCGAAAAAGTGGTTTTTAAAAAATGTCTGTGTGTCTGTGTGTGTGTGTGACCACGATAGCGGTCAAACCGCTACAGCTATCAATTCCAAATTATGTATTTACGAGTATAATCTCCCTGTTGAGAACTGATTAGATTTTCAGTAAAATCGGTAGACCGGAAATAGTAGATTACTTCGGTAAAAAAATCGAATTTTTCCAATATTTCGTCAACTACTAATTTTAAACAAATTTATAAAGAATTCATATGCACTCAAAATTAAGTTTGAGAAAAATGTTATTATGAAAGTTTTTCAAAATTCCTACCGGAATATGTTGCATGTCATGCTTTTTAGACAGGTACGTTACGAGTATAAAAAGTATGTATAAAAAAATTTCAAAAGTAGGATCGGAAGTACGACTTTTACACTTACCGAATAGCGATTTTTTGCAAATATGTGGTAAATTATGCATTCTATATACAGTAGAGTCGCGATAAGGTGAACACCCCATAAGAAGAACAGTTTGGTAAGGTGAACAAATAAATTTTTATACACAGTATTCTATAAGGTGAACAACAGACAACTCAATAAGATGAACCAGTTACATATTGTAGATTTGTACTCCTATATTTAGTAGCGAGTGCGCGCACTTGGATGACTCGATCGGGGAACCCCCTAATTATGTTAGTACAACGTGTTTGTGATTGAACGCCTGCATTCTACTCGTGTATTTATTTAAGAACAATGAAGACTTTAACATTAAGTGCGAAAGGTGAAATAATAAAACAACTTAATGATGGTACAAGTGTAAGTTCGCTTTCACGTGAATATGGAGTTGCCAAATCCACTATATGTGGCATTAGAAAAAATCAACAAAATATTCTAAAAGCTCTGTCAAATACATATGTCGGAATTAGTAAACGTAGAAGAATGAAACGAGCAGAAATCCCTAAATGGAAACTGCTTTGTATAGATGGTTTCTGAAACAACGAAGTAAAAACTTACCGATTTCTGGTGCAATGCTAAAAGAAAAGGGGAAACAACTGCACGAGACCTTTGAAGAAAATACAACTTTTGCTAGTAGTCAAGGCTGGTTGCAGAATTTTAAGAAGAGATACGGCATTCGACACTTGAAAATTTCGGGTGAAAAACTTTCATCAAATGTCGTCGCAGTTGACCCTTTCAAGAAAATTGTGAAGCAAAAAATTGATGAATTGGGCATTTCACGTGATCAAATATACAACGCCGATGAAACCGGCTTATTTTGGAAACTGCTGCCTGATAAAACATTCGTGGTTTCAGATGAAAAAATTGCTCCGGGTCGAAAAACTGAAAAAGCAAGAGTGACATTTGTCGCATGTACTAATGCTTCGGGACGACATAAGTTGAAACCTTTCGTAATTGGAACTGCAAAAAAACCCCGAAGTTACAGAAATTATGTATTGCCACTAGACTATGGCCACTCTAAAAATGCGTGGATGACTACCGAAACTTTTAAAAATTGGTTTCACAAATCTTTTGTACCACAGGTAAAATGTTCCACATTCTGTGTATTTATTTTTGCTTTAATACAAATTAATGAACTTGTAGGTGAGAAAAATTTTGAAGCAAAAACATTTAGATGAAAAAGCTATTCTTCTTATTGATAATGCCCCTTCTCATCCTTCAGAAGATCAATTAAAAAGTGACGATGGAAAAATAATAACACTGTTTATCCCTCCCAATGTAACGCCATTGCTGCAACCAATGGATCAAAACGTTATCAGACTTACCAAGTTACATTATAGAAGTTCTCTTTTATCAACAATAATATGAAATGATTCAGATGATGTCAAGGGCCTCATAAAAAATTTGACTTTAAAATATGCTATATTGAATTTACTGAACGCCTGGGGAAAAGTTTCAATGGAAACCATTGTCAAATGTTGGAAACCTGTTTTGGAGTTTGATGAGCCGGATGAAGATGACATTCCATTAAGTACCTTAAGAGAAAGATATCACCCACATGAAATAAACAGTGTTGTTCAACAGACACTTGGAATGTTGCATATGATAACTCCAAATGTAAGTCACTTCATGTTTTTGCAATCATGTAAAAAAAGTCCATCTCCAAAATTGCATTTCAGGTAAATTACACTGCTACAGAAGTTTTGGATTAGAATGAAGATCTACAAGCAGATACAGAAGACAATGATTTTGAACAAATTAGCAGTGAGGAGGACAACGTGGTTACAGAAACTCCAGTTATTATTCCATCACATTCGGAAGCCTGTAAAGCATTTGATACGTGTCTGATCTGGACAGAAAGAAATATTCATAATATTAACGATATTTTGGTGCTTAAACGGTTGCAAGAAGCAGCTATACTACGAATACACAATATAAAACGAAACAAACAAAATTAACTTCTTTCTTCGATACAGTTTAGTAGTCGTAAGTATGATATGTATACATATAATAGACACACGTGCATTACATGGTTAATAGGTTATATCCATATAAAACTTAAACACTAGAAATATACATAGTATATATAATATAATTTACATTTTGTTGTCGTTTTTTAAACAACCTCATTAAAGTGAACACCTTCGATAAAACCGGACTTGTCTGAATTAGTTCACCTTATCGCGATTCTACTGTATATTTATCAAGCGTACAAAAGTATATAGAGCTGGATTTGCAATAATCTTTGTATATGGTTCACTGCCAAGAAACTCAAACTAAATACTCAGAAAACACAAGAGCTTGTTTTTACTACCAAACATAGCAGTGATATTAATACAGCAAAGTTCCTTGGGTTCACTATGGACAGCTTGTTGAAATGGACATACCACATCGACAGTCTATCAAAAAACCTAACATCGGGCATCTTTGCGATCAAAAGAGTATAAGCTATTGCGACTCATCATGCGGCCAGATTGACATATTTTGCGGCTGTGCATTCCTACTTAAGCTATGGAATTGTCTTCTGGGGAAACTCCACTGCCGCGACCAGGATTTTCTTGCTCCAGAAACGTGCGCTCAGATCCCTGTGTGGCCTGGAACCAAAGCAGTCCTGCAGGGGGCACTTTAGGAGCGAGGGTATACTAACTATGGCCTCAGTTTTTATTTTACAAATTTTAAAATACTTTCATGCGCACAAACTGGACTTTACACACCATCCGTATTATACCCGTCATGGGGCTGATTTCAGTGTCCCATATCGCCGTTTAACGTCGACCCAGCAAAATGTCAACTATTGGGGACCGAAATTTTATAATAATCTACCGTCGAACTGGAAATCGCTGGAAATGGATCCGTTCGCAAGAAAGGTGAAGACTTTGATATTGAAGAGGGAGTGTTACACCGTGGAGGAATTCCTTGTGTTTTAATAGACAATTCACACAATATGTGTAATGTGTAACTGTAATGTTAGCTGTATTTTAGTTTTGTGTCTTTTGTTTCCTCTTGTCTAGTTCTTGTTTAATTCGTAACGACACATATCTGTGATACTCTTATTGACAATTGATTGTAATGGTGATTACAATAATAAATATTATTATTATTATAAATGAAATTTCAAAATTCGGACCGGAAGTAACACATTTACTCTTAGCGAGTAGCACTTCTTTTCGAATAACTTGCAAAATATGCATTCTATACAGATTTATTAAGGCAATGGAAGTACTTAGAATAGGATTTTGAATAACTTCTGTATAAAAGTTTTTTTAAAATTGTATAGTTTGAAATGCTCATACGTGTAAGAAAGTCGTGTGGTGACCACACCTCATTTTTTTAAAGTCTTTCTGTTTAAAACTTGCTTCGGTACCCGTTTTATTGTGTTTTTTAAGCATTTCCATTTTTTATCCATCACTTCATATACTTGTATTCCAGTTATTCCATTTTGCATTTTTCCTCATACTCTCCTTTAGTTACATCTCCTAGTAATTTTTGTATATCTGTGCACGTTGTTTTGTCTTTGTTGTTCTAGTATTTGAATTTGCACATTTAATTCCTATGCCGACCAAGAAGTGATCTGTGCTTAAGTATGCACCTCTATAACTTCTGATATTTGTAAACATGTTTGGATGTATTCTTTCGATTATATTAATTCATGGCCGGTTAACCGTTCGCCCATCCATTGTCACTTATAATCCTTTTTAAATAGTTTATATATACTTTTAATAATAATTCTCTTTTCTATTGCGAACTGAATTACCTTTTTCCCATTTTCGTTTAATATATCATGTTTGCTATGCCTTCCAATCGTCGGTTAATATTCCTTCTCTTCCAGTATGTAGAAAATATATATTATTATGATTGTTTAGGACATCTGCTCAATAATAATACAAAACAGACTCAATATGAATATGTATAAGCAATTGTTTTTCTGCATTAAGTTTTGGCGTAGTTTTTAGTGTAAGGGCTAGTTTTTCCAACCCCGAATAAAATACCCAATATTATAATACATTCATTTCTGCACAATACCTTTAATTTGCTGTATCTTACTTTTCTAGTAACTTTCTTCAAAATTATGTATTAAGTTGGTCTAGGAATGCATCAATAGCGCATGCGTACGGAATACGCTCACTAAGTGAGCGTAGAATTTTTCCGCTCACAAAAATGGCGGCCGCTCCTGAACATGTTCAGAGTGAGCGGTCGTCTACTGAACATGATCACTGAACAGTTGCGCAACTGTTGTGTCTGCTGAATGAAAGCATTAATAATAAGTCTGGACTATACGGTGAATAACCCATTATTTCTATGTTTTGGACATTCAAAAACTCAGTTGTTCGAGCGGCAGTGGGGGCCCGAGCGTTATCTTGATGCAAAATGATCCTTCCTCATGGATGCTTTTCGCCAACATTTTGATGAACCTGAGGCAAACAAACTGTAGTACATCATTCTGAACTAACAGTACGTCTATCATCCAGTGCTATAGTGGAAACATGCCCAGTAATTCTAAAAAGTGTGGCAATCATCTTCTTGTTTCGACTTTTTTCACGAACAACTTTTGTTGGAGCCGACTCATTCGCAAAGACCCAAGCTGGCGATAGTTGCTTTTTTTCGGGATCATAGCATGTTTCATCACCTATGATGATTTTGTACACCAAATGAGACGATCCACGGTTCAAGCGATCTAGTGTAGATCTGCACCATCTTACACGGTCTTCTTTTTGAATTGAGGTTAAGTTGTGGGGAATCCACCGAAAACAAAGCTTATGGACTTTCAAATGTTTGTGCAAAATAATGTTAATTACCTTCACATCAACTTTTAAAGTTGCTTGAATGCTTCTGACAGTAGTATGCCGGTCTTCTACAATTATGTTCCGAATATGAGCAATATTTTTTTCTGTAACTGTCGTTTTTGCTTAGAAGCTCGATAACTCTCATTTAAGGAAAGTCGACCGTCTGAAATTCCTTGTACCACCGCTTTACGATAGAAGAGCAACAGGACTTATCACCAAACACTCGATTGATTTCCTCAAAACATTCTTTAACATTTATTGGCGAAAGGACAAATGTCACTATAACTAAACTTGTACACAAATGATTGAAATTGCCATATTAAATTTGTTGCAAAATCTCATCGCTTACTAGATAGGCTCAGCGGAAAGCGAACATCCCTCGTATAACATATCAAAAAAAATAAGCCCTGTATCTGTATACAAATACATAAATCCTATACTGTGTGAGGTATGTATAAGTGTTATAAGCGAGAGGAAGGAACGAATATCGTCTGTAGCTCTCATAAAATTAAATTTATCATTGGTAAGAGACTATTCTTTTTTAAATTAGCAACCCGCGTTTCGAGTCCGCTCGAATGTTTATTGATTTAATGTACACAATAATTTTATTGTCACGTATTTTAAAATTCCGATTAATTTGCATGCAAACGTGACTCGACCCATCCATTACTTAGATTTAGTATAGTCGATGTAATTTCGTACCTCACTCCCTAGCTTCCCTTCCCTGAGCATACACACACACACACACCGGCTC
Organism: Amphimallon solstitiale; assembly: GCA_963170755.1. Lineage (NCBI taxonomy): Eukaryota > Metazoa > Arthropoda > Insecta > Coleoptera > Scarabaeidae > Amphimallon > Amphimallon solstitiale. The sequence goes on along the minus strand of OY720676.1, from coordinate 167,218,784 downwards.
TCCGGGTTTTACTTTTTTTTTTTGTAGCGGTGTAATTTATTGCCGGCCCGTTGTTTACAAGATTTTTTTTCACGACACATACGTACACGCACACAGACGTCACTAATGATATTATTAATAACTTTCATGTGAACAATATCATTTAGCCGAGATGATAAATTTCAACGAACGAAATACATAGATATGCACGTGTGGAGGATAATATAAGTTAGACGTATGCCGATGCGTGTTGCTGCAGGTTGAAACTCGAATGTTTATCAAGTTGGTAGAATGAAAAAGGACGATATGTCATCTGTAGGGAAAACACGCAAATACCGGGGGAAATAAAATAATAACAATATGCACAAGTAACCCTTGTATATGGTAAATTATAGGACGAATAAAAATACATGAACTATGGCGTCAAGAAAAAATAGAATATATAGACTACCAATTTTAAATAGTTTAGTTAAAATAAATAAATATATCGACGTTTACGAGGGTGGTTCGAAAACTACGTGGTCTATCAAACAAAACGCATCTTTTTTTTATGACAAATGCATTTTATTTTTCAATATAGTCTCCTCTTATTTCAAGATTTTCGAACTTAGTAATGCCTTCATTGCAGGTCGATGAATCCAAGTCCTCGAAATAGCTATTTACATAAGCGATTACATCGGAATTAGACGAAAATCTCTTACCGCCGAGCCATTTTTTCAAGTTTGGAAAGAGATGTTAATCGCCGGGAGCCAAATCTGGGGAATAGAGCAAATGAGGCACTAATTCAAATTCAAATTCATAAATTTTTGCCATTACAATTCTAGACTTGTGGGCAGGTGCGTTATCCTGATGAAAATGCACTTTTTTCTTTGCCAAATGAGGGCATTTCTCTTTGATTTTGTCACTAAATTGTTGCAGCAAGTTGGCATAATATTCTCCATTTATTGTTTCTTCTTTTTTAACTAGTCGACCAAGATAATACCATGAGAATCCAAAAAAAACAGTTGCCATAACCTTTCCTGCTGACAAAACCGTTTTTGCTTTCTTTGGTAAAGGAGAATATTGTCTTGTCCATTAATTGGATTGTTCTTTGGTTTCCCGAATGTAATGGTGGATCCAGGTTTCATGGACGGCAAAGACGTGTCAACACTTAAACGATTCAGTTTTTGCTCCGGTATGAATAACCACGGCACCCAACGCTGCCGAATATTTTTCCATAAACATTCTGTGCACATTTAAATTTAACAACGGTGAATTTAAATATTTAAAATCAACTTAACAATTCTTATAGTTATATATATATTTATAAATTGTTTAATTTTATAATACAGTAAAGGTTCGCTAATCCGGATCAATTAAAACTGGCTCGATTCGGACTATGAGAACGTCCGGATTAGTGGAGGTAATATTAAAACTAGAGTAAAAAGCAAAATAAATGGTGACACGTCTTGTATAGAAAATATCTGAGTACATAACATACAAATATACGTAAAAAGTTAACTACATATATTACTGAAAAAAATCAGAAATTTTGGTTTGACGAATACAGCCTTGTTTAGCCTCCATCGCGCGCTGTCGCAGCATTCTGAGGTTAGTTAAACTGTTTAATTCAACTTTATTTTCCTCAGCCCATTGAATGCAGGTGCTGAAACTCTTAATAGCCTCTTCATACTTAATTCTCAGCTCATCTTTGGAAGCTTCCTCATCGGAAGAGAAGCTATCATCGCTATCTAATGGCAAACGCTCTTCATCTCCAACGATCCATTCATCAATTTCAGTTTCTTCAGGTAGATAATTGTCATCGTTAATTCGCTGTAACATATTTCCGAGTTCAACAAATTCTTGACGTTCGAAATTCCATCTCTCTTTAAGAGTAAGCAGCGGAATTTCCTCATCTGAATCCCATTCACTTTCTGAATTTGTTGTGATCTTATTAGCTGAATAACAAAGTATTTTCCTCCAATATTTTTTTATAACATCTGGCGAAAGCTTCTCCCAAGCATCAGCAAGCAAAAATACGGCATCCTTTAAAGTAATGCTCTTAAGAGTCTTTGTAATATCACTTGCTTCCAAAGACAGAACATGGACCAAAAGGCTCTTTCGATAATACAGTTTGGTTAAACGTATCGCATTTTGGTCCATGGGCTGAATAAGTGGGGTGCAATTGGGTGGTAGGAACATAGTGACAATTTGGTCATCATCACTTGTAAGCTGGGTTTCTGATGCGTGGCTAGGAGCATTGTCAATTAATAAAATAGCTTTTCCATTAAGATTATTGTGTGCCTGAAATTTTCTCACTTGCAAAACGAAAGACTCATGAAACCATTTCACAAAAAGTCCAGATGTCATCCAAGCATTTTTTGTTGAGTAGTACTCAACGGGGAGGCTCCCGCAATTCTTAAATGCTCTGGGATTTTTTGCTTTTCCAATGACCATCATTTTGACTTTATGAGTACCATCAAGAAAAGTCAACCTTTCTTTTGAAGTTTTTCGTCCTGGAGCAGTTTTTTCTTCGGCGTGTACCAATGTTCGATCGGGCAGCAATTTCCAAAACAATGCAGATTCATCTGCATTGTATATTTGGTTTGGGAGTGGGTTCAACTCATTCATTTTTTCAGTAAATTTTTGTAAAAAAGGTTCTACCGCAGACGAATCGCTCGATAGTTTCTCTCCAACTACTTTAAGATGCCGAATGCCATGCCTCTTTTTAAATTTATGTATCCATCCTTTGCTAGCAATAAATTTATTGTCATTATAATATTTAGAATAAATTTGGACGGCTTTTTCGCATAAAATATTTGCTGAGATGGTTGCATGTCTTTCTGGCTGCAACAGAAACCATTTGTATAATTTATTTTTCATTTCTGGATATTCTGGTTTTCGGATAATTTTTCTACGTGTTGATAATGAGACACAGCTTGCGATATAACTGTGTAAATACAAAAATACAATAATGAATGAATTAGCAGTTAATGAATAAAAGTCCATACCTAGTAATTTTTTCCTTATTCTTTTTAATGTCAGAAATTGTGGATGTTCTGACACCATATTTTTCTGCTAACACTTTTCCACTAACACCACTATTCAGCTTTTGTAATATTTATTGTTTTTCGCCGATGGTCAACGTTTTGTGCGCTCTTTTTGCGGTCATGTTGATTCAAACTGATTCGGGGATTGCCCTGTTTATGTGTCGTATGTAACCGGGACTTCATTGTACTTAACGAAAACACACGACGCGCGATCCGGAGTAGTGGATCTACGGCCGATCCGGATTACAAGGCACATAATGTTAAACTTACAATTTTTAATTTTGTCCGGATTACAGAGAAGTTCGGATTAATGGAGGTCCGGATTAGCGAACCTTTACTGTATCAGTAAATAATCAGTTTTCAAAAATTTTTTAATATTCTTAATCATATTGTTATGTACTTATATATATATATTAAATATTACATTAAATATATAAATTACTCCCGCTCTTAACGTAATGTTACAAACTCCCCCCTCTTCATTTAGGAAAAGACATAAATATGAACGTTTACAAATATTCTGTATTATAATATTCATCACCTGATGAAGCCCTAGTAGGGTGAAACAATTGTAGTGAAGTGAATAAATAAACTGTTTTGAACTCAATTTGAATTTATTTCAATTTTTTACTTGTAAATTATGGAGATTGAACACGTATCTCCGTCTTCAATCAATTATTCAAAAATATTTAACTGAAACGAATATTATTTGTTCTATTAAATTAAGATTCTTTTTCTTAAAGTTAATTTTAACAGAAAGGTGTCTTATCTTCAAAGTTTCAATACAAGTTTTTATATCTAAACATTGTCAGAATTTTTATCATTTTGGAATTTACTACACCTGTAATGATATTATTTACCGTTATGCATTAATTGCTTTTAAATGGGCAGCAGTCAATAACCTACATTCAAATTAAGCCGTACAGTTAAACATAATTTTCAAAAATAATTATTATAGACGAATGCTTTATGTCAATTTGTAATTGTCAACATTTGTAGGACTTCCTACATTCGATTATCTATGTTTCTTGTAATAAAAAGAAGAATCATGTATATATTAAATGGTATTACTTATTACAAATTACCACAGTAGAAACCAATATTGCAACAAACTGGTGTTGTTTAACATAATACGCCTTCAGTATTCGGTTAGGATGTTACTTAATTTGTCGTCTAATATTATCTGTGTAAATTAATAATAATTACAATGGTGTAGGTCAGAATTTTAGATTGGTTCTGTGGTAATAAGGAGAACATAGTTATGAGTTACGAAACATTTTTAAAGAGAAAAAATATTAACCAAATAAATAATTGTATCAATTCACTTATTCATACATTCATTTTATATGTATAGTAATGAATTTCCTGTTCAGTACACATACATACATACCGGGTCATGTAATGCACATTTTCAGCACCTAGCAGTCTCCTAGAAACAAATAATGACGTTGACCATGTTATGGAAACGAACAAAAACAGAAGGTTCTTCATATTACCAGTGCTAGTGATCAGACTAAGGACGAACAATATGGAGCATATGTGCTATTAGAAAACTTTCAGACTCAAGAAATGGCATTAGTAGTATGTTTCTAGAATAATTTTTGTGCGAAGTTTCAAGAAATAAGTGAGAAGTGTGAAGAAGAAGGTACAGTCTTAATAAAGGGTTTTCTGACTTTTCAAAGTTGAAATATAAATCAGAACTAATGTTCAGAAAGATATCTATAAAACATACTGGAAAAGAAAGGCTGATTTTGGTGAAGATATAAATAGAATAGTTTTCCGGACAACAGCCTTTTGCGTTAAAAACAGTGCAATTGATTCTTTGAAGCTCAAAAACAAGTATGCAAAAGAATTGGTTTCTATAAAAATACGTACATTTCGTATTCGAATGGGAAATCACATAGATGGAAAGTTACCGCTTACGATACAGGGAACTATCAGCTATTGTAAAAGTTTCTGATTTAAGTTAAACAAAGTCCTAATTAAAGTATTGACAAATAAGATAATACCAAACCCAAAACACAATTATAGTTACAAAAACAAGCATAAATAAAATCGTGGAACAGGGAGTCTACTTTTTGCACTACTGTCACTAGAGTCCTTGCATAGGTTCGCTAATTCATTAAGTCAGCAAAATTAAAAATTTAAATAAATATTGTTTCTAAAAAATTAGCTTCCTCATCTTTTACTTTCTTACACTTAGTATCAGGAAGTGTTGTGATGACGAAAGTTTTCCACCTCGAGATTTTTGCATATGTCCACGGTGAATTCCCCTAATCCCAAAAAAATGTGTTTAAAAGAGTCTCTGTGTATGTGTGACCACGATAGCGGTCAAACGGCTAAATCTATCCACACCAATTTTATATTTAGAACTCGATTTGGAACAATTTTTGTATAGAATAATTTCGAAATTCGGAACGAAAGTAACACTTTACTCCTATTCAATAGCTGTCTTTTGCAAATATCTCGCAAATTATGCATTCTATACACATTTATTAGAGTATAAAAATATTTGGAGATAAATTTCGAGTAATTTTTGCATGAAACAAAATCGAAATTCTGGCCGGAAGTAATACTTTTTACAAACAGATTTAATAATAAAAATAAATAATAAAGAGATAAAAAATGTGGTTGAAACTTATTTAGGAATAACTTTTATATAAGAAAAAAATCGGAACGCACATACGTATAAGAAAGTCGTGTGGTGCACACAGCTCACTTTTTTGTGTATCTCACAAATCTATAATTTTGAGGGAGAGTAGACGAAAAATTGTCAGCCTAATAGAACGCCAAAAATATTAATATGGCACCGGTCAATAGTTTACAGCAATGGATGAAATATTTAACCAGATATGCATTTTCTAATACTTAAATAATATGAATAGTGTAAATGCCAACTAAAACAAAGCAGTGTTTGATTTTCAAATACAAGATTATTATCATTCAAACAATTATTATTAATAACAGAAATATATTTGCCTCAATAGTTATCATTTTCATTCAATACAGAAAAAAATTAATAATTTTCCACATCTTTCTGTCCTGTTCCTAGATTCAACAATTTAAGTGTTGTGTAATGGATTACCTACCCATATAAAAATGTCTTCAAGGACGTGTAAGGAATCAATTGCTGTTTTCATATTTTATATTTATTCCTTGTTACTTTCATATTAACTCAACTCTATTGCTTTCACGATTTTGGCGAATTTAGTAAGTGTTTAAAAATAAACAGCTTATCACCAATCATGACCGCTAAAGGTGGGACATACGTTCTAGTGCTTGAACCCTAGACGTCCTTCTTATAATAAAATCCAACGCAAATACATACATACACACATACCTGCTACGGTTATATACACACAGGTGAATGTTTACCTAATATTTCATATTCTCAGAAATACACATGATTATAGAAATGCTTTTCTGGATCCTTATGAATTATGATGTACAGACACAAATTAATATTACTTCCTCCCATTTATATAAAAGATAAAGTCTATCTAGCGATAATCTATACATAGATTACATTTTATTATTGTAAGGTTTGCAGTTAAATATAGTTATTTTTTCAGGCCCCTATCTACAATACAAAGTCTACGATTAAAAAGTTTGATTTCACTTAGTAATAACAATAATCTTAATGCGCTACCAAATGTTTGGAAATAACAAAATGCAAAGCTATTACCGCGGCAGTGATAGCACTCGACCGCAAAAGCAATTATCACAGTTTGAGACCATATATTTTTTCGCTAAAAAGGTGAATTTTGTAATAGAAAACATACCGAGCTCTTCCTGTTTGCCAAGCAGACCATTACACAACGAGATTAAATTCATATCTATTAATAAAATGATTATTGTAGAAATACAACAATACAACATATGTTTAACACAATTTCATATTTGTAATCAAGAAGTTATTTTAAAGCATCCGTGTAGGTACACTCATTACCTGCTTCTTTGTCTAATATACAGGGTGAGTCATCTAAGCGGGTAAGGTCGATTATGCCTTTATGAGTAAAGATATTTCGAAGGGGTTTTTTCAGATATATACAGAGTGTTCCATAACTTGGTGGCTAACCATAGTTATAGTTTTTTAAATGGAACAACCTATATATTATTGCATTTGTGTATTCCCCGTATAATTTTTAGTCAAAAAATAATAATATAGTATAGGCCTAAAATCTTTTTGACTTATTCCCATTTTTCTGAAAAATTCAATGTGTGTATAAAATTATATTTCTCGAAAACGACGTGTTAGATGGACAAAAATTTTTGCAGTATTGTTTATAATAAGAGGTACTAATAGAAGCATGTTTTATTTGCATGTGCAGGAAACTGGATTAAAATTACATGACACGTTTTTGTATAAAAGTCAATTTCTTTAAATGGAACAACCTGTATATCAGTTCATTTTTGAATTGTTTATTAAATTTCATGTCGAAAACATGTAAGACATTAATACTTTAAATGTGACTATTACTGAGCTACTGCCGTTTTTTGATATGCTTTTGTTAGTTTTTGCAAAAAAGTCAATTTTTGCAAATGGAACAGCCTGTATATAATTTAATTTTTGAATTTCTTATTAAATTTCACATGCAAAACATGTAAGACGTTAATACTTCAAAAGTGACTATTACTGAGCTTGTGCCTCTTTTTGATATAATTTTGTCAGTACTATACTATATTAATTAAAGCCACAAAACTGCCAAATAATATCAAAAAGGGACAATAAGAAATTCAAAAATGAAATAATATACAGGGTGATCCACTTGAAAAAACTTTTTTGCAAAAACTAACAAAAGCATATCAAAAAACGACAGTAGATCAGTAATAGTCACATTTAAAGTATTAACGTCTGACATGTTTCTGACATGAAATTTAATAAACAATTCAAAAATGAACTGATATACAAACATTATACAAACATTGAATTTTTCAGAAAAATGGGAATAAGTCAAAAACTTTAGATTTTAGGCCTATACTATCTTATTACTTTTTGACTAAAATTTATACGAGAAATACAAAAATGCAATAATATATAGGGTGTTCCATTTAAAAAACTATAACTATGGTTAGCCACCAAGTTATGGAACAGTCTGTATAATACAAAATATTTTTAAAATGTGCTCCTAATGAACAGCTATCCCAAGGAAAACAAATGAGGTGTGACCACCACACGACTTTCTTATACGTATGAGCCTTTCAAATTATAGAATTTTAAGAATTTCTTATACAAAAATTATTCAAAATCCTATTCTAAGTACTTCTATTCTCTTAATAAACCTCTACAGAATGCATACTTTGCAAGATATTATCAAAAAAGTGCTCCTCGCTAAGAGTAAAAGTGCTACTTCCCGTCCGAATTTTGAAATTTCATATATACAAAAAATATTGCAGATCCAGTTTTAAATACTTTTGTACTCTTCATTAATTTATATAGAATGCATAACTTACGACATATTTGCAAAAAATCGCTATTCGATAAGAGTAAAAGTGGTTCTTCCGGTCTGAATTTTGAAATTTTTTTTATACAAAAGATATTCAAAAATACGTTTTAAATACTTTTATACCCAAAACGTACTTGTCTAAAAAGCATGACTTGCGAAATATTCGCAAAAAACTGATTTCCGATAAGAGTAAAAGACCTACTTCCGGTTAGAATTTCCAAAAACTTTTTTAAGATAATTTGTCTCAAATTTAATTTTGAATGTATATGAATTCTTTATAAATTTGTTTAAACTTAGTAGTTGACGAAATATTGGCAAAATTCGATTTTTTCGCTGAAGTAAACTGCTACTTCCGGTCTACCGATTTTACTGAAAAACTAATCAGATCTCAAGAGGGAGATTATACACGTACATACAAAATTTGGAATTGATATCTATAGCGGTTTGACCGCTATCGTGGTCACACACACACACAGACAGACAGAGAAAGAGAGAGAGAGAGAGAGAGAGCGAGAGAGAGAGCGAGAGAGAGAGAGAGAGAGAGAGAGAGAGACATTTTTTAAAAACCACTTTTTCGGTATCAGGGGACTTCAAGACGTGGACATCTGCAAAAATCTCGAGGTCGAAAATTTTCATCATCACAATACTAAGCTTCGAAATATCTTTACTCATAAAGGCATAATCGGCCTTACCCGCTTAGATGACTCACCATTTATATTTTGTATTTTGTTTATCGTGAATTAGAAACTTCTTATCTTCATATATAATTTATTTTTTGTACCAGTAGTAAAAAATCATAGCATTTTTACACATAATAAAACGCCATGAAATGTCATTTCTCCACTTGAACTAATGACAGGTAAATAATGAGCATATTATTGACCTAGGTGAATAATGACAGCAAATAAAGCTAATGCCGCAACCATGCAATCGCAGTAGTATGTCAAGTTGTCAACCATCAAAATTCATCACCATCGTCGATTTATACCATAAATCATAATTAAAATCTAAAACTTACAAATGCTGTATAAAAAAAATCATAAAATAAAACCCCGTACATGTAAATTCATGCAACTAGTTAAATCTTGAAGATATATTATAGTAATAAATATATAGGTATGCCTAAAAATTAACTATTTTGTACTATTGCTAACCTAAGTACGTACACACATTATTATATTTGAGTTTTACATAGAGTAAATATTGAGTGAATATTACAGTTGAATAACATACATGGCAGAACTGTGCTTATGTTTTGGGTTTAAAAGTTTTAAATCTTTTGTTTCAGAAATTAAATAAATTAGAATGAATGAACGTGTGTGTGTTGGGGCATTCTCGATTGAACACTGTGTTTATTGATGTATATTTTGATCTGTGTATTGGATAAGCAATTGTATATGTATAACATAATTTTTAATTAGTTACGTTAGTTATAGGTTTACTATGGATTGTAATTATGACAATGTTGGTATTTTTTTAATTGTAACGACAGTAAATATATGCATATATTTATAATATTAGTATCGTTTTTGCAAAAGATATTGCAAAACTTTATGTTTGAAGTAATATAACCTACAAAGCCATTTCAGGGCTGTCACAATAATAAAGTTCACACACCATTTTGATAATTTAAATGCTTGCCATTTGCAACGTCTTTTATAATTATCTATTAAACAATACAAATTTGTCAATAATGTTTGACTACTAAACAGAATAACCAAGTACTAAGTAAACTGTTGGTATAGAAGATATATATGCTTAAATATAAATTAATTAGATTCGAGTGTTTGTTCTGAAATTGTTCCGGTCGATGTCAATTTGTGGTAGCTCTGTAGTTCACATTTTCGCCGTGTCGGTTAATAAACGATTTTGCTGTAACTGGTCAACTTTAAATAGCAATGGTGACGTTAAATGTCCCATTGCCAGAGGCATTCCGCAAATTTATAGTAAGTAAATATTGAAAAAGACGTTTCCGCCAGACTTAATTCATTAAATATATAATTTTCTTTTTAAGCATTTTGCTTTGATTATTATACAAATTAAATTTCCGGGATTTAGGATAGTATTTTCTTGAATGTCTACTTTCTCATAATTTGTTTGGTAAAACGTTACTTCGTAATACTGTCTAAGTTCTTGTAACTAAGAAAGTAATTAAATGATTTTGGTAGACTCGACAGGTACGAGGACAAGTACTCCGCCCAAACAACCCAATATCACAGCAAGATCTTACCTCTACGCACTCATTCCGGAACGTCTTTTCAGATTTAGCCAAACTTTGACCAGAAAGAAATTGTCATGCAGATACTCTTCCTTCTCCGAGGATCTGGAGGCAAACTTCCACAGGAAAAACTGCATCACTGTATAACATTTAGTTCAATGCTCTTATTTTTCTTACCGGTCTGATTTATTTTATTATTTTTTGAGTAACTATAGCGTCTACTTGAAGAAAGAAAATAAAAAATTCTGATTTTTAAAAATCTCTTTATTTTAGCCATTTAATCATTATTTAACAGCAACTACAATACAAAATTTATACACTATAATAATATAATATAATAATAATAATAAGTAATATAATACAAAAGATTTACAAAATGGTTTTTAATTTCTCTCGGCGAGATTGAGAAAAAATATTTTTTTCGGGGGCGGGGGAGTCGGGGACAGGGCTTATTATACACGAAGGTTCATATGTAAAAATATTGCTATTTTTTTATTTTATCATCATTAATTCATCATACGAAACCGTTCGTCCGAATAAGAAGTCAACAACAATGTCGAGAGATATATTTTATATTTATATATGCCTACAGATGGTGCTGTAATCGAAAGAGACGGTATTTCCCAAAGGTACAAGGTAAAAAATTGAATTACCTCCTTCTTTCGATTCTAACACATCACATCATGTGTTATTGCCGATGTTTTTTGTTGTTTTTTTTACTCGCGTCGTAAAGAAAATTGTTTTTTTCTTTGCATGTAATAATATATTTATATATAATATATATATAGTTCATAGTATACAATATAACAAAAACAATTTTTACATGAGCAAATTTATACACACTTCTATTTACATATCCTGAAATAAAACAAAAAAGGCAGAGCTATCGGTACGTATACCGTCGTATTTAATAATAATAATAATAATATTAATTATAATAACATAAAACAAATAATAGTAATAACTAATAGAAAAGAAAATAAGAGAAAATAATAATAATAAGTCAAAGATACAAAGTGGAATAACAAAAAACACTCCTAAAGCTATATTCAGTCACACGACTAGTCAAACATAACCTCAAACTCTGCCTTTCCTGCCAGGTCCTAAACAAACACGTGGGTAGTACAAAAATACACCAAATATGTATTTATATTTCTACATATTTTTTTTAATGTTTTATAATTATTAATAATTCTTGTTTCATACTGTACCAGGCCTCATCATAAAATTTTAAAATTCGAAAACTTTTTTATAATTATTATGTATATTTTTTCTTATTTTTTATATATATATGCAATGTATATATATATATATAACGGACAGTACCGAGTCTAATCTTTTCTTATTAAAAGTTATATATCCTAATACATTGAAAGCACATGTAGAAAAAGACTTACACTCAATTGTTGATTTTGCTTAGGTATTTTGTGGGCTGTAATAAAATTTTCAAAAAAAAAAAAACAAAATAAAAAAGAAAATTAGAAACATGGATGTTTCATTATTCTCCCTAATGGTTGAACTTTATAACTCAAATATCCATTTAACAATAAGTATGTATTATCATTTTATCTATTTTATTTATATTTAATATTTATTTTGTGCATTGACTTCGATACAAAAAATTATAAGCGTATATTATAAAAAATGCGAAAAATCGTAGATACAGACATAATTCTTTTAAATATTTATATAATATATATATGTATATATACTCAATACGTAATACGCATATAAAACACAAAGGAAAAAATCTCTCTTTAATTATATACTTATATATATATATATGCAGACAACATATATGTGCCATATTTTTTATTATTTACTCTTTTAATAATAATAATAAAATGTAATAAAACAAGAAACTTAATAAATGCCCAATATATAGATAAATAGCAGCTCAATCAAATCCTAACACCCTACAAATAACTCTTCATTATGAATGAAGAACTTATCTTAGTTTTTATGTGATGGCCGATAATTCTTTTCAAGTTTAGCTTTTACATTTACTGAACGTTTTTCTCTTTCCTTGTGTACATGTCAACGTTCCAAATGAAAGGTCAAATGGAAATTAAGGAAAATGCAGAAATAAATGAGGAATGTTCTGAATCAAACGAGTGAAATAAAAAAAAAATCTGTCGCAGAATTAAAGAAATTAGAATTTTAGTATTTAAAATGTTTAGTAATTGAAGAATACAGAATTTGAATAATAATTCGTTACTTTTCGAATGTTCTAATGCTCTAATACAAAATTAATTAAACTTGCAACTAATAAAAAAAAAATCAAAACAGGAACATTCCCCAAATACGGAAGGATTGCGTTTTTTCTGTTCTTTATTTTTTATTTTCGTCATCGAATTTTTCCAAAAAGGCATTAAGTGAAGTAACACACCCGGACCTTAGTAATTAATTAGAAAAATCTATTATAATATAAACTTACGCGAAAAACGGGCTTTCGAAAACTAAAAACATTGCTCATCAAAAAAGAATATTTTTTTGATGAATCACAGCCTGATTTTGTGGCCCGCCATATATTTAAAATATATATAATATTATTATATGTAATAACCGTATCGTTTTATTATATCGTTAATAATATATTATCATTACATTTAGGCAAGGTCTTAGAAATGATGTGTCTGACTCGACAAATTCTAATCTTTCATTTTTTCCCTTCTCATTATTTTTATTATTATTATTATAATATGAAATTTCCTCAACGTTTCTTCGTATTAACGTTATCATCATCAGCATCAGTGGATCTTAGGCACTAATAATATATGGTTGAATCCGGGATAATTGCGTAAAAAGATATAATTGAAATTAGTTTACTTGGTTCGTTTAACGAAACACAATCAAAATCAAATTGAACCTCATAACACCGGCGTACATGTTCATTGTACAAAAATGTAAATGATAAATATATTTAATAATAATTATAATAAAATCAATATGAGATCATATTTCTTGGATGAATTAATCACTGTTATTATCTATAACTTTCTTCCTTAAAATTTAAATTTAAATAAGACCAGAACTGGACATGAAAAGTCTTTTTCATGCTTACAAATGTATCTTATACTTTCTTGCATTTAAATATTGGTACTTACTAAAAAAATGAAATTAAAAAAAAACGAAATTGGTAATACAAATATCGAATTAAATGAGGATAAAATCGAGGTCATCTCACCCGATTACTAACACGACTCAACTCGATAATACGTCATCAGACAAAACACTGCATGTTTCTGCTCATAGCTTTACCATGTGTTTTTTTCTAATATAAAGAACCATCGTTTTTTCAGTCTTCTAATCTCGACACAATTTTCAACAGTTTGAGAACAGACTTTTATCACTCCAAATTGTTTCCCCTATGCCGCACATAAGATCTTTAACGTCGGAAAAGTCCAAATGGGAACCTGAACTATTGGAAACATTATCGAACGTTTCCAATCCATCTAAACCTAAGGAGAAGCTAAAATCTGATGTCGACGATAGGAGATCGGTTATGGCTAGGTTGTCTAGTGTGGGATCGTTAAACCTTTCGTCTGGTTCTTCTTTCACATAATTTGATAAGGTTGACACTGCACCAATATCCGTCGCATCTAATAAGAAATCATCGTAAAACGAAGCGCTTTCTGGCGAATCGGGCGTCTCACAGGAAGGACTGGATGGTACTTTCGCTAATGTCGTTAACAAATTGTTAGGTGTGTGCGTATAGAAATTATTGAGTGGCGTCGCCGTTGCAATAGGCGTATTAGTGGTCATCGTGGCCGCTGGTTTGTGTATTTGCTGTTGTGTAAGTCTTATTTTTAATTTGGACGTGACGTCGACGCTGGTGCGCCTGGATGGAGAGTATTTTAACACTGAATTGTTATTATTACTGTCATTTTTCGTCTGCATTTTTGAGCTCTTCCTCGGTTTCTTGGCCGAACTCGTAGATTTGGGCATCGACTTGGTAGTCTTTTTCCTAGGGCGGTATTTATAATCTGGATACTCTTTCTGGTGGAACTGTCTGAGTCTCTCCGCTTCCTCAATGAAAGGTTGTCGTTCCTCCTCGTTCAAGAGTTTCCATCGTTTGCCCAGTTTCTTAGATATCTCTGCATTGTGCATGTCGGGTTGAACTTCGCAGATTTTTCTACGCTCTATTTGCGACCAAACCATGAACGCGTTCATTGGTCTCTTAATGTGATTTGGATTGTTCTTTTTGGTCTGTAACAAAAGAGAAACTCTGTCAAGCAACAATACTATTATATCAAAGTTAACTTATTCCAGAATAAAAAAATATTTGATTATTTTTTTTAAGTACAGTGTATATTTTGGTGCAACCGTATCATTTTGGAAATTTCATTACTCATATAGCCGAACCCAGTGAAGTAATAATATCCATTCTATTTTTAGTCTAACAGATAATTATTATATCATAGTGCTTTTCGTAAATCTATAACATGCCTTGTTTTTACATCAATACAGAAGAGGTGATTATTAATACATTGTTTAAACAATTTTCGATATCTCTAGAGCTTAGTACATGTAGCAATAATTACTAAAGATATATGTATCAGGACTTGTTTTCTATTTATATCGCGTAAATATCATAATACATTACACATAAATACGAGGTAGTACCCAAAAGATCGTGAAACTTGAATCACGCGTTTGAAATGGCAGAGTTACCATCAAACTCCGCTACGTTGTTTCAGCTTTATGAGACAATGCCGATTTCGACTAGCATTTAGTAATAACTAAGAAATATTAACAAAGAGCATAAACCAAAGTTAAGGCCAAGATGGAATGTTGAAGAGTTAAAAATTGAAGAAAGACGAAAGGAATACAAAAGATCAATGCAAGAAAATAAATATGATTCATAAAACAATAAATATTGATGAGAAATGGAATGGCGTAAAGGATGGTATAATACAAGAAGCTGAAAGTATAATAACAAAGAATGTGATTCAGTACTAAATGAAAAATGTCGGAATGAACTGGTTAAAAACAGGAAGAACAGAAGATCATGAAAATTTCAAAAAAAACGCGTAAAGATAGTACGAGACTATATAAGTGGAAAAGAGGAGAGTAGGTTGGAAAAATGATGGAGGCAATAAGAGAGTATAATAAAAACAACACTAAGTTAAAAAGTAAGAAAACAACGCAAAGTGTCAACATATGTACGTCGAGAATGATGAATGAGAGAAACATTTTAAGTTAAATGAGAAAATATAGGAACTAGAAAAAATGCTGCATACAAAGTCGTGACAACACTGATCAATAAAAAAGTAATGATATGAACAGAAGATGCAATTGAGGTTATCAGTACGGATTTAGAAAAGGTATGAAATTAATATAGAATTTGCACGTAACATATAGATTTCAGACAGGCATGTGATGGGATCAAAAAGAAAGAAAAGAGGTTTAAAATATTGGAGATTAATTACACCATATAAGGTGAAGATATAGTGAGACTCATAAAAAGTCAAAGATTAAGATGGTTTGAACACATCAATAGAATGGAGGATAACAGCATTTGTAAAAAAAATTACGAAATGGAAACCACAAGGAGGTTGATTAAGAGGTAGACCGAAGATAAGTAATAATAATAATAATAATAATAATATTAAGAGAATTTATTGGCGTTTGAACAAGATGATAATACATTGGAAAATATGTATGTAATGTAAGTTGGGAGGAACACGTGATAGAGAACAGTCAAGGGCGATGCTTTGTGTCAAACATAAACTTACCACTACATAGTTTAAAAGTTGCAAAAATGGTCAACATTTAATATTGACATTAAATATTCTGGACGACCATCAACCGCCATTACACCAGAACATGTCATTGCTATTCAAAATGTAGATGAAAATGCAGATGAAAAGGATATGAACAAAGTTAGTATGACGAATAAAAACTACATAGCTTGGATGTTTGTGAAGAATTGAAAGAACTGCTTCAAACTGAACTAGATTTTCCTTGCATCTTCGTTAGAGGTGACAAAAATTGGATTTATGCATATGATTCCGAAACTCATCACCACGGCCTTTAAGAACTAGTCAAATCAAAAGCAACATTCAGTCCTTATTTGTTTGTATTTTCGATACAGATATAGATGGGATTAATCACAAAAATTCCATACGTTGGGACCTAACGTAACGGTAAGAGAGGATTTTGGACGAAGTGGCGCGTGGTTATCCACACTATTATACAGCAAGAGCGCGCGAGGTATGATCACCCGATGGTATACGTAAACTCGCATCTAAACGTGGTCCGATAATACATATTAGAGTAGAGTAACGGCACAACATACTAGCATTGCCTGCTCATATTCGAACTCATAGTGATCTGATTATTTTTTTACAGATTGACAAAAAGAACAAATTAAATTTTCTCTTTAAGTGATGACGATTGCTTAGATAACTAAGTCGATAATAACGCGAAGATTGTAATATTTATAACGTAATTATGATTATCCTAATGAAATTAAATAATAATGTATTTGTGTACAAAGTTATAGCAGTACAACTGGGTTTTAGAATGAAATAAAAACAACCCGCCTGAAACATCTGCAGAATAAACTAAGATGTCTAGAGAAAAATAAATAAATAGAAATTTCATGGTAAAAAAAAAACTATAAATAAGTATAACAGGAATACCATAAAATAACATAAAAACGACCCTTGAAATAGAAATTAAAATTAGAGATTCTCTCCAGTAAATATAACGAAATAACAACTCTGGAAAAATAAATCTATATATCTATATCTGGCGAACACAGCTAGCGGAGATCATTTGCCGAATATACGTCCGAAGAATATCGACTAGCATCGGGTGATCGCGCTCAAGCTGTATAATGCGATGTCACATCCAGTTTCCACCGTACAGCAGTTTTGGACAAAATATGACAGTTGGTCCTCATCTAGCGTAATTGCCCGAATTCATGTCTTGCAACTATTTCCTCTTAGAAAGATGAAAATCAAATTGAAAAAGCAAAAATTGTACACAGTATAGGAGATTGGAGCTGAAACGCTGAAGAATTCCAGAATGCATTCCCTTGCGGTCAAAGAAATGGTAGTATGCACTACCAAGTGAATTATTTGAAGGTGATCGAGGTGAACATAATTTAGGACATTCTACTTGAAGTTTTGGATACCATCTCGTGCATGCATCTTCAGTATATAAAGATCTTTTAATTATTAGATGTTAAATCATACGCACATAACTTCATTATCAACAATTCTAAGTTGTCTCAAATAATAACATTATACGCAAATCAAATCATGACTTACTTAGTTCCCGATATTCGTACATACTCCGTAAGCAACACCATTTATCAATGTGTAAAATAAGCAAGGCCAAATCGTCACAATACCGCCCGAATAAGGCTGATGTCCTTTCACGTTTTATGATGTGAAACAGAAATACATATTCTGTGTGTAAGTATTGGTTATGTGTTTATACGAGAATATATGTACATACATTATATATCTGTCTTCGTTCTCTGGCATACGACAGCAGTCAACGCGCAACCACGGAAATTAAACTTGAAAAATGTGTCCTCACGTTCACTTATGTATCAAGGATCAGTCAAGAGATACGTGTATGGATTTATACATTACGTTATATTCTAATAGTTCGCTCCTACTTACTAGACGACTTCCTAAAGAAATTTTAATTTATACTATCTATTAAAGTAGTTACCAACTATTATTAATACACATTAACTTTAGTAACTATTTAATGGGAATACGAATAATTTGTTCCTCAATATTTATGCACGAGGATAATTGAAATATTTAATTATAATTTGAATTTCGTGCTTTGAAAAGGAAATATATCTTTAATATAATTTGAACTGTGATTGTTGTGGCTTGTTACACTGGGAATTAAGTATCCACGCAGATGTGTTAGGAACACGCTTGATACATAACCGGTTGAAATTTTCATCTACGAAGGCCAAACGAGCTACGCTTACTAAAAAGCTTATACACACGTATATTATTACAACATAATTGTTATTAAAATTTAATTACATCCAGTCGAAATACGAATTTATTATGCTTTGGAAATAATACACACGTTAACAAAACTGGACTATTAAATTGCGTAATTTAATGTTAAAAGTTTTATAATAATTGAAAGTAACTCATCATTAAGAACATAGTTGTAGTGTAATTAATGATTGAATTAAAATTTATACATGCTTCTAAAGTATTCCTATCACAGACCATATTGACTTTACGTACCTACATATAAAATAAATTTCTAAGAGAAATCTATATTAGTATTATTCTATTTCATCTAAATTAAAGGGCATAGTATCTAAATTAACAGAAAATTCAAGGAATCTGGAATTCCTAATATTTATTACATAAAATATAGTTTTTTTTTTAAATAATGGAAACATTCTCAATATCAAGAATATTCAGGAATAATAAAATAAAAAATCCGGGAATAGTACAAAAAAAATTAAATGGTTAAAAAGTAGGAAAAATATACTAGGTCCATACAAAATAAAATTCATTTTTCTTAATTTCTTAAATATGAAAAAACAAACGTTAAAAAAACTATTCATAAACTTGGATGACATCAATTTATATACATTCAAAATAAGTAAGAAAATAAAGAAAAAATTTGTGTTTTTTTTTTAATTTATGTAGAAGAGATGTCAAAGAATGGTTTATAAATTAACAGCTGAGAAGGAACAAGTACACAATCTTAATTTTTAGGGCATTTTAAGACATAAATTATGTTATGGGAGAACTTGGTATTAATTCTTTTTCACTGGCAAAAATAAATTTATAAAATACTATAGGTAGAAAAGATATCATTTTAACTACTATACCTCAATTAAATAGTTCTCTACTTTTTCTTAATCTGGAATTTTAAGAAATATAGTTGTTCAAAAATTCGGCCATAGATTAGGTACATGCCTAAATTACAATTAACTATTTTTATTCATTTAGATAAAATGTATACCTATGTGAACTTGCAAGAATGATTTTTATTTAATAAATTCAAGTCATAGGTAGTTATTTCTAGTCCGAGCGTATTCCAATAAACTGTTGGCAGATGTTTAAAATACAATTTACCATCATTAATTAGCAACATTGTAACAAAAACACTATGTATATATCATTATAAAGGGGAAGATACTAATCTATTAATAGGTAGATCTGTTTGGATTACAATAATCACAAGTACCAATGCGATAAATATCAAAGAATGTGTTGCCAAAAAATTTTATCATTTTCCATTCTTGAAACGTAAAATTTCACAAATCAACGGATGTTAGACATGCAAGCCTAACGTGAGTGATAAGCTAGTACGCGTTTTGGATTAGATACCTATAATCTTATTGATGTGCCTCTACAGTAAAGAAACTAATTTAGTAGGTATCTAAATTTAGAAATTAAATATATTTAACAGCATATTGTACCTATATACTGCAAAAAAAAAACGAATTGTTACAATTATTTTAATGTTTAAATCCAGCATTAAAAAAAATTGCTTATAATTATCGAATAACCTTGATTCATACATTTGACGTATACTTTCCTGTATTGGTACTTTTTCCTCAAATCTTTACAAAAAACAAACAGATAACAGTATCTCATTTTATAAAGGTTACGAATTAGGCACCTATACAAGATAAAATTAATTAAACATGGAAATATGTAGGTATTAGAATAAAGTCTTGGAAAATGGAAAATTATAAAGTTCGTGAAAATCTGCTTGCAATATTTTTAATATAGAGGTATGTACAACATTTTGACAGAAATACCAAATTTTAATTATATAAAACTTGTTCGGACATGTTTGGTACTTATTTATCTTTTGTATTAATTATTACTAAATCAGTAAAATAATTTTAAACACATGTAGAAATGTAAAAATAAATAGATATAACGAACATATAGCTAGAAGCGAGTTTGCAGTCGTGAACACATGTGACTTTAACCTTGAATGTTTTCTAAATATAGTGCAAGTCGTCCAGGGACAATTTTACAATTTCCTTCATTAAGAACTTGAAAGATTTCTTTGGCTTTACATGCAGAAACTCACTCCATTTTAAGATGTACAGTTTATAGAAGTAAATATTTGTTATTTTTCTCAAATTACTCAAAACATTGTTTCGGATATCTCTTCTCTGGCAAACGTAAACTTTACAAAGTCCGCAATCAGCTAAGTAGGTATCTCATTTAACGTCACAATGTTTATTTTCTTGTTTTCTGATCATTTAATCGCTTAAATTGCTATTTGCAATGATTCATTTTATTAATTGCACTCGTGGAAATTGCAATAAATGCATGCTCTAATACAATCGGTAGCCTCGAATTAATTCATAACCTGACACAGTAATAAATTACAATGTTAGAAGAAAATTAAAAGTATTACACATAGAAAGCCGTGATTTACGTAACGATAAATTAGTTTATGGTATTTCATGCGGATCGAATGATATGGAGGTAATTCTGATGACTGTGTAATAAATGTGAATTAAAAACTATTTTTTATGAAACCTTTTTTTCATCTACCGGAATACTCTGTAATAGTAGTCCATGAACCGTATGACCTGTGTGATCAACCTCGTATCTTTTTAGTTGTTTAGTGTCCTGTGCAGTTGTTTTTCTAGGCATTTATTTTAAAACCAGTTTTGTTGCTCTCTACAAGGATCTCTCCACGTCGTTTGATATTAGACTGCGGTCGCAACCACTAAATGTGGTTATTTAGAGAAGATTTTACATTTTCAACTTTCTTGCATGTTAATCAGAAAAGATCTACAACGACGCGGCCTTGCCGACTGCCTGTGATAAATTACAAGCAAGACAAGAAACATTACATTATGGTTGGTGTGAATTATGGAATTTTATAAATTACTCTTATCGTTTAATTTACTATTAATTACGTCATACAAACTCAATTGCGGTTTTTAAGAAATTAAACAGAGGCAGGCAATTGGAAGGTGTTATTTCTTGTTAGCTACGAAGAAGATGAGTAATGACCTCAAAAGATAACGATTCTGTTTTATGGATGTTGAAAAAAGTTCTCGTCGACACACAAACAGGAAGAGATAAAAGAATTGCAATAAAAAAGAACTTGATTAAATTAAATAGGAAATGTTAACACAGAATTTCAAGTTGACAAACAAATGTTAGACTACAAATAAAATATATATTATATATAAATTATATATAAGTACGCAATTTCAGATATCTGATTGTTTTAAATATTTAAGTGGGATAATATGTGCATACCTAATTAAATCAGTTAAATTTTTTACTGTATGCATATTTTTCATGGTAAAGTTGATTACTTTAAGGAAGTCTACCATAAATGTAAAACTTATTTTTTTTAAACGAAACGAAAGATTGTAGCGTATACTATATAGAGACTGAGTCATAGAAGTGAGACCTTGAATAGAACATGTACCTCGACTGAACCAGCTGATTGCGCTGTCACTGTAATATTGTCTGCTATACGTAAGACGGTTTTTTTACTACTTAATATCTACCGGGGATAATCATAATTACCATATATTTTCAACATAAAAAATTTAATTTAAACATTAATTTTGCAAAATGAATATATGAAGTTTTTCAGATAGTTTGATAAATGTTATTTACTTACGGTCAGATAAACTCTATTTTAGTAAAAAAAATATAATTTCAATATAGGTATGTATAAACGTATATTGATGGTCAAGGCATGTTTTTTTTTCAAATTTTTATCTGTATATGGCACGAATTCAAATTTTAATGTTGATTTTTCTAAGTGTGTCTAGTACAATTCCAATTTTAGGCACTTTCAAACACAACACCAATTTTTTCACTGTACTTGCACTTTTTATTTTGTAAGTTCATAAAACGGCATATCCAAATATTCTTCGATTCCCTTTTATTTTTTTATATTAATCTAAAAGCAGTTGTGAATAAAGCACGAAACCTACCTGAGTGGCATCAGAGTAGGGGGTTGCTGAATTTTCATCAACAAGTTGTGATCCAAATAATGGTACTCTGTTGTTATTATTCGTGTTAATACTATTGTTGTTGATAGGACTCTCAGATCTACCAGAATCCATGTTCTGTTGAGGAACCATTTCCACGGTGGATGGTAACCAAAAAATATTTTTCCCAATTTTTGTTTTTTATTTAATACAATTTGTCCACAAAACTCACGTACAATGTTTAAAATAATTACGAAACGTAAATATTATTAATTCACAGAAAATGAAATATTACGTGAAGAAAATTGTTCACTTTTCCTGATAGACGATCTCGCTAAATCTGTACATATATGTTACACACTGGGTACTACCATGTTGCCAACGAGCTAGCGCGACGTTTACAGTGAAACTGATCTAAACTCTCGCACTCGCGCTTGTTTTCTATTTCATGGAGTTTATGCCCCCACCAAAGTGGGGATGTGATCATGCGCGCTCTTCTCGGGTCCCAGTACCATATGATCTGACCACTTGTTTTTGAAATCGTCGGAGTTGTTTAGGCTTGGATAAAAAGTATGCAATCTATACACTAAACTTTTTTTGTACGTCGTTAATAGTCTTATCTAATTATATTGTTATACACCAGGATATTTACAGATAACACTTCTGTCTAATTACTTCCTACATTTTCAATTGTTAAAGATTATACGCAATTTTTTTTTAAATTTAATATATTAACTTCAATTTAAACAAAAGAAAAAAAAATATTATTAGATTATGTATAATAAGTACATTTACAACTAGAGAGAAATAAACCCGAATAATACGATGTTATCACTCCGAGAGTACAAGTTACAAATAAGATTCTCCCACTACGACTGCCAGGCAAGCTTTTAGTTTGCCGTTACACCGTTGTTGTCAGCGGTGGCAGCACTTGTTAGACCTGCTCGTCGAGCAGGTAAGAAAAGATGATTTTCTCACGCTATGTTAACGCTAAATATTGTAATTAATTAAATTTAGTTAATTGGTTATTAATTAAGTTAATAATACTACCTTGCCGTGAATGTATAAATAATATTTTAGAATATATAATGATATTCCTAATACATCTGAATCACAAATTAATAAGTTAATACTGGATATTTCCTTCAGAGTCTATATATCGTGGGCTTACTGTAAAAACTGAACAAGTGGATTTAACAGGAAACGAGGAAGTTAATTTAGAGAGTTTTGCATCTTTAGTGTAGGTAGGTACCTACTCTTAAACAGTTTTGGCAATTTTATACCTATATGTATATTTTTTTTATGGGCAATTCTAACATAACCGTTTTGATCACTTTAACTAAAATATACGAAAATATGATTAATTTTTTGCAATAAGCCGACAATATACCTATCAAGTAAAATTAATCATTCCATTTTATTTAATTTAAAAATATGATGCGTATAGGTATTCAACGTTTATTAATTAGGTATATAGGTATATACTCTGTATTTAGCGTATACGTCGAAATATAATTACATGGGGTTATTTGTCGACGCATCTAAGCATCCGGGTTTTTTACTTTTCTCTTCCACGGTTACCCCCTTTATTATTTTAAATGGCATGAAACCATGTGTTGCACATCATCGCAGCGGAAATTTGGTGCGGAATTCGTAAGTTGAGTCAGTGTTTTTTCAACTAAAAATGAGAAAAAAAAATTACGGTAAAAATCATTTACAATAAATGGTTATTTGTACATACGTAAAAAAGATGGAAACTAAACTGTATTTTATAAAATTTTCATATTATTATTGTATAAAATATACAGTGTCTGTTACTGACTTTCTTAATAAATCGTTTCCTAATTGAAATGTGACCTAGATTTCTAGATTTATCGCCTCTAATTTTTTTTATTGTGCATGCATTTGAAATCCAAAAATATTGACTATATTACTGTTAAAAGGTTTATCTGTTTGTTATTAGACTTTTAGTTATTACAATATTTTATCCCAAAAAATGCGTAAACCGATTTGAATCAACTACTCTTTTTAAAGAGATTACTTCTTTTGTAAATGCAGATAGAATATAATCATCTCCACTATTTTTTTAATTTATCTTTTAGTCTTTTTCTGGTTTAATTTGTACTCATTTTCTCTTGAATCATCTCTCATATTTTTATGAGAATTTTTCTAATAACAATTTCAAGTAGTGCTTTGGTAATATTTATAAATAGTATAGCAATGCCTTGGTCAGTAGGATTCGGGGCCGTAAATGTTAAGAACGGTTCGGAAAAATGTAATTTCTCCGAAAATAGCTTTAAATTTCTGGGATTTCTTATTAATTCTTTCTGTCTTAAATTATTGATTCGATGTATAGTATTGATGAGTATTATAGTATATTACTACTAGTTTGTTGTACTTTTTATATTTATTATTCTTTTTGCTGTGATTTAGACTCAAATAAAAAGTAATGACTTTCTTATACGTATACATGCGTTTCAAACATTGTTCCAAATTAAGTTTTAAATATTTTTATCTTCTTAAAAAATAAACCTGTGAGTAAATGTGTTACTTCAGTTAGTACAACATTTTTCAAAATCCTTTTCTAAGTACATACTTCCATACTCTTAATAAACATCTATAGAATGCATAGTTTGCAAAATATATGAAAAAAAATGAGGTGTGGCCACCACACGACTTTCTTATACGTATGAAAGTGTTACTTCCGGTCCGAATTTTGAAATTTCATTTATACAAAAAATATTCCAAATCCAACTCTAAATACTTTTGTACTCTTCATAAATATACATAGAATGCATAATTTACGACATATTTGCAAAAAATCGTTATTCGGTAAGAGTAAAAGTGATACTTCCGGTCCGAATTTTGAAATTTTTTTTATACAAAAAATATTGTAAATTAAGTTCTAAATACTTTTATATTCGTAGCGTACCTGTCTAAAAAGCATGACTTGCGAAATATTCGCAAAAAACTGATTTTCGATAAGAGTAAAGGACCTACTTCCGGTAGGAATTTCGAAAAACTTTTTAAATAAAATTTTTCCCAATTTTAATTCTAAGTATATATGAATTCCTTATAAATTTGTTTAAACTTAGTAGTTGACGAAATATTGGCAAAATTCGATTTTTTCGCTGAAGTAAACTGCTACTTCCGGTCTACCGATTTTACTGAAAAACTAAGCAAATCTCAAGAGAGAGATTAGACACGTAAATACAAAATTTGGAATTGATATCTACAGCGGTTTGACCGCTATCGTGGTCACACACACACAGAGAGAGAGACAGACACACAGACATTTTTTAAAAACCACTTTTTCGGTATCAGTGGACTTCAAAACGTGGACATCTGCAAAAATCTCGAGGTCGAAAATTTTCATCATCACAATACTTCCTTATACTACGTTTAAGAAAGTAAAAACTGCTATTCGATAAGTCTTCGCATTTTGAAATCTTTTTACACAATAATTATTTCAAATCCAGCTGTAATTACTTTTATACACATAATGTATCTGCCTAGAAAGCATGACCTGTGAGATGTTCGCAAATAAATGCTTTTTGATAAGAGAAAAAGATTACTTCAATGGGACAACTAGACAATTACAAACCTTTATACACTACATTAATTCAGTACACCCTAAGATTAAATTCACAGTTGAAATGGAAGAAAATAATTGCATAAATTTTTTGGATCTTAAAATTACCAAATCTGATACCCAGCTTAGCTTCAATATTTTTAGGAAACCTACCTTTTCAGATGCTTGCATACCGAGCAATTCACAACATCCCTTAAGCCACAAACTAGCAGCTTTCCACTCTATGATACATAGGGCGGTATTATTGCCGTTATCAACACAAAATTTCAACCAAGAAATTGATGTTATTAAACAAATTGCATATAATAATGGTTATCCCCCCAAAATCATAGATAACATATTAAATAAAAAACGAACTAAATTGGCCTTGAACTCAGTATACCCTCATAATAAATTAGAATCACCTCAATATATCTCCTTAACCTATTTTGGCAATGTTAGTAATGAAATCGCTAAAATTATTTCCAAATATAATATTAAAGTAGCATTCAAACCTCACACAAAGATCTCTAATATTCTGTTTAATTGTAAAACGAAAATAAACCCTTTAAACAAATCTGGTGTTTATAAGCTTGAATGTTCTGATTGTAAAGGGGTATATATCGGACAGACTGGTCGTAGTTTTAATATTAGAGTTAAAGAGCACATAAAAGAAGTTGACAATGAATGCCCTAAGTCTGCGTTTGCGGCCCATATAAAGGAGTACAATCATACAATAACTAATAATTTTGTAAAAATCTTACACTTCACCGAGAAAGGTGAGAAATTAAACCTACTAGAGTCCCTCGAAATATTCAAAGCCTCCCGCAATTTCGAATGTCATTTACTTAACGACCAGACCGATTTGATATATACACCTCTGTTTACCTGCTGTACTTAGATTTTTAATTTACCTCATATTTCTAATTTCTGGTTTTCCCTATATTTAACTAATAACTGTTATAATGTATTGTGTATTATCCCATTTATTTCCCCTCTACTTCATAATTACTGCCTACACTAAGTTAAACATAGTTTTGTGTCTCATTCAACACTGTGTTCGTTAATGGCCATGTTGGTCGAAACCGCGGTCACACCATTTGTTTAATATAGTGATACAACAAAGTAAATGTGTTTTTATTGTTTTAATATGGATTATCACAAAGTAACGGCTTACAGCATTAATTAAGAGAAAAAGACTTTAAAAGACCTACTTCTAGTAGCAAATTTGAAAAGCTTTTTGATAGAAAAAAATTAAAATTTACCTTTACGTACTTTCGTATTCCTTAGTAGTTGTCTAGATACTCTTAAAATTTGATTGTTTCACTGAAGAAACCTATTAATTCCGGTCTAATGATTTTAATGAAAATCAGCTCCTAGGAGGATAATAAAATTTATTTTATAATTATACTTTAAGATACAGGGCTTGATATTGATAGCTTTATCAGTTTGGCCGTAACCGTGCTCAATCACAGGCGCCCACACACACACACACAGAGAGAGAGAGAGAGAGAGAGAGAGAGAGAGAGGGAGGGAGAGAGGGAGAGAGAGAGAGAGAGAGAGGGAGAGAGAGAGAAAGGGAGAGAGAGGGCGGGGGGGAGAGATTTTTTAAAACCACATTTTCGATATCAGGGGACTCGAGGTCGAACATTTTCGTCGTCACAATATTTTCTTCTATCAAAAAGTATTATTCAACATGATGCCGAAAAATACCAAGTTAGGCATCAATTTGCAGTATTTAAAAAAGTGGTTTTTGCAAATATGTCTAATAATGTCTATGTGTCTGTGTGTCTGTTGTTTTGCTCTGCCTGTGTGACTACGACAACGACCAAACGGTCAATGCTATCAAATATATCTATATCTATAGGAATATATCTTTCTCGCAAGATCTGATTAGATTTTTAATGAAATCGGTAGACCGGAAATAGTAGTATACTTCGGTGAAAAAAGCAAATTTTACCATTACCTTAATTATGAAGTTTAGACAAATATCTAACGAATAGAAACGTACTCACATACATACAAAAGTAAATTATAAAATTATTTGATAAACTATGTTTTTCAAAATTGCTACCGGAAGTGTTTTGTAAATATCTCACTAATTATATAATTAGTGGAGATTTGCTAAAAGTATGAAAATATTTACAACTTCATTTAGAACAATTTTTGTAGAAAAATATTTTGAAAGTTACCGAAAGTTACAATTTAACTTTTATCGAAAAGCACTTTTTTTTGTAAATTTCTTAAATTATACATACTATATACATTTACTGGCAGTATAAAATATATAGGGCTTGATTTGGATAAAAAATGTATAAACAAAATTTAGAAATTCGAACCGGAAGTAAAACTTTTACTCATCGAACGGCACTTTCCTTGCAAATATCTCACAAACTGTGCATTGTGTACAAATTTATTAATAGGTAAATGCAGTTAGTGCAAACTAGAAGTCGTATGGTGCTCACACCTCACGTTTTTTACAGTAAGTAACTGAATTACGGATAGAGAATTTTTTCTCAAAAAGTCTGCATATACATATCAGGCCTTTACGCCAACGTGCTAATCGATATTACTTGAACACTTAGTTTTCTAGTGCTGAATATTATTAACAATGGTTTATTATCACTAGGTATTTGGGAATGAAGAGAAGTTGATATAAAAAATCGAAATTAAGTATAAAATTCATCCATGAAAATAAATGGATTCGCATTGGGTACAGTTATTTTAAGAACATTTTGTTTCACAGCTTTTTAATTATTCAACCTGTATGTATTCCTTAAAACCCATGTACGTATACTTTGCTATACTAGATATAATTATATGAATATAGCCATTTAGGAAGAAATGCAGTGTTTTCTGATATAATTTAACCTCATTTCTTGTAATGAGTTTATTCTCGGATTGTTTTATTATTTGTCCAAGGTTCAGTGTCTAATAATTCAGAATCTAGCCTATCAATTATCATACTGCGGTTAAATCGTATTGTATAATATTGAAATAAACTTCTTGGTTTGGTGTGTAAAGTGTATTTGATTGCTTTCCTTTTATTTTGTAATAATAATAATAATAAGAACAATAACAACAATATTTATTTCCGGTGCAAAATCTATTTGCAGATAGCTCGGATGACAAGGAAACTTGCTTTTATATTTTAAAATTACTTCAATTCATTTACTTAAATTAAACATGTTAGATATTAAATCAAGTTCACATTCGAATACAAATCAAGATATTTCAACATTAATAATAGAAAGTCTTTTTGTTTAATAATTAAATTAAAGTACATGGTAATTTCAAATATTAAACACTTATCGCCATCTATTAACGCGCGCTGTAACTATTTAAACAAACATGGAAATGTAATCGCATTTAGATTAGGTGTAGATAACGAATGTTTATAAAATAATACGTAAGGAGCACACTATCATCGTTTATATTTCTTTTCTTTTGTCATGTTTGTTTAATTCTACGTGATTGAATGCTAATTTAGAAATATTTATGTATAACATTTGTATATAGGTAGAAGCGTAATTTTAATGATAACTATTTTAACAAAATAAACATGCATGCATATCTCTACTTATCACAGCACTAACATTACGAATGATACTATTAAAATTAAATAATTACCAGTGGAATCACTAAAATCCTTGGTAAATTTCCAGAATATTAAAAAAAATGTTCATAAAATATTTGGATCGTTTTGGTAAAATTTTGCAGATTTTTTATAACGTATGTTTTCACATTATTGTATTTTTATGAAACAGTTCCATAAAATTAAGCAAATAAATTGGTGTGGATGTCACACGAGTTTCGTAATGCACGCACGGTCAGAATGTTGAAGGATATTTACTCAGCGATTGTTTTAAATTAACTTTGGAAAACATTTGTCTTCACAAATTTAAACTGCTCATTTTGAGGAGATATTCCCCAACGATATTTTTTTTATGAGAATAAAAACACTTTTCCATACAAAATTTGTTATAAATATCTTTATACTCTTAATAAATCTGAGTAGAATGAATAATTTGCGGGGTTTTTGCTAAAAACTGTTTTTCGACATCCTGATTATAAGAAACTGGTATTTTTAATGTTGTCCGTCTGGCTTTCTCTCTTTGTGTGTGACCACGATAACGGCCAAACAAATAAAGTTAAGAATGCAAAACTTTATATTTAGAAGTGTAATCTAATTAGATTGTTAGTGAAATAGGTAAACAGGAAGTAGTTTACTTTTGTGAAATAATCAAATTTTACCAATATATGGTTAACTACAAAGTGTAGAAAAATGTCTAAAGAACACAAAGCAGAACAGAATTATAAAAAAAAGTTCGTACAAAAAGAATTTAATAAGCAATGTGGAAGGACAGAAAAGTATTGTAGATATAGAACATTTTGAGTTCGTTGGTATACAGAGTGTTTACTCAATAAGTACCAAAAGCTTAGGAGTTTAGTCGTTGGGTTATTTAAAGGTTTTTTGCTCGTAGATATTTTTGAAAAGGCGCTTTCGAAGACTTTTCGAAAACAAGACAACCAGTCGTCTCTTCATTGACTTCCGAATTCTTAAAAGAACACCAGGGTTTAAGGGCGTAGCCAAGGGGGCAGGGAGGGGCATTTGCCCCCCCCCCGGAAAGTTCAAAAACTCAGAAAAAAAAACGAATTTCGCATACATTCACGTGCGAACTTAACATATTTTTTTATAAATTTGTAGTTTCTAGTTGAAAATAAGTATATGTAACTATATATATGTATTTACTTCGACCCCTAATATGTCAGGATCTTGCCCCCCTGCCCCACCCTGCCCGAAAACCTGGCTACGCCCTTGCCAGGGCAGTTTCATAACATATATTAATTATTCGAGTCCTCAAATTGTCTTTATTTTCCAATGGTGCATTATGCACTAATGCCTTGAAATAACTCCACAGAAAAAATCCAAATGATATATGTTTGGGGATGTAATAGGTCATACGTGAAGTCCATCTCGATAAGATTCACAAGCAACCACAATAAAATATGTTGGTGAACCATCATGCATAAACCATATTATATTTCTCATTTCCAGTGGTAATTCATGTAGTAACGCAGATTCTTTCAAAAGAATGTTAATACACCTCACCTGTAATTTTTCCTGGTAGAAATATAGACCCAATTAGCAAATTACTCACAATTCTAACATAACCGTTTAAGGGAAGTGGATGTTGAAAACAATCTTTTGCCCACACGTGGTTATTATGAAAGTTTGATTGGTTTGAGCAAATGTATTCAAAAGCTATTGACAAAGTGCAATGCGGAAAAGAAAATCAGGAGGATTTAGTGCCTGATTGCACTGAATGGATGCAAACACATCCGTTATATTGTTCTGGTACAATTATCTGAATCATATTTTTTTTATTCATTTCTGGTATTGGTACTGTATTTAGTTTTTTCGAATCTCAATTATCTGCAAATGTAAACTGTTTCGTGCACATTTTGGAAGGGTTTCATTTCAGAAGCATGATGAGCCACTTAATAACAAAAGTTTAATTATCAAACAAAAATACGAGACGCAATTAATTTTGATAACTAAAAAAATTAAATTTACGGTTAAACTAATAAAGATTTCGATATTAACACTAACCTTGTTTCACTACAAATAATATCTGTTTCTTTTTTTCTAAACTGAATGTTGTTAATTAAAACGTATTTTCCTATATTTCTTGTATTCGTTAAATCTAGTGTTGTACGCGATAGTTATACCAGAGAACAACAATCAACAAGAAGCGACAAAGAGAACGGGTGCCCTCTTACTTCGGTGGGCGAGGCTAGCGTAGTTGTCTGCACCATTATTGGTCTAGCCGAGATGTTGCTCGTAAGGTTGAAAATATTACTTTCTCAAACACACAAGTAGGGAGTTAAAATTAAAAACAGGTGACAAAAGGGTCGAAAGGAAACTAAAAATTCCTTGTTATACAGGGTGAGTCATCTCCGCGGGTAAGGCCGATTATGTCTTTATGAGTAAAGATATTTCGAAGCGACCTTTTTCTTGTGATAGCTGCTCATTAGGAGCACATTTTAAAAATATTTTGTATTATACAGCGTGTTCCATAACTTGGTGGCTAACCATAGTTATAGTTTTTTTAAATGGAACAGCCTATATATTATTGCATTTTTGTATTTCCCGCCCGTATAATTCTTAGTCAAAGAGTAATAAGATAGTATAGGCCTAAAATCTAAAGTTTTTGTTTGTATAAAAATATATTTCTCCAAAACAACGTATTAGATGGACAAAATTTTTTGCAGTATTGTTTACAATAAGGGGTCCTGCATGTGCAGAAAACTGGATTAAAATTACATGACAGGTTTTTGTATAAAAGTCAATGTTTTTAAATGGAACACCCTATATATCAGTTCATTTTTGAATTTCTTATTAAATTTCAATCAAAAGCATGTAAGACGTTAATACTTTAAAAGTCACTATTACTGACTATTGTCGCTTTTTGATATAATTTTGTCAGTACTATACTATATTAATTAAAACCATAAAACTGTATATTAATTATATACAGAAGCAAAAAACTGGTTTTAACATTTCTTTTTGTTAGTATTGCATATTTATAGAATACATATATTATATGGTTGGTATTAAATGAAACGTAATTAACACTATTATGGCAACTACTACTAACAACTAATTTTTTTTCGAGTTTAAAAAGCGATCACAATGCTTCTTCTATCTAAAAGATAAATTTTAAAGGGAGAAACATAATACATTTAATAATTGTAATTAATTAAAATTTAAAATTATTATATCAATTTTAACATTTTCCAACGTATTACAGAAGCAACATTTCTGGAGGTTCTTTCAGTGTAAATATAAATACTGTAATGAAATAAGGCCACAAAAGAAATATAAACATCGGCGCGACGCACCGTAAATTAGTCATAAATCATCCATAGATATGTAATGTGTAAGCGACAGAAAGTCTCTCGTATTTACTACAAACATCGAGAAGGAAGATAGAATTTTCTCGTATATTTCTAGAGTCTTATATGCCGATATAAAAAGCGGCCGGTGCCCAGAAAGAATTCATTCATTCAATAGTAGTCGTGCAGTTCAAATAAACATAAATAAGTGAGCGGTGAAGTTTTTATTACAGTGCAATAAATACATAAATATTACAAATATAAATAGTAGTGGTAGAAGTAAATACGTGATTATTAAATTAAATTAAAAATTCATATTTTTAGAACAATTTGTTTTGCGTACTTTAAAATTTGCCCACGTATTTTTTAAGAGTATACTTAACTCAAATACGACTAGGCGAAAATGGGAAACGAAACATCAAAGACGAATCCTGCTATACTGTCGCTTCTTGCTTATCGCAGTTCTCCCGTGATACTTAGGTTGCGTTAATAATTTTTAAAATATTCTAACTTTTCTTGCCATCTGTCGGCGAAACAAAACATCTTTCTCCAAGTCAACCAAACACAAAAAAAAATCTTAAAATACTGCAAGAAGTAATTAACTTGCTTAATTTTTGACGCATGCTTAGTAAATAGATTGTACTATAACAAATTGAAGGTGAAAAAGCAATATTTTTGAAATTTATTGCAAAACGTCGTTTAAAAACAACAAGGAACTATTAAAATATAGATACGGGTCATGTAAAATAATTTATTTAAATCAGTATTAGGCATTGTACATATATTCATATGTAATAAATGAACAATTCGAACGTTTACTCATACCAGCATAAATATAGATAAAAACAAACTGTATAATAACAAAGTAGATAACAGAGTGAAAATTCAAGGCGAAAATGCAAGACAAAAGAGACAAGTGACCAAATGTTTAATTTCTAGCTTCCTTAAAAACTTCAAGGGAACATTTATATATCTATAGAGGTTATAGATAAAGACACGTTACGCTGACTGTTTCCTAGTACCTAAGCATTACGTAATATCTAGTTTAAAATGTAAATGTTTTCGCATATAACATATTATTAAATCATTTTCTGTAGAACCTGAAACAATTAAACCAAGCAACATGTGTTTTGCTGCTAGACTGGTGTTTACTATTATTATTATTAGTACATGACTTAATAATGTAACGTTTTTCATTCCTCTAGCGAAGTATTGAAGACAAATAGATTTGTCTAACTAAGGTCAGGGAAAAAAACGAAAGCTTCCACAGAAAGACGCCAATAGAAAATACAATACCGACAGATAAAAATCTATAAACTGCAGTAAGGTGAGCATAGATTTAATTAGAAACGATGATTAGATCATTAAATTTATTAGATTATTTGGTTACACAATTGATTTTATTAGAAACCATAGGCGATTGTATCGTTATAATCTGTTAATTGACTTCGTATTATGTTCTCGAATTGATGATGTAGAAATTAGATAATAACAGTGTAAAAGCAAGGAAATTAGTCACGGTTAGGTTAAAAACTTTGATGATTTTAATCGGTTCTGTTGGTTTATGTCGATAAAAAAGTTACTCGTTGTTATCAGATAGTTACTCTTTTTTTTGAAACTGTATTACAGTGAACGAGTATGTAAACATTACATATAATATTAATTGCTTTAAAAAATCAAAAGCGTTTAATATAATTATTACAGGAATTTGATAAATATATTTTCTACGCAACATATTATACCAATTGCTTGCCTGCAAGATGAGGATGTATTCACTATTGTTATAAAAGGACGACGCAGAGTTTCTATAAATTATAATGAGAAAGCAATATACAAACTTGTCTTTTGGTCGACTGTATTAGAGATAACTATCCTTGTTTAATACATTGGATGCAACAAGAAATAACGTTCTTTTGTAACACAACAGACATGCTGTCTGCATGTCAATATGTGTAGGAATGAAAGCCAGTTAATAAGTGCAACAAGGATAGCAGTTGCACTTGCGCATTTCACTTGAATTTTGTTTGCTAGAAACGGCAGATCTCCAGTCGACTAGCACATTTGTTAATCGCGCAATTTGTCGGTATTGATTGCGTGAAAATCTATATTGGAATATTACCTACGCGAATGCAATATCCAATGATAATAAATGTATGGGGCGGTATAAATAATCGGATTTTTTATCAACGGTAATTTAAACGGAAATAGGTACTTAGAGTTGCTGCAAAATAATATTACTCCAGCTGTAGGGGAACGATTTAATATTAATTAAGCTTTCAGATTGACGGTTGCCTCGTGCACAGCCCTCATAATGTTATCCTCTTTGTAAATAATGTCTTTGAGATATATGGTAAGCAATTCAAGTCCTATTAAATGGCCACCACGATCTCTTGACCTAACCCCGAATGACTTTTTCTATAGCCCTTCTTAAATAATTCAATATACGGTTACGGTGATCAACGCAATTCTAATTAAGAACAATTACACGCCAAAATTATTGAATTTTCGAATAATGTTACCCTGGAGATGTTACTGCTCAGCTCAACTCGTAAAAATGAATTTTTACGAGTACCTAATTATTTATTACATGCTCAAATAAGCCCCCCTTTATTTGAGCATTTAATAAATAATTAGGTTCTCGTAAAAAATCAAGAATAAAGGACCCAGGCTTCGTCCTGGGTCCTTTATTGTTTTTAATGTAAGTGAATGATCGCCCTTGCAAGACTAAACATAAAACGATACTGTACGCTGATGATACTTTGGTAATTGTAAGAACCAAAAAAGATGCAGCATACAATGAAATACTGTCTACTGTTGAGAACTGTGGTTCATGGTTCGACAGAAAGAGGCTGAAGCTGAATATTGAAAAAACCAATGTGTTGAACTTTGGATATTTCAAGCAGGACCCAATAAAAATTATTTATGGAGATCAACAGCTAAATATGGAACACATGGCAGTTAAGTTTCTGGAATTGTGGAAGGATCCTCACTTGAACTGGAAGAAGCATATTGACCACTTGGTAGCAAAGATATCATCATTTAGTTATGCAATGCGTACATAGCAGGATCTGTAAATCAGTCAGCAAGTCTATCTGCATCTTATGTTTATGTGCAATCGAGACATAGTTATGGCATCATGTTGTGGGGAACATCGGTTCATGCATCCAGAGTGTTTATCCTCCAGAAGTCGTGCCTGCGTAGTGTCTTTGGTGTGAGAAAGACATATTCATGCAAAGATATTTTTAAGGGAATTGAATCTTGTATTCCAGAAATCGAATCTCTTTTCAATAAATATTTGCTTTCTATTTCCAAGACAATTCCAGCTTTATAATAGTTTAGATTTTCTGATGGCATTTCATGATCAAAGATATTACAAAAGCTTTTTTTAAATCTAATATTTCCTAATATGCTCTCAACATTATCAAAACTTGCAGTTATTGTTGATGTCTCATGTTATCGTTGATTAACTTATTGCCTTCAAAGTATTGCAATAAACGATGGATTTATGGCGGATATACTATTCCATTTACACACAGTGGAAAAACTCGATTGAAATGTAAGAATTCGACTGTTCCTAAGATTTTAAATGAAATGATTTCATGTTGTTCCTAGAAAATCGTGTTGTATCAACAAGTGAAAAGCATATCTTCCTATCTTACGTAGTTTATATTGTAATGTCTTTAAAGCGGAATAAAGAAAGTAGAATAGCTTTTAAACTGTGGCTGCACGTAAACCAAATATGTTGTTCACAAGTTTGAACTTTCAGTTTAACGAAAAAAACATTTAGGTAAAGCACAGTCTCTATAATTAATATGAATATTGATAAAATGTAATGAAATAAAGATTTTCTTAATTAGAGAATATCTCATGCACTTAACGTTACATGAAGAATATTCTTTTATTTAACTTTAAATTTTAGTATTTCTGAGTTGTGGAAAAAACGCATTTCGTGATTTCGTTATAGCTTGTCACAACAATCCTAACATAATTAATAAAATGTTAAAATTGAGTTGAGGATAATTATTTAAACAAATAAGCACTCCTGTATCAAAATGGAATATATAAAGAATGCAAAATAATAAAGAAACGAAATTTAATATTTTCATTTATAAAACATAATTAGACACATTCAGATTGCCTTCAGGTGTCCAACGAGAAAGAAATAAGTACATAATATTCTTGCGATGTTTTCGCTTTTTTTTTAGTATGAACGAGAATATTGATAAAACTTCATAAAACTGGAAGAAAAGTTGCCTTGTTATAATTTCATTATTTTCGTTAAAAGTTCTGCTCCGACGAAATGTTATTAACTGAAAGTTTTCAAAACAGTTTCAGCAAAAGTCCTCTAAGATTACATAATTAAATTTTAACATCTTATGATGAAAGCAAAGATTTACGTAAAAAAAAGTATGATAAAAAATTTAGACGCTTAATTCGCCTGCTTAGATTAAATTAAAATCTTAATAATACAAATATGGGTATTTTACATACAGATTCATAATGATGGGAAAGAAAAATATGAATGAGTTCCTTTCAAATTAATTATAACTTAGCGAGAAGGAAAAGTTTCCAGCCTAAGAAATAAAAACAATAGACTTTGTGAATATGTTGTCTACCTTAGTTTGTGGTTCGAATCAATTTTTACCAAATGAAAAACGTTATAAATCTATTTCCAATTATTGATCAAAAAAATATAGTCTAGTAATATAATGCAAGAGATAATACACAATATATAATTGGTGAATTGAAGTAAAAAGTGAAAGAAGTACAGGATTAAAGAAAACACATAAAAATGGAAAAGAATAAATTTGATTCTGGGAAAAAGTAAATAGAAAGTAGGAGAATGGCCTACCCCCACCCATAGGCGAATCTTCCATTAGGTTGAGTAGGCTGAAGCCTAGGGCCCCAAAGAGAAAGGGGCCCCGCACCGAACTAATTTTTGAAAATACTTTAACAATTTACAACAAACCTGGGATAACTAGGAACAGATTTTCAGTTTCGAAAATAACAGACATGATATACTTATCTAACACGTAGTATATTCTATTTGCCTTCAACGTTATTGTGGCATTTATATATTCATGTTTTATTGCATTTAATGTCCAAGTGTTCAAATATCCAAACATGTGTTTACCAGATGTGTACATATTACCCCTGTAAAGCAAAAATAAAAATAGTAGGTAATTAGAGGAATTTTTTGCTTCATATTTGAGAATACCCAAGCATATGTGGCAAAGACTGAATTGTTAGTAACTGTAAAGCGGCCCTAGACGATCAATAATACTGCCAGTACGTACTGAAGAAAATATTGAATCATTACTTCAGTTTTTTATTGATACCTTAGACGATCATTATTTACTGTTACTATACACATCAGTATGTGAGTAGATGTCTAAATGTTATCATCGATTCTATCATCATGGAATGGCTTTTATGTTTATTAGAGAAAAAGTATTCTATATAAATCTATATATATATATTAATAGGTGAAGAAAAAACTGAAAAATTAAATTTATGTATTATAATATGTGTTACAAATACATTAAATTAATTAAATAAAATGGTCGACCACTGGGCAGTCACTAGTTTTTATTAGTTTCATTTATTTGCTATATATGTAATAGTAATACTGGTAACATTTACTAGAATAATTCAAAATTCTTAATAGTCGGCATATGTACTATAGTTAGAATAAAAAGTGGAAATATTTTCTTGATTTTCTTCGTTGCTATACGTCGGAGATATACTTGACTATCGGGAACACCTGGAGAGCATCTGAATTTCCACAGGCGCAATTATGCTTCCACCTGCTAGTGAACTGGCATATGAATACGAATTGGGCTGAGCTATGGATCGGGAAGAAAAAGGGGACAATGATTGTGCATCTTCATTTATTCTTACCGAATATCTATTTAGTTTTCCCAATTTGTGCTTCAAACACCTTTTGATCTGGTGGTAATAATTTAATCTCTCCTGCCCAAACTTTAGCAATGTTTAATTCATTATCGCTCTTGGATAACCCGACAACTCAACATATTTCTACTTCAATTATAAAGGATATTATAGTATTGTGTTAATACCTTTGGTTAAAGCAAATAGAGAATTCAGAATGGTTGACGCAGGAGCAAATGGATGGCGGAGATTTATTCTATACGGAATTTTAGATTTTTTCAACAAAATAAGCAACATATCCATACTCCTATTTGTTTAACAAATTCTGATGAATTATTTCCATTTGTCTTTGTAGGTGACGAAGCATTTGTATTAAATACTAATTTGATGAAACCTTACTCTCAAAAGAACTGCAACAACGAGCAGCAAGTATTCAATAATCGTTTATCTCCAGCTCGGTGCGTTGTAGGAAATGCATTTGGCATTTTAGCTGCAAGATTTGGAGTTTTTCAAAAACACTAGCTTGTTGTTATTTACATATTTTTTTAACAAAAAACTCACCAACGCTTTACGTACCTCAAAAAAAAAACTAATTACAAGTTTTAGGACTCGATTGCGTCAGAATCCAAAACGTAATTGTCAATTGGATGCTAAGGCAGTTAGAGATCTGTACTGTAGATAATAGATATTTCAATAGAGATTGTGAAATAGAAATTTTCAAAGTCAGAATGGTATTATATTAATAAATATTTTTTACTGGGAATGCAATTAAAAATGTTTAATTTTGTTCATATAATATAAATGTTTTAGAAATCTCGACTTTTCTTTCTTCATCCTGAATAGATGATTGATTTTTAACCCAATATTAAATATACCCACGATCTAAGTGAGTAAATCTAAATGTCATCCGTTCCACTACCATAGATATTTTTTTAGACTTCTATTTTTTTAAGTTCCTTTCTATAATTTTGAACAAACTGTATTTATCTTTTTTCCTACATCATCCATTGTAGCATTTTGTTTAATTTTTTGGTGAATACTTAATAATTTGTTTAATGCATTCAGTCTTTCGTCTTTTTTCATGTAAAAAGGATGTGTGGAGTTCCACAGTTCAGGCAAAACCTCGAACTTATCGATTCATTCTTTTAAGACGTCATTATTGGACGTGCTACTTTCTTCTTCATTTATATCATCTAAGTTATCCATTTTTAAAACAGCTACAAGTATGTACCTACACGTTTAACGCCGGGTAAATACTGATGTAAAACCCAAAACAAGTCATTACACGTTCAATAATACTGACAGTATCCCCACTTCTACCAATACTGTAGTTAAGAATGATGGAATTGTCAGTCACTCTTCAATACTCGCCATCAATACGTCATTATCACCATTAAACAGTCAATAATAATGACAGTATTTTCCAATAGTGACAGTATTATTGATCGTCTAAGGGCCGCTTAAAAAAATAAAATATGCTTCTATTAGGACCTTTTATTGTAAACAATACTGCAAACAATTGTGACCATTTAATAGTCGTTTTCCAGAAACATAATTTTATACAAACATTGAATTTTCCAGAAAAATGGGAATAAGTCAAAAACTTTAGATTTTAGGCCTATACTATCTTATTACTTTTTGACTAAAATACGGGGAATACAAATATGAAATAATATGTAGGGTGTTTCATTTAAAAAACTATAATTATGGTCAGCCACCAAGTTATGGAACACTCTGTATAATACAAAATATTTTTAAAATGTGCTCCTAATGAGCAGCTATCACAAGAAAAAAAGCGCTTTGAAATATCTTTACTCATAAAGGCATAAGCGGCCTTACCCGCGGATATGACTCACCCTGTATATAAAATGAATTTTAATTTTTCGAATATCTTTCGAATTTTCAACTTTACAAAAAAATGTTATTAAGATTATCGATAGAAGTCTTAGAGTTCTAGCGAGAACTGCAATCAGAACTGTTGTGCGATTATTATTTTCTTTTACTATACATAGCACATGAATTTTAATTTTTCGAATATCTTTTGGATTTTCAACTTTACAAAAAAAATTTATGAAGATTTTCGATAGAACTCTTAGAGTTCTAGCGAGAACTGCTATCAGAACTGTTGCGCTATTTTCAAAATTTAATTTGCAGAATTTTCATTTCTAAAGAACTTTATTTTTGCAGAACTTTTTGCAAAATTGTTAAAGAACTCTAGAACTATGGTCGAGGTACAGAAATATGTCCAAAACGCACTGTTTTTCTCAAAAGTAGTTGCCAATCTCATTATCGGTGTTTGCTATTTTTTCGCTAAATTCTGCAGAACTCTTAAAATTTTGCACAAAGTACTCTAGAATTATTCTTCACAGGACTCTGGAGCTGAACCAAAAAATAATAAATAAATAAAATATTGGTTAATTACGGTTTACTAGAGTAGGGGAGACTGGGGAGGGTTGATACATTTTCAAATAAAAACGAAATATTTCTGGAACAAAATATTTTGTTTGAGGATTTTTGGTTGATATGCAATTGTTCAAGTGTTCTTTAACCAAAAAAAAAAAATATATAAAGTCGGTAAATTGTAATTGGATTTGGAGTTTTAATTTATTTTCTTCACTGAGGACAAATGTATCAAACCTCCCTATATGTGGGAGGTTTGATACAGTGATTAGGGAGGTTTGATACTACCAATATGCATATGTTATATCTAGAGTAAACATGTAGAGAAGTTTATTAAACAGTGATTTATTTTCAGGAAAAACGTTATATGCATTTTTTTTTAAATAGAATATTTTGTATTTTGGTAATTATGGCTTGCATAATTCACAATTGAACATTTTTATTGTTTTTGGAACCCCCGCACATTCGGTATGGCATCATTTTCTGCAGTTTTGGCATCGTACCCAAGTTTCACGAGCCTTCGACCATGAGTACAGAGAGTTGCAGTAAATGCACGCAGCGTCGTCTTCACTGTCTTCGTTATTTTCTTCGTCATCGTTTGCGTCTTATCCAGCATAACATGTTTTTTTTGTAGCTCTGTTAGATAGCCTTGTTTCAGAATTGGTTTGATGTTATTTCGGATTCCAGTGTACGTTTCATTTTTACAAGTTTCTAGCATGTTTTTTTGCATTTTTTTATATTCCTCTTCCAATGCTAATTTTTCTGGAGTATCTGTTAGAATTCTAGTTCTACCAGGTTTTCTGCCCCCCTTTGTTTTCCTAGGACCTGTCTTTGGAAGGGGTTGCACTTGTTCTGGAGTTTTTATTAAACTGGCTGCTTTTGAAGCCACGGATTCAACAGATTCAGAAGTGGCGGGTGGTAAGTTACAGCTACCAGCTGCTGCATTATCTATCACAATATCTTCCTCATACTCAGATGCTGAAGCTGTTTCTTGAGGGCGGTTAGTAACTTCGGAACAAGCAAAATCGGATTCGTCAAATACATGTGGATTATAAGGGAAAATTCCACTGGCGGAGAAGCCACTGACGATGTTTTTAGGAACAAATGCACGATTGAATGCGCGGCCAACAAGTTCTGAGACGTTTTTTAACGTGATGATTTGTCCGGGATTATTAACCATGAGCATCTGCTTCTTCATTGTAATACCGTTTCAAGGGGCCATATATGGAGACATCTAAAGGCTGTAAACAGTGACTAGTGTGTGGCGGCAATGTTAACACTACAATACCATTGTCTCTACATATCGATAATCAAAAGACATTTCTTCTGAGGACTGCATCTCGCGTATTTCACAAAACGTAGCAAATATTTCTCAAAATTTGGAGCTGTCATCCACCCGCTTTCATGGCAGACAGCTACTGAAGCCGGTGGAGCACCTTGCGTACCGCGAAAGTGTCATTTTATCAATACTATATTTTCGTGCAGTTGTCCTTATTTTTCCTCCAGCATTAACAATTTCTAACACCGCTTCTTTTATAACTGTGGGTGAAGCAAGGCGACGCCCTCTGGATTTCCATTTGAACGGCCTCTGTTTAAAGGGCACATTAATATATATAGTTACTTAAATAATTACTGTTGTTAATTTTATTTACAATTTTCCAACAAAACTTATTGTTTGAGAATTAGTGAGGGAGGATTGATACATGTCTCAAGCCTCCCTTTCGTTAGTGTATCAAACCTCCTCACCCGGGCTCGCGATCAGAAATATTATTTGAGGGTCTACAACCTTTAATTTTTAGTTGTTTTATATCTCGCATGAGACAACATCGAGCACATTTTCACAAAATTCATAAAGTATAGTTCCTTTTTAGCCTTAAATTTAATAAAACCCTTACAATGCTTATATTAAAAACTTACATTTTGAGGACATACATTTTTCATCAGATCTTGTTCACACAAACGGCGCACT
Source organism: Amphimallon solstitiale (assembly GCA_963170755.1). Taxonomy (NCBI): domain Eukaryota; kingdom Metazoa; phylum Arthropoda; class Insecta; order Coleoptera; family Scarabaeidae; genus Amphimallon; species Amphimallon solstitiale. The sequence continues at coordinate 167,175,441 of OY720676.1, read as the reverse complement.
TTTCCTTTCTAATATACTACATTCTATACAAAATTGGTATTTACGCCATCTACACCTAACACAAGCTCTGTAAATAAATAGAGCGCCTATTTTAAAGATGTATCAAGCCTCCCTGCGTATCAACCCTCCCCAGTCTCCCCTACTGCAAGGGGTCGCCTCTCCTCGGGGAATCTGGTAGGCTCGTTATATCGTAAATAAGGGCCTTAATCCAACTTGCCATTGTTCAATCATACGATAACGCATCTAATATGAGTGGAAAATACCACAGGCTTACAAGCACGAATAAAAAAAATTAATGCACTAGCAGATTTTGCCCCTTGTGCTGCGCAATCTTTAAATTTGGTTGGAGTGGAGACAGTATCAGTTGTAATGGAAATAACAGAATATTTCGGAACTCTTCAACAGATTCACACCTTTTTCTCTGCATCCTCACATCTTTGGAAATTATTGAGTGAAAAAGCATCACTGACATTTCCATTAAAAAATTTAAGCACCACCAGATGGTCTTCTCATTACGAGTCAGTTCACGCGGTTAAAGTTAGCTACCAAAAAATACTCGATACTCTTAAGTATATATTTGATGAGCGCTCTGAAAAGGCAGAATGTAAATTAGAGGCAAAATGTTTATATAAGAGAATCACAAAGCGGGAGACAGCTGTTGTATGTATCATATGGGAAATGATCTTGGAGCGATTTAATAAAGCTAACAAAATATTACAAACTCCAGGTTTAGATATATGCCAAGGCTACATTTTACTCCATTCACTGGAATTATTTATTAAATCTTTACGGGAAGATTCCGAGCAAAAATTTAAGGATTTTGAGAACAAAGCAGCTGAAATAAGTACAGAAGTTGAAGAAAGTTTTAGTGATGCCCATAAAGGAGTGAGAACAAAGATATATTTGGATGGGGAAAAAGGAAGAGATATTTTTACTGGAAGGGATAAGTTTCGTATAGAGGTATTTAATGTGCTATTGGATAAACTGGGAGTCGAACTTGAGAAAAGGAGTATTGTATATAAGGATTTGGGTGATAAATTCAAATGTTTGATAAACTTGGGTAAAAAAGACTCAATTATTGAACTTGAATCCTTAACGTCGGTTATGTCATTGTATAAAAATGATATTGGCGAAGAACTAATTAGTAAATGTAGTCAATTCAAGCATTATTGAGACATAGTCTGTTTTGAACAAAACGATGCTATTACTGCTTCGGAAATGTTAAAACTAATTTTTGAAAACAGTCTCATTGACACATTTCTAAATCTGTACACAATTCTTAAAATTTATTTAACAATACCAATAACGAGTTGTGAGGCAGAACGATCTTTTTCAAAAATGGCCTATATCAAAAATAAGTACAGATCAGTAATGTCGGATGAAAGGTTAAATAACCTTTCAATTCTATCCATTGAACATGATATAACGAGATGCATTTCGTACGATGAAGCAATTCGCGAATACGTTTCAGTAAAGTGTAGAAGAGAAAAGTTTTATTAAATTTGTTATTGTATATACCATTGTCAATAATTAATAAATGCAATTGCTCATTTTTGTGTTTTTATGTTTTGTGCAAAAATTTGTGGTAGATGCCAAGTATCTAAAAAGGAAATTGTAAGAAATTAAACTTGCGAAGCTGATTGGAGAGCAATGTAATAGAGGTTAAGATGAAAGTGTATGTTCATGTTAGATGGAGAGTATTAACGTAAACATTGAATTGTTTATAACCAGTATCTTTTGGTTGGCATAATTGTGCAAAATAAGCTTTCCTATTTTAAATATAAACATTTCAAGGCGTATTCCTTGATAAGTGGTGCATGGGTAAGGTCCTACCCAGTCTTGTAATTGTGTTAATGATATCATTTATTAAACATTTTCATTTGCATTTACACAAATTCATGTTTGATCTTTTGTGTGTAATTCTTTTAACTCTATGTTCTGAACGAGGCAATGAGATCACTTGCCTGGGTTGAGTTTGGGCTTTTGTACAGGGTGCGGCACTGAATCGGGCGATTTTCCAACACTGCAAACAGTGTGTTGTGGTCGAGGTAGGGGAACCGGACTACCGCCATCTTGTAACGTATGCCCTACCATTTAGTCACGATGGAGCCGTGGAGCGGTGCCCAACGAGCGTACGCTGTCGAAGCTTATTATAAAAATAATGACAGTTACGTGTCCGCGAAGCGAGCATTTCGCAATCATTTTAACATACCGCGTAATGTTGCAGTACCTTCTGCCCATGCAATAAAAACATGGGTTGCGACTTTGAAGAAACAGGCTCAATACTTAAGAAACGAACTGGCCACGTAAAAAATATCCGTACACCTGAAAACGTTGACAGGGTGCGAACGGCTATGCAAGGAAGTCCCACCCGTTCAGCTCGACGGCACGCAATATCTCTCGGTATTTCCGATCGCAGTGTGAGGAGGATTTTACACAACGATCTCCACTACCATCCGTATAAAATTCAAGTAGTGCACGCTCTGAATATTGGTGATCACGCATCCCGTCTTGCTTTTTGTAATAGGATATTGGACATGATGAATGACAATGCAGAACTTGTAAACAATATTTGGATGAGTGATGAAGCGCACTTCCACCTTTCGGGGTTCGTCAATAAGCAGAATTTTCGGTATTGGTCACGAGAAAATCCACAGAGAATACACGAAAAGCCGCTTCACAGTGATAAGGTGACAGTATGGTGTGCAATTTCATCAAGGGCTGTTTTACGACCATATTTTTTTGAGGACCAAAATGAACGAGCAGTTACAGTGAATACTCTGCACTATATTAACATGTTGGATAACTTTCTTCAACCTCAATTAGCTCGTAATCCTGCTTACCAAGACATGTTTTTCCAACAGGACGGGGCAACCTGCCATACATCCAATGCTTCACTGGCTGTTCTGCGACGCTTATTTCCTAATCGCGTAATTTCCAAGAACGGAGACATTCCGTGGCCAGCAAGATCACCAGATCTCTCTCTGTGTGATTACTTTCTCTGGGGATACTTGAAATCACGTGTTTTTAAATCACCGCCGCCTCGAAATCTCCGGGAACTTAAAGAACGGATTCGCGAAGAAATAACACGAATTCCTAGAGCCACACTTGAAAATGTGATGAATAACCTTCGCCCAAGATTGCTGGAATGTGTCGAATAAAATGGAGGACATCTTCGGAATGTTATTTTTAAATAATTGTTATTATGTAAGTTTCAATTGGTATTGTTTAAATTAATAAATCTCCTTTTTTAAAGTTACTTACAGTGCTTTCATAATCGTCCGATTCACTGCCGCACCCGTTATTTATATTTGTTTTACGTTTTCTAGAGTGTTGGTCCTAGGTGTGCCAATTTTGACACAAATATACGATCACTTCAAATTTTGTCAATATTGTAATGGGTATAGATATTGGCTATTGTCATTACATGATAATTCGCGCAACACGACAATTGTCTGAATTTTGTTTTTTGTGTTTTAATAGAATTTTACTTCTACATCCGTCATTTTATTTGTTCTTTTAGTAATATTATAGTAATGTCCAAAAAGTTAGGTTATGTTAGAAATTTAAAATATTTAGAAAGCATGGGGAAAGGGGCCCCAGAAATTCAGTTAGCCTAGGGCCCCCCGAAACCACGATCCGCCCCTGCCCCCACCCTAGGCACAGAAAATCCCAATTGTTCCAGAAGGGATGGACATTCGTTGTACCCATGGACTAATTTATACAAGAAACAAATGCTGACGATATGTTTCTTGAGGGATAAACACAGTCAATTCCAAAGCTGAAAAACTTTGAAAATCTACTATGAACTTTCTCTAAGTGACCTCCTATGGGTTAAATAAGTAACCAAATCACATCGGCGTACTCAAGTCGTCGTCTAACGGAGAAAAAGAGGAATGAGTTAATATTAAAAAAATCTACATTTAGAAATAGTAAAGCTCGGCTACGATCTAGCAGCAGCAGATATAATACGAATTTGTTCAGCAAATGACAAGCTGACATCAAACAATCCGCCCTGGTCTTTTATGGACTGGCAGTAAAATATTCATTTTGCATTAAAGGGTTTTCTTCTACGACCCTTTAGAAAAAGACACTTTTTGTTACCGAATACTCCAGTGAAAATTTAATTTTCGTCATCAGTTAGAGAAAATCCCATTACGATCACTTTTGTCTCTAGAGACGAAAACTCCCTGTATCGCATCATTATTAAATCACGTCAGTTAATGCTGCTCGTAGCTTTATCATAATTTTCGATTTAGAAAGTGATTTAGATCTTCTCAATACTCACCAGAAATAGTAATAAATCAAGATGTGAAGATCTTTGCGAGGTCGTAGAAAAAGTACAGTGTTTAATTCCCTGGAAACACTTTTTTAAGATTGCGAACATTACCAAACTCAGTTTTTTCTCGTTTGGTAAACTGTTCTATCGTTTAAAAGTATATAACAAAAAGTTATAATGCAGACGAGTCGAACACCGCTTTTGATCCAACTGCTCACTTGGTAAAATTGTTGTAAAGTTGGCTTATTTTAATGTTTTCATCTCATCATCTGTCATCTGTACTTTTCACTGCTGTCATATGAGAATTTGACAGATAAATCAAATAAACAATAATAATCAACTGTTTTTTTTCAATTTCGCATTATTTTTTAGCATTATCTTCATTAACTACGAAATTATTGTTTATAAGAAAACAATAAATCTTTATAACGTAAACTATTTCAAAACAACGACAAAAAATCGGAAAAAGTATGAATAGAAGTTGAATGGCGTGGGTGGAGTACAATTTGATTTGTTTTCTTTTGCTTCTCTAATACTGTTCTGAAAACTTTGTGTAAATTGATGTTGCTCACAATACGTTAAATTGACTGCTTAGCATAGCTTAGACGTTTTCTAAAAGTTGAATATACTATTTTGTGTTGGTGTAATATATCCAGAAATGATATGATGTACAAACAAAATTATGTAATTGGGATTATTTTAAATTGTTTATAGCTACACCACGTGAATTTATTATGAAACCATTTGATAGATTTGTCCCAGCAGTTGTCATTAAAAATAATGATTTATTTGCATCTACGAGGGGTCGTTTTTATATTCCTGGACTAGACATTTTTCAATTTTAACATAATTTTTCATTTAGTGTTTTATTACCATACATGCCTTGGTAACGACTTTGACAATTTAAAAACAATTGCAGCAGTACTAGTTTTAATATCTGTCAGTTTGAGATGTCACGTATCAAAATGCACAAACTTGAATATCGAGCAGTTATAAAATTCTTGACAAAACAAGGAAAATCTCCAAAAATTATCAGTGAAGAAATGTTGGCTGTATACGGGGATGAGTGTCCCTCAAAGTCGACTATTTGTGAATGGGCAAAATTGTTTAAACATGGCCGAGAATCACTGGATGATGATCCCCGTCCAGGTCGGCCTGTTGATGTGATCACCACCGATGTTATTGAAAAAACCAAGTGTTTGGTAATGGAGAATGCAAGATTAAAGAAGTGACAATTAGCAGCTTCATTAGGAGTTTCAGAAAGCACGGTTTTCAGAATTCCACACGAATACCTTGGAATGACAAAAGTTAGTGCCAGATGGGTTCCGCGAATGCTTTCGCCATTCCAAATGCGTGTGCGGATGGAGACGTGTGAACAATTTTTGGCGCTTTGTGGAGACGAACCAGGTTTAATTATCAATCGACTTGTCACCGCAGATGAGACCTGGGTCCATCATTTTGACCCTGAGTCCAAACAAGAATCAATGCAGTGGCATGTTAAGGAATTTTTTTATAATGGGTTAGAGATGTTATTGAAACGATGTAATACTTGCATCCAAAAGCAAAGGGACTATATCGAAAAATAAATTTTCATTGCTGTTCGAAACTTTTTTTTTCATGCCTAGAGTCCGGAAATATAAAAACGACCCCTCGTAGTAGAATTAGATTTATAACTTAACTATTACTTTCGCCAAAGTAGATTCTCACTTTTTAACTTAATCTATTAAATCTCCCTGTATATTTAATTACTTCAGGCAGAAGCATGCGGTCCAACAAATGGAGAAACTTGTTAAATTATGTATTGGTTTATTCGTTCATGATGATTTCATATTATAAATGCACGCGAATATCCTCTGCTTTGTAAAGCTATTAAGTCAGGTGTGAAAAAAAGCAACACAGAATTCGATGATAAGGAAGATGGTGAAGAGTTATAGTGAGATGGCGTAGCGGTGCGGTCACAGGAAGCAACCACTGAGGAAGATGACGACGGTTATAAGAAAAGAGTCGTTCTCCCGAAATTGAGAAGTTATGCACGCACGAGTGAACGCAAGAGCGTTACCAATTTTTTAGTAATGTTATACTTCTTGTTGCAGCAACTCAAGATGTTTATTTACATGAAATACATGTAATTGTACGGCAAAGTGAACAAACTGCTAATTCTACATGAAATAGAGAATTTCACTTTTATATTACTTTACAGGGATGTTTGTCTAATACATGTATCTTATACCGGGTGTATTATGAAAAACCTTTCGTGCTGTAACTTTTTTATTTTTTATCCGAATGTAATAAATTATACGTCGAACTAAATCGTTTTAAAAACACTGTAACGTGATCCGCTTTGAATTTTTTTTTGACACTTTGTTTTTGACAGACAGCAGCAAACTGTGTTTTTTTAAATTGTACTATATTTTTTTTTTACTTATTCAAATATATTTTTTTTTTCTGAATATGAAACTGTAAACAATGATACCCTTGTATGAAAAAAAAACGAGGAATTGAAGGTTTTTTTTTAGTTCAATTTATTCTGGTTTTTCCGAACACAGAGATTTCTTAAATGCATTTTAAATACTCTATTTCATTTTATTACCAGCAAATGTGTGTAGCATTTAAAATCACTTACATTCAATACTATATAGCCCATAAAGTATTATAAACCAATGTTACCAGTGTTTCATCAGTTTCTTTACAGACTTCGTTACAAACAGTAAGATAATCAACATCTCTCGTTAAATAACAATTGTGAGATTTACTTTGTAAACAGGTTTAAGTGTTTTTATTAAAATAAATAAAATTGTGAAAACACTCATAGTTTCAATATAACTGACACCAAATGAAGGATGTAGGCTTATACGGAAGTTACGCCCCGTGAGCGGTGGGTCAACAACAACATTTACAGTGTTTATTTTAAAAATTTAAAAATCAAGCAGTCATATTGAACGATAAAAGTGCATTCCATATTTTCGAAGAGAGCTATGACATCTGTCAGTCACACATTCATTATAACATTTTCAACGATTTATTTCTAAAATTTGTTATTGGAATGGATAATGGCGAATGTGTGGATGCGATTCAAGTATATTTTGAATGCGGAAAAAATTCTGTAGCTGCTTTGCGACTTAATAATAGTTAATAGGAGGTGTCAAATGTGTCTGGAAGAAAATGGGTCCAATTTCGAACATTTGATTTATTAAAAGCTATGATAGCTTGATTTCTGTAAATTTCGTAATTTTTTTAATAACAATAAATTTCTCACTCAATTTAATGGAGGTGTCTTCAGGAAATAAATCTTTATTAGAATAAGTAAAAAAAAATATGTAGTACAATTTAAAAAAAAAAAGTTAACTACTGTCTGTCAAAAACGAAATGTCAAAAAAAAAATTTAATAACAGGTTACAGTGTTTTAAAAACGATTTAGTTTGACATATCATTCATCAAAATCAGATAAAATATAAGGAAGTTACAGCACCAAAGGTTGTTCATAATACACCCGGTATATACAGTGTGTAAAGTGACGTGGTATCCTACAGGGAACAATATTATAATATGAGTTTTAGGAGAAAGGCTTATTGTTTATAAAAAATGTTGATTGTATCCCTTTTGGTAAATAAAAAAAAAACAGTAATCATTTAAGATACGATAAAACACCTGAAATCATGTCGAGTTGTTGATTTTGAATATGAATGTTACATCAATATAACATTACCCATATATTAGTCATTTACCAAGGACTATGCCTGACAGTTCAGCTAGCTTTATTTGTAAAAAAATGTTGACGTTAGAGCAGTGAACTTACTTGATGAAATGTCATGGTATAGAAGAAGTCTCGTATAAATATAAATTTTGTGACTGTGTATATTAATTACAGTCACAAAATTTATATTTATACGAGACTTCTTCTATACCATGACATTTCATCAAGTAAGTTCACTGCTCTAACGTCAAAATTTTTTTACAAATAAAGCTAGCTGAACTTCCAATTCAAGTTTTGGTCTAATACCATTCCTAAGTACTTAACTGAACCTTTAATGAGAATTGTAATATCTTTCGCATGGATATGTTCTTCGTATGCAACCAGGCATTAGTTATGTTACTGATTTCAGTCACACTTGTGAAGATATTACTACATCATCTGCGTATTGAATAATTTGAGTATATGCACTTGAAATATCTGGTGAAGATTTAATGTATAAAACTTAAATAAAATTGGGCTAAGCACTAATCCCTGAAATAACCAAGTGTTACATATCTGGAGTCAATAATCGTGTTGTTTGCTGTTTGTATAAGGATTTGTTCTGGAATAGGTTAATTAGACATTTGGCTTGTTAACAATGATATTCAGATATACAGATTTTTCTTCCAGTATGTCTAGATTTACACATTTAAAAATAAATAAGGGAGAATAATTTTATTCTTAAAAACGTGCAGGTGTGAATTTTCAATGTTGCTTGAATAACATTCAAAACTGCACATATTATATTATTTTTGAGCAATAAAAGTGATAACATATAATTTTTGATAGTTTTCAAATATATGTGGAGGTAATAACCACATACAAATAATTGAATGGGTTATTAAGTGATAAATACATATAACAAGCACGTATATAAATAAGATATTGGAATATAAAGAAAACTTACCTTTTTAATTATATAAAATACGGATCCAGGCAAATAGAAGGATTTTCAAGTAGCAAACAGTAATTGATGGGATATTTACCATAAGAATATTATCCTATTTAGCAAGTTTAACCATAATCGATGTACCATTAGAAGAAAAATAGTTGCAGAAGAAGATTCCAGTCCAGGATTGTTTCCAGAAGCAGACTAATGTTGATAGAATATTTTCCATAGAAGTACAATCCTATTAAGCAAATTTAACCATTATTGATGAACCATTAGGAGAAAAATAGTTGCAGAAAGAGTTTCCAGTCCTTCCATCAAGATTATTACTTCAAAGAGATGGTATTCAACGAGGCAGTACACATCTATAAGGAGGAAGACATTAACATTTTGACGTATTGATAGAAATACTACGTTTATAAACAAAGGTCGTATTAAATATTATATTTGCTATTGGAAATTAATCTTTAACCAATTTTGATCATATTTAAAATAAATCTAATACCACATATTAAATATTAAAAATAATTTCGATATATTATCAATATAATAGTTTGACATTATTTAAAGTGAGGTTATGTTGAAATTTATAGGGAAGAAATTTAATTAAGAGTAAATATTTAACTTTATATCTATCAAGGTTATTATAGTTGAGATTGATATGCACATGCATAAGAGAATTTATATTTCCTTTTTTTATTTACTGTTTTGCTGATATTTTTGCATACGTAGGGCAATTTACATTTTTGACAGTTATTAGGAAATGAGATAATGTATTTACACAAAACTTTAAAAAGAATAGAACAAAACAAAAGATAATAAAAAGTAAAAAAAATGTAACGAAATAATAAATTTAAAGTTTAAAAATATAAATTAATTAATAGTGTGTCCACCGTCCGTTATTTTTTTATTAGTTCTGCTAAACGAAAGATTCTGGCAATAGTCCACTGTAAAATTTTGCCAGATAGTTTCAATTTGTTTCCAATATTGATTTGATGCTGGATACATTATCAGAGATTCTCTTTTTCATAAGTCTACGGGGGGGGGGGGGGGGCAGGAGATAGAGTTTCAATATTTGTAGTTTGTATCCACTGCTGAACCACTCTGGGTTTATATATCGGTGAGTTATCTTGTTGAAACAAGAACTTTTTCCGCAGTAGAATAACACTAGTCAACTTGACATTAGCTAGAATATCCCTATATTGCGTACCATTCAAATCACCCTCTATTTTCTATATAACCTATGGGCCAGGGGCGACACCCTTCCTCGGGCGCCTACAGAAAACCGGCCACTAATCGAATTTTCAGAAATATATCTTGGATCACATCTTCGTCCTCTCTCACGATTAACCGTTTTCATTCTGTAGGAAGACGATTCAAATGTTGATTCATCGGAGAAAATTACTGACAGCCAAAATATCAGTCCATGTGGTAGGTTTTGCGAAATATTAACCTGTCATGTCAATGTCTTTCCGTTAGTGAATGTTTTACAACCGCAGTATAATTTTAAGCCAATAGAGATCAGTCTTCTTCGTGCAGAACTCGTACTAGCAGGAAAAGCACTTTAGTCCGCCGAACGGAAGCTGATAAATAGATGCTCAACGGTCCATTTACGCAGTAATTTATTTATAAACGTTCAATTTTCGAGCAACAGCTCTTGCGGACAATCTATTGTCAAACAAACTTATCGCGCGCACTTTTTCTAGTGTAGTTAACATTATTATATCGTTTTTACATTCATTAGTTGGGATATTTAAATAGAATCAGGCAATATTACTTCCACTTTTCTTAAACAGATATGCACAAATTACAAAATACTAGTTTATATACAAAAGTAGTGATTTTATCGACTTATGGCTGAAACCGTTAAGTTCGTATAAATACAATAAATACATACATAAAACTGCCATTGCCAGTACGTCAAGCCAAAGAAAACCAACGAGTTTAAAGAGCATTTTCATCTAGATTTTTTATTAAAAATGTGTGGTACAAAGGCTTAGGATTGTGTTATCGACGAGGTAGAAGGATGTTTTGCCAGTAAGTGAAATTCGCTTATCAGTGTTTATTTTGTACAAAAGATTAACTGGCTAATTCGAAAAATTATAAATAAATGTCTTATCAAAATTAATTTAAAAAATGTTTGAAAAATCTGAAAATAGACTATAGTTGTTTATATCGCCTTTTTGTGGATAAGAAGTATATCATCTACATACAGTGAATGATAACAATAGGTGTTGAAGATGCATATTACAAATAGCAAAGGGCTAAGTATGGTGCCCAAGAGAATGCAATAACTCAAATGCACAGAATGATACTAGTAATTGCCTGTGTCTGTCGCATAAGAATAATAGAAAATTGAAAAAGGTACTATATATTGATGACGTTAACTTTGAGCACACTCTATTTTAGACCACCTTTTCTGTAAGCTGTTTTCAATTTCGTATTTAAATTTTTAAATTAAAGACTTTCCCTTTTGCTATTTAAATTAGATTTAATTCAGGTTTCTAAAACTGTGCCACATACATATGTTCATCAACTAAATACACCGCTAAGGGTCCACAATTCAAAATATACGTAAATATAAATGTAAGTGTATTTGTATGCTAATATATTTAGTACCAAATCTATTTGCATATAAAACATTAAGTCACGCATTGTTACAAAACCAGAAATAAAACTATACGCACATATAAATAGATATTATTTTTACACGCAAATACATATTCATGTATGTATAAAATTTCACGCTTCTAGGATCTCCAACGCCTAAAATTGTTAAATTTTCATCTATAAATTCGTTCTTATCACCTATTTCTATCCGAAATGGACCTTTCAATGTTATGTTTTGAAATGTATATACAAAAAATTAATATTCATGTCGTACAGCTACCGGAACATGAATTCCATTACTGTCTCGTTGTGAAAAGCAAAATTATTAAATTTAATTTAATAATTTTTCATACGGTTAATAAAATCTGCACCTAATACATTCATACTGTTTGACAACATTCATGCATAAAGTAAGGGTGTGTAAATTATCTTCACCATTAAAGGGGTTCAGCTAAGATTCTCAAAAAAAAAAATTGAAGCCACATACTATTTATCGACGAAATTTCAAACATATTGTAAAGCCGCGATTATTTACTAAACGTAGATCTTGGTTTCCGGTTTGGCATCGATGCCCACGTTTTTCATTGTTCGAAGTGACTTATTTATGAGTGATTGCGAGTGTTCACCATAGCTTTCGTCATTGTTGGATGAAGTTTCTAACTTTCAACGACTCGCCATCTATAAGCAGCTATGAAGATGCCCCTTGTAAAAACCTGACGCGATTCCAGCTTGGGAAAAAGTTTTAAGCTACAACGAATGGACGAACATCTGCATCCTGAAGATATCCCTTGCAACAGTGGTCAAAACGTCGACATCTACGCATAACCTGATGTGGGTCCAACCCAGAAACCAAGATTTAATTTCAGATATTTTATTTATATTATGAAATAATCAGTTGAATGTCGCTTGACAGGACCAACGTATTATTTAATTTTATTTTTATTTTTTGTTTATTCCGACCAATCAGATTACATGTTAGCATGGGTGACATATAGTTTAATCTTATCATCCTCATAGAACAAGCTATAACTTAAGTTTTATAAATAGGGGGATTAGATTATATAGTGTCAAATATATGGATGTCCAATGGGGGGGAGTTCAAAATATCTGTCGCAAAAAATAAAATAACTGAAATGGCACCGATATGTGATGCAAATGGGATTCAATATAGTAATGTTACAAGTCGTTCCGAAACAAAGTGCTAGGAGTCAACGTAGATGCATCGTACTACATCTTCAATGAAATCATCCAAAACGATGACAGATGAATAGTTTGAAATTATCACCTAGTTATCTGAACACGATGATTTTAGGTTTCAGGAACATAAAATATGTTATTCAAACTCCTTCATACAAAGAAATTTGGTTGCTTGTAAGAAAGTAGTGTTTGTGGGGTTATTTCTAGAGGACCTTTAGTGAATAGAGTTTTGCCTGTAATTCCTTTGCATCTGGGTTCATGCCTCTTTGTGTTCTAATAATTCTTCCACTTTTGATATTAATACCCTATACTTTTATTCTAGTCATAAGCAATTAAACATTAAAGGTGTGGCTTTTGCATTTAAAACTATTGATCAGTCCATGGTTGGTGGTGTGCTTGACTTAATGAAATCGAGTGAATCTTGTTCAGATGCGATATTATTACCTCCATTTTAAAGATGTGTTCTCCATTTATTTTGGCCTTTACTACTCATATCGTGAGCTTTCGTTTAGTGGAGAGTGTTTTTCCTTATATTTGAAAATACTTCTCCCTACGTGCAGTAATCCTACTGAATTTGAAGATATCGGGGCTATTAGTATGTTTCAAATTCTTTCTAAAACCATTGAAAGAATTGTCTAGAACTTCATTAGTCTTGTTTTCGAACTCAGTATACTCAGTATAGTTATAGCATTGCTCTCAGTAATGTTACGGATGACATATTTTCGGAACTGGAATTGTGCAACATTGTTGCTTTGATATTGCTAGATTTCAGGGGTGCATTTGATGCTGTTGGTCATGAGCTTTTCTTGGTTATCTTGTCTTATATTGCTTTAAAGGCAATGGCCTTGTCATTTTTTCATCATTAATACTACACAAAAACACTAAAACACCTTCACCACACTAAAGCACAAAAATGGCTAAATACGTATTTCAAGAACTAAGTTGTCATCATGAGTAGCACTGATTAAAAATCGCGCTGTCTACACACCGTAGCGTACAGAACAACACTGGTGTGTAGACAGCGCGATTTTTAATCAGTGCTACTGATGATGACAACTTAGTTGTTGAAATACGTATTTAGCCATTTTTGTGCTTTAGTGTGGTGAAGGTGTTTTAGTGTTTTTGTGTAGTTTCAAGCCACAGACTCCAAGTTTAATTTCTTTTTATCATTAATACTAATTAAGAATACCTCCTAGTTAAAATATGCAATACTAAAAGCATTTTCATCACAGAGTACAAGAAAACCATATTAACACAAGAGCGATATACATTTATACTTATAGAATAATTTTATTTGTACTCGAGTTTTTGACAGTGCGTAATTTGTCTGTTTTATGACTAATAATTAGATGTTTGTAATAAAATGAATCCATTTTATTGTACTACGACCGCATAATACCAATAAATGATGTAGCATCGTGCGCACTTATACAAATGTACCACACAGACATGAGCGGAGGGGTATAATCATCATCAGATGACCATTTCGGAATTACACGTTAGCTTGCGTTTCGAGCAATTTGGACGTAAAAATAACAATCGAAGAGAAGGCGTACTGCGTTCGGCTAGGTGCAGCGGAAACGGATGCGGTTGAGGCGACAGGTGTGAAGTCACCCACTTGCAGGTTTCCAACAACCTTCGACAATTAAAGCACAAGAACGTCGAATTTTCTTTTACTTGCCGTACAAGTTGAGATGTTAATAATTGAGGTTTAATATCCTTTGATAGTTTGCATTATATTCGTTATCTTGGTATCGGTTCGTTAATAAAAGACCAATGTGTTTTGTAAGTTTAATATAAAGTTTCGAATAAGAGTGACAAATATAAAAATCTATATTTATTGCGAAACAATTTCTTAGAATAACATACTTTGTCTCTATAGACTTTTGCGTTCGATTGAAAGATTGGAGAAAGAAACTAAAGGAAATAAGAACAAACGAAGTACTAAAAAATAAGAACATATCAGTAAAATTTACCACCCATGAGTGGTCATAATACTATTTACACTTTTAACAGATTAGATAATTAAGACGTTTAGACCAGATTTAAAGAAAATGTATACCTATAAATCACCTGAAAATAAAATCGGTACAAACGGAGAGAATGAAGAAAGTTGTCTATTCCGTTTAAATGATGACACATAGTAGGCATGTGTTGCCTTTTCTACAATTTCATTTATCTGAAATGATATAAAACACACCAAAGCAAAATTAAAAAAAAATATTGATTTCCTGAATTTATATTATTAATGTTGATCATATTGTTTAAAATGAGTGACATTAGCTTTGAATCGATTATACTTTATTAAATATTCCTCTACACGCCTTTGACACCCATGGCAAATAACGTGTCATATGCACCATCAATCTCAAAGTAAATACGAATTATTTAGCAAGAAGTTCACGATTTTCGACCTAAGACTTGAAAATAATACCTACATAGGGATAAAAATTGTAGGCTTTTGTTTTTGATAAGTCGTAGAAAAAGTTACTTATATAGTTCTTAGTTTCTAGTCTTGCCCCCCCCCACCGCTAAACTTGCTTAAGTAAAAGGAGAAACAAGACGACCAACCATACATAATAACAAAACAAACTCGAATATGTTTCACTAAAAGTCTAAATGAGTCAAAAGAACTAAAGATACCACTACAAACGGAAATGGACATTGAAATTGTTGTTAATAAAACAATTACCTCCATTCAAACTACAGCGTAGGATGCAATTTTTGAAATATCTCTCAAAGAAGACAAAACTTAAAATTCTGTAATAGTAAAAAAGAAAACTAGCAAAAAAAAAAGAAAACTTCGGAAAATGTGGAAAAATACAAGATTGGCAGAAATTATAGTAAGCTACTAAAGATTTAAAAAGTATATTAATTACAATTAAAAACCAATTAGTAAATAAATATTTAGAAGCATTTGAATCATATATTCAAAACAGGTGTAGCCGAACTCACACAACTTCTATATGTACTGAATGGCATTCATCTATCTATAAAAGAATTTTGCCTTACAGAAATCTAAGACAATGAATGGAATCAACCCCAAAAATGCGTCAGGTTTCAACTTGATAGAATCCTACGTAATCTGACTCATAAATCTAATAATACTAATAATAATAACTATTTTAACAACTTTAATTCAATGCTATATATATGAGCTGTTTCCTCTCACCATGGAAAATTCCAGAAATTATTATGAAACCAAAGTCTAGCAAAAACCCACATCCTTATAATAGGCCTACTCCTTATAGTCTCGATATTTTTTTGAGGAACTACTGCTTAAGCAACTAGAGCAAATGCTTTCAAAAACACAAATTATATCATATCATCTATTTTGATACCATGGAAATCATGGGGCTATTGACCGCAGAGTATTTGATACAATTAGCTATAACTTGGTATTGTTCACCCACTTTTATAGATTTTAGGCTTTTGGCAAAACTTGGCATACAACCTACTAAATAAATTAAAGAAAACGTCGTGGTTTCAACAAAATACTAAACTTATATCTCACAGACAAGACATTTTTTGTAAGACATATATCAAATTGTATAAATTCATATCCCATAGAGTATAAAGTATCTCGAGAAGGCCCATTGGGTCCAATACTATACTTCAGATCTGCCAACAACAAATTTATAGCCATCACAGCTTTCCAAGACGTACAGAAAAATCTGAATCAACTCTATGGGCCAATTGGTAAAAAATCACAACTAAAAGTGAATAGAAAGTTCCTCGTATACAAAACAATAATAATAATTAAACCTATTCGGATATACAGAAGAGAATTTTGGGGTACATCAACATAGAAATACTGAAGGGTTCTAGAATAAAGCCTTACAGATAATTAATGCGCTGTGTTATTTTCCGCATGTGGTACTATAGAACGAGACCTACAAATATACAAATACCTACTGTAAAATAGCTTTTGTAAAAACGGATCAAGACAAACTTGTACGCTCAAATGAGGAGCATTCAGTCAATACTCAACATCTCCACTTTTCATAATTTTACAGGAAGTGATTAAAACATGTCGAAGCTTTAGTTTTATATGCAGAACTTTGTTTTTTTGTAGGAAGTACTTACGTATGATTTATAACATCACTCAAAGGGTATTTTTGTGCAACTATTTTTTTGGGGCTTCAAATCGCCATCTTAATTTTGGATATGTTGAGTTTTGACTGGAATCGGTGGATTTGTTTAGTTTTGCATGGAATTAACGTGGACGTATTTAGTTTTGCATGAATTACAGTTGAAAAAAGTATTTGTATTATTTCAAAAACAAAAATATATATGCGTACATAAACTAAAGTGTGTACCTATTTAATGAATACAAAAGAATACATTATATAATCAATAATCTATGAACAATTTTTATTTTGGAATAATATACTTTAAATACGAAGCCCACAATCGTCTTCACAACAATCACAAACAGTACCTTCCCCATCTTCCTCCTGCACTGAATTTCTGTTGTTCGTAACATCCTCTAAAATATTTTTGTAAAAAATTAGATTATTATCATCTGTCCAGTTTTCTCCAAATTGTGCCTTAAGGAGCTTTTCTAGAGTCACTTTTTTTTCTTTCTTTAATGCACGTCCTAGTGGTAATTCTGCTAGCTTAATTTTTGGACTTTTTCCTCTTTTTACCAAAGTTTCGCTCGGCTGGTCCAGTAAGGAAGTGAATTTAAAATCTTCAACCCCAACAACATGAACAGAAATGCCAGACTTATTTTTCTTTTTTGTCAGTAAAACTCTTTTAAAATTGCTAATTCCGTTCAGTTTTTTATATATTTGTTCCAAAGACTTGATGTCGTAAAGTTTCCAGTCGGTTCCCAGTTTTTTTACAGAACCAACTTGCTCGTAGAGGTCGTAATATTGCTCTTTGTGAATTATTGTTGCCTTTTTTCGAATGAGTCTTTCGATTCGTCCAAACACGCGATCGGCTTGAAGAAAAGAGTGCCCTCTCACTGGAAAATGAAAAACAATTGATTGGACAGACTCAGGTGATTCATTTTGTAGCCAATATAGCATTGCATGAACCATGTGAGAATTCTTGTTCTGCCCAGAGCACCCGTCGCAGAACAGACGCAAAAACCTAATATTTTCCAAATTCAGATTTCTTAGGTGGCATAAGACAGCACTTGCTACTTCCACGGATCCTCGCCCTGACTGTTCTTCAGACCACGAGTAAAATATTGGATTTTTTGAGTCCATACCCACAATGCAAAGTGCATAAAAGCTGACTTGGTGATAATAAAATGCATCTTGTATGGGTGTTCGTGGTAGGGGCTGTACTTGTTCCATGTCAAAACAGAGGGACACAGAATTGGGAGGTGTTTCTTTTGCCAATTCATAAAAAGCATTAGCTCGTAGTTTATGTACTTTTTTTTCGAGCTGCAACTTCTTTTTTTATCTACATTTTTTTCGCCTTCTATCTGATTGCTCAAACGTGTGCAGAGAGCACATACATCAGATGCTGGCGAACGAAAACCAATATTAAATTCGGTTACGAAAATTCTTTGAAACATTGAAAAAGAGACACGCATGTTTTCATTGTTCTTGTTGTAAATTTTATGCAATTTTGATATACTTAAATCACAAGACAGGTAGATTCTGACAGATTTTCCTCTACCGTAATGACTTTCAGTTCCTTGAAGTGTCTTAATAAAGTTTCGGACGTTTTCTTTTCTGTCTGCAGACCTGTGTGAAACTTGATCACCTCCTTTCTTCTCCCTGGGAATTTTGCCTTCTTTGAGTATTTTTGCGATACGAATAAGTCTAAATTTTGAAAAGTTTGTAGCGTTTAGAAAAAATTTTTGACACACTTGTATATGTTGATTTTTACTATTAGGAATCTATAAATCGAAAACAGTCATACATTTTGTAAAAAACAAAACCTTATTATACCTACGAAGTAATTAATAGATACACTGTGTGGTTTTCTTTTTTTTACATTTCCTGGTGTAGGACGAGAACGTTTAATAGAGTCAACTGCCATGTACCGTGATATCCATTGATCTTGAAATATCTTGCTTTGATCTGAATAGATACAATCTACAAATTTTGAAATATCTTCGGCATTTAAAGTTTTACACTTAAATGTAGAGTCACCATGGCGACATGCTCTTAAAAAGGCCATATCAATCGTTGGTTTGGAATGTCTAAATCAGAAACAATAAAACGAATAAAAATATATCACATGTTGGATTACCAAACGTCATGTTAATCATTCATCATAAATTAATAGTGTGAAGTTTTAGATTTTAGAACTAATTTACCTTTGTTGTTGTCTCTCTTTTCTTTTATTATAACTCTTCCTCTTTCTGGAACCGACATTTCCTTCAGCGACTGAAATGAACGAGTCTTCCAGCATTATTATTAAAAAGTCTTTAACAATTAACACAGTAACACTAATAACTACATATAAAAATTCAAACTAAAAACCATCACAATATCAAGTCGTAACCTAACTACAAAATGTGGGGTCGATTAATCGATCACACAAATATTTTTACCGATTTGTGTGCCCATTCACCTTTACAGATCTCTTATGAAACAATGTGATAGTTCTGCTTTTACATACGAGATGACAGTGTGTCAGAAAAAAATTAAATTGAAACCTCTAACACTTCTCCAGATATGTTTAGTTTTACAGCAAAAGCTATACGCTCTATGATACCTATAGCATTGGATATGTTGATTTTTCGTATGAAATTAAAAGCGTATTATATATATCAGAATATGTCGAGTTTTGTACAGATGGCTCATATTTGAAGCCCTGTTTCACTGGGAGATGTTGAGTTTTGTTCTGAATTAACGGCAAAAATCGATCACACATGTCCCATTTGACTGGAAACGATGTGCGACTCAATTTTGTCTAACAGTGGAGATGTTGAGTTTTGACTGAATGCTCCTCAAATGTGCTCACAAGTGACTTGTTTAATATAGACGGTGAAGACGTTGCTTCAAACACAACAAACCAATGAACTTGGTAACAAGGCTTGGCTAAATAATTTCATTGTTCGTTAGTATGTAAATATGGGCATTATTATGCTGAAAATGACTCCTGCATATCTTCGCTTTGTACACCATTAATCAACACGTCCGTGTTGTGTTACACCGTTTTTTTGAATGTTGGTATCTCCCAATCCTAGCTGAACGCGGAGAGGCACAAATTTAAGAGTCGTCACAGTCTGGGCCATAATCACTACTCATTTCCGACGAAGTTTAATACAATTGACGTAAAGCTGAATGGAAGACGTTCATAAAATACACATTTATCACATAGAAAAGTTAAGTATATATATTTTACTATGTCATAATTCATAATGTAGTTAGTGTCTTCTAATCTGTCATGGTAGCCTGAAAGTTAAGGCACCCATCTAACGGAAAGGAGGATTTTCGAATTCTGCATATCGCAAATTTTTTGGGCGGATGTAAACTGGGCACCAAGTATATGGATTTACCTGCCCTGCAAAAAGGATTGCTTAATCCTACAGGTAATCTAGGCACCGTTCGGGTAATGATCGCTTTAAAACTTAAAGTAATAAATTAAGGAACTTCCTAATGACCAAATAGATTATTTCAAATGTATTTTTATTTGTACATCTATTGTGGGCGGGCCTCTATTGAATTATGCTATAATATATTCTATATATAGGGAAACATTTAGTTTGTGTATTTAGTTATTTCTATCTTGTTTGCGGCCGTTTGCTTAAAGTAAGAAATTCTCTCAGTCACGAGTTTTGTTGCACATTGTTAAGAATTATGGAGGTCTCTTTCGTGGACAGTAACAACGGAAAATGTTTGCTAGTGGTTAACAAGTACACCTTTTCAAAACAGAAAGTGTTGAAGAGTGGCGAAGTGTTTTGGCGTTGTACAAAAAAATCCTTAAATTGTCCCGCAAAAGTGTTTACGCTTGGTGCAGAAAATTTAGTCAGCAGAAGCTAGCTAGAACATAAACATGAACAGAATCAGAGTAAATTAAACCGAAAAGTGATTTCAAATGCGTGTAAACGTAAAGCCGTTGATGATATTTCCGAAAAACCAGCGAAAATTATTCGTCGTGAACTAGCTAAGGAACTGCCGGAAACAATTACGATAACAGATTTCACATATATCCGAAGAAATTTGTACAATGCAAGGAGAAAATTTCTACCTGGGCCGTTACCACAAAATAAGACAGAAGTGCATGATATAGTGGAAGCTGCTAATGTTAAAACAAGCAAGGATGAAAGTTTCGTTTTTATAAACTGTCCAGTGAGCAATATCATAGTGTTTTCTTGTGAAACGAATGTTAGAAGTTTATGTGGAATGCGTAAAGTGTACATGGACGGTACATTTTCGTATTGTGCAAAATATTTTTTAAAATTATTTACAATCCACGGACTTAATAATGGACATTATATTCCATTGATGTTTTGTTTGTTGCGTGATAAACGCAGTGAAACGTATGCAACATTATTTGAAATGCTAACAGAAGAAATCTTTCGACGTCACTCTACAATATTACGACCATCATAAAATTTAGTATCATTAATGATCAGTGTAATTAGTAGAACAAAATATATTAAGAGAATAATTGTTAGATATTTTTATGTTATTTATACAACTGCTATAGATATATATCGCTTGTAAGACCACATTTCATGAATTGTTTCTTACCATAATATTATTATTGATTATTGTAAGTGCTCGTTTTAAATCTAAATACTCATGATACTAAAATAAAGATTTGTTTGTCAATGTACTACTATCGTATGTCTTTGTGTGGAAGAAAGAAATAAGGTAATTATGGAAATATTGTCGATTCTTTATGTGTTACGTAAATCGAATTCTATTATATTACGTACTTTAATAAAATAACGTTTATATAATCGTTTAATAAAATTTCCTATCTATTAAAAATGAACATTATTATTTTAAAATCAGATTATATTGATGAGGTTCATAAACGTGTTAGCCAACGTTTTTCTTTACATATTTTGTACATGATGTATTAATAATTACACATGTTCGTGCCTATACGTCTTCTTTATTAAGCAGTTATCTAGATCGTCAAGTAGTTTTATCCTTCAAAACGTGTTTATTTACGAATGATTACCAGAGAAAGATCGTCCGAAGAGAAGAAAAAAAACGAACCAAAAAAAGTAATTGAAAAATATTGAAATGCACTATTCAAGGTGCTATGTAAATCGATGTAAGGCTCGTAAAACTTAATTACTATGAACGTTATAAAATCGTTTCCTACAAATTAGAAGAATTCGGGCCGCCATTGACGGTCCATATATAGCCATAATACATGCACACATATCAGAGACGAAAACACCGACTTTAATTAGGAAGACCGGGCAATAAATTTGAAAATAAGTTAACTATCTCGTAAAAATCAACTTTTATTGGTTTTTATAGAGATTCTATTGCCCATTACTGGTTCAATTTACATATATGTAAATTCGACTGTGTGCGGTATATGATTATATGCTTTCGAAAATCGATACTCCACAAATCCTTTATAGATTACTAAATAACTACAAAATCACTTCTGAATAATTAAGATTTGATTTTCGATTTTTCTTCTGTTGATTGGGTAAATAATCTTGCATTTATAGTGACTTTAATGCAAGATTAAATATTGATTTTATTGACTGTACCCATTTATGTTAATACGCCTACAGTACCTACAAAATATAAATATATAGTAAAGTATGATAGTTAACCCCTTTACTGTCCGTTCATCAAAAAAGCAACCATGATTTTACGAAAAGTAAAAATACATTTATTTTCCTTTATGTCACTGTTGTCTTTCTTTGGTATGGGCTCTTCTTTCATACATTTGATGCAGTCCTACTTGCACAATAGGATCAATTATGTCTTTTATTCTGGTTATGCGTCTAGGACATATATCTCTAGCTCGGGTGTACCACAGGGATCTAACTTGGGACCACTTCTTTTTACTCTTTTCATTGATGATCTATTAACCTCTCTGACTTCCCCTGTTTTGTGTTATGCTGATGATTTGAAGATTTATTCCAGTATTTCTTCGCAAGATGATTCACTATTATTGCAGAAAGATCTTGATGTTCTTTACCAGTGGTGGAATGACAATAAGTTGGTTCTCAATATTCCTAAATGTTGTTATATGACCTTTACCAAGAAATTGACGAGTCTTGTATTTCACTATGACATTCACGGACAATCTCTAACTAAAGTAGATCTTGTCAGGGACTTGGGTGTGTTGTTTGATTCTCGTCTTTCCTTCAATAACCATATATCGTCTTCATGTCTTGCTGCGTCCAAAACCGTGGGATTCTTGATGCGTAGCTCTAGATACTTCGATGACACTTCTGTCCTTAAGACTTTATATTATTCGTTTGTGGTAACCAAACTTGAATATTGCTCTGTTGCGATCTCCTAATTATATTAGCTATCAATTGGCTTTAGAAAAGATACAGCGTCGCTTCTTAAAGTATCTTTCTTTTAAGATACAAGGTGTCTATCTTCCTCGTGGCACAGACTACCATCATCTTCTGCAGAGTCATGACATGCGGTCTCTTGCTGCACGCAGAGACTTATATGTTGCTCGGTTTGTCTGGAAGCTTATGAACAATAAAATTGATAGCCCTATGTTATTATCTTGTCTTAACTTCTTTGTCCCTAGAGCATCTTCACGTTTTTCGGTGACTTACTATGCCGACTCCACGGACGAATACTCTCTTACATTCAGCGTTTTACAATATGTCGCGATTAGGGAATACTCTGCATGACGATATATTTAATGACACAGTTGGTAACTTTAGGAAGCAGTTGTAGATTTTCAATCGTATATCTACTCTTTGTCAGTTGGTAGTTGCTCTCGCTTTCGTATTTCTTTACATGTAGCATACTCACATCAATTTCATTTAATTTTTGTTTCTTTATTATTATTGTTATTATTTTTGTTATTATGTATTAGTATTTAAGAATTTATGTATTTGTTATATTTGCTGTTGTACTACACTCATATAATTTTTGTCCTGTAAATGCTTGATGTTGGACAATAAATATTATTATTATTATTATTATTATTATTATTATTATTATTATTGTCTGTGATTGTCTGACACCTTCTGGCTATCCTTTCTACTAGTTTTTCAGGGTATTGGTGATGAAAGACTATCATATTTTCCGGATGAACATCGACAGTTACTTCACATTGTGCACACACTTCCCAGCTAGTTCGACCTCCATTTTCGAAAAGGCTAATCCATGACTATATTATTATTTTCGCTTCTCCAGCCAGAATTTATTGTTGGGTTTAAACACATTCTTGAGTGATTTAAGAAGACCACATATGTAAATTATGACTATTTTTCCGCGTTCAGATTGTGCTCAAACCGCGCTCTGAGAAGCATCCTCACGCATTGATTTTTACAGAATATTTTGCATTTCTCTCGGCGACATTTTTGCCAAAGATAGATCCACGCTGTACTGGAAATCATGCTCAGATAGTCGCTTCATCAGAAATAAATTGTTCGACCAATCACGATTGATATTTTTGGTCGTCAAGTGTAAGCTTTTATGAACATGGGTTTCGGAAAGCAGGAATTTTGAGGTCATAGATATTGAACACGTATTAGTGGGTTAAAATATTTTTTAAATCTTTATTATAAATAATATAAATATCCCACGTTCTGGGCGATCAAAATGAACAAGTATTATGGCTGGAATATCTATATATTTTAATATTACCTAAACCATATATTCTGGTACTAAATAAATTAGTATTTCACTCTATAATAAATTCAAACTTTGTTTACTTTCTTTAAAACCTCAGGCTAAGCTCAAATAATTCAAATCATAATATTTTTCTCTTTCCTTATATTTATCAAACTGGTAGGACTATATTTTAAAAACTAGACCAGTATATTGCAAATGTGGGGGGGGGGGGTTCTTCACGTTCAATGTCATGAATTTCTAACCTTACTTATAAATCGATTACCTCTGATTTGTTTAACAATATTCTTTATATAATACTTCTTTTAATCTCAAAGGGGTGTATGAGGTTCGCTGTATCTGGTTATTTGATAGGAAATAATGTTTTTCCAACTAAACATGTAAGTATTTCTAATCTTATTTAATTTATTTCTGACAACATAAATTTTATATTTGTTTTGTTTTAGGGTTATACAACTTCTATTAACAGATGATCTATTAAAGGATAAAAATAGATAGTATTTCAAATGAAGGAAAAACAACAATCTTAGGATAATAAATGTATATTAATTGTGCTCATCAATATAACAGTAATAATAACTCAATATAAAAATTGTCTAATTACGATGAAACTCTGTACATCTGAAATAATGCAAGTTAACTTTTATGAAAAATAATACTTTTATGGTGAGTATGTTCTTTGAATGACAGTTTGTTTATTTTTAAAACCAGTAAATAATGTTTCAACTCTCAATATAAATATTCAATTCATTACGTTATTTCAACGGATTACAAAATATTATTCTCGATAAGGTATTTCTTTTACATATTACAATATCATGTGTATTTTAATTCGGAGAATCCTAAATTATTCTGAATATAAATTTTAGTATGGATTTTATGTTGATTATACTAAACTCATAAGATATATCTGTTATTATATTAATAAATAAATATCTCATACAACCTTGAACTAGATAAGTTAGATGTTTCACACAATTTGTCCAACTGATGATCCTTTTGTGTTTATAGATTGATCGTACCTTGTTGGAACCAATATCCTTGATTAGGTATCGTGAACCGGAGTGTTACACATTCCTACGTACTTGGAGATTATGGATGTTTCCAAAACTACCTGCTACTATTACTTGCGGTTCTTGAATATTATAATTTGGCTGTACCTTAAAATAAAAACACTACTTCGGGACTGGAAAAATACTTCTCAAAGCTTCCTGGACTGGATAACAGTTAATAATGCATCGATTGGATAAACTTGACAATATCTTCGACTCTTGAAACTGGACAATAGCTTACAGCTCACCTAATGGTTAAACTTGAATTATCTTCGGACTCTCTGGCCTGGAGTATAATTTACAACTCATTTAATGGTTAAACTTGAATTATCTTCGGACTCTCTGGACTGGAGTATAATTTACAGCTCATCTAATGGTTAAACTTGAATTATCTTCGGACTCTCTCACCTGGAGTATTTTAGAAACTTCTCATTATTCAATTGTAAATCACTATGATGTATTCACACTAGTTCGGATCCGGTTTTTATAAATTTGAGGTAAGTTATTCCCACAGCGGGAATCTTAATTCAAATTTGCTTATACTCAAAATCAATTAGATTATTATATTCTACTTGACATATCATCGTTAATTAAACAATTTTGTACAAAAAACATAATACATAATATTTTATAACAGTACTAATATTTTTTCATTTCTTCCTAACAGATTCTACAATTATGACATAGAAGAAAGAAACCCTTATCATTCCACGACTATACGGGGTGAACCAAGAAATCACATCAAATATCAACCATTTACAATAACGTAACTTTACAACTTTATAAATAATAAATATTACATTAACACTAAAATCATTATTTTAAGAATCGAAACATCATTAGGTCCATATTATTGAACATTTATATATATGGCATGGTTATTTAAACCATATCAATATATATAGCATCCTTGCTTTGGTCAATCGCTGCCTGATGGTGTTCATGCTTATGCTAAATTTCTATTTTCTCTAGGCGAACCTTAGGCTGGCGCACTCTCAGAGCTGAGGTACGCTCAATCGCTTTGTTCTCCTTACTCGTCCTCGCTCTATTTTTTCCTAGTCCGAGAAGGTTGTCCACATTTTTTGACTGTTATAATGCTTCACCAATTTTCGTGTAAAGAAAAACCACCTTTGCTTCGTGTACACAGCGTTCATGTGTTCTCTTTTCCACATTCTAAGCGCTAGAATGAACTGGGTATAGCCATGTAACTTGTCCTTCTTACGATTGCAGTGAAGAAAGGGGGAGAACTATGTATTTCTTCTAAGAAAAGAGTCGGCTTCTCTTTGGATGACTACGCTGTACATAAAATCTCCTCAGAAATTTTATTTTAAACTGATGTGCTACAAAATTCACTTATATATAAATATGAAATCAAAAAAAAAATATTCCATCGGACTTTTAGCTGACCTTCTTTACAGATATAAATTTCCACAAATATTGTATAATCTACTATGAAATTTCTTGTATATTTTCTGTTTTCATGTGATGCAATGTACACATAAGTCTTCATCTTAAGTCAAGTTGAACAACATTTTTTCCAAAAATATGCTTTATGTACATAAATTGACAAACTTTTACTGTTGCGTTCCCTTGTAACAAGAATTTGGTTTGCATAATTTAATGTCATCTGCCCAGGAAACATATATTGTATTATGCGTTCTATTAAAGCATATTATGCCAGTCATACGTTTCTTATCTTACTGGTGGACATTGGAAAAAAATAACTAAATTAATACATATGTGGATAATATTTGCAAAATGTACAAATGTCTTTTTCTTGGTTAAAATTGTTTAGTCAAAGAATGTGAAGTAAAGTTATTATTATTTAAACAAAAAGAATTATAATTTTTTCGTTACAATGATAGTATCATCAGGTTCAAGGATCTATTAAATGTACTGATGCAATGCTAGTTCATTCTGCATAGATAGATACTAAACATCTATTCTTTGGTAATTTTTCGTTATTTTAAAATGCAACACAATGTTTTCTGAAGTAGAAAATTATATAAATAATTAAGTTATTGAGTAAGTTATCTGTTTTTATTTATAAAGCATCCTAATTCTTTAGCAATCTTATAAAACATATTAAAATCCTATTTATTATGCATGATAATTTTATAGTTTATTTAATATCAGTAAGTTGATGATCTATCCATCTTTATCTCTAATGATCTTTCCTTTCCAAGAATAAACGTATTTCTCACTAATCAAAAAAGATCATTAAGATTAATTTAATTCAGAGTAAATCTATGAAACTTCAAGTGCTGTTAAAAGAGAAAGAACACACTCTAATTACCTAATTAATAGGTCGTAATTCTCATTGCAAACAATTAGAAATTGTTTTGAATAAAATAAAAGAAATATAATTGGTAATATAAATTGAAATAACAAAGGATTATTATATATTTACAAGATAAACTACAATGATTACTAGCCGTGAATGTATGCAAAAGAAGAAAATAGTATGACAGAAGAAAATGATTGGAAGGAAATAATGCTGAATAATTCAATTATATTTTACAATTGTCAGCGAGCATAATGTGGGACAGTAATGTATGTTATCTTTTTTATTGCATATCTTTATATTTTATAGCAAAAGTCATTTTTGTGCGTATGTTGATCATACCTATTAAATATATTGAAAATAATTAAGTTTATTATTTTCTTCATTATATCTTCTTTCATAAAAATTATATTTTTCTAAGTGTGGCTTTTACGTAAAACCATGTTATCATCACTTGTAATTTGTGAACCTCAAAGTAAAATGAATGTTTTTTTACTATTTTAATTGATTATTTTAATATGTTTCACAAATGGCAACGTGGATCCGTGCTAAATCCGACCAAACATTGGCAGTAGATGTTTAAATATTCCCTTGTGTTTAAAATTCATGTATTGTTAAATTATGTACAAATTTGCAATATTTTAAAATTATTACCTTGCACCTAAAATTATTTCACAACCTAAATATAATCTGGAAATTCTGTACCACATAAAATTGATATTTATTGAGCTCCTACTAACAGATGATGAGATTTCATATTACTTAGTTCTTTGGAAAAAAAATTATGTTTATATTTTTTGCTGTGTTGTTGCTCTAAATCACTGCCTATTGTATTTAAAATCGTTCTATCTTTGAAATAAACTTCATAAACATGTTGCTATTAAAAAAAAATGCTTATATTCGTGCGTCAAATAAATGCTGTAAGTCTGCTTATTTTAAAATTTGCATAAAAAGCAGGAAATAATTATGGGATCTCTTAAAACTTTCATGCCTATAGGAAACCTTACTCTATATATCATAGTATGTACATATATGCTAAATATGGTCAGATGCCAGTGCAGATAATTCCCTAGTTTTTCATTTATGCGCGCAAGTATTCATTTTAGGCATAATTAATAATTTTCTGGAAGCAAAATTTTAACGATGTGTAATAACAGCGGTTTCCATAAGATTCTCTTAATTTATTAAAAGGAATGTCTTAATTTTGGGTAAATTAGGAGGCGCCAACTTTAATATCATTAATTTTTATCGCAGAATTAAGCGCACAAGTATGCCTTACCGGAAAGGGAAAAAAAGAGATAAACATCTAAATTTCCCAATTATTTTCACATACCGTTAATATAACGGTCTAACGTCTCAATTTATTGTAATTTTATTACAACCTATTTTTCAATAATTATACGAACAAATTGGCTATAAAACTAATTACATATTATAATTTTTTAAGAGTGTTTTATTAAAAATTTATAATCCATAAATCAAAGTGTAAAACGTTCAGAATTTATAATTTAGCGTGAGTATACTTTGTTCATTTTAATAATACAGTTTAGCGTCACTATCATCGCCCCATATCACGTTACCAATTTACCACAAAGTCAGGGAAAATACAAAATATAAGAATGACGTGGTATCTATCTTCTTAAAGCATAAACTGTGTGCGTCAAAGTAACGTTACTCTATTAAGCTGTCGCTTAAATGATGAAAATATTCAGTTTGCACAATTTTATCATTTTATTAGTCAGTAAAATTGTTTTGTGGGGTCCTAAGACCATATACAGGGAAAGTCATCTCCGTGGGGTAGGCAGATTGTGACTTTATGAGAAAAGACATTTCCAAGCGGTTTTTCCCCAATAATTGTGGTCTCCTAATACGTCGTTTTCAAACAATATAATTTTATAAAAACATTAAATTTTCAGAAAAATATATATACAGCGTGTCCCAGGATTGATGTTACAAGAGGTGTGCGGAACTAAAAATCTTTGAATTTTAATTTGATCTTTTGTAAGTAAGCCCTGCTTTGTTTGAAACTTATTTTTAGTATAGTTTCGAGTTTGTGAAATCACGTAGGCCTGGACAGTTGAGCAAGGTCTACTTTCGTTTCAGGTAAAGTACCTTTCTCGTTTACAGTATGGTAAAATATTACTAAGAAAAGTTGTTCAGAATGACAAACTATGATCCTATACACAATTTCAGGCAAATCTACCTACTTTGATTAGATCGTTATTTTTTAGATTCACGAAAATAAAATTATATTTATTCACAAGTGTACAAAATGTAATAATAGTAAGACTGATTGTATAGCAATTCTATTATTACATTTTGTACACTTAATTGGTGAATAAATATAATTTTATTTTCGCGAATCTAAAAAATAACGATCTAATCAAAGTAGGTAGATTTGCCTGAAATTGTGTATATAGGACCATATTTTGTCATTCTTAACAACTTTTCTAGTAATATTTTAGCATACTGTGAGCGAGAAAGGTACTTTACCTGAAACGGAAATAGATCTTGCTCAACTGTCAAGGCCTACGTGATTTCACAAACTCGAAACTATACTAAAAATAAGTTTCAAACCAAGCAGGGCTTACTTACAAACGATCAAAAATGAGATTCAAAGATTTTTAGTTCCGCACACCTCTTGTAACATCAATCCTGGGACACTCTGTATATATTTCATACTTTTTGACTAAGAATTATATGGGGAATACGAGAATGTAATATATAGGATGTTTTATTTAAAAAACTATAACTATGGTTAGCCACCAACCTACGAAGCACTCTGTGTAATACAAACTATTTTTAAAATGTGCTCCTAATGAGTAGCTGTCACAGGAAAAGAACCGCTTCCAACTATCTCGTAAAGGCAAATCTGCCTTCCCAGCGAAGATGACTGACCCTGTATATGGAAGGTATACCAAGTAAACTTTTATAATCCTAGATATTCTTAATATTTCGTACAAAATTTTAACACAAAACAGAGACATTGTATTGAATTTTTCAGACATTAGCTTGAGTTACTGGTTTGTAAAGTGAAAGCATATACAAACAAATGTCTTTCAAGTATTTGTGTTCATTTAGGATTGACTGCATAATAATATTGTCGCGCCTTCATTATTGGAAGAAAATCTTTTTGCTGTTCCTCAATATCCATTTTTCGGGTAGGTTATAGATTTGTTACTTAGTGTTTCTCACAGCGATGATTCGTTTGTTCCACGGGTTTGGTAAACCTCTGGAGACGTAAGTTCGAATTTTACTGATGGCAAAATATTTTTAATTTAACTATGATAATTAACAATACCAGCATCGTCTGGAAAGAACATAATTTTCCATAATCAACCATTCGCTTGTTAAAACTAAATTTGACATTCATTTGGTATTTATAATTAATGTGTTAATAATGTATTAATTATTAACTAAGAATTTGCAAAAAATGTGTTTAAAATGTTTGTCAAACAAATTGTTATCCATAATAAAATTGGTGTGTATCCAGCATTAGTTAACTCTTCGGTAGCGGCTACTAAGCGCTTTCGTATTTTGAATGCAACTAATTTTTTCTGTATGATTGTGTAAATCATTTTGTATGACGTGTTTAGCCGCGTTATTCCTCTATAATTTTTACATTCATATATTTTTTGTATAAATTTACTATTTGGTCTATTTCCAAATCTAGTGGGATCTTCTTTGTCTGTGTCATCGCATATTATCACTTGCGGTTCTTCTTCATTGAGTATCTTCATAATATATTCTACCCATCTTTCACTAACTACACTGTAAAAAGAAATCTTGTAAATTTACAATGATAATCGCTAGCAACTTTGTTACCTGCGATTATCACGGTAAAATTACCAGCCCATGTAATATTAAAAATGGCTATAATATTACAAAATTTACATGTAAAGTTAAGATACACAGTTTCAAAGTTACAAATATTACTTGTATTGTTACAAAATGACACTGTATTGTTACAAACAAGGTTTGTAACAATACAGTGTTGAAACGTGAAGATAGTAATATTAAAAGTATTGTTACATATAGCAATTGTATTTTTACAAGTAATACTTGTAACTTTGAAGTCACATATCTTAACTTTACATGCAAATTTTGTAATTTTATAGCAATCTTTAATATTACATGGACTGGTAATTTTACCGTGATAATCGCGGGTAACAAAGTTGCCCGCGATTATCATTGTAAATTTACAAGACTCCCTTCTACAATAGGTGTTGGGTAAAAACAAAAGCAAGAAAATCTAAAAAAAATTATTACAAGTATTTGCACATTTTTCTTGCAGCAAATGATGTGAGTATATATGTATATCTCATTGCAATAAAGGAAAGATTTTCACATATTGCGTAATTGATTAATTAAGTATAGTATTTTTCCAGACATTTTGTTTTTGTTTCGGGATCCTTTGTCCAGATGAATTTTCATAAAATATTTCTGAAGAAACTCCAGTACGCCCGAACATCTTTTGGGGTACACCAAATTTAAATTATAGTAATATGCAAATGTGATTTTAATTGCTGTCATCAAGCTTTCTGTTATTGTTGATATTCTTTTTCTATGTATAATGTGTAATTCTCTGTATCTGCAATGTAGAAAAAAATATATTCATAGCTTGTTAGTTTGGATATTATTATTATTATACCTTTTAAATAGACTATACATGGCGCTGTTGTTGGTACGTCATCAGTTTTGAAATTTTTGCTCTGGAAAACATTAAATTCATTAATAATAATTACTACTCAAAATAATATTTTTCTTTACCTTCCCAGATTCCGTAAGCAAAATATTCAAATCATCACCTAAGGAATGTAGCTACTGTTGTCAACGACATCATCATCTTCATTCTTAGGCCTTCAGTTAAATGTTGAATATATTTTTTCTTAATTGCAAATTCAAGAATTTTGTCAATTTTTGACACAAACATGCTCTCTAACTCGTCTGCGCTCTTGCCCATTAATTTTTTGAAGTGCCAGAAATTATCTTCCTGCAAAAATAGTAAAGGCTATTCCTTCTTAATGCTGTTAACACTATCGGATATAGATATAAACTGCCTCTGCAGAGCATAAGTGTTGTCCAATAATTGCATTGTGTCTATTGCAAATTCCACAGCATTGTTTGATAAACTTTTTTTTTCTTGGAGCATATCCACATCATCTTTTGATAGATGCGTTTCGCAGTCAGAACACCCTAAGGAATAGTAAATAGATCTTAATGTAAAAAAAATTAAATACACACTTACCTGATGTACTGTTTATTTGCAGCTTGAACTGTTTCGGAGGTCTATTTAGGTAAGCATTTCTGTCATACAGTTTTTGAAATAAAGTGTGAGAATCGTCACCAATAGTCACATCCTCAAAACATGAGAAGGTATTTCGATATAACTTTCACTGCGATCACCTTGAATAAAGGATGGCACATGTGGTTTGATTTCTCTGACTGCAACCACTATTACCTTTGCAACACTATCTAGTGAACATTCAATACGGTTGCCTTTTTCACAATCTCTAATTACTTTCTTAGATAACCTTTGCCAAGGGACTTCACATTAATCTCAATATTCTCTATCTATAATACTCATATTAACTGGACTTGCTGCTTCAAAAGTATCTATCTGATAAAGTTTTATGCTGTACTGTAACCGTCGATGTACTATGAATTTAGGTCTGCTTTTTGATTCCAAGTTTCATTTCACAGTAGTAGCTCCTTATTTAGTAACCCCAACGTATCGTCGTCTATTTATTATCGCTCCGTCACTCTCTAGCGCTCATTTGCTCCCATCAATCTGAATCTTCTCGGATGCTAAACAAAGAAAAGAAAAGACTAAAGAATTGCAATGCTAACGGGCAATCGTACTACGAACCTTTTAATACAAGTTTTTCGTACCTATAATGCCTCTGAATCTGTCTTTTCGATGGTAACAAAAAAATTCTTCTCTCTTCGACAGTTTCATATTTTAAAGAAGTTTCATATTAGTTGAGGAACATTACTTATTAAAATACATATATACTTACTACATACATAAATATCGTTAGCAACAAAATTAAGCCAATAAAAAGTATGTTACCGCTCTAATTTACAAAAGAAAAAAAAATCAAACGACATGATTTTATATTTTAGCAATACCTTTTATTAAATGCCCAAAAAACGTTGAATATTACACTATAACTTGAATTGCGTCCGACAACGACCACAGCCGTGCAAGTTACTTCAAGAAACTAAGTTAAGCCCGGACCAAATCGTATTCTTCCTCGTATTATTTACGACAAACCTATAAAATTTGATAAGTATCGCGCCAACATTTACTAACCAAGAACTTGATATACATATGTGACCTCATCTTATAAAGCAAAAAAATGTCTAAAGTCGAATACAAAAAGTGCCTGGCTTTTTTAGGAATGGATGATATACATGTATAGATGTATGAGAGACCCAATCCCCCCCCATTGTTGATTCATATTTGCTTTGTACAAGTACTAAATAACAGGTAGTTTTAATATTTTGGTCTGTATTGTTGCAAGTACATTGACAACATTGCATTAGCATTTGTATAATTCCGGCAATTAATTTGTAACTTTACTATTTTATAACATATCTATAGTAAGTGATAGTAATTTTACTCCGAATTTCATGCCAAGTTACAGATTGGTTTGTATTGTTACAAATATACTGGTATATTGCAGAGAATGTCGTTGTAATTTTACAAAATTTTTCTTTTTACATCGATTTTGAAGTGATTTTACACAATTTTTCATGTAGATATACACCCATTTTTTACAGTGTAGATTATTTTTCGTTATATGGGTCTTATTTTGGTTATAAATTTTTTGGAAAATATTCTTATACCTTTTTCTTTTTTTCTCGATTAGTCTTGTTTTCTTCCGATTTTGTTCTCAACTAGTTTAGTCTTGCATCGCCACTCTCATCCAGTACTTTTTTCCATTCCTGATTATAATATTACCTTTACTTTTTCCCTATACATTCTTTTGCTGTCTCTTAATTATACTTCTTATATTTATCCATCTCTCCTCAACGTTGTTCCCTGTACATTTGCATTATCCGAGATCATCTACTTTCACTTATCAGTAGTAAACACTCATATTTGATTTTTTCTTTAGTTTTATTATCGTTTTTGTTCTTTTTTCTTAATATTTGTGCGGTTTTACTTAGTTTTTTTATTTATTCCTGTTCTTTGCCATGTCGTTTCTGCTCTCCCTGTATCTTTCTTTGTTAATAGCTTGTTAGTTAGTTATCTTTAGTTAATTCAACAGGCATTCCTTCCTTGCAGGATCAGTTCTACATTGTCTTTAATTTCCATTTTTAGTACAGTACTTTCACCCATGCCTTTATTCCTTTTCTCTCTGGCATTATCGCTTAATTTCTTCTGGATTTTCTCCTTCATTTTATGTTATTTCTGTGTCTATGTATATATTTTTCTTTTTTATATTGTTTTTTTGCTCTAGGCATTTTTAATATACCAGTCCATCTGTTTTGTTCTATTTTCTATGCTTTGTTTATTTTCAATTCTACTTTGGTTTCTTGTTCACCATGTTCTCTATCTGATTCTTTATTACTTCCTCGTTTTGAAAATTAATTTGCATATATGTTTAACCACATTAATACGTATTATCTGCTTTTCTTCCTTTTTGCTCGTTTTTTTAAAAAATAGTAACAATGTCTCAAACTTTTACCGAAGGCTGTGTTAATAAGACTAACCTAGTTAGTAATAAAATAAATATTTTCACATATCATTATTTTTCGTTTGCATACTTATATAACGTGTTCATTTCACAGAATTAAATTACTCATTTATATTTGCATAATATTCTTAGAGTCCAAGGTAAGTAAAAAAATACACTTCGTGCACTGGGACAGCCGAAACGTGTTGAAACATGAATCCAAATATCAGACGAGCACTGCTTTTTTTTAAAAGGTTCTACGTAAATTTTATGTAATGCAAAGCCATTACGTATGTGCAAATATTCTAACTTAGAGTTATCCTCCAAGTAGGAAGACAAACATTTAAAGCAGAGTAATGTGTACTTATGTAAAGTAAATCAAGTATTCGTAGTTAATATAAATTTATATAATCGACATAAGACGCGTAAATAAAAAATAAGAAATCCTCTCTGCCTTAATATTTGATCTTTTAAATACAAATTTTAAAAGCAAAGTTGCAATTTATAGCAAAAAGTATCATTTATCTCAATACCAAAGACTCAAAGCACTGTCATACCGTTTATACAAAATAACAATTTATTTAAGAGATTAATCTCTTTTTTTTTAATTGTCATACTACATTATTATGTCAGTGTCTGTGGTATTAATTAAGTAGGTTCCTCTCTGCATTGGAAGGCGAATGTGGAAAAACATTACTCCCGGAGAAGTTAAAATAATTTAATATGCTGCAGTATATATTTCGCTTGGTTGAATTTGATAGTTATTGAATTTTCTATTTATGTTTAACGAGTTTTTATATCAATAATAACAATAGAATTTAATATTTATTTGTGTCTTATTTAGAGTATATGCTCTTTCCATTACCATAAAAATGGTTTTTTCTTATGGAAGTCCTTCCTAGAGCTTTAAAAAAAAATGTAAGGATTACATACTGAACAGTTTAGTTATTAAATGTAATTTAGAGATGGAAATAAAGAATTTATAATTATTAGATAAATTTAATTGAAGACTTCATGCAAACAATTAAACACAACTTGAATCATATGGCATCAGAAAAATAATTAAGTTGCAATTTAATTGGAGGTTTTGGTTACGGTATGTCATAAAGATAGAGTAAACCTTCGTTGGATATGTTAAGAGCAAGAGGGCGTGGTAATTAAATAAATATGCTAATAAAAATTATTAATTTATACTTCAACAAGTTTGCTATATATCACATATATTTTATATTGAACAAATATAAAGTAATTAATTTTTTGAATTTGTATCATGCTACTTTTATTATTATTACTTTATTTATTTACAATAAATTGTTAGATAATTACAATTCTTTTAGTTTTTGTTTTTTTAAAAACTTTTTTAAAAAACTGAGGTATTGGTAGCGTACGACGTTCTTGCATGTATGCAAATGCGGCACAAACTTTTTATACGAAAGTAGTCGGAAATATAAGTTTAAATACTTTTATCTTCCTAACAAATCTGCAATGTGCATTTTTGCGAGATATCTGCTGTTTTTGACATTCGGACCAGAAGTAACACGTTCATTATTTATGGTCCGAATGTCAAAAATGTTGGCATACAAAACATTTTCCAAAATAAAGTCTAAATACATTCCATACTCATAATAAATCTAAACCGAATTCACAAATTGCGAGATATTTGCAGAAAACTGCTTTTCAATAAGAGTAAAGACTTACTTTCTGTACAAATTTTGAAAAAAATTTTTATATAATTTTTATCAAATTCATTTTTGAGTGCTTTTGTATTGTTTTAATAATTGTCTGGACTTAATAACTGACAATATATTATTGGTTATATTTTGTGTTTTGTAAAAGTGTGTTCATTTGCGCAGACAGCCCAAGTATGTTGTAGATAATTGCTGTTGCTGATACAAATTTAGTCTAGATTCCGGATATATTATAGCTAGATCAGAGGTGCAATACTCATTTCCTAATTTTACATCTGTTACTCTGGAATATGTGGTATCCTGTCTCGTCTTGGAGCGAGAAAATACATTTAATAAGTAATGAGCGAAAACTAATAATAGTAAACCAAATACAAATTAACCAGAAAGGTCTAGGCACATACGAGGGTAGATGGCGTTACTCGTCAAAACCATTCCGGTAATATAATTGCGCATCCGTTGAAAGATGCATGTGAAAATTTCATCCATTTTGGAAGTTGTTGTTTAACAGCCGTTCGTGTCAGTCGATGACAGTGTTTTTGTAAAAATGGAAAAAAATCATATATCGCGCCGTGATTAAATTCTTGAATTTGAAAGGCAATACACCTATCTAAACAGATTAAAACTGAGTTGAACGCTGTTTACGGTGACTCAGTCCACCATTTGCCACCGTGAAAAGATGATCAGCTAAATTTAAACGTGGTCGCACCAGCTTGACTGATGAGCGTTCGGGACGACCAGAAACTGCGTCCACCAAATGGCAATGGACGACCGTCGAATTAAGGTTAGACAGATTGCAGATGATATGCACACATCGAAGGTGCGAGTTTGTCGTATATTGAATCGAAGATTGGACATGCGTAC
Source organism: Amphimallon solstitiale (assembly GCA_963170755.1). Lineage (NCBI taxonomy): Eukaryota > Metazoa > Arthropoda > Insecta > Coleoptera > Scarabaeidae > Amphimallon > Amphimallon solstitiale. The sequence continues at coordinate 167,137,446 of OY720676.1, read as the reverse complement.
GCTATCTGCGCGTTGAACGCCCCGTTTGCTCACTTTAGACCAAAAACTTGAATGAATATTTCCAATGTCCTGTTGGAGCGGACAGTGGATTGCAAAGGGTGAACTTGCTCCGAAGAAGGTGAAGACGGTTTCATCGACTGATGGCGACAGTTTTTTTTTTTTTTTGGCATAGTCACGGTATTGTGTTCGTCGACTATTTCGAAAAAGGTAAACAATAATAGGAATGTAACTCAAAACAGAAAATTAAAAACAACGGCGATAAAACGCTTAAAATTGAAGACCAAATAATTTCTATCAAAATGGTGTGGTAGAACATTTTAGCAAGTATTTTTGTAAGGTAACGATGTGCCACATGAAGGCAATATAGAATTCAATCCATTTACATTTTTCTTACACCCAGTTGATGAACACAAACTGCGTAATGAAATCTGAAGTTTAAAATGTAAAATTTCCTCTGGTTGCGATAATATAAATGCCGGACTACTTATGCACTGTATTGACGGGGTTATATTTCCCTTAATGTCATTAATCAATGAATTGTTTTTGGAAGGTGTGTTCCCGGCGCGGTTGAAAATAGTAAAGATTACGCCATTGTTAAAAAAAAAGGATCAAAAGAACTGGTTGAGAATTACCGTCCAATATCTTTGTTAAGTGTATTTGCGAAAATTATTGAAAAGCTGGTAGCCCATAGACTAGTACAATTTATGCAAAAGTATAATCTGTTTAATGACCACCAATTTGGCTTCAGAAAAGGTCGCAGCACAGTTTCAGCAGTTACAGAGTTTTTGGATACATTATATAAAAACATAGATGAGGGAAATCCTAGTAGCCAAGTTCGTTGGCCTCAAAGCGGGCCAATGTCACTCCAATATTCTAAGATCGGTAGAGCGTCAGTGACCCCCATCCAGTGTCGTACGAATATAAAATTTCTATATCAAGTAAATGTCAATTTATGTCGTTGGGTTGATATCAGACCAACGTTGTCTATATTGGCAATATAATGGTTAAATATCTGATACTGATATTTTATTGTCAACAAAAATCTACATGCTATTAACATTAAAGAAAAATGTCTACATAATATCAAGTTCACAAAGTCACTGTGATGTTGGTTGTAGGTCAGTGTTCGATATAAATTTAGATTAAAGGGGATGACGTCACAATTTGTTATTCTGCGATTAAACGTCAACATCGTATTAACTTTGCAAGAAAATATTGATATAGTCTATATTAATTTATCACAGAATATATTACACACTGTACCATGAATAATTGTTGGTGTGTGAAATGAAATATATAGATCCTCAAAGTTAATTAAGCATTTGCAATAATGATTCTCACCAAATTAACATTAAAAGTACTACGCACACTTTTATAAATAATTTTGGAGACCGGACACGAGGGGCCCATGACTCATCGCCCACGGGCGCATTATTGAAATTTTGTATTTTTAAAGAGTTTTTTAATTTTATTAACATAATTGGCTAACAAGTAGGTTGTAATCTATCAAATATAAAACACATTTTTGTTTGTTCATTTTGTAGTTCAAATCAAGTAAATTCTCTGTACTTTATTTGTCTTATGAAATATAAGGTAAATGCTCAAATCGGGAAAATGTCTGTGCAAAATATTGGGCCAATATCATGCAGTGACATTTATCCAACGTTGTAAAATGTTAACACTTGTACATCGAGTTGATATCAGATGCCGATGTCAGGCCAATAAATAAACGACCGACAGCCAACGTTGGCCTGATATTGTGTGCTACTAGGGAAAGGCATGTGCTGGAATTTTTGTAGACTTAAGTAAGGCATTCGATCTAGTTGATCTACTGCTACAGAAATTATTTAGGTATGACTGAAAAAATGCTTGTTTGTATGTTAGGCTCAAAACATTTCAGACTATCTTCGTATATACATCTCGATAAGTCCGAGGTGACTCAATGTAAGTTCACATACACATACACACACACACACAGAGAGAGAGAGAGAGAGAGAGAGAGAGAGAGAGAGAGAGAGAGAGAGAGAGAGAGAGAGAGAGAGAGAGAGAGAGAGAGAGAGAGAGAGAGAGAGAGAGAGAGAGAGAGAGAGAGAGAGAGAGAGAGAGAGATGTTGAAAATCACTTTCTTTCCTTGTAAGAGTCTTCAGAATGTCGATAAATGGAAAAATCTATTAATTTTTAAAATAGCGTTACAATGTACTTGAATAGTCAGTACAATTTTTGCAAAGAGGAAAACATTTTGAAAATATAATTAATAATTACTTATATAAAACAAAGTTTTGTAAATTGACAAGTAAATTTGTATTTATATGCTATACAGCACGTGTCAATTTTCATTAGCCATAGGCGATTAATCCATACAGTAGTGGCAACATAGTATACCCCTTCTTTCCTTTCCAATGTCAGCGCGACCGATGCATGCTCGTAAGTAAATACAAGTGGTTAGCTGTAACTCTTCGACCAGCGGGTTGGATGTTTGTAATGCGTTCAGAAATATTTACGAGTTACAAGGATTTGTTTTTCTTTTTCCTTTTAGTAAATGCAGAGAATTATTAAGCTGCGTTCACGCTGCATGACACAAACAAAAGCGTAATTCTAATAAAATTGAAAATAAGGTAAATAAAAAAGGATTCTGAAAATAATATTAAATTACTAGATCAGGAGATCGCGGCGGCCATTTGATGTTTCCCGTTCCAGTAATAAGACGGCATTGCAGATTAGATCGCAACGTATTCGCAGCTAACATTGAATGTAAAATCTGGTCGGGAGAAGTGGGAAGATCGGAGAAAGTCGTTTTGATGTCGATTGTTCCCGGGATTGGTGACGGACGCTGTGGGGTGGCACGTTGCCACATATTACTTGTATATGTATAAATCGCATGTAAAATTGAATCCCTATACCTAATGAAAATTGACACATACGGTATGCCTCTAACTGTAGGGTTTTTGTACTTTTTTCTTAGAATGAAGCTTAATTTATGCTTCCAAAACTTAATGATATTGATATGTCGTATGAGTTCAAATTTTAGACGTTTTTAAAGTACGTCTCTAATATAGCTTATCGACGACCATAATAGCTGCGATCTACGTTTTTATATGCCCTCCGAAGAACGGTAGCAGCTCATAGAATTTTTTTTATATAATACCATGACCTAAAGTTAGTGACACAAAATACATGAATACATATTATAATTTCCTGAGCCTCAAGACTTCGAAGTCTTTTTAAATATTAACGAATTATTTACAAAAAAAGTAAACGTAGTTGCAACAATAGTAGAATGCATTATCTAAGAACAAAAGAGAACGTATTTAAAAAGGAGAATGAAATAATCTACACGACGTATGACAAACGGTATCTGCCGTGTATCCATTCCAGGAAGAAACAAGTGCAGATTATCGTCAATATCATTATCGTCTGACCGTGTGTTATTTACTGACAGCAAAGTTCACACGACTATTCCAAGAAGACCGGGAAATGCAATTAATTCCATACAATATCCGTAATTTTCGTAGTCACCTTTTCTTTTAATCGGACTGTTTCGCAATACTGCCGATTAATAAGCTAAATATCCAGTTGAATAAGATATGCAGAAACGACTTAGCACAAACGCAATAGAAGCCGTCTTCACTCATAAATACATTGTTCCTAATTAAAAATAATCGCAAGTATGATCGACTTTATTGGATGCGTATACAATCATTTCGACTTTCTCACACGATCGCTGGCTGGCGTTGTCTGTTCTTTATTTCGATTACCGCAATCCATACTCCGTGCGATTAACTGTAAAACTAATGGATGATTAATTATTTGTAACGTAATGTATGTAATAATGATATCATCATAATCACCTTAATGATTGTTGTAATTCTGCAGCACTTATAATAATATATGTGTTTGTATAATGCTTTTTGCAATTAAGTCGTTTTCGAGAGAATCATAAATGTATCCATTCTTGCCAACGAAGAATACGTGACTAATTTTTTTTTTAAAGATGACAAGTAATTAAAATGAATCTGTGCAGGTGTTTCCAGATAATACGACTGGCAACCACGATATCTTTCATAGACTTATTTTCAGATGTGCTTACTTATTGCTGTGTGCTCTACTAGCATTATTTATTAAATATAAATGAAATATTGTTATATTCGACATATGAACTTATTCCTCAACAGCACGTACTTTGTAAGTACTTGTGAGTTCTAGTAGTGTATTGGGCCCCTGGTAAATCTCTTGCTTAGTATTATTCTGGGAAAAGGTTTTAATTTTTTTATTAAAGAAAAGTCTAAGTTTATATAAAAATCATATTTGTATATTTTTATTAGAATATCAATTATAGATAGCATCGCTATACTATATCCACATTAAAATTTATAATACACATAATTGAAAGAAAACATTTCTACCATCTTTCGGTTATTATGTTTTATAGAATATTTGTTTTATAATGATAGTCATGAGATATTTATCCTGTTTTAAACAACGAAAAACTCGATTCCCAATAGGTAATCTATTAATATTGCCCGAATTGATCACTAGCCGCAACCATTCGCACGTATTGTTGCTAGCGTCTCAATACCTGCCACACAGAAACATAATTAATTAATTAATTAAATATATTATTATATTTTGAAATTCTAAAACAATGATAAAATGAGAGAATTAATGATGCCTGATAATGTATTTGAGAATAAACATTCGCACGTTGTATTCTTAGAAACTCATTGCAGCATTAATAATCCTTTACAATTGAACAACTTACTTTGTTTCATCAAATATTTCTTAAAATTCTGCCTTAGGCATCTCCATATTCAAATATAAAAATTATCAAAAGAAAACTACTCTAAATAAAATGAAAATAAAAATTGAAATTTTATAGTAATACAAATTAAATAATTATGCGTCTAATCGTAGTGTATTCAACCCTACGTTTTAATTCTTTGTTAGCTTTCAAAAATTGTCTTTTTCCTTCGAAGTCGAAATAAGAATTAATTCATGTTCATTCCTGCTTTCCAATTTTATACGAGAAACAAAAGAACAACGGCATTCATTGCGCCCTCTTTCTAACTAAACTTTAGGTTGGTATTAAAGCATCTTCGGTGAAATCTCTGCTGTTCATTTTCTGCAAGTTGTCGTTGTCACACTATCACACACGCACTTATTGTCTTTGATAGTCCATCCACCAAACGTCAGCACTTCGAACCGTTTGCTTATTTAAAAGTCTTTCCCTAAATTGTTCTGTATCTCCAACGGTAGGTGTACTTTTCTTAATACAGTCCCTCCTTGTATTTGTTTATAAACTTATTGCCTTTCTCATTATTCATTACATATTTTCTTCTCCCATTCGCTACATAATCCTTAATTTTCTTTTAGAAATGTCTGGACTAGGCAAAATCGGAAACACATTGCAGATGACAGGAATTATTCTTCCCATATCACTCACATTACAATGATTAGTCGGGCCTACCACGTCGTCTTTCATTTCTACCCAGGACTTTTCCCACAGTAATGCATTTGTCTGCAAGAAACTGTAAACAAAGTTTATACTATATTTCTCTTTGTAGGTCTCAAAACCATACAAGGTTTCCACAGTCTATGAAACTTCTGTGCTTACACATACAAGTTCATGAATGTATATTTTTATTCATTCAGCTGTTGTTTATATAAAACATTATTGCTGACCCTATCATGTTAGAATATTTAACTTATATCCTTTTCTATTTATAGTCATAAGTTTGAGATAACTTTTATATTCTTTAAGCATGATTTATTAAAGTCTCTCTTATAAAATTTGTCACATTGTGCACGTTTATTTTACATTATTTATTCTGCAATATTTTCATCTCGTGCAAAACGAATTTGACCTTGTTCATATAGTTTGATGGCGTTTAAATGACTCACTCTCTTTTGTTTGCTTTAAGTACTTTTTATCTTTACACAAAGGTCTATTTAATACTTAATTTTAATACTTATCTAACCTATAATGTAACAATAAATTTTAATACTTGAATTCTCCATATTTAAATATATGCAACCCATCATACCCTTGTGCTATTTGTATTGTATGATGTTGAAATTTTCGGTAAATATTCTTTAAACTTAAATTTAATGTTTTCTTCAACACTTAAACTAGTTCTTAATATTATTCTTATTTTTAAATATGCAAGGATCACGGCAATATGTAATTCCTCTGAAGGAATGCAATAAAGATAAAAATTAGAAAATTAAATTAAAAATGGAGTACCTCAAGGTAGTGTATACATACATTCTCTTATTTGCTAGGTACAAAATTTTAAAATTAATAGTAAATGTATGATTGTAGTCCACTGATTAGGAAATGTTAAGCCCGAGCTAAAAAACCTGAATTTAACTTGTTTGCGAATCATTGTATAGACTGCCATCATACATTTAATACTTTTTTAAAATTGTATACATAAAAATTAAGGGAGAAAATTCAAACAATGCCCATAGTATGTTTCAGATGTATTCATTCGCTATATAACTTTTTATGAACTAATTAAAAATTTATTATTAAAAACTTCTGATATAGTGCATCCAAAGGCACGTGCTTCAGAATCGTTGGTTCTCTTCAATACGGTGTAGAAAAGGAATGTATGTGTTATTTTAGTGTGCAATATAAAATCGTATGATCAATAATTCTAGTTACTCCAAAACTATTGTACCGGGACTATTTTAATTGCTACTATCTCAAGATACCACTGAATCGGGAACTGTTTATTATCAGTCAGTATGGGTTCTTTGATTTTAAAACTCCCGATGGTTTATTGTACATTAAATGTCTTCTTGATGTATTATTGACTTATTTTATTTAATTTATTTCAAGTTATCTTTTCAAAATGAAAGGTTATATTTTTTAAAATATTCCAAATTTGTTTGATCTTTAAAAAATTAACTTGGAATGTGTGGCTTGATACTATACAAAAACACTAAAACACCTTTACCACAGTAAAGCACACATAAAACTAAATACGTATTTCGACTACTATGTTGTCATCTTCAGTTGCGGTAATTAAAAACCGCGTTCTCTATATACCGTAGCATATACAGAACAACACTGAACAAAGATGTATTTGATCGGAAAGCTATAGAGACCTCCACCGCAAACGCATTATTAATTTCCAAAGGCTGAGTAAGGTCGTCATCCCCTCAATGCACATGTCCTGGATTTCTGTATGGTTAATTATGGTTTATTATTAATAAATCTCCGTAATATATTTGGTTTACCTATAATTGCTGACTCCATCCGAGCTTGGTATGTATTATAAGTTTTATACCGTAGTCGACATATTTTAATTTCTGATACGAAAGTAGAAAGAGGAAAAGAGAGCAACGAAATAAACTAAAGATAAACATAAGCGAGGCTGCCAAAACAGTACACTCGACAAACGTTTCCTATGAAATGTAAGGCGCGAGGGTCCCCCGACACTGCGTTGCTCTCCCACCACTATTAGCAAGCAGGCATCGCTGCATATTATAAGGTCATCTTCTGCATGGTATAGAAGTATAAACCGAAATTAAAATTTGACGACTACGGTATATAATTTATATATAGTGTTGTGTAATGATTCTTTTGAATTCATTTATATTAATATGGAGATATTATCGACTTTTATCTTTTAAAATAAAACTCTTTTATATGAATTAGCATAGGCAGAATATTGACATTATGATGAATTAACTTTTACAGAACATTAAATTAAAGAATGGCCATAATTACTATGTATAGAAGACAATACAAGAATGAATTAACTAATTTATTTATCGATTAGTATTGTCGGTCAATATATATATAAAAATCAAGCTGTATAATATACGTATAACCAAATAAATAAGATAATACAGTATACATCTACATACAAACATCAAATATGCTAAATAAACAATTGAAAATCGTGTTGTAAGACTTTTTGTGCTGCAGAATTCTTCTTGTCTCCATATCTTTAAATCTCTTTATTGCAGGGTGTATCATGTATTTAATTTTATTAGATAATATGTTGTCATGTATAAATTTTTTGTTAAATTTAAGCAACTTACTGGTATTCACCATTTGTAGAATATATCTACTAAAATTGGCAATCCTATATTTAGATGTTCAATTTTACAGGCATTTTTATTGATTATTGTAGTAATCACAAACATCATTTTGCATAATTTGTGCATTCGTCCTAAGCGATAAATGTATATAAAATATACCTACTTAAGTAAAAGGTAGCATCCAAAGAAATTATAAAATGTAAAGTAGAAAATATATATTTCACCTATAACAGGAATCAGTAAAGAAGTCTATTTTCTTAAGTATTCGAGAGATTACATTGTGTAACATTGTCGTTGGGAAAACTACGTGAATAGTTAGTTAAAATTAAACTGCCATAAGTTCAACAGTTTTTGAAATATTTGTAAACTTCGAACGGTATTCATATAATCAAATATCTTGGCAAACTTTCCATATCTGGTTTTAAAGAGTGTACGATCAGTTTTATGCATATACAATTTTCAAATAGCAGCATGAAATATCTGCATGCATTTATATTCTTTTATGTTCCTATCCAACTTTAATCGATAAAATTATTTTAAGTAAGAATCTACTGAATGCATAATTTTAAGAAACATTATACAAAGTGATAACAAAGTTAGGTCCGTATCTCTGAACATAATATATGCTAAATAATATATTTATTTACTTTAGCACATCGTGGTATAAATAATAATGAAATATGCACCGGCGTAAACGAAACAAGTCAAGAAAAGTACAGGAAAAATTAGAATCTAAATTTAATTTCTACTCACATTAAAATGCTATATGGAACATGGAAAGACCATAACTAATTCCAAAATTAACGAATCGGCAAAATCTATAGTGGATAACAAAGAGATCGAAATGGTTGGCAATTTATTTACCCAGAATAAACAAAAACTTTGGATAAAAGCATGAAACAGACACACTTACATAGAATAAGACTGGCATGAATCTCATTTAGAAGACTGGAACTATACCCTGAGAAAAGAGCGATCGAACATTTATAATACCGACAAAAGCTAAATTCTAGAACAATGTGTGAAACATGAGGACTCAGAAAACAAACTGTACATTAGCAACAAGTTACACAAAAGAATTGAAAAGCAGTTTTAAGCATACGTTAAAGGCAAAAACAAACCAGTAGATTCGGCAACAAACAAAATATGAAGACGTAATCTAAAGTGTATTGAAAAGTAAAAGGTCATGTGAACAACATGCAGCCCAAATGAGTATTCACAGGTGGGCACGAATAACAATAGAGTGGAAGCCATGGGGACAAAAACGATGCTTGGAGAGACCATTGATGAGATGGTACAAAAACTTACGAGAAACAGCTAGAAAAAGATGAATGATAACAGCAGAATATAGAGAAAATTTAACAAATATGGAGGAGGCGTATGTGCGCATGCGAAAGATGAACGCTGATTAAAGAAGAAGAAGAAGAAGACCATCAAAATAATCACTTGTTCTGGTCAGCATTGCTGGTGGACTAGACCAACGCAAAGCTAATCTTGATGCTAGGATATAGAGGGATCGAGGGCGACAAAAAGCCGGTGAACTCGCTAGGAGAGGATCAGAAACAAACTGGGTATGTGAAAAACATAAGCACTACTGAACAACAATTTCCGGGCAAAATCATGGTAAAGAATTTATTGGCCAACCATGCAACAAAGCGCTGTAGAACTAATTCTTATGAGTAGGAAACGGCTGATAGTAACAACTGATCTTTTGACTGGTCATGCACCCGTTAAAGTCCATCTCGACAAGACAGGCCTGCATAACGGATACATTTTTAGCAGCAAACTCTGCAATACGGCACCAGAAACAGTCAGGCATATTCCAGTAGACTGTGAGGTACTGGATCATAGGAGGCAACGCATTTTTGACCAACAGAATTTGGACCCAGAGGTATCCAAGAAACACCCAGCAAAGGACGTGTATAGCCTTGTACAGTGCACAAAAGTATTGTAATGGATAACATAAGCAACACAGATTCAGCACAATAAGCCTTATTGGCTGCGGTGCAACCTGGGGATATTAAGTCGGCCAAGGCTGGAAGGAAAAAAATCACTTAGCGAATACCTGGTATTATCCAGCAAATATCTTATTATAAGTATGGTGCGTTAGTTTTCTTAGAGAAAGTAGCAAAAACTCTCAGTGTAATTCAGAGCTCATATCTCAATATATTATGGCAGAGAACGCATTATTATAAAAAAATATATAAAAGTTATAAAAGCGATTATATAACATACTCGAAGAGGATCAATATATAAAGACCATTTTAGTTACTCATTTACGAATACTTTTAGTATTTTAGAGGATTCAAAAGCGTTACAGATTTATCGTATAATTGAACACTTTCCAACGTGTATTTAATTTTAATTTTGAAAAATATAATTTGAAGGGATTTAATAATAATCTGTTAATAGTCATCCATCTCATTATGCTAGAAAAATGTCATATCGTGCGATATTAATACATAGAATGACTAGAATCAGTTGTCGTAATATAGGAAGAAGTTAACTAATTAATAAATTGGGAATAGCATCGGACTTAAAACGGAATATTGCGGTACTCAAATAGTAACGAGTGAATATACATTAATACAAACAGTTTTTAATTAACAGTTACACAAATAGAAAAGTGTAGTAGAACTTATGCCAAATAATGCCAACTTGTTCGAAGAATGGAATACAATTAAACGACATGCATGGAAAACTGATAAATGCAATTATGTGCATCTCTCATGAAGTGAAATAAATGGTCGAAAATTCATTGCGAATGTATAGTCTAAGTAAGTGACTGTCAACATATGGACAATTGCTCAAAAAACTTGAGTAAGCTTAGAGCAAAAATTTTGTTAAAGATATAAAGACAAGGCCATGTAGGTCCATATGTCAAGATTTTATTACTGTGACATTATAGCATCAATATGTGACCTTTTAAATACTTTTAAATAAAATATAAAATGATTTACATGTTATTCATTTTAGACGATTACTTCTGTTCCATTATTTATTTTATCTAATATAACCTGCGGGCGTATACGATTAATTGAGCACGAATGCTTCCATTGGCCGGGATAGACAAATTATTCCAGGAATTTAATATAAAATTAATTCTCGTTTATTACATAGAGTATGCATGTAAATATTACGATCCCCTGTTGCATTTAGAAATGTATTTTACGTTAAACACATGTGCATTGCTGGAATATCTGTGTGTATGTATAGCTTGTTCATAAAATTCGCAAATACAAATTTGTAACATTTCACTTTGCGATAATTAAAACAATATTGAGTGGGCCGCGTGTTTGTTTCTATTATAGAAATAATTATGTGATATGGCCGTCGGTTTCAGTTTAATTACATCCAAATCAGGTGAACGAAGTCTAATACCAGCCCATGTAAAATTTGATTTTGACCTATAAGTTCCAGCTCGCCAATATCTAAATCCTGAACTAATTCATATTATTATTTGAAGGTATACTAATAAATGGAAAGTTTTAAATTTAAGTTTGTCATGCGGGTTCACATGAGTTGTAAATCCAGGATAAAGTCAAATTTCAATTGCTAAATTTTGCAATAGTTTACCTTTGATATTATACTTGGGAAATTCAATATTGCTTTATATGAAGAATTGTTTGTTGTTTCTTGTAGCTATTGATTTAATGCAGTGATTCTCAACCTGAAAGAAAGAATATTATTTCTTTTTTGAACATTGTTTATTTTACTAACAAAAAGCAATAAAGTACATTCCGACATAATAAAAAATGATATTACTTATACGTACGAGCGTTTCAAAGTATAGAATTTTAAGAATTTTCTTATACAAAAATTATTCAAAATCCTATTTTAAGTACATACTTCTATTCTCTTAATAAATTTATATAAAATGCATACTTTGCAAGATATAAAAAAGTGCTACTCGCTAAGAGTAAAAGTGCTACTTTCGGTCCGAATTTTGAAATTTGATTTATGCAAAAAACATTGCAAATCTAACTCTAAATACTTTCATACTCTTAATAAATATATACAAAATTCATAATTTACGACATATTTGCAAGAAGTCGCTATTCGGTAAGAGTAAAAGTGTTACTTCCGGTCCAAATTTTGAAAAAATGTTTATACAAAGGATATTTAAAATTATCTTTTAATTATTTTTATACTCATAATGTATCTGCCTAAAAAGCATGACTTGCGAGATATTCGCAAAAAACTGATTTTTGATAAGAGTAAAAGACCTACTTTCAGTGGTAGTAGGTACTTTACTTCAACAAATTTATAAAGAATTCATATGTATTCAAAATTAAATCAGAGTAAAATGTTATAAAAGAAATTGTTCGAAATTCTTACCGGAAATAGGTCTTTTACTCTTACCGAAAATCAGTTTTTTGCGAATATTTCGCAAGCCATGCTTTTTAGACAGGTACGTTACGAGTATAAAAGTATTTAGAACTTAATTTCCAATACCTTTTGTATACGATTTTTTTCAAAATTCGGACCGGAAGTAACACTTTTACTCTTATCGCATAGCGATTTTGCCGTAAATTATGCTTTCCATATACCGTATGTGTCAATTTTCATTAGGTATAGGGATTCAATGTTTACGTGCGACTTATACGTATACAAGTAATACGTGGCAACGTGGCACCCCTACTGTCCGTCACCAATCCCGGCAACAATCGACATCACAACGATTTTCTCCGATCTTCCCACTTCTCTCCACCAGATTTTACATTCAATGTTTAGCTGCGAACACGTTGCGATCTAGTCTGCAATAAAAGCCGTCTTATTTTACTGGAACGGGAAACATCAAATGGCCGGCGCGATCTCCTGATCTAGTAGTTCCTTATTAATTTCAGAATCCTTTTTTATTTACCTTATTTTTAATTTTATTAGAATTACGCTGTTGTTTGTATCATGCAGCGTGAACGCAGCTTAATAATCCTCGGCATTTACTGAAAGGAAAAAGAAAAACAAATCCTTGCAACTCGTAAATATTATTTCAGAACGCATTACAAACACCCAAGCCGGTAGTCGAATAGTTACTGCTAACCACGCTAACTTGTATTTACGAGCATGCATCGGTTGTGCTGGCATTGGAAAGGAAAGAAAGGGTACTATGTTGCCACGTACTGTATGGATTAATCGCCTATGGCTAATGAAAATTGACACATGCTGTATATTTATCAAGAGTATAAAAGTATTTAGAGCTAGATTTGGAATATTTTTTGTATAAACGAAATTTCAAAATTCGGACCGGAAGCAATACTTTTACTCTTAGCGAGTAGCATTTTTTTGCAAGTATTTCAAGAAGTATGCATTCTATAGAGATTTATTAAGAGACTAGAAGTACTTAGAAAAGGATTTTGAATAATTTTTGTATAAAAGAATTTTCAAAATTCGGACCTGAAGTAACACATTTACTCACAGGCGTATTTTTTAAGAGGATAAAAGTATTTAAAGCTTAATTTAGAACAACTTTGCATAACTTGAAAGGCACATATGTCTAAGAAAGTCATGTGATGGCCACACCTCATTTTTTAAGTAAGATTGTTGTATTAGTACTGCACAATATGTTTAATTATCAATACTAAGTTAATGCCAACTTACAAATAAATTTAATAACTATTAGTGATTCCTTTGGGCCTGTTTTGGAGAGTAAAATTTTTCGAAAGACGATTTGATATTTAAAATTGACACAATGAGTTCTTATTCTTTATTTAACTGAGATCTATATTTTGTCCTTCAAGTAGCCACCGGTTTCGCAAAGATACAATGCTGAAAATAGAAATAGTATAGGAAATGGTCTTTTTTTCCAGTGAATAAAATTCATCATGGCCCTACCAAAAATTCGAACAGTGATCTTACTAAATTGAGATTTCTTATCCAGCAGTTCTGAGTATTTTGAAGTGTCCCTAATCCCTCTATAAATAGCTATTAAGTTATCGTTACCAAAAAGATCAAGTATGGCCACCACACGACTTTCTTATTGGTATGTGCGTTTAAAAGTATGCAAAAGTTGTAAATTAAGTTTTAAATCTTTTATCTTCTCAAAAAAATAAGCTTGTGAGTAAGTGTGTTACTTCAGGTCTAAATTTTAAGAACTTTTTATACCAAAATTAGTCAAAATCTTATTCTAAGTACTTCTATTATCTTAATAAATCTCTGTAGAATGCATACTTTGCGAGATATTTGCAAAAAGTGCTACTCGTTAAGAGTAAAAATGTTACTGCCGGTTTGAATGTCGAAATTTCTTTTGGACAATAATTGTTCTAAATGCAGCTTTATATAGTTTGGTACTCTTGATAAATGTATATAATATGCATAGTTTATGAGATATTTGTGAAAAATCGCTAATCAGTAAGAGTAAAAGTGTTACTTCCGGTCCGAATTTTGAATTTTTTTACACAAAAAGTATTGAAAATCGAACTTGGAATACTTTTATACTCCTAGTGTATCTGCCTAGAATGGAAGAGATATTTGCAAAAAACTGATTTTCGATAAGAGTAAAAGACCTATTTCCGGTACGATTCTGAAACAACTTTTTATTATTATTTTTTAAATAAACTTTTGAGTACATTTGAATTCTTTATAAATTTGTTTAAACTTAGTAGTAGAAATACAAAGATATTAGTAAATTTAAAGTTTGTTACTGAAGTAAATTACTACTTCCGGTCTACCGATTTTACCGAAAATCTAATCAGACGCATGCACACACATACACACCGCAAATTACAAAGGCCAGAGTTTGAAACACGTGTCTATGGTTCCTCTACAGCGAAATTTGCTCAATATTCTCCTTTAACTGGTTTTGTTTTCGCAATAAATCTAATAAATATCGTATATAACTGAAATGTGTCTACTGTTATTTACGAATAAATGTTTATTGGTATTAATAAATTTTTTGTTTGTTTTCATGCATTATAGACTTCATATTAATGTGTTACAATTATGTAATAATACTTTAATAATTATTAGAATCAAATTAATAGTAATGTGAGAATTCAAAACAATTTTTTAATATGTATTTATAGTCAATATGAATCTCCACAGAATAGAACAGATAATGAATGTTACTAGCTCTGGAAAACTTATATATGGCTGTAATTAGAAGTGTACCTCAGATATTAGAAATCACACTATAATACCTAGTGACTTTTTTTGTAGGAGTTGCTTAGATGAACCATTTAAATTAATTATTTCAATATCGAAATTTTAAACATTTTCTCTATAATACAAAACGTTCTTCATTTCCAATTATCACTCTGTATGTATATACAGAAATGCATATATACGCTTGCGCTTTAGTTTTGTGTATGTGCTCGTATGGGTATTTGAAATTACGACGTCTAGTTTATGGCTTCTGTCGTTTATGGCGATGCGGTGAAGTGGATACCAGTCGAAAATAACTACTGAATACGGACTTTTATGACGACATTATCCATGGTAAGATACTTCACTAATAAACGTGAATTAGTTTTATATCAAATTTTCAGGTTTAAGATAGCTTCTTCGCGAGGGGGAGATGGTCTTTCGAAGCTCTTTTTTTAAACGTCCGTAAAACATAAAACAACAAGATCTAGTCAAAATACACATATTAAAATATACTAGTAATAGATGTTTAAGACTTATAAAATGCGAGGACTGACTGTCAAAACTTTATTCTATTTTCGGGATGTCCTTTCCTTGAGACATAATATATGGGCACTTATTTATGTGTAACAATAAAATTGGAATCGCTTTCGTTTTATTTGTCGGTGTCCTCTTGAATAAATAAGACATAAAATGGAATCGTATTAAGTGATTTAAATAGGAACAACATTTTAATTACTATTTTCTGATGATATGTATGTATTTATGCAGTTTAGGAATTAATATACTTCCAATATTAGCATAAATTTATAGCCATATATTCACAAATAAATAAACTTGGTATTCATATTTCATTGTTTTATTGTGCCTTGAAATATTATTACTTACCCTTTCCCCTTTGCTATTGCTCATATTAGATCAGTTCGAACAAGAAAATAACCCTACTTGTTCTACTATGATTTCGTTATATACAGAGTGCTCCGTTGAATAGGGTGTAGGAAAATTAAGTGAAGAGCTGGTGGTAGAGAAACCCGCCCCCGGATCACAAAAGATTCGATGCGACATGAAACCACCATTTTGTGTCGGATTGTGTACAAGTGGAATCACGAAACCGTTAGTATCGATACGTAAAACACGACAAAATTAGTAAAGCTTTGAAACTTGGCAGAAATAAAATAATGAAAAGTCCCCGCTTAAAGTTGCGAAAAGCACCCCGTATTTGAATTAGCTCGTTTATCTGACACCCAGTCCCTACACACTTTTATACTATATACTGTCCCAGCTAAGACTTTCGGGTCATATATCTCCATTATTATTGAACGAATTTTTATGAAATATAAAAAGTAGGTATAAAGATTTTATTTATCATTGTTAAATATATTTTGATAAGGTTTGCACTTATAATTAAAGTTTTTATTAAAGATGAAGCATGAAAATAAATACTTCTTATGTGGTTTTTATCTTTTTATATTAGTGAAGGAACCTTCTTCGAAAATAAAAATTTTAGAGAACATGGTTATCTCTCACAGCCATGACCATATTGAAAAGAAATCAACTAAAGAATTCAAAGTCATTTTTGAACAAAAATTCAACGCATATGTATTTAACCTACTTAGAACTTACACACATGCAATTAATTTGTATTTAATGAAATGTATAATTTTTTAATTGTATTTTAGCAGTTATGGAAATTCCTACTACAAGTGATGTTGGGGTTCAAACAGGAAAAAATCTCTCTGCTCATACACCCAGAAAGGAAAGACTGAGAAAATCTCTAAGGCCTGTATGAGACGATGCTAAATTTTACAGAAAATTTTCATGTACATTTTATTTTTGAAATTTAGTAACATGTAAAACAGAAGAGTGCTTGTAATATTGCATGCGAAATTTAGCCGACAAAGTTACCTAAACCAAAGTAACAAAAAAAAAATTGCGGTTTCAGAGGTTGTGTGTGAATGATCACAGTGTTTTTTAAGTTCTTATTGCATAAATTAAGAGATGTCCTGGTCATGTGAACAGGTGTCTGTGTTAATAGAGGAATATAAAAAATATCCTTGTTTATATGCAGTCAAAGGTGCAAGGTATAAAAACAAACATGCTCGTGCCACAGCAATAGAGGCAATTAAAAATATAGTGACAAAACTAAAACCAGGAGTGTCCATATCAGATATTAATGCTAAATTTCATGGTCTAAGAAGTAATTTCTTAAATGAACGTAGAAAATATAAGGAGTCTCAAAAAAGTGGTGCAGGAGAAAATGATTATAGGGTAAAGTGGTATAATACGCCCCACATTTCGGAAATAAGTATTAAACTAATTGTTTGGAACGTTTATTAAAAACTCAGTGAACAGGAAATAACTAAGATGCGAATTCAATCGAAAACCAACAAAAAGTTTTTCTACAACCCCTTCTCATTAAAAGAAAAATGGATATCTAGAAATATCAAGGCGGGGCGTATTACACACTACTTGATTACAATACGCCCCGGGTAAAAAGTACTGAAAAGTTAATCCTAACAAGCTATTTTTCGTTTTCCATTCGTTTCTTTTGACGTCCACATCTGTTGCACAGGTTGAGGTACATCGTGCAGCTTTCATGCAACCACTTTCCACAAACGATACACTGAATCCAATCATCATTAGATTTGGTATAATAATAGTGTTCTCCACACTCAGTGCAGTCAGTGTCATCAATGTCTGAAGCCTCATCTGAAGATGCATAAATTACTGTTGAATCCTCTTCGGAAGACGAAGTAGATGGCTTCCTCCTCTTTTTACCTTTTTTCAAGCAAAGGGTTTTAGATTTTACTCCGGATGTGCTAGGAGCACTGGAACATTTGGGCAATGTTTTAGCTGACTCTTTATCAGACAGAATCTGTCGTTTGGCTCTATTTTCTGGAGATGTTAGGATAATAGCTGACTGCTTCCTTTTTGAGGTATAATTGGAATAGTTGGCACGGGAGCAATTTCCCTTAAAAGTTTGGATGGAGTTTCTTTTGAGTCTTGCTGAGGATCTGTTGCAGGATCATTGGGGATTTCAGCAGCGGCAACTTCTTCGGGAACAACTTCTTTAGATGGAGTTTCTTTCGGTTCTGGCTGAGAATTTGCTGCAGAATCACAGGATATTTCTTGCTGAGGATCTGTTGCAGGATCATTGGGGATTTCGGCAGCGGCAACTCCTTCAGGAAGAACTTCTTGATTTGGTACCTGTACGTTGGCACATGCAGCATCAGAGATATCAAAAAAATGTTCGGGGATAACAAATGGGTCATATGGATGAATACCGGTTGCCTTGAATCCGGATACTGCATTACTAACGGAAGCTGATTTAACCCAAGCCTTTCCTATCAGTGCAGAAACGTTGTGCCTGTTCAACTTTCTGTCTTTGTGATTAATCATCCATGTTCCTGCCTCTTGCGCAAAATAGCTTTTGAGCGGTTTAAAAAAAGATTTGTCGAGAGGCTGCAATGCCTGCGTTGTATAGCTGGGCAGACATAAAAGTTCAATGTTGTTTTCAGAAGCCAAGTCCAAAAGTTCAACCGCATTGCAATGTGATGCATGACCATCCAATATCAGTAACGCGTTGCCGGTACCTTTTCTTGGAATGAAGTATTCACGGAACCACTTTATAAATAAATCGCTGTTAATGTACGAGGTCTTTTGGTTCATATAAACATCGGAGCCAGGAGGAAGTCCATCTAAAAAATCTGGTTTTCTGTATTTACCTTTCATTATTAGGACTGGCGGAAAAAATGTCCCTTCAGCATTGCAGCATGCTATTAATGAGATATTTTCACCCTTTTCTGCACTTGTGAGAGAATAGACGTCTTTACTCCCTTTCGTAGCAACAACACGCTCTGCCTTATTGTTCACTTGAATGCCTGTTTCGTCCATATTGAATATTTTGGACGGCTTATCTAATAAGTCATTGTCAGCTAATAGTTTATGCAAGAGATCAAAATAATCACCAACTTCTTTCCTATTCATCCCTTGGGCCCGAGCTAGTGAGAGGCCTTCAGATTTTCTGATAGATAAGCTGGGATTTCTTCTTAAGAATCCATTTAACCAAACTTTCCCTGTTGACTCATCATTTTCAGAGAAACAGTTTATGCTTAACTTTTGGCGAAAGCAAAAGCCATTTTTTTCACATCATTTCTACTCGGTGCGAACCCCACTTCTCCCAGTGCCTGTATATGCCGGACCAACCTTTTTTCGTGTTCTCTACTTAGAGCTGGACTTCTACCTAAGTACTTTGTAGAGCTATTCGCAGCTAGATGTCTCCTCAAAGTTCTTGAAGGTATACCATACTCCCTACTGGCTGCATTTATCCCCATCTGACCACTTTTCACTTTTTCCATGGCTGTTGACATTGCAGCTTCGATCCAAGATGCTCTTGTCGTTTTTCTCACATATACTCTGCCCATTATCTAAAAAAAAGGGCAATAATGAGAAACAGTAAAATAACCTTCGACTGGGGCGTTTTACAACCAAGCATATGGGGCGTATTCGAAATCGAAAATCACCGCTCGATAATGTTCCTTGTTGAGTTCCATGATTTATTGGAATGTAACTTACAATCAGGTATATTTGACAATTGTCACTATAACTGAACTTGTAAACAACTGACTGCAATTGTCATACAACATTGGTCGCAAAATATCGTCGTCTAGTACTCTAGTAGATAGGCTCATTGGAAAGAGAACATCCCTCTTTCTCTGTAATATTAACAAACAGTGAATAAAACAATAGTGTATTTAAATAAATATTTATTATTTTTACCGAAGACTAATTAATCGATTTTATATTAAACAAATTGATCAAAATATAGAAGCAAATAAAAACCACTAAAAAGTTACTGAGTTAGTGATCAACTGGGAAATATAATTCAAGACATTTATGTTTGATGATAGAATTTATTTAAAAGCAAATATACAGCAGACCGATTTTCATGTGGCCGGTTAGAAGTACCGCCCTTGAGATGCGCACGAAATTCATAGGTAGGGCATTCAGTGTTTTACATCGTTTTAAGCGATAAACACCCTTACTTGACGCACGTACAAATTCTCCCACTGGCCACATGAAAATCGGTCTGCTGTACTTACATGTATTTATTCAATATTTTGAATACGATTAATAGGAGCTGTATGTATCAGTATGTAATAATCGATATTTAATTAAGAGATGTATGGGTTGTGGATATTAATAATTATTATAACGTTTATTAGTTTACCATTTCAATATATTCAGTAAACATCAAATATTATAACATAATATTCTGAGAAACATCTATAGATATATTATATACGATTGCTTTTAAAGTTGCACGAACTAGATTGCTTCGAAAAATTTCAATTTCCGGTTTCCAAGAGGAAACCGTACGAAATAACCTCGTATCTCGGAAAATAAGGATGTTCACCCAGGAAAATATCTATCAGCGCATCGCATTCAATCAACACTAAAACAATAACGCATGCACATCAGACAGGAAAACTTCTACACAATTTTGATTTAAATTATGACAGTTTGAGACATATTTTAAAAAGGAAAAGGTTTATTATTTTTATTTAGTATTTATGTGGTCGGTTTCGTTTAAACTCATAACTGACTAACGTAAAATTAAAACATTAAATTTTCTTTAAAAAAAAAGTGCCGACATTGAATTATATTGTTTACCTTTTATGAATTATATATTAAGAGAGCGTATGAATGTAAGGAAAAAAACTATAAATTAAGCATAAATTCTTTGGAAATCTAAAAATCAACATAACGTGTTATTTTGGGCTATTAATTAATGCAAATGGTTTTTTATTTGGTCACCCATACTTATTGTCTCGGCAAACATGAAACTAAAGTGCCAATTATGTAATTATAGGAGGCTTAAATATTATTCAAAGAACCATTCGACCATGCTTATCCTCCCAGGGATTTCACTGCGAGGAATATACATGCATACATAAAAATGTATCTCTTTTATAATAATTGGTTATCATGATTTCTTCGGTATAGATTAGAAGGTGTTGAAATTTGTATTGGAAGTGATATATTTTACGTATCTATGCTTTTATCGAATGTTTACAACATCCCACGATACATGCATTAATTTGCGATTGTGGTGTAGTATTATACATGTTGATATTTATAGAAGCGAATAAAACTATATATATAATCGAAAATTTTAATATTAGAAATGCCACGTATCTTTTTACTTTCTTATACGTAGTATAAGGATGTATTGTGATAACGAAAATTTTCGACTTCGAGATTTTTGCAGATGTACACGTTTTGAAGTCCCCTAATACCAAACAAGTGGTTTTTAAAAAATGTCTGGGTGTCTGTCTGTCTGTGTGTCTGTCTGTCTGTGTGTGTGTCTGTGACCACGATAGCGGTCAAACCGGTGTAGATATCTATTCCAAATTTTGTATTTACGTATATAATCTTCCTCTTGAGATCTGATTAGTTTTTCAGTAAAATCGGTAGACCGGAAGTAGTAGTTTACTTCAGTGAAAAAATCGAATTTTGCAAATACTTCGTCAATTACTAAGTTTAAACAATTTTATAAAGAATTCAAATGTACTCAAAATTAAATTTGAGACAAATTGTCTTGAAAAAGTTTTTCGAAATTCCAACCGGAAGTAGGTCTTTTACTCTTATCGAAAATTAGTTTTTTGCGAATATCTCGCAAGTCATGCTTTCTAGGCAGGTACATTACGAGTATAAAAGTATTTATATTATAATTTTAAATATCTTTTGTATAAAAAAAATTCAAAATTCGGACCGGAAGTACCACTTTCACTCTTACCGAATAGCGATTTTTTGCAAACATGTCGTAAATTATGCATTCTATATATATTTATTAAGAGTACAAAAGTATTTAGAGTTGGATTTGCAATATTTTTTGTATACATGAAATTTCAAAATTCGGACCGGAAGTAATATCTTGCAAAATATGCATTCTATTGATATTGAATGGAAATACTTAGAATAGAATTTTGAATAATTCTTGTATATAAAAATTCTTAAAATTGTATAATTTGAAACGCTGATACGTATAAGAAAGTCGTGTGTTGGCCACACCTCATTATTTCTTTGATTTTACAGCCTTTTTCAAACAATATTATAAACTAATGTTTAAGGTCGAAAAGTGGGGGGGATGAAACTTGGCACACCCTGTACA
The DNA here is from genome assembly GCA_963170755.1 of Amphimallon solstitiale. Lineage (NCBI taxonomy): Eukaryota > Metazoa > Arthropoda > Insecta > Coleoptera > Scarabaeidae > Amphimallon > Amphimallon solstitiale. The sequence goes on along the minus strand of OY720676.1, from coordinate 167,115,140 downwards.
TCCTAAAATGTATCTAGTATTTTTAAAATATAATGATAAAACATTTGAAGCGTTTGGTACGCCATTATAGGAACGTGGCAAAATAATAAAGATATCGAGGAATCTTTTCATAAAAAGAGACTATGCCTAGTAATTTTTACAATAGATCCATTGCATGTGCCGTATGTATGATAACTACTTAATTTATTGAATGTGTTAATATTTTCTTTGTCATATAACAATAATTGATGTGCCTATGTAAATAAGTATTACGTATTTTCGGTAATTAATGCTTCTTTAGTAATAATAAAATGTGCGTGTTCTATATCACTGAGATATAACCCTATCCCAAAAACTTGTGTTAAACTTTGACGAAAGTTAGAGACAGTTTCACAATAAAAAGTGCAAGGTTAATCTGTTACTATTAAGGTGGTTTATGATAAAGGTAATGTACTGAGATTTATTTATGTTATAGCTAGTACCATAGCCATGATAACAAATATTCACCTGTTGATCAATAATAAAGCATTTTATTAGCAAAACATGGTTTATCGCACATAACCCGCATTACTTATGCCTTCCAAATGAAAATAAATTATCATTATCTGTAAACCGAATGTGGTAATCAATTCTATACATATTATGTGTTTGCCTATATATACATACATATGAAATTCAATTTTACACATATTAACAACTAGAATTAGGAAAAAAAAGTAAACATTTACGCCAAGGAAAGTTTATTTATGAAACAAATTCGAGGAAATAACGGCTATTCATTTATCTAATTAGTACTAATATATAGAAGATCTAATCCACATAATTCCAAAATAAATTAAATAATATGCATATAAACCGCAGAAAATATAACAATATTAAATACTAAATACATAAGTGGTAAACACCTCGGACATTGTTAATATAAATATTTACCGTGAACGGGGAATTTTGGATTTTTAATTGTATTTCAATCAAGTTTACAACAGTTGTAAATTAAGGAGATATTCTGTCTCTATGTGGTTGTCATATGAAATGATGCGCTAATTGTTTATGTACATAGTAGAAAATAATATTTGTGAATGTTAATTGTTTCTGAATTTGTTAGAATGGGATGCATATGCCGAAAAAGTAACACAGTTTATATATCTTAGAAAACACACGTCTCTTTAAAACGCCTGTTCTTCATGTTAATTTTAGTAATAATACTTCTGCGAAATTTGGCAAGTTTAAGTATTACGGAACCAAAATTTTCTCGCACTCCTTTCCATGTAAGTGAAGATTATAGCTGATATTTGTTCTGAGTTATAAAGTTATATATTTTGCTAAGGCATTTAATATTCTTGATCATAACTTATTTGTGCCTACTACTACTACTAATTTGAATGCCCCTTGTTACGTTTCTTACATACGCTATACTTGACAAATTATAGTATAGTATAGTATAGCTTTATTAATCCTTCAGACTACAGAGGTAGTATAGGACAAGTCATAAAATATATTTTAAGCATATGCTAGGTATAGCTAATACAAGTGTTAATCACATTTATACAATAAAATCAATTTAAAATCAATAAGAGAAAAACAAGAAAATGTGTGTGCTTAAAACCACACGGCAGAAGTGAAAACTTCATCAAGGCGAGGTTAATAATACGAAATCCAACTTTTTTTTTTCCGTTCTATATTACATTAGGGTCACCCAGCATCGACGAATTCAGTTGCTGAGATTTAGTGTGCTTCTTTTGACGATATTTCTTCACGCGCGCATTAAACAATTCCCTAACAGAAAAGAATTAAATGCTTATAAATTCGAATATAATGAGCAATTAAAGCAATGCTCTATTCTCAACGTTTCTGTTTTGCATTGGTATACAAATTATAGTAAATGCGTGTGGACGTTATTTAACACCCGGAATATACTGATAAGTTTCCGAGTCATCCATATCATTTTAATAAACATCCTAAAACTTACCTGAGCGCGAAATATTGTGTTATATTATTATAGAGATAATGTCTCATACACACACACAACAAATTTTTTGGTTAACCGTCCGCGAAGTTACCAATTAGTGAACGCAACACAGTCCGGGAAATACAATTTTGCGGTCGTTGCTATGGCAGCGGCCGCGATATATAATCGCGTGGGTGTACGGACAACTTTAAAGGGTTCCTTGACGGAGAGATTTTCCGATACGCTTCTGGGTCGGTTCGGACGCATGTATATATATATATATATATAAATAGACAATATGAATAATCGCTTACGAGTCCCGCGCTGTTATGATGCTAACGTGCCGACTTCTCACCCGTGCGGCTCGGGATCGAATCTGCTCGGGGACATGAATTTATTTATTCATTTAAATTTCTATGTAATTGAAATTAAACACCTCTATATGATATATTTCTCTCGTTCCCTTCGTCGACTCGAGCCGACTTCACCCGAACGAGCGTTACATAGGCGAGCGTGACGGCTCAGTCTTGTTCAGGGCCCACAATCAACGCAACGCGTCCAAAGAAGTTTACACTTCAAAAAGTCATTAATTAACACTATCACCCAAAAACTCAGCCAACGAGTAGTAGCATTTCTCTAGCATTAATCGTTTAATTGCTCGTCCAAAAGTATTTCCCGACTTAGATTTAAGATCTTCAGAAAGTTTATTGTAGGCTCTTACAGCTACATATCGAGGATTGTATTCGTAAAAAGTCTGCATCTAAGAAATTCCAAGACAGATGCATTGCGTGTGCTGTATGTATGGTAGTTACTTAATTTATTAAATGTCTTAATATTTTCTTTAGCATATAACAATAACTGCTGTATGTAAATACACGGTAGTGTCAATACCTTCATAGAAGTGAAATGCTCTTTGCAAGTTTCTGTACAACCGAGTCCCCTTATAGCGCGGATCGCGCGCTTCTGATCCTAAAGAGCCTATCAAAGTCAGGTGATGATCCCCAGTCTATAATACCGTATGATATTACCGAGTGCACGCGACCAAAATATAGCGTTAAAAGTATGTCGGCACTAACCTCTTTCCTGAGCCTTCTGAGCATGTGGCACAACGACGATAGTCTATTGCACAAGTCGTTAAAACCATCTACATTTGTAATCGACTGTGAATCCCAAAAACATAACAGTATCAACTTGAGTTATACTCTGGTCTTTATATCTTACTAGAATTGATCCATCTCTATCATGTAAGGTAGTTTTAAACTCCATAAATGTTGTTTTTCTCGAATTTATTATTATGTCGTTTTTTTGAGTGTAGTTCTTAATAATGTTCAATGTATTCTCAGCAGTCCTTGTTAAATTTGATTTTTTTGCAGTACTCACCAGCAATGTGACATCATCAGCATATAAAAAACCTTTACTCACATCAAGATCATTAACATGTAGCATAAACATCAAAGTCCTTGTGAAGTACCACAGGGCTTGAACTTAGGACCTCTTTAATTTTCAATATTTATCTTTAATTGCATGGTCGATGAATAATACGGAAAGATTAACTAAAATCCTATACCTAGCAGCGCGTGGGACAGCGTTCTCTAAGGGTGGGGCTATTCATGTCAGGTTTCCATTCTGTATAATTTGATACCAATGTATGGGCATTAAGAATAACTTTATCAGGCACTTTTGCTGCACAATACCGCGCACACTTATTTGATGTTCAGGGCAAGTAAGTTCTCGATCATACATTTTCTTTTCCAATGCTAGATGGATATTGATTTGATTATGTAAATATATAGGTTTAGAATACAAAATGTAATTTTTTTTGTTTACATTGCATATCACATTTGGTTAAATTAGGTTAAGTTACTAATAAGCACAAATGTTATTCTTTTCTGTAAACATTTTTTGTTTTTCAGTAAGATTTCATGTTATATCTTGATTCGTCCTAAACTGAAGTATATGTTGATGATCTGATACCTTGTTATATTTTTCTACAACTTGCACTAAGGAAGATCCAGAAGTGATTTTTGAAGTATTTGTCATTTAAGATGAGTAGTAATCTGCAAACAAGAGACACTAGATTTGGCAATAATTTATGAGTACTTGGGAGAAATTATAACAAACGCTATAAATAAGACAATATTAGGAAAAGAGGAGATAGAGGTGACGATGAAAACACGAGTCTATGAAGCAATAGTCGTAGCAAATCTATTATATGGAAGCGAATCGTGAGTGCCATTGAAAAAATGAGGTGTGGCCACCACACGACTTTCTTATACGTATGGAATTGTTACCTCCGGTCCCAATTTTGAAATTTCATTTATACAAACAATATTCCAAATCCAACTCTAAATACTTTTGTACGCTTCATAAATATATATAGAATGCATAATTTACGACATATTTGCAAAAAATCGTTATTCGGTAAGAGTAAAAGTGATACTTCCGGTCCGAATTTTGAAATATTTTCTATAAGTACAAAAAATATTGTAAATTAATGAATTCTTTATAAATTAGTCTAAACCACGGTCTAAACTTAGTAGTTGACGAAATATTGGCAAAATTCGATTTGTTCACTGAAGTAGACTACTACTTCCGGTCTGCCGATTTTACTGAAAATCTAATCAGTTCTCAGAAGGGAGATTATACTACTAAATACAAAATTTGGAATTGATATCTATAACGGTTTGACCGCTATCTTGGTCACTGAGAAACACACAGACACACAGATACACAGACACAGACACACAGACAGACACACATACATTTTTTAAAAACCACTTTTTCGGTATCAGGGGACATCAAAATTCAGAATTATTATTATTATTTATGTGAGTGGTATCTCTTAGAGTGTTGTTAGTTAACCTTTGGTCTAACAGCTAATTATCTAACATCGGTTTGCAAATTTGACGCCAGAGATTCATCAAATTTTATACTAACCTCAAATGGTCAAGAAAGCTGTGTTTGAGATTTGTTTTAGATTCGTAATTCATATAATATCACATTCCTGTGAATAATACTTAATTACTAATAACTTATTAAGCATGTCTAGTGATAATGATTTATGTATATCTTCAGTTGACACACAATATTCACAAGCAAAGTAAATTACTTTACAAAATAACAGCAAAATTTTACGGTGAGAGTCTTATAAATTTGAAGAACATACAATATGAGTAAAGGCATTGTTTTAATTTATACATGGACATGCTTGTTAAAATACCAGATTCTTACATTGAGGCGAGTTTAAGGTAGGTCCACACCACAAAAACGCACAGCAACATTTTGTTACTGGTTTCTATAACCTGTCTAAGGAAACAGAAACAAAAAAAATCACAGTAAACATTTTGTCTACGCCAAGGAAATTCATTGCAATCACAGTTTCATCAGAGAATAACGATCTAATAGAAGCAGCAGTATACTATGATTCTTTATTGCTTCATGTTCTAATTTAGCTTTCTTGAATTTACGTGGGGAACAATCAAGTAAACTACAACCGTTGAACAAGAGACAATACGCAGGGCAAGGACCTCGTGGCATTAGTGGAAATTACGACCAAACAACCACGCTCGGCTCACCCACCTAAGGAAAAGGAACACACTTTTAACGTTTTTGTCGCTTCGTCGCTTCTCAATGATCGGTATTCTTTAGTATCTTTGTGTTGCTGCAACTTGCAAGGGTTTGTCGACATCAGGGCAGTGTGTTTCAATATTCGGAAGCAATGTGCAGCAATTGTTATGATTTTGAGAAATTGGAGTAAATATTGGATTAGGCTTATTCTTTCTAACTTCTTCTACATGACCTCCTACTACATTGCTTGTTTCCATCCACAAATCATGTTTTCTGTAGTGATTTTTATACATTTTCCCCCGTGAATTCCACAAAAACTCAGCAATTCTGTATAATTCAACTATATTTATTATCTTATCTGCTGTTCACTTGGATAACATTTCTACCTTCTTTTTTATTAATTACAAATTAAATCAAGCACGACACAAATGTTTCGTAAGTTACAATGTGTCCACACTGCGTCTGAAAACAAAAATCTTTATGAATTCTTCTAAATTTCTTTTGTTATTAACCGGTAAATATGTAAGCAAGCATCCTGTAGGAATATCTGTATCTGCAACCATATGTGACATACAGAAAGAAATATTCCAAGAACAAGCAATATAAACACAATGTTCCTGACTGTGTATTCGGTGTGGACGTATTTTTATGTGATACAATTTGAAGTCATTCCAATTTCAAAATTACGAATATAATTTGGCACTAATTTCAGTCATAGAATAATATAAATTAAAATTAAATATGCAGTTTATTTGTTTGTATATTGGGTTGGTATTTCTATTTGTTTGGGGTTGATGTTAGAAGATTCTTCAATATGTTCTTATATATATAATATCTTCTATTCGACTCTTTAAGTTCATTCAACTTGCTTTTCACATACCTAACATTTTAGAAAAAAAGATGTGTAACAGTCTTGTGTATTCTTCCTTCATGACGAGCATTTCCTAATAATTCCTTAAATATAATACAAAGAACATATTCTGTCATGTTAAATTCATTAACTCCGTTAATAGTATAAACAAATACTTCATTAGGTTTTATTTAGAAAACTGCTTGAAACAATTGTCTTTTCTTCACATGAATATTAAATACCTCTCGTATGCTGGACATTTATAATAAACACCTGGTGCTATATTTACTTATTAACACCATTATGGTATCTCGAATTTTACATTAGCCTACTCGTCTTAAACTCACGCTCGCACATACCACCAGTATTCAGTTTTAAAATATTTGTTTTCAGAAGCGTGCAGGTGCCGGCCACCACATGCGGTACCCAACGATGTTCTACGGGTGCGACTAATATTTTAATTTTTTTTTCAATAAATGTTTCTTCTTATATAGATTAATTGACTTCTTTATTGCGTAGCCATAATTTTAGCTATTTCAAGTTCCAAGTATACGTTTATAGGTCTACTGACTGGAGCTTCAATACAACTGGACAGCTGCCTGTCTGGCTTTTTAAATGCTCAATGTCCACTAGTGTTTACCATATATTATATAGACGACAGTTCATTATTTAGTTTTCAATAAGTCTTGAAGGTAATTCTTTTATTATAGACAGTTAAGCATATATATATATATATTCGGTATTCTAAAGGAAGTTAATCACCTTTAACATTATATCGTATTTCTCAATAAAAAGTTATAACAAAAAGTTTTAGAACGAAAAACAATTAAACAACAACAATCTAGCAATGTAAATTTGTTATTGAAACCAGACGTTTTTGATGAACGTCAACTTTCAGCTTTAATAATATTGAGGCGTTGTATATTATATTAAAAAAATATTCTTTAGAGTAAAACAAGTATATTTAATTATAGTATTAGTAAGACAGAGAATGTTTAGAATGAAGCATACTTTTTTCTGTTTTGATTCTTTTGAAAAGGAACATATTTGGCAGTAGTCGGCCACTTACACGTCGGTAGTCGGCCAATGGTACACCAGTTGTGGGCATAGTCAATTTTCACCAGATTAGTATAAACTTTTTGTGACCTAATATTAATCATTTCGTTTTGTTTTGTTTTTTTGTTTTTTCAATGAAATTGAGTAAGTAAATGAGTAAAATCACTAAATAAAAGATAAATGTATATTTTCCGCTAAATAAATAAGTGTACAAAACCAAAAACAAATTATAAGGTAACAAAAAAACGCTAAATCCCTTATAGTCATATAAATAAAAAAAAAATATTTTCTGATTCACAAGAAACAGAAATGAACTCTTCAGGAAAAAAATTAATAGCTATATATCTAAATCTGTCATGGTAATTGTAAATGCAAAAATTCAATACTTATGCTTTTTAAATTATTCATCGTCAGTAGAAATCGCAGGAGAAATCTTGATTTTTAACATCTTCATATGACTGTCCTACAAGCTTAGTACAATTTAAATGAGGCTACCTTGGGGAAGTATCACATCCAACATTTTCGTCACCTTCTTCTTCGGCATCCCTGTACAATTCTTCAAGTTTTTCGAAATTCCTATCGGAATTAGATTTTTGTATTAAGAGGTTTATTTTATTAAGAAGAATACAGAATTTAGAGCTTAACTTGGAGCAACTTTTATATACACATTTAGTAACACATATAAGTGTATAAGAAAGTCGTGTGGTGTCCACACCTATTTTTTTGCATATGTCGATGTAAGAATCGATTATATCTCAGTCTTCAAAGTCAAGGTAAAAGTATTTTTGTACTCGCTTATCAAAACCTGCCATTTCACGATTCGATTTGCGTGCGTAAAAAGTCACTTTAAACACGAGTGCGTAAAAGTAAAGTTGGTACTTCCTAGAACTTGATTAATTTAGTGACATTTTTAAATTCATAAATCCCTAACCTTAATAATATGCTACCCAGTTCGTTGTTTTTCTATGAAAATAAAAGGAAATGAATAGAAATTGTTATATTTGGAAGGTATGTAATTCAATGTCAGAACAGCAACAAATATTATATAAATTACCATTATTCATTCTTTTCAGAAATTGAAACGGAACAATTATTAAAATTTTGATTGGGCAATTTTGACAACCAGAGATTGATACCCCAAGGATTAACTGGTTTGTTTGAATTGATCTTGATTGCGAAGGTAGAGTAACGTTGATTGTATTATTACATATATCTTGTATTTCAGATGACGAACAAGTTGCAGGTGGAGTCGATATCTCTAACGGGGTCATTGTTCTAGCCAATTGAATTCTACTATGCAGAGAATTTTCGATATATCCTTCTGCAACCGTAGATGATTTCCATCCACCATGCCTTTTAATTAAAGCAAGTCACCTCCTTGCGGTTTGCCAACAATGTCGCTGAACTCCTTCGGAAACAGTGATCTGTGAAGTTACTTGCGCTATCAAGCTGAAGGTACTCAGCTATTCGCATTGGAATTTTGCCAATTGTATTAAGACCACAGGTGAACAAACACACTTGCCAGTGCGATATGTTAAAAAGAATCGCTGCTGGCTGTCCGGTGTTAAATTTGCATATTGCCGAATTAATCCATTCGCATCCATTCCTCGGGCTTAATGATTGCAAATGTACGGCTGTTACCTGTTTTAGTTTCTGGAATTGTTACGATAATTAAATTCGATTTAAATTCTATGTCTCGCAATGACATTTTGCAAAGTTCTTCACGTCGACACGCTCCAGAAATACCCAATATTAATACAGCCTATAAATACATATAGTGTAGTATGGAATTTAAATATATGGAAATGACTTTACCTTCATTAGTAGGAACAAAGAATTTGGTGCTTCAACAATAAATTTAGTAATTTGTTCTTCGGTTAATACTGCTGATTTTTTAGGCTGATGTTGCTTCGTTATCTGTTTTAAATACGCTATGAGTTTTGCATATTTAGATATATCCGTATTATCATATATTATTAAGCATGATTTTAACATAGAATAAGTGGACCATAATGATTTATTTAATTGTAAATTTTGAAAATAAACTAATAAACAATTTTCGGAGTATTTTTGTATATTTTTAGATCTAGCCCAAGTTACGAATTTAGTATAAGTGTTTTTGTATACGTTTTTTGATTTTATGGGTAATAAATTATCCACTGCAATATTGGCAGCTTCGCGAATTTCAGGCGGTGTACATTGCATTTCATTATCAGAATTCATGTTGTTGGTGAGGTTTTTATTTTGTACGGAATTTTTTGAATTTGATAATTTTAAATTAAATGTCACTTCAAATAATCAATACTGCCAACTCAAATTTTTTTTATTAATATCAAGAGATTAGTAGTGTGTCATAAACGATAACGTATTTAACAATATGTATTATTATTATAGTTCTCATACAAAAAATATTGTACAAACTTCGTGCGTGAAACATTTCGTGAATGAGTGACCAGTTTATGGACACGCACTTGGTTCGTAAATAACTAATTCATGTTTGTGCGCGCGCATATACTATCGGTTCAGTTGGGCTCGCTTGTTCGTTCCTGTACCGACTTACGTTTATACATGCGCAATTGTGTGTGTTGCTAATTATTTTGTTTTAAATTCAATTTTCTGTAAATTAATACCTATATATTTCACTTTTTAGTTATTTAGTTGGTTATTAACTAATAATAGCTAAAACAGTATTATTTAGCCTTTCATAAACAATTATTACTTTATTGAATAAACATTTTAGTTAATGCTGGATCCTGTTTATAAGAAATTGATTTTGTTTATTCTGTTATTCTTACGCCTGCATTGAAATTTAAATACAATATCTTATTATATATAATTCTTTTACACTTGTCGGCCTTGCTCTGTGGCTTGTGGTATTCTGGAGTTGTGTCTTCACCACCTTGTTATCTTCTGTTCTCTCTCTATTTGATAGTTCATCATTTCAATCGTTCCTATTGTCGATATTGAGAATAAGGATTTGCTTCTCCCTAAAACTCCCAGAAACTTATATTTGTGTTAATTATTATTATATGTGATATAATACCAAATATCATAAAGAGTAAATAAGTTATGAAACTAAATCAAATATCTCCATCCTCTAAATTTGTCATTAACCTATATCATATCAGTCCCAGCATACATTACTTTATCAAAATTTAAATAACACTAATAGTTTTATAAAGGGTGATAAAATTATCTGTATTCAACCACATTACTTATGTTACAAGTTATATATTCGATCACAAAAACAATATGGGTTATGACATTTGCACTACCTTTATAAAGTAATATTCTTCAAAGGCTGTCAGACGCCATGCTATAACTTGTGCTCAAATTAAAACAGTTATAAAATAAATGGAGAATTTCATATTTTTTTAGTCCTTAATAATTATACTACGGCGATTTATGTACAGGGCAATCCAAATTAAGTGTTCACCATTGGTAACTTTGTTATTATTAAAGATACAAGATTGTTTAAATTAGCAAACTTGTAGTACTTTTAACGCTCTTTAAGATGGAAGAATAAAAAAAAAACAAATGAGCAACGCGTTTTCGAGTTTTGCCGAAAAATATTTTTTTTTCAAATGGAAACCCCTGTATATTATATCATTTTCTGCTAGAACTTTAATTTTTAAACAAAAAATCTTATAAGAAATTTTTTACTGGGATTAAAAATACTTGAGTTGTAATAAATACACAAAAACAGCTAAGTCAAGTGCATTTCTATGTATCTATGAAAACGACGATAAGTCTTTCTATCAAACGTCAAATATTAGTACAGTTTTATTAGTTTTTCACTCATAAGTTTCATTGTGCTAGTTATTAATTTGACAAAAAAATTATTTTTACCCATTCAGAAAAGTGTGATATGTTAGAATCTTATTTAGTGTGCAGAAAATACTCTAGGAGGGCAAAAGAACACTACGCTGAATTATATCCACTCCGAACACAACCACATGAGCAATATTTTCTGAGACTTTACCGAAAATTTAGAGGCAATGAGAGTGTTTTTGCCAAAACAAGGACAAAAAGGACTTTTATAAAAAGCGAGGCCACGGAAATTGCAGTTATCGCATATTTTGAGGCCAACCGTGAGAATTCCATACTAGATATTGTCAATGAATCTGATGTGAGTCGCGGTACTGTGCATAGGATTCTGAAGAAACACAAATTCATTCCTTATAAGTACAAACCAGTTCAGGTTTTTTTGCCAGGGGATCCAGAGAGAAGAATGTTTTTTTGCACTGGTATCTTAACTTTTGTCGCCAAAATGTAAACAACTTTCGTTATATTTTATGGACCGATGAATCAAATTTCTCAAATTCTGGAATGTACAATAAAAAAAATCATCATTACTGGTCAAAGGAAAATCTTCTTTTAGTAAATCCAAGACGTCCACAAGTCCGTTTCAGTTTTAATGTTTGGTGCGGTTTAATCGGTTCATGGATTGTTGGTCCTTTCTTTTATGAGGGCACTCTAACTGGTGAAAGGTACATAGAATTTTTGACTGAAATTTTGAATAATTTCTTAGACGATCTGGATCTCATAAGTAGACAGAATCTGCATTTTCAGCAGGATGGCGCCCCTGCGCACAACTACAGAGGTACTCATCAACTTCTAAATACTATTTTTAACACTTCATGGATAGGAACAAATGGTTCTATTCAGTGGCCTCCCCGATCGCCAGATTTAACGCCGCTTGATTTTTTTTATGGGGTTATTTAAAGAACCAGATTTATAAGCAAAGGTACGAAAACGTAAACGCCCTAAAGATTACAGTTAGTGAAAAGATAAACCAAATAGATGGTAGGACCATACTGAAAGCAGTTCGAGAAGTTCGGAAGCGTGTACAAAAATGTATTGAACTACAAGGTGGTATTTTTGAACATCTTCTATGAAAAAATCAGTGATTTTTATTTTCTTTTAATGATAAGTTTATGTATAAAATAAAGTTTATAAAACTAATTTAGCTGTTTTCGTTTATTCATTATAACTCAAGTATTTTTAATCCCAGTAAAAAATTTCTTATAAGATTTTTTGTTTAAAAATTAAAGTTCTAGCAGAAAATGATATAATATATACAGGGGTTTCCATTTGAAACAAAAATATTTTTCGGCAAAACTCGAAAACGCGTTGCTCATTTGTTTTTTTTATTCTTCCATCTTAAAGAGCGTTAAAAGTACTACAAGTTTGCTAATTTAAACAATCTTGTATCTTTAATAATAACAAAGTTACCAATGGTGAACACTTAATTTGGATTGCCTGTATATACATATACATATACATTATTAAGGAGATCACTTCAAGAATATTTTCTATATAATTATTTTGTGTAGACGATTTTGCCTGCAGTAATATATCATAAAGTAGATGTTTGGATATTTACATGTAATATTGCATATGTATACTTAATATATGTAAAAACAGCATTGTAAAAAAAGAGTCTAGTAGAATATATTCTATAAATATATTCATCATGCAACATTAGAATTATTGTTCTAGGGTAAAACAACAAATACTTTTATACCTAAATTTTATTTACATAAAATTACCTTTTCTAATAGGCTATCAAAGAAAGTAAGTGGCAAAGTAAAATTAATAAGTAGATTAATTTTCATTAGTTCAGGAATAGTTAAAAATAATTATAATGTTTTTTCTATTGGTCGACTTTGTGGTAAGGTAGGGTTTTGTAAGCGGCCTTTCCCGCGTATGATAGATTAAAGTCATTGAGATGGCGGACTGAATAACAATCTGCTTGTTAGAAAATCAGTACCTCTCTTGCTCCCTGCAAATATTGTGAGTAAAAAGTGCTCCATTATTGTGTAAGCTCACCTCGACGTTGATGTACAACGAACGCATTTTTGTTGAATCTCTCAATCCAACGATTCGAACTTATTCGCCGAAGCTTGACCATTCACTTCGAAAGTTGGGCGTAATGCTCGTCTAGCAAAAAAATTAACGAATGAAATTCAAATTCATTACCCAAGAGGGGTGAGACACGGTGTAGTACTTAACCCATTATTGGTTATACTTCATTGGAATAAAGAAATCAAAACCTGTTTCGCATAGGATTATACTGTGTAGTAACTTGTGTTAATGTTTTATAATTTCTTCTTCTACATCATCTTATTAGCATTGTTATTATTAAATTTCTATTATTGATCAGACATTTTTAAAATGCTACCCAATTTGGAGTAAAAGTAATAAATATGATTATTGGTGCCAATTCTAAGTACGAGGATGATTTGATGGAAGGCTAGACATGGTGAACCTGTCACTGTTTGTTTACGAAAAAATTGGTGTCAATTATTTTCAAGTAGGCTATGCGTTTACAAAACGATATTTAAATTTTCAATGTCGTTGAAAGTTTCAATTTGACTGATACAACTGTTTCAAGAAGACGTGTTCAGTGAATGTTGTTAGATGGAATAAATCGCTATTTGTGTTGTAATTCAGTAATTGTTTTTTAAGAAGATGAACACAATGGAGATTTTAATGGATACGAAAAGGAACTTCCTGGATAATCTAAAGATATTATCATCAGAAATGGTTGAAGAAAATTATGGTGCTGGTTACGTGACCGAAGAGTGGAAGTGCAGAAGATTGTCAAGACGGTAGGCATATCTACTGAGTTTGTTCGTAGTTTACATCACATTTTGCATATGAAATTGGGCATGTCTCCGACAGCTGAGTGCGTGTTTTCTGAAAGCAGATCAAAAATTGCCAACGACTATTTGAGGCTCTTCAGCATCAATTCAACCCACCTGCTTTGTTGCGGTACGCTAAAAAGGTAACGGCAATATCTTTTGAGGTCTTATCGGCCACATTACAAATGACCAAACTAGAAACAGAAACATATATGCTGATCTTTTGGACAAAATTAAAATTATGAATATCGAAAAAGACCCGAGTGAAAGTTCTATTTCATCATGACAATGGGCCGTCATACAGCAGTGGAATTATTCGAAAAAAAGTGGAAAAATTACGATCCGAAATTACCTACATGCCCTATTTACTTCTATCCTTTTTAGGCTTTCCATTTATTGTGAGATAAAACAAACAAACGTTGTTTGTTTTATTTACAATGAAAATGGATTTAAATCAACTAAAGACCATCTCAATCCAAGGTTTCCATTTATTCCCAAAACTCAAGCTGGTTCGTCACGCTGGACAGGAATTCAAGACGGACGAAGTAGTTATTGCAGAGGTAGAACATTATTTCGACAACCTCGATGCTACACATTATAAAATTGGTATGTTGGTACTCCAGCACTAAATGTATTAACTAATTTTATTCCACATTTTCAACATATTTCTTTAGCACAAAGCGATGTTAACACAGCATTTGCCTCTATATTCCACATTCTAGAGTATCTATTATATTAGGAATATATAAATCTCTTCATATAATACTTATGAGTTTTATTTTCACTTAAAAATCAAACAAAAACACTTTGAGTAACGTGGGACCAGTGCACGCACACTGAAAAAATAAAATTTGCAAATGACACTTGATGTCTTTTGTGTGAGTCAAATGACCATTGAAGACGAGAAGAACATGACACTCTTTTATTGCTCTAGAAAAGTCTATACATTTCTCACACACAATGAAGAACTCTTTGGTCATCCGGCCTGATGAGTGATCCTCATTTCAACTTCTTAATGTAGTGCATTTAGAAAAATTTTATTGGTGTGACCCAAAAATGTCTGGTACATTTTTTCTTCTGTTGCGAATTTGAAATGGTCTTCGATGGAGATCTTAACACTGAATTTGCGCACTGTTCAAATTACCCCTTTAGCAGCCATCGCGCATTATTTCCTTTTTTTCAATCGCTCTAATTATCCTACATCAACCAAACTGGAGTCGTTGGACTCGTCAAGATTGGCTCTTTGATCAAGTTCATATCAAAGTAAACTCTCCGATGTACTGGAAAAAAGTTATCAGCGTCCAAAGTTGATAGTACTTCGCCCAGTTTCTCCGCCCGTAGCTTTTTTTCCAGTGCATCTGAGATGCCCATAAATACTAAACTATTATTAGTTAGAAAACCATCGCCACGCGAGTATTGGAGACTTCAAAATAGCAAGCGCAACATTGGGCATGGATTGACGGGTGGAAAATCAATTGATCGGGATGATTTTTTTAAATACTGGAAATTAAATCTATACTCCATTCAGTCTAAGAATAAAGTAGATGGCGCTACAATATGAGCACAGTTTACACACGATGAACTTTGTATTTTGAAAACAAGTAAAACATATGTTTACTGTCAGATGGATAGCAGGGATATACATATCTGATATCATTATATTTTGACATTTACGTACATTTTTATACAAGTTGGTAACTCATTCCTCAAGAAAAAGGAATGCACATGTCGTCTAATTGTACTTTTTTGTGCTTCATCCAATTTATTGTAAGTATGACGATAATTTCTTTTTCTTGGAGGAGAAATTGGAACTCCATATAATTCCATTTCTTTAATAATGCAGTACATTGTATTCCTATTAATACCCACTTCCTCTGCTGTTTGATTGACTGCAGCTGTTTTAGACATATTGTTTTTATCCTTAATGTACACATTATAAGCCATTTGCCTTTGTCCAGATCTTATGTGTTTCCCTTTACGATTTTTTGAAGGACCTGGTAAAAGTGCTTCCGCCATACTATAGAATATTAGCGATTACGAAAAGAAAGTTAACGAAATTGATAAAATACCTTAACAAATGAATATTTCACTTGCGAGTTCTAAGAAGAACTATTTTTTAAGAATATTAACAACAAATAACTATGTAAAATACGGAAATCGACAAAATCTTTGAACAAAACTGTCAGTAAACAAATTTTTGACAGAACGAGCTAAATGCGATTATTTTGCCGGTGTAAATGCACACTCGATTTCAACCAATCACAAACGTTTATTTTAAGCCCTATCTTTCCCAATGCTTTATTCTTAGACTGAATGGAGTAAATACTATAGTATTGATGGGCGTCTCAATGCACTGGAAAAAAGCTACCGGCGGGGAAGCTGAGCGAAGGTTTTTTGGACGAAGTACTTTCAACTTTGGACACTAACTTTTTTCCAGTACATTGGAGAGTTTACTTTGAAATGAATTTAATCAAAGAGTAAATCTTGACGAGTCCAATGACTCCAGTTTGGTTGCCGTAGGATAATTAGAACGCGGGATCTGATCGATTAAACAAATAATCCAAAATGGCGGTGAAAGGGGTAGTTTGAACAGTGCGCAATTTTAGGGTTAAGGTCTCCATTGGAGACCGTTTCGAAAACGCAACAAAAGAAAAAAATATATCCGAAATTTATGGGTCGATTACCAAATGCACTTTACTATGTTGGATATAAATCAAGCTCAAATTCTAGTTTCTTTTTTATTCTTGGAAAGATAAGCATATGTACATAAATAATCCTACTGCAGACATGCATAAATCTGCAATGGCCGTTTCACCTCGTTCTGCAAAAGCTAGTGCGTCTATATCTCGCTTTAAAGGCGAACTTTTAGGATTTACTGAAAAGCCGCTTTTATCGTACTTAAATATGTTATCACAAGCGAGTTTGTACTTATCAATATTTTGAGTAAGCAGAGAAAAGAATTGCAAAACCGCTACTTTGTTAAATCCCATTGCTCTTGCAAACGATTTGCTTTCTGGAGTTCGAATGCTCAATGTAGCATACCATGCAAGAAATTCTTTAAGCTAATCTTGATCTGCCGCTGTTAATTTTAAATCTTTGGTTTAGACCATTTCGCTCAGCTAATTGGTAAGCTGATGATTTCAAGTCTGGCATCCTAGGGCCAAAAATCTACTTTCCTTGGATTTTAAGTAAGTTACCAACTTATTCTCTTGTTCAGGAGTAAAAACCTTATTAAATTTTTCTGCCCCAATCAGAGATGTTTTTGATGGTTTTGTAACAAATTGCAAGAAGTCTTTTAATCCATCTGAACACTTGTGTGTGGATGAGCAGTTAGTCCCATTCCGAGGCAAGGCTCCATTTCGGGTTTACAGGAAGAGTAAGCCGGACAAGTACGGCTTAAAAATTTGGGCACTGGCTGATTGTAGTTCGGCATATACAGCGAATATGCAACCTTATTTAGGTAAGTTTTTCCATGAAAAAATGTAGATTTTTATTACAGAATAATAATTTTAGGCAAAGTAGGAAACAAACCGGTGAAAGGCCAAGGACAAAGGGTAGTGATGGACCTGGTAAACCATTTATCTTCAGGATATGGAATAACTACTGATAAGTTTTTTACCAGTATTGAGATAAGCATATGTACATAAATAGAGAAAAGAATTGCAAAACGGATACTTTGTTAAATCCCATTGCTCTCGTAAACGATTTGCTTTCTGGAGTTCGAATGCTCAATGTAGCATACCATGCAAGAAATTCTTCAAGCTAATCTTGACCTGCCGCTGTTAATTTTAAATCTTTGGTTTAGACCATTTCGCTCAGCTAATTGGTAAGCTGATGATTTCATGTCTGGCATCCTAGGGCCAAAAATCTACTTTCCATGGATTTTAAGTAAGTTACCAACTTATTCTCTTGTTCAGGAGTAAAAACATTATTAAATTTTTCTTGTGATTTATCTTTTTCACCTATATTTTCAAAGAAAATTTTGGTACGTTAAACTGCTAAGACGCTTTTAAAAATTCCACTTTACGCGAAATAATAATTTCTCACCATCTGAAATCGTAAAGAAATGTGGTTTAGAGTCTTGTAAGAAATAATATGCTGAGGTTGAACGGAATAATACCATTTGGTGTGTGCACTATTAAGCAGAATAGAAAAATGATAATATTTAGTCAGTATTTAACAATTTAGTGTAATTCCTCGCTTGTATGAACATTTTCTCATGTCAATTTTTTTTTGTCTATCAACTGTACAAATAGTGTTCTAGGTATAAACAATATTATTAAAGATTCTTAGAACTAACTGATTTATTTCTTTTCTGTTTTAATTGCCTTAGGATAATATGGGTTAATGTTAAAAGGGAATATAAAATATAATAATAAACGTTTTCGTAATTCAAGTGTCTTATTTCATGTACCGCTTTTTGTCAAATTATATCCGCGTAGACATTGTTGGCGATATGTTCTCACACATATTCCGCAGTTCAATAATTTTATTTAACAATGCATGAACTTCTTCGTAATGTTTATGATTGTACCCGTATACATTCATCATTGCCTATATAAAAATGTGTAGAAATAAAACGAAGGTTAGTTTATTAGCCTAGAAATACCATTCTGCCTTTTGCTCGCGATATTTCATATTTTATTAGCTAAGTGACAGGTAGCCCGCGGTGCTAATAAAATTGTTTACAAAACAATATTTTATTTGAACAAATTAGCTTCGGTTCGTATTTTTTTGTGCACACTCAGAATCAACTATTAATAATTTACTAATTTATGATAGATTAGACATTTTGATAACTACGTTACACATACGTATTTTTATTGTGCATAATAAACTGTAAACAAGTTCATTCGAATTTAAAGAATAAATATTAATTGTCTCTATCATAATAACTTACATTCACGCAATCAGTGCATGCATGAAACAATTTCTAGTTAGTATGAAAATAATGTAAAATTGAACGGACACATAACGGAGGTCCGTAGTGAGAGTCGATACCGCTTAATGAGAGAATTTGTTTTTAGGGTTCGAAGCTCTTAAATATAAAATAAAAACACAACTGTTTAATTTAAAAATTATATTGTAAAAGGTTTTCCAACGGCGACATAACATTTTTGTATTTAAATAAAACAAAGATTAATTGAGATATCGGGCTAAAATTTATTCCAGGTATAGTACATATGCTAGATTTAAGTATGGAACTATGTTGCTCATATGACCACTGCAAGCACGTTTGCAGGCATTTGCAGCGATCGATTCTTTGGAGCCAACTTACCACCACTCTTCCACACATATCAGCTGGAGCGTTGGCAGTTTTGTTCCAGAGCTCCACCAACGTTGTCGGCTTGTTGACATAAACCAACGGCTTAACGTAACCCCATAAAAAAATCCAACGGCGTTAAACTGCATGAACCAGATGACCATTCGGCCGGACCATTTCTCGATATTACACGATTACCGAACGTCCCCTTTAATAGATCAATTGTTTTACTAACTGTGTGGCATGTGGCACCATCTCGTTGGAACCACACATCACTGATGTCAAGTTCATCCAATTCTGGTCAAAAATAGTCTTCCAATATGGCACGTTAGCCAACTCCATTGACTGTAACATGGGGATCGCTTTCATCCACAAAAAATACGATCCAATCCCACCTCTGGAATGAAATCCACACCACACGATCCCTTTTTGTGGCTGCAATGGAGTCTCTTGAAGCACGTATTGGTTTGTTGCTATCGAATGACGCATATTTTGAGATTATTTTTTTCAGAATTTTCTTCCAACTTTTGCAGAGCCCAATTGGAAAGGTTTCGGCGCTTCAAATTATCAAGAGCCTTCACTTCTTGAGTTAGTTTGATTTTGTAGGGATTATTACGCAAAATTCGCCACTGAGTGGACTTACGGATGCGATATTTTCGGTACTATGACGGCACAGGATCTTTGACGGCATAGGAACTTTGACGGCACAGGAATTTTGACGGCACAGGAATATTCAAAGATAATATAACGAGATCTTGACAAATAGTCGACTATTTCAATGTGATCAATTTTTCGAGTGTGCGCTACGGTCAATTTGACGAGACCAAAATTGGCATTAATAATTTGACTAGAGCACGAGAGCTTTAGCTCGAGGGCTTTAGTCTTTAATTATTAATGCCAATTTTGGTTAAGTCAAATTAGGAGGCACACGAGAAAAATTGAAACAATGTAATAGTCGACTACTTATCAAGCTCGAGCTATATTTGTTAAGATTATTTCCGAAACATCGCTAAATCTCTTTTTGTCGGACATTTTCATCTATTTGACACGTATGCCACTTAATGAAAAAATACATACTTGATTTGTTACCTACATTTGAATAGTCGATTTGTAATAGTCGCTGATATCAAGAACCGGTACCGTTCATTGGTTAATTTCAACTTCAGTTTTGATTGTGATTGGACAAAATTTAAATTTGACAGGTGAAGGAAATAATCAAAGATAATATAACGAGATCTTGACAAATAGTCGACTATTTCATTGTGATCAATTTTTCGAGTGTGCGCTACGGTCAATTTGACGAGACCAAAATTGGCATTAATAATTTGACTAGAGCACGAGAGCTTTAGCTCGAGGGCTTTAGTCTTTAATTATTAATGCCAATTTTGGTTAAGTCAAATTAGGAGGCACACGAGAAAAATTGAAATAATGTAATAGTCGACTACTTATCAAGCTCGAGCTATATTTGTTAAGATTATTTCCGAAACATCGCTAAATCTCTTTTTGTCGGACATTTTCATCTATTTGACACGTTTGCCACTTAATGAAAAAATACATACTTGACTTGTTACCTACATTTGAATAGTCGATTTGTAATAGTCGCTGATATTAAGAACCGGTACCGTTCATTGGTTAATTTCAACTTCAGTTTTGATTGTGATTTGACAAAATTTAAATTTGACAGGTGAAGGAAATAATCACTTATAATTACACGAGAGCTTTCTTTTTTTCGGATAAATTTGCACTTTTTAACGAAAATTTTTGTTGCTAGGTAACTGTACGAAACAAATTGCCTGATAAAACGACGAGTCCGAAGGACGAGTCGTTTTATCGAAGAGGCAATTTGTCGAGTTCAGTTACCATTTAGCAACTAAATTTGAGTTTAAAAATGGAAAATTTTTTCGGAAATAAAAAGGAAGCTCGAATATAATTCGGTAAGATAATTTACTAAATGTGTAAACAACTACTGAAAAATTTATTACATAGTAATCATACTATTTAAAAATACAGTCATAAAAACACAGTTCTTATATATTTTGTGAAGATTACTTACAATTAGTTTGTAAATTTTGTCATAACAACACTTCACAACGAACACTATGATGATAAAGTAAGCAAATGTATGTCGGATCAACCAAAGATAGTACGCAAAGCTTACGGTTGCGTCGACTTTGACATTTCATTTTGACAGTGGGTTCGTTGAGTTTATGACATAACGAGGAAACAAAAGTTGTTGTCAGGCCAACCAAAGGTAAACAACTTTTTTGCCGATATAAAAGTTAAAGTAAACTTTTATCGCTGTCAAAATGACAAAACAATTCTGACTTATGGGTTTTTTACACGTGCATTACATTATCAATTGTATATACATATGTTAACTCGAATTTATTCACTATAGCACGCACAGCCTGTCTGGTAGAACGATCATTACGACCAAAAATTGGAATAAGCGCTCTTAAAGTTGTGACCACCGACTCAGAATTTCGGTAATAATTTTTAATAATTTCCAAACGTTGCTCGTTCACCATAATAAAAATGTAAACCCTGAATGACGTTTTGACATTGACAAATAACAAGAAAAAAACAAGGATGCGTTTATATTTAAAAACAAAATTGTTATGCGTTTATTGAAAAATACATTACACACAACATATGTTTCACCACACTGTGGCTTCATCAGGTGGATAAAGACACTGTTTTGCATTTAGCATCTACTTCTGAACTATAGATAAAGTTAAACCAAATACCTTTTATTAATAGCACATACCTAATATGCAATGTAATATATTGAATTGTGCAATTATTGTTCCCAGAATGATCAGTATATACATACATTATACATTACAAAAGCGGCCATATTTTTTTTTACGACAAACGAATTCACGCAGAGAAAAACGCATAAAACTCCAACTTAATTGTCGTATTACATTTCATCGTATTCAAATTTGAAACATGCTTTATTCAATTGCAAACAATGAATATTCTCGCTTGGCTACATCCGAGACCTCATCTAACCCGACCGAACTGATGACACAAAACTTGTGATATTCAAATTAACGAAACTCGAACGGTAATATTCTACCAGGTTACACATAGCTCGAGTGTCACCTCTGTGGTTTCTCCTACAGAAATTTCAAATGCCTTCGTAAAGGGTCTCTCTACAGTATACATGATAAAAACTAGTTCAACCGCGCAAGAAAGGTGATGTATATGTACAATTTTAGACATGCGGATACCCACAAACATGATATTTTCATTAGAACCTTAACGTTAACAGAAAATACATTTAAATGAAATTTAATGTCAAATGTGGGGTTATAAAAAGAAAAATCAGGCATCTTAAATTTGTAATTATTAACTCTTGCCATGCCATTTTTTGAAACTTTGAATTCATAGGACGTTTATTACAGAAGTAATAACTAGTTGTGTCAATTAATTAATTCCTAAAAAGAACACGTTTGCAGACATTTATTGGTCGGTTTATTTAATAAACAGAACTTACCATTAGATTGCGTCAAAACATATCAAAATATTGTACATTCTTTCGGAATCACTCTCCATCAGACAGAATTAATGGTACATACTTGAAAACAAAGTAAGAAGCATTTTACGTGGGTATAATGTTGTAGAGCGGATCCATGCATACTTGGTTACTTCGAAATCCTGTTAGCGTTGTACAAGTTGATGTTACCCTTCAAGGAAACATGTAGGAAGCTTTCCTTTGCAAGATATCACGAGAAAAGTGTATTATTTATGACTTTATTTTTTTCTCAATTTTGTCCTGCTTTTCGGGAGTATAAGCCTACTAAATTCTGCTAAATATACGAGAAGAGTTTTTTATGTTATCTACCTACGTACTTATGAAAACAGTATACTATCGTGACAATTTTCTTAAATGACGTTTCTGTGACATTTTATAGTGTGATCTCGAAGTTTGGTTCGAATCGCTTAACATTTATTACTTTTATATTCGTTTAAAGAAGAGAAAATGGGTGAATTGAAACTTGAACATAGAAGTGTCATGAAATTTGTATCAAAAGAAGGCGGTATCGAGAGACTGGTGAGAGTAGGCATTTCAAATGGGGCAGAAAATCTATTTACAATGACTTAAACTGTGGAAGGCCTCTAGAAGCAAGAACTGGAGAAATCATCAACAAAGTGTAAGATTTGATATTGACTGACCGACCAGTAAAAAATTCAGTTATAGCTAGAGAAATAGAAATATCAAAAGTTCTCTAAAGTTCTGCACGAAAATTTGTGAATGAGCAGTGTTTAGGCATGATGCATTCTCAGGCTGCCCAATGCTGAACAAAAATTATGTAGACTACAAGTTTGTGAAGTGGATTTGACTCTTTTATATCAAGATGAAGACTTCTTAAATGGAATTGTAAATGGGTCTGAAAATTGGGTACACCATTAGGATCCTCCCACGAAACTAGAGTCCATGCTCTCCACTTCCCAAGAAAGCAAAAACGCAATTTTCTACGGGAAAAGTGATGGCTACAGTTTTCTGGGATGCGGAGGGGATTCTCTTAATTGAGTATATGGCAGAAGAAACTACAATAACGGGCAATATCTACCAATACACAATTAAGAAATTTAACACCGCTATACGCGGAAAGAGACCCCACAATTATGCTTAGAAAAGTCTGCTTCTGCACGACAACTGCAGGGTGCATATGGCATATTTTTCCGAAACTCAAAAAACACTTGAGAGGGCATCGATTTTTATAGCATGAAGACGTGGAAAACGCTATAGGATCGTATTTTGTGGCATTACCAAACAATATTTGCGTTATTAAAGAAACGTTGGAATAAGTGCTTTAGAGTTAATGGTTCTTACATAAAAAAAATTTTTGCTGTTTTCTAGTCCGTTTCATTCATAGCTAGGTAGATAACATAAGTTTGAACATGAAAACCAGGCGCCTTATAAGAGAAAATGGAATGTAATTGAACTAAACCGGAATGATTCTAAAGAAAATGGAAAGTAATTGAACTAAAAAGAAAAATAACAAATTAATTTCGTAAAGCCACATTTCTCCATAATCGTTCATTGATTTCATACCATATAAGACTCGGTCTCACTAATGGCTATCGAGCCCCTGGGCTCTGTGGGGATCAGCGCCTATCTTACAGTCCATATTTGGGACCGAGTGAGTATTATGCCTGTGGCCACCATACGACTTTCAGAAACGTATGAGCGTTTCAAACTATACAATTTTAGAAATTTTTTTTTACAAAAATTATTCAAAATCTTATTCTAAGTACTTCCATTCTCTTAATAAATCGCTATCGAATGTATACTTTACAAGATATTCGAAAAAAAAGTGCTGCTCCCTTAGAGTAAAAGTGTTACTTCCAATCCGAATTTTGAAATTTCATATATCGACAAATATTGCAAATGCCGCTCTAAATATTTTTGTACTCTTGATAAATATAGGTAGAATGCATAATTTACGACATATTTGCAAAAAATCGATATTCAGTAAGAGTAAAAGTGGTACTTCCGGTCCGAATTTTGAAACTTTTTTTATAGAAAAGGTGTTTAAAATTAAGTTGTGAATACACTTATACTCGTAACGTACTTGTCTAAAAATCATGACTTGCGAAATATTCGCAAAAAACTGATTTTTGATAGGAGTAAAGGACCTACTTCCGGTAGGAATTTCGAAAAACTGTTTAACAGAAATTTTTCTCAATTTTAATTTTAAGTACATATGAATTGTTTATAAATTTGTTTAAACTTAGTAGTTGACGAAATATTGGAAAAATTCGATTTTTTCACTGAAGTAAACTTCTATGCGATAAAAGTGTTTTACTTCCCGTCCAAATCTTGACTTTTTTATACAAATTTGTTCCAAATCAGCTCTAAATGCTTCAGTAGTTTTTGTACTTGTAGTTAATCTATATAGAAAGCATAATTTGCGAAATATGGGCAAAAAAGTGTTTGTAAACTGAATGGTTGATGAGATATTGTTTTTACTTTCTTATACGAAAATTTTCGACCTCGATATTTTTGCAGATGTCCACGTTTTGAAGTCCTCTGATACCGGAAAAATGGTTTTTAAAAAATGTCTGTATGTCTGTCTGTCTCTGTGTGTATGCCTGTGTGTGACCACGATAGCGGTCAAACCGCTGTAGATGTCAATTTCAAATTTTGTATTTACGTGTATAATCTCCCTCTTGAGATCTGAATAGTTTCTCAATACAATCGGTTGACCGGAAGTAGTAGTTTACTTCAGTAAAAAAAATTGAATTTTGCCAATATTTCGTCAATTACTAAGTTTATACAAATTTATAAGGAATTCGAATGTACTCAAATTTAAATTTCAGAAGAATTTTATTAAAAAAGTTTTTCGAAATTCCTAGCTGAAATAGGCCTTTTACTCTTATCGAAAATCAGTTTTTTGCTAATATTTCGCAAGCTGTGCTTTTTAGACGGGTACGTTACGAATATAAAAGTATTTAGAACTTAATTTTCAAAACCTTTTGTATAAAAAAAATTTCAAAATTCGGACCGGAAATAACACTTTTATTCTTATCGAATAATAATTTTTTGCAAATATGTTTTAAATTATGCATTTTATATATATTTGTCAAGAGAACAAAAGTATTTAGAGCTGGATTTGCAATGTTTTTTGTATACATGAAATTTCAAAATTCGGACCAGAAGTATCACTTTTACCCTTAGCAAGTAGCACTTTTTTTCGAATATCTTGCAAAACATGCCTTCTATAGAAATTTATTAAGGGATTAGAAGTACTTAGAATAGGATTTTGAATAGTTTTTGTATAAAAAAATCAGAAAATTCTATAATTTGAAACGCTGATACGTATAAGAAAGTAGTGTGGTGGCCACATTTCATTTTTTCCCCTGAATTAAGCTACATACAAGTCTACATTCCTAAGTATGAAGTTCGATATTTATACATTTTACCGTTTGTTCGCTAACGTTGCCACACACACACGAGAGAGAGAGCGAGAGAGAGAGAGAGGGAGAGAGAGAGAAAGACATTTTGTAAAAACCAATTTTTCGATATCAGGAGACTTCAAAACTTGGATATCTGCAAAAATCTCAAGCTCGAAAATTTTTGTCATCACAATATTTCCTACATAGGTATATTAAATCAAGTGCGCTGAGAGTAGTCTATTCTGTTAGGATGAATACATGGAAGAAGCGGTGGAGCAAGTTTTTGAAGTTATATTAAAAGTACTTTTTGAAGGCGTAGCCATCATGAAGAAAGTATGTATAAATGTATGACAGTTAAAGGATCATATATTTAAGAATAAAATATTATTTTTCGCCAAACTGATTTCCTTTATAGCTAAGTATGATAGATAATACAAAAATCTCTTTACGTAGCCATAATTTAATAGTTTTTAATATAACTTATAATATAATAGCTTTATAATTCGCAAAGGTAATATAAAATTACCTCAAACGTAGAATATATGAGAATGGGGTTTAATACAGAACAATGAGGAATTATCACATGTACTGGCACATACCTAATCGTAATTTACTTTCGTAATTTATTAACTGTTCGATAGCAATATTCATAAATGCCCCTGCTATAAACTTCGCATGCAGTACTTTAATGGGAGTCGCAATCAACAGTTATAACACTTTAAACACAGAGATTGTGTACCAAGTCGATTTAACGATGCGAAATCTTCGACTCTTAAAACTTGATAGCCATAGGGAAGAATCATCTAGAAACCTGTAAGTCTGCAAAAAAAAAACTGTCTAGCGCTTGTTATACAACTGCGCAATTTATACGGAGAGGTATATCTTCTAGTATAAACCTGGGACGTGGTGTATTCGTATTCCTACTTGACTTATAAACACTCGTGCTTTAGGGCAAATCGGAGGAGACGCAAATTGTGATTTTATTTTACAATAAGGAGTAATTAGATTAACGTTTAAGTATCGTCATCGTCAATCACACGGTAAGTTTGAACTCGTGAGTTTGCTAGGAGCGTTTGTATGAACAGCTTCGCATATATGTAATTGAAACTGTGTTTAGATAATATTTTATTGAGATTGTTATTACAGTATTACACACACGATTTAATTTGATGTGTACGTGTGTATTCCTCTATCAATAAAAATTGAAGAAAAAGCTCTTATTCAAAATATAGTGTTACGATAATGATTTGACGGAAAGTGAACCATATGAAATAGGTACTTGCATTACGGTATGTTTTTTTCCATTTATCAAAATATCCCATTTAACATAAACATTCTTAGCATTAGCGGCGCTGGAGTGCTATTATACCAGTTTTCTATTCGTCAGCATCCTCGTCTGGCTTGAATTTTAATCCGGCGAGAAATAGCTTGGGCTTTTGGAATAACTGAAGTCATAATGTAAAAGCACTTTATTTTGAGTCATTGCCGGTCCTCTATCGGGAATGGCGATCTTCACTTTGTCCAGAAGCAGTGGCGGCTGGTGAGTACGTTTTGGCGGTGCACGTACATACATAGACAAGACTTATTCGTTTATTACGGTGATATACTAGGCACCTGGGAGTATATCAGCGATAATCAATGGTTTCGGATCTCGTGAGTTCTGTCCCTCTTCCGGTGTCCCGCAAGGATCCAATCTAGGACCACTACTTTTTAATTTATTTCTAAACGATTTGCTTGGATCCTTGTCGTGTCCTGTACTTGCGTATGCCGATCACCTCAAAATCTACAATCCTATAAAATCTGTCGATGATCTTTCCTGTCTTCAGCAAGACTTATATACTTTGTCTAACTGGTGTTCCAGGTACAAATGCTGTTTTATATCATTTACACGTAAAGTAGGCCATCATAATTCTACTTACTTCATAGATGGTGTTCTGTTGGAAAGGGTAGACGTTTTCCGAGATCTTGGGGTCCTTTTTGATAGCAGATTAAGTTTTGCCAACCATATTAATTATGTTTGTGCATCAGCCTCAAGATATTTGGGTTTTATTATGCGTTCGTCTAGATTGTTTAGCAACCCACTAGTTTTGAAGACGTTATATTGATTTTTGTTTTAGCAAGAAACAGCATTTAATAGGGCTACCCTGAAGATGGCAAACGTAATGTCCGCCAAAACGTCGACTGCTCAGAATCGAAACGATGGAAACAGCACAAATAACATATCAAACTATACTCGATCGTTAAGAATTACACCGTCATGATATAGATAATATGATCAAATTTTATGAAACAAATATAAAATAGATTTTCTAAACAAACAGAGCAATAAAGTCATTTATATATATGAATGGCCAAACCAAAAAATAAAAAAGGTAATTAATAACATTACTATCTAAGGGGGGAACCTCGAGATATCCTTCTATGGTATAAAAGCATGATTCGGTCAATATCGTTGTTACATTTTTGTTGAACTGGTTGTTAGTAATGATTTTTATATTTTTCGGGGGACAATTATATAATTTTTTGCCCACTTCCTGTTGTGTAACACTCGAGCGATGCTATGGGATTGCTAACGCATTTGCATTTCGCCTGCCATACCTAAGAACTTTGCAGGAATAAATATATGCAGCAACGTAAGTATTATTTCACTCTTAAAATGTTCCCGGCAAGATTAATTATATGTTAACCCACAAGAAATTCTAATTGCCTTTTATGTAGAATTGGAACATCCTTCATCCTAGCAGATAATCCCTATACGAGAATTTCATAGGTAGCTACATTGCAGATGTTTGCATATTAGGTACTTTTTGCCATTTGGTGCGTGGGAATTTTTTTTCTTCTCGCCAAAAGGCCTTATTCTTCTGCATAGTGCTTCTATATGAATATTACAGTTCAGCCGGTTGTCGCCGTTTATACATAGGAAACTTTCTTATCTCTTCAGTTGATTTGAAGGTAATTATTTGTGTTTTCTCTTGGTTTAACGTGAGTTTATTATCCGTGAACCAAGTTTCTGCTTCCTCTATTGTTATCTTCAGTACAGTTTCGGTTCTCTTACCCCGTACAAGAATCGAGGTATGATTTGCTTATATGATTGTTTTGCAATGCATAATGCTGGCTGGCAGATCACTTCAATGGATACATCCGAGAATCCATTCTGCCACCATACCATTTGTTTCCTGTTGTCCAAGTAAGATGTTAATAGGTCGTAACTAACCCTCTCAGTCCATATTGCCAAAGTTTAGTCAGTAGAGTCTCATATGGGAAGCAGTCGAATGCTTTGCCGAGATCGCAAGTTACCATTTTAGCTTGTTCTGCTTCGTCTTTCGCTTCAAGGATTGTTTCTACCATATCTAGTATTGCTGTCAATTTCGATCTTCCTACACGAAAACCGTGTTGGGATTAGGTAAATAGACGGTGTTTTTCTAGAGACTACGATTCAATTCTTTCTTACAATTTCAAAGACCTTGGATAATGCTGGTAGCACTAAAATAGGTCTGTAATTATTCGGAATCCATTCAGCCCTTTTCTTCTGCACAGGTACTACTTTGGCCAATTTTAGCTCGTCTGGAAGGTTACTAGGTACATAAATGAATTCATAACATACAGCTACTGTGTGATCATATATATCCATATTTTTTATAATAAAATTCTCAATTTCTTTAGGGCATTAATTACCTCGCTTTCTTATGTGTCTGAAAGATACCAGAACTCTGGTACGGTTTTTTTCGACACCTACGCGTAGCATGTGTACCATATTAAAATCATTGTTCTTACTCACATATCTGCCACAGTATTTCTAATTATCGCAAAAAAAAAAACACTTCGTTCATTTGTGGGTCTCTGTGCATTAAGTAAGATGTATTCATTCTGTATGGTATCTACACAGCTTCCTGCTTATTTGCAGACCTCATTATATAATGATGATTACATGTTCTTTTTGCATTAGCTATTAGACTCTGGTGTTCTGTTTTATGAGCTTTGTTCATGTGTAGGATATGAGGTAATTTTGTAGCAGTAAGTATTGTATTTAGTGCATTATTTCTGGTAACTTGTACCTCCTTAGTATACCAGTTTGCTTTATTCGTTCTACTGACCTTTTCTTTGCCTTTTAGGAAAATACCAAATATACATATTTAATAGTACATAGTAAAATTGTGCGTACATATTTTGTAGGTTTCTGTCATCTAAGTGCCATGTTAAGTGGATCTTGTGAAGGTAAATATTTTGTTTATTTATTTCTGGTACCTTGATTTGTTTTATTTGTAATGTACCTTTCTGCGGGCATGCTAATTAATTAACTCAAAAATTAACACCTTAATTAATATCGATATCAATCAATGGGTCAATTTACGAGAATGCATGTAGGCGCCTTGTTCACTCTTAACTGCTACTTCCACGCTTATTGTAATAGTGCTTAATTAATACCAATGCTTTGTGTGAGAAAGAAGAATATACATCGAGCTCTGCAGGTGCTTCTTATCGGAACAAAAAAAGGCGTAGGTCTAATAGCCCTTACTAATTATTATCTAGAGAATTTTATATATATTTAAAATAAAAGTCAACAAGGTGAAACGCTATTCAATTTATTTATTTACACTAGTTTAAAATGAAATATAAAATGAAATTAAGCCAATTGCAGAAATACATAAATAGTAAATTAAGATGTATATTTTAGAATTCACATGTATTATATTACAACGTAAACAAAAGAAATTACAGCAGTTTTAATATGAATAATCATCATACTGAAGTGCGATATGCAATAAATCTCTGGCGGCTTTCTGTCGATATATGTATATATGTATGTTCGGTAAAATGATTTCGCGGAGTGTTAATGTTGGCTTCTAAAGAAGAAATTTATACTTGATATACGTAAAAATAACGGACTTTAGGGAAAATGAAAAAACATATATAGGACAGATGTGACAAATGATATCGTGAGTGCACATACCTTTTGGTCGGGGGGTACGGGAATTATCTATACAATGACGAGTGCGTCTTCGCAGATAATTGCGGAAAGCCGGAATGGAATTAATCACTTGTAACCGTGTGTGCACGTTACAAATAATTAGAAAATCGGAAAAGGGATTTTCTCGTGGGTGAGTGCACCACGAGTCGACCATTTATTCCTTGAGGTGTCAGGGATAAATGACAATTTTGCATATAAAATTATTCGTTATACAGGCTTTCGCGTGTACAAATAATACTTTAAAATAGTATTTCTAACAAAATACACGCCATGATCACGTGCAACTGCATACATTAAATAGATTGAACACCTACGTCACAGGAATAGATATGTTTACGGTCACATATACAATCGCAAAGCCATTATCCTTTAAAATGATATGTAATATATATTTACATATGATTAATTTTTTTTTAATTGCGGAGACTGCGTTTGTACAAAAATATCGAATCTCTTAAGCTAAAATCAACGTTATTGCGTGATATATAATATTACGATATTTTTGTACAGTGACGGACGAAAGTTCGTTAAATATTTTATTTTTATTTATCTTATTTTCCATCTCAATCATTTTAATTTGCGTTTTGTAATCCAACAAATGGGTCTTTAGTAACTTAGCACTGTGCGTTTTCCTTCATGACCATTTCCAGACCAAACCTCATATTTTTTTTTCTTTTATAAAGTGGCCAAATTTACATCATTCGTTTTAATTATGTATTCTTAATAAATTGTTTGTTGTTGATATTGAAATGTCTAGCAATGTTTTTGACGTAAAGCCGACTTTTTTTCTTCTTAGAAAAAGCAACATATATATTTTTTTACACACGATTTTTAATGATTTTTCACGGTTCCTCGATCTTATTTCGTCAATACCAGGGTATATACACAGGTATTTAGTGTGCATCGTATTGTTAAATACCACGAACTGGCGTACACCATTACTCATAAATTTCGTTTTTACCTAATTTCGCGGAATTTTATGCAAAATGCAGATACTAATGGCCCGACATGCATGCACCTGTTTACGGTCATCCGAGCGGACGGACTTGTTCGTCGCCGCTAACGTCGCCGCCGCCGCGATCCGTTTTTTTTAAATTATTGAGTTGCATTTTTGGGGCCACCGACGGGAATAATATATTTTTGTTTGTCCGTGTGTCCGATGGTAACTCGATACCTTTGAAATATTACCAAGTCTCCTGTGAAAGGCCGCTCGCTGTCCGTCGATCGTAAGTTTATCGATGTAGAATAAATTCGTGAATTATATTTTTCGGTTGTTATTGTTTTTGCATCTGGCGCGATGCAAGCGAGGCAGCTAAAGAGCGAACAGGCGACCAAGCAAACAGGGCGGTACGGCCGAGTATGTATTTAAATTCGCCGACGGATTTTTCTTTTGTTTCTGTTAGTTTTTTCCAACTGGACGCGTTTTTTCTCTCTATTTTCGACATTTAATTAGGAGTTGAATAAATTTTATACGTTCATAATATATAAGATCTTTCCACGTAAGAGGAGATCGCTTATCGATTTTTAGAACGTACATACATATATTATGTATATCAGATGACAAGGTCAATGTAAAATATCAAACCCAATCTATAGGTTATTGTTTCATTTGACTTAAATATACTTCATGTACCCATATAGGTACGAGCCCCGTCCCGTTTCAATTGGCACACCTCTAAAATTTTTAGTAAGTAACATTTTAGAAGAAGAAATCCTGTTCATAAATATTTTAAAGGTTTTTTATTTTTCATCAAGCCTTTTTGCCAACAATTAAAAACTAGTTTACAACTTATTTCGAAAAAAAAATCAATAATAATAATAATTATATATAAATAAACTTCAGATGAACAACCAATGACAAACATTAACGAAACTACCATTGCGTTACATCGCCTTTAGCTTTGATAACGGCATGGATTCTCCTGGGCATTGTATTTACAAGTTCTTGGCAATCTTGTGCCGTTAATCCATGCCATATTTCTCGAAGCCTGGTTTTCAATTCCCCCACTGATCTTGCAGGAGCTGCGCGCAAGGCCTTTTTCATTTGATGCCATAGAGTCTCTATGGGCGATAGGTCAGGGCTGCTTGAGACCCATTTTAACAATGGAATATTATTGTCCTTAAACCATTTTAATGCTGTTTTTAACGTATGCCACGCAGCCACGTCCTGATGGAATATAAAATCATCCCCCGAATTCAAAGTTTCTTCCATCGTGGGTAACAAACATTCCTTAAGAATGGTTAAATATTTATCGGTATTGACAATACCATCTATAACATATAACTGCCCGACATCTTTTGCCAACATCGACCCCCACACCATAACGGATGCCGGAAATTTAACTTTTCGTTTCAGACAATCTGGATGAAATGTCTCATGTCTTTCACGGAGGAATCGACTCCGACTGTCACCTATACAGACTTCAAATCGAGACTCATCACTCCAATGTATTTTGTTCCACTGTTTCATGTCCCAATTACTATGGTCCCTGGCCCATTTCAATCTATTTTTCTTCTGTGTTGAGGTCAATAAAGGTTTTTCTTTAGCCTAGAGAAAAAGATATTTAACAAAACAAAAAAAAGTGTCACCTTGTACGACCTAAATCCAAGTTTCTTAGCTTCTCTGTGACATGTGAATCTTGATACACGTGTTCCTACAGCATCACTCCATAGTACACTCAACTGGCTATAATTGGCACGCCTATTTTGATTTATTATTCGTTTCAAAGCTCTTCTGTCATTATCAGTGAGTTTGCTTTTCTTTCTTTGTATTACGGGGTTTTGGGGTCACTGAACTGTTTTTCTTGTAATATTTTATTACATTTCTAACACTGTACCTTAATATATCCAACAATTTTCCAATTTCAGAATATGAATTCCCTTCATTCGATAGTTTTACAATTATTGACCTAATTTTTTCATCAATTGCTTTACCTCTTGCCAATGTTTATTTAATTACAATAACTACAGCGTATAATAATAATATTTACTGCCCACAATATAACCTAACGATGAATTAATGGAAGTTTTGACATATCTTTCATAGCTACCTCGATTTTTACCAATTTTTATGTATTAAGAATACATGAACAAATCAGACACAAATGGTTAACTGGTGAATTTTGTTTTTATCTAATATATTTTATTTGAAGTACATATTTAACATATATTGTCCATCGTTTAAGAGCGTTATCCTTTTATTTTTCATTTAAAAAAATTGATAGTAACCGTTTTTCATACATGTTTTGAGTAAAATTTAAAATTTTAGTAGGTGTGCCAATTGAAACGGGACGGGGCTCGTATAGCGGCTAATTTTGCGAATAAACAACGCAAAATATCAATGTCTAGCATTTATTCTAACAATACCTAACAGGATCATCAGTATAGCTAGACGATAATCAGTAAACAGCCATTCTATGCAGGATCGTGGAATAGGGGAGAAGAGGAGAAAATAAAAGTACAAAATTATATATTTTTTTCAATATATTCTCCTGCAACCCCAATATTTTTTCAGATCTTTCAATTTGCTTCTGTGTGCCTTCATAAAAAAATGTTTTATCTTTGTCTGAAGAATACGCTAAAATCCGTCCTTTTATTTCTTTTTCGCCCGTAAATTTCTTACCACACAGCTCTTTTTACATTTGGGGAACAGGTAAAAAATCGACAGAAGCCAGGTCTGGACATTAGAGTGATTTAAAATATTGAATCCCACTTTATGAAGGCAGCCAACGCAACACGATTATTGTGAACGGGAGCATTGTCGTGCAGGAGCAAGAGCAAGAATACTTTCCATCAATTTTGTTTTTCTCTTTTCTTTGTTGACTCCTTTTAACCGCTCCGGTATTGAAGCGTAGTATTCGCCAATTATGGGGATGCCTTTATATTTGTAATTAAATAAGAGGATTTTTCCTTAAAGTTCTTTGGTGTTGGTGTGATTTTCTTGCGCCTCTGCATGGAGTCTTGTTTGGGCTCAGGTTCATAATGATGAAGCCAAATTTCATCAGCCGTAACAATTCGACTGAGTGCCTTTATTAAACCAAAAACCTAGGAAAGCATTCGTGACACCCATTTTGCGCTGACTTTAGTCGTGCCAAGATGAACATGAAGAACTTTAAAAATATTTGTATCAGATACTCTAGTCATTCCTGCGAGTCTTCTTTACCAGCGCATGTCCCATTATTAATTTTTCGACTTCTTTTAAAAGTTTCTGGAATGGTCACTTCGATAGGCTGCTCCGGCCGTGGGTAGTCTTCAATTGATTCTTTAGTATGCTTAAAGCGACTGTGTCACTTAAAAGCTATAGTTTTTTCCGGGCAAGAATCCCCAAACATCTCTTCCAGTATGGTTTGAAAAGACTTTCCTAGTTTTGTAAGAATCTTGATAACGTTGCAATAATCGATTTTGTCTATATTTCACACTTTCTTCCCGATTAAGTTACTTGACCGACGATAGTTTAAATACTACTGACGAGATTGTGTTAAAACTTTATATTTGAATTTGAATTTATTGAAAGCTTACCTCTTACAATTACATTGGTCTTACATCTCTATTAATCTTATTATAAGTTCATTCTAATTACTATACTAGATGGGTTATTTTGGATGCAAAATGGATTTTAAACTAATAAACTATGTTATACTAATAAAAAAGTCACTGAACACGTTACGACAAAAAGAGCTCTCGCACTACCATACATACCAGCGATGCACATACCGCGTCCCGCGGGCCGCATGCGACCCACTGTCGATATTTATGCAGCCCGCCAACGAATTTTCAAAATTGTTCGGAAAACTACAAAAGTAGGTAAAAATCCAACCAAATCAATGTTTCTTAACTTTTTATTTTATTCTAACTGTTGTAATTGTTTGTAAGATATGCATCTTTAAGTACCTACTACTTTCTTTTTCAGGTTTACTACGTAGGACAGGTATGCTCCTCGTTCCAAGCATATTGTTACGAGACTAGAATATGTCGAACCAACTACATTACTCGACGATTCGCGAAACACGTCGGTATTATTCCCGAACAAAGTGGAAGGTTCCCGATGTTAAGTAACTCGTATAAATACAACGCATAGTCCGCTATCGGGACAGTTAATTTTTAACTACTGACAAGAGAACGTTATATTGTTTGAATTGTAATCTATGAAGAATAAATATTTCCTCCTTAGAACTTGGCATCTACCTACGTAACAATATAATATCAATTTTGATATGGATAAACCAGGTCCCAGTCAAAAACGTAGTCGTAAGCTTGAAGATGAAAATCGACAATTTCAAGACATTTGGACCGAAAAATACTTTTTTGTTTCATCGCATAACAAAATTGTCTGTTTAATATGCAAGAGTAGTGTTTCTATTCCGAAGGAATATAATGTGCAAAGGCATTATGAACCCCAGCATACTTTTACCAAATTAACCGGCGAAAATCGAACGCACAAAATTTCCACTTTACAACGGGAACTAATAGGCCAGCAAGCTATGTTTACAACACCAATTCAAGATGCTGAAACAGCTACTGAAGTTAGCTTTGAAATATCTTGAATAATAGCGAAAACTTGTTGGCCTTTTAAAGATGGTGAGTTTGTTAAGCAGTGTTTAGATATCGCCGCAAAAAAAATGTGTCCGAAAGATGCAAAGAAGTTTGAGAAAGTTTAATTAAATCGGATGACTGTTCAAAGAAGAATTACCACATTAGCAGCTAATATAGAAGAGCAATTAGCTACGAAATTAAAAAGTTTTGGGTATTTTTCTATAGCACTCGACGAATCTACAGATATAACTTTCACTGCTCAACTCTTAATATTTTTACGAGGTGTAACGCAAAGTTTTGAAGTGAGTGAAGAACTGATTGGTATGAGTTCTTTGACAAGTCAAACCAGGGGAGTGACATGCTCAAAGCTCTTCTGGACAAATGTTCTATAATGGATTTGGATTTAACGAAATTATCTGGTATTACGACTGACGGAGCACCTTCAATGGTTGGTAATAAATCTGGGATAATTACTATGTTAAAAGAGTATTTACAAAATAAAAACATAGATACCAAGGAATTAATGGAGTTTCACTACATTATGCATCAAGAGGCCCTCTGTTCAAAATTATTTGAATTTGAAAATGTGATGAAAGTTGTAGTACCTACTGTAAACTTTATAAAATCACGACGTCTCAATCACCGACAATTCAAACAATTCCTCGAGGATATTGAAAGCATATATGGTGATCTCCTGTTTTCACTAAAGTAAGATGGCTAAGTCGTGGGTTGACACTAGAGCGGTTTCTTAACTTTATTGAAGAAATCAAAATATTTCTGGCGGAAAAGAAAAAGGACGTCCCCGAACTCGACAACCCTGATTGGCTGTGTGACTTAGCGTTTCTTGTAGACATCACAAATCATTTGAATGTCTTAAATACGCGACTCCAAGGCAAAAATCAATTGATTTCGCAGTTATACTCTCATGTTTCGTCCTTTCAATGCATATTGAGTCTTTTCAGGACACAAATGAATTCGGCCAATTTCAGCCATTTTCCGAACTACAAAAAAATTATGGAGAAATTCAATAAAACTGATGTCAATTTCGCTTATGTTGAAAAAATTGATATTTTGATACAAGCTTTTCATGATCGTTTTGTAGACTTCAAAAAAGTTGAACCTGTATTGGACATTTTCAGCAATCCTTTCAACATTTCATCCGAAAATGCACCGGAATCAATACAGCTGCAAAAAAAATAGACATGCAAAATGATGATAATTTACGAAACAAGTTTAATGAAGGTAATTTACTCAACTTTTACCGTTCCGTTGACAAAACCGCTTATAAAGAGTTGCGAATAAATGCATTGAAATGCGCAAGCTTATTTGGATTGACGTATATTTGTGAGCAAACGTTTTCAGTGATGAAACTTAACAAATCAAAAAATCGAAACCGTCTGGCAAATGAAAATCTGGAAGCAATTTTACGTGTGGCGACAAGTACCTACTGTGGAGCCAAACATAAACAAAATTGTTAGGTCAATGCAATGTCATGCATCAAAATAATAATACATGAAATAAACGGTTACATAATTACAACAAACATTTTTGAATGTTCTTTTATTTTTATCATTTGTAGTAATTCATACTATTTAAAAATAAAAATATTTATATCGATAAGTATTCTTTGTAGTGGCCCGTCCTTGGTTTATAATTTGCCCGAGTGGCCCCTGTTCCCTATAAGTCTGTGCATCCCTGATCTATACTATCCATCTATGTCATTCCGCGATCTTAAAAACGCTCCCTTGTATGTATGAAGTAAGAGTGATACCTAGCGGATTCCTAGCACTTTATCGATTGATCTATGTTTATGGTCAACATATCGCAAGTTATTGTAAATGCAGCTGATGATATTTTGTCTTAACACATCAACTCTACTTTTTTTTATAATTATTCTTAATTAAATCATGTATCTGATGTTTTGTTCACTGTTAGTTAAAACGAACCTACGTTTGATGATTTGATTACTAGTCTACTAGTTCGTGATGAAAGGTCTTTTTTTTTGCAAAACCTCTAACTATATTATCCAAATCTTTTCATCAGAACTGCAGGTTTTCCTAGTTGACGCCATGCAAGAATTAGTCAAAAGGGACGATCAAACGAAAGTAGAAAATTATCGACCAATATAATCTATGATATGTAACTTTGCCAAAGTATTTGAAAACGTAATTGATTCCTCGATATTTTTAATAAGTTGATGCTTCCATTTCAACAAGGCTTCACGAGAGGTCGATCAATAGTTCGGTACATCAGAAGCATAAGGGTCCAAGTCCACTTTTTAACAAAAATGAACGAACTGCACTGCTGTCATCAGAAAATTATTTTTTATTAGTATTCTATAAAAAAGTCCAAAAAATGCGTTAGCTTCATTAATAGATTTTTTTTTACGGAACCATGTCCCATTGTTTTCCAAGGCATAAGGATCTAAGTCCATCTTGCATTTAAACATTTCGAGAATTGCAGCAGAACATTTTTTTAGTTGTGATTAAATTTTAATTTCACATTAAAATGGTATTTCGCCAATGTAATATAAAAAACAAAGGTGCTTTAAAGCTGCATTCATATTTATTTAATTTAAATTTCATATTAAACAGGCATGATATAGGTATTATTTTAATAAAATGAGACAGGACCTCGATCTGGAAAAATAAATTTTTAATACCTTAGTTTGTCTTTGTCATGTTTATACAATAATTTTATTCAAATTAAACTGAATAGTGTCATACAGCCTTAATTTCTCATTAACATGAACATTTCTTTGAAATTTGATTTTGAGGTTATACATAATATCCAAGTCGGCGTAGGTGTATTTATGATGACAGCTGAAATCTCTGTAAACGTCACATTCTTTCAAATTTACGTTAATGTTGTTTGTGTTATAAAATGTTGTCAAGATCTTCTAATATTGAAACAAATAGCGGAAACTCTGCAGCAGAATGGAAATTAGTAGACTATTCTGATTCTGATAGTGACAATTTTCAAATTAATAACCAACAAGAATTGGAATATTCAAATGGTTTAGAAGTCGAAAATGATGAAAATAATAGTAGCGAAAACATTACAAGTACCTCAAATAACAAAGGGAAAAAGCGAAAGAAAAATGTACATTTATGGAAAAGGTCAATTGCAAAATATGGAAGACTTAAGGGTGAAAGTTATGTATCTGCAGCTTCTAAAACAACTGTAAGTGCGAGAAGTTTGAAGAAGCCTTGCAACTGCAAAATGAAATGCCGTGAAAAAATTACAAACAACGAAAGAAGTCGAATTCACAAATATTTTTGGGAAAAAACGTCATGGGACCAAAGGAGGCAATATGTGGCAATGCTGGTTGACGTGAAATCTACACAAAGAAAAAGACCCAGAACTGGTGTTCGTGAAGGAATAAGAAACAGCAGCAGAATTTTCCACCTGTGTGTGAACAATAAAAAAATAAAAGTTTGTAAGAAGATGTTTCTTAATACATTGTCAATAAGTGGAAAATTTTTACACGTCACACTGCACAAAGTCGCTAGTTCTGCAGGAAATATGGTTGCTCCTGACCAACGAGGGAGGCATACCCCGGCCAATAAAACGAAGCCCGAAATCATCCAATCAATTAAGGATCATATCTTAAAATTTCCTACTTATGAAAATCATTATTCAAGGGAAAAATCTAAAAAGACCTATTTAGGCCCTGAGCTAAATATAAACAAAATGTACCAAATGTATCTAAAAGACTGTGAAGAGAATGGTATAGATAAAGCTGAGCGTGGAAAAGAATGGTTATATAGAAAAATATTCAACGAAGAATACAATATGAGTTTTCATCTTCCGTATAACGACACATGCGATGATTGTGACTATTTCACAATTAAAATTAAGGAAAATAATGATCCAGAAAAGCAAATTAAAATAAAAGAAGAAAAAGAAAAGCATTTAGAAGAGGCGACGCAACGATATAAGCAAAAAAGTGAAGACAAGATACGTGGAAAAGAAAATAAAGAAAAAGAGAATGTGATTACAATGGATATGCAGAAATGTCTTCCAGTTCCATCACTAACCAATGATAAATCTTTTTACCTCAGAAAATTGTGGGTTCTGAATGAAACCATTCATAATGATACTATTGGCAAATCATATGCCATGATGTGGGATGAGACTAAAGGTGGTAGAGGCAGCAATGAAGTTGGTTCTTGCATTTTAAAATGGGCTACAGAACACCTTCAACCAGAAACGGAAATTTTGACCATTTGGTCGGACAACTGCACTGGACAAAATAGAAACATGGGCATTGTGTTAACCTATTCGTGGATGTTAAAAAAATTTCCACATTTAAAGGAAATCAATCATAAATTTCTATTGAAAGGCCACACTCATATGGAGGTAGACGCTGTCCATTCGGTAATTGAAAGGACAAAAAAGCGTTTCAGTAACTTTGAAATTGTGATACCAAGAGACTGGGAGCATTTAGTACGGACATGTCGAATTAAAAATCCAATTCACGTTCATTCAATGCAAGTGCCGGATTTCAAGGATTTTAGTGTACTCTGTAAATCCACTTCTTCGCCTTTTGTGATAAGAAAAATTAATGTGAATGGTGAAAATTTTCAAATCTCCAAAGCAGTTTGGCTACAAGTCAGATCTGATTCTCTCGGAACTTTGTTTTATAAGACGTCTTTTAGTGATCTCGATTTTAAAGAACTGAACATCCGCAGAAAAAGAAGACAAGAGCTATCTTTTCCTGAAGATTTACCTCCTGCAAGAGATGCACTACGACCGATAAATTCATTAAAATATAACAATTTGCAAACCTTGCTTCAATGGATACCAGCTGAGTACCACCGTTATTATCAAACTCTTCCCCATAGTGCAGCAGTTACAATGGCTCCAGATGAAGAAATTATTTTCAACTAGCACCTCGACTAGCACTGAATTATTTCAAGTATTTCATATTATTTCAATATTTCAATATTAATATTATGTAATAAAGATATTGTTTGACTTATTTTCTTTATTATTTTGATTAGAAGCATAAGGAACCATGTCCATTTGTTTTAATTCTTTAAAAAGTAACAAAAAGATTGTGAGGTTTTAATTAAATGCCATCATTAATACAATAACTAGCTATTCTCATGTACGTTTTTTTACTCACCAATTGAAATTAAACATTTATAAGACATCTCATCGCTTTTATGACATTCTGCGTTTAGGTTTTTTCTGATATCTCAAAAGTGTCATTAATGGACTTGGACCCTTATGCTTCTGATGTACCGAGTTATTAGTATAATATTTGTAAGACACTCGATCTTTCAGAAATTGCATAATCAGGATCAAGTGGATGTGGTTTACACAAATATTCTTTCATTTAAATTTAAATATTAGTAAATGTTATGTGTCTTGGCGCAATTGGCAGCATGCAAAGTTCGATTAACTTTGAGGCGTGAATTTAAATTACATAGAATTTTTAAAATTAAATTTTACTAAATAACAGTGTTTCCGTTGTAATTCGAAAAATTATTATTTTCAATAATTCCTTCGCACTAGATTCACTACATTCTGTAGGTATACTACTGATTAGTTGTAACTTATCTGCCCAAAATACTTGATGGCAAATTATGACAATAGATTTATTCGATATCTCATCTTTATTATCATTAGATGGTGAAAAAATAATTTTATTTTTCCACCTTAAGGACAGACTTGATATATTTCATATCATAAGCACAGTGAACAAATGTTTAAAGTTAAGTTTGTATTATCGATATCATCTAACTTTTGACAGTAACTCTACTCCCTACATTTTAAATTAGCAATAAAATTTTATAATTCTTCAAAATGTATATAATTCCCTGCAACATCTGCTCAACATACTCGTTTTATATCTTTGGGAAATAGGTAGGTACAAGTAGGGTACAAACACAAATGCAATAAAACTTTGTCGGCACATGGAATAAAGGTCATAATGCTAAACGTGAAAAGGTATTTTAATATATATGAATCTTACGGCATCTACTAAAACCAAGTTTAGAGTGCATGATAATTGTAGTCTTTGAGACGGTTAATTTTTATCATCAAATAAACGAATAATTTGATACATACATTCAGATTCGTGTAGCAGTTCTACCTGTATAGCAGCAATTCCATCTGCCGATCTAATATTGAAATCAGGATAATTCGTTGGTGCATTAAAATTTCCTGCTATTATATACAAAGAATTAATTTTAAAAGGTGTTTATATGCATTACCTTTTTCAACTATATACGAAGGTTCTTTAGAAATATTTAACCTTTTAGAAGCTTCTGGCATGCGAATGTGTCTTCTTTGTGAACTTTTATTATTACTTATTTTTTTAGATATAAAGATGAATCTTAGGGCCGATTTTTCCAACTTCGATTAAAACACTCGGTTAACTAATCATTGAGTAAGCCTAACCATTGATTATTTCAAACCGGCGCTTTTAGCACGCAGAAGTACGCCGCCTAGTCGGTTATCTAAACAGTCTTTAAAGATTTATTGTATAAAGTTGGCAACATATTTGCTAGTGCATTTCACCTAAATTACTATATCTTGTCCTAATAATATTGGAGTCATTTTATCCATTTGAATTTGTTGTTTGTGTTATTTGTGAATATTTTAATTTTTTTAAGATTATATTGTGTATAATAAGGAGTTTTATTTTAGTAAAGGAAGACTCTAAGATTTATTGCGACAAACTTATGTGATACTGAAACAAACATATTGCTGTGATTGCAACAATATAAATCCATTAAATGAATGCTGAGAATTAATTAAAAATGTCACTTCTTAACCTATAAGTCTTATACCCTACAGCATCTCATTTATTGTTTGTTGTGAGTTCTAGCAGTGATCTTTCTTCTTTTATTCCAGTGTGTTTCTTATTTAGCTTATATTTGGATAAGGTCGATAATAAATTAAAGTTTATATTTCATAAAAATTGTTTATAATTCATTTTATAAAAATATTAACATAAAACATTGTTCTTGCACAGCTGCATCATGTATTTTCTTTTTATAATATCAAAAAACATAGAAAACATATAATTTCTTTTATATGATTCAAAAAAAAATATTATCTTGTTATTTTTATTTTCCATATAACAATATTTATTGTTTTTAAAAACATCCATACATTGTACTTCCAATGTCTCCAATTCCATTAACTTTTTTCCCACTATTACAAAAAATGAATCTATTTAACGAGATAATATTTGTTTATATTAATAATATTTAACGCCTTGCTGAGAGTAAATATTCACACATAGTACACTCAGAGTACGTCTTACACCATTAACTATTTTATAGTTGAATATTTATTTCAGAAACTTACTTAAATTCATCATACAAATCGTTAAATTCCATCTTGTACATGTCCTCCATTCTAAAAAAATAAATCTCTTAATACAATACAAAAATATAATTGTGAAATGCAAAAATATTAACTAGCAATTATCGAACTAAAATTAAACTTAAATACTAAATAAAAATTTATACATTGTAAAGTAATAAATGTGTTGATCGCAGTGTATTAAAACTCCTACGCTTATCAAAAATTTTACGCGTCTACCAAATTCAAAGTACAAGATTCATCTCCCTTCTCATCGTTATTCGCTGTCTTTTATAACTTTTCCTTTTGAAACAAAAGACAACTATCCACTCACAGCGCCACGACTCCCACACTAACATTTATGTTGGCATTGTCTAGTTCATATTTATTTTCTAAAGTTTTCTCAGTCACATATACCTATTCCACTTTTTGACAGTTAATGAATACACAAATGTCGCCACTCACAAATTCTTTATTAAAAGTTTACGCACACTTGCGATTCTTCGTCTTCGGTAGGTACATTCTTCTTTTCTTAATGCCATCCCTCATTATGCTTGTAAGTGGACCTATTATCTCTCTCATTATTAGTTATATACCTTCTTTTTCTATTAATTAAAGTTATTCGTACTTTCTTCTTGTAGATATTTTTGTTGGATATGATTGGAAATACACTCTACACTACTGCAATCCTCTTCGTTAGAACTGCATTACAAGGAATACAGACTTCCACAGCACCACCTCCATGCTCTATCCAGTAACTTTCGGCTCCAGTATGTTGATTTGCAAACAAGTGTCAACAATGTTAATGTTATTTCTTCTTTGTAGGTTGTAAGAACCACACATGATTTTTTCTGCTATCT
Source organism: Amphimallon solstitiale (assembly GCA_963170755.1). Taxonomy (NCBI): domain Eukaryota; kingdom Metazoa; phylum Arthropoda; class Insecta; order Coleoptera; family Scarabaeidae; genus Amphimallon; species Amphimallon solstitiale. Next base: position 167,070,237 of record OY720676.1, on the reverse strand, counting down.
TTGATGCCCTTATATGCATATAACATTTCAAAGATGTGTTTCTACCTATATATCTAGTATATACATAAACTTAATAATGTATTGTCTCGGATAAAGAACACTTTTTGTATATATCCTTTAAAATGTTTTTTTAAATTTAAGTGTCAGGTATTTATTCTATAGCTAGATATAATCATAAAACTTTCCCATGAATTGAGATTGTTGTTTACGTCTGAGATCTATTTATTTTTATTCAAATTGATGTTTTTCATCTCGAGCATGCCGAATATGAGCAAGGCTGTTTTCTTATATTCAAACCATACATTGTATTTGTCTTTTCTATAATAAATATAGAATGTAAAGATTTATTTTGTGTTTATTTCTATATTTAAATTCTTGTATTTAAGCTTAATTTATACTATTCTCTTAATGACATTGCCCCTTAAAGGTTAGGCAACCCATTCTTACTTGTAAGACATTTGACTTATGCTTACTATATTAGAATACACCTTTTAAACTAAGATTTGATCATTTTATTCTACAACTGAACTATTTAATAAAATTTATAATTCTTAAAATATTAAAGATCACGACAATATATATTACTACTATTGATAAATAGTAGTAATCAAAATATCAAAATCATACAAATTAGGAATAGTTTGTTGAAAAAGTAAAGTCTTCATCTGCAGTCTTAAGCTGGAGTTATCAATCACCATTCTAACGGTATAGGATACTGCACTCTCCATTGCCATATTTGAGACAATTTAACATGTTTCAACTTTCTGTCGGGTGAATAAAGCCAAGTACATTTACTGAAAGGTCATATATTAGCTGTTTCTAAAACATATTATATTCTAACTACTTCTATTTCCAAATTTCTTTAACCAACTAGGGCTGATTGAAAAAAGCTTGTTTCCAAATAGGTTTGCAGACTTGAACCTAAATAATGTAATAGTATTATGTTCTGAAAAAAGGAATTGAAGTAAGCTTTTCAGTGCCGGTAATAACTGTTAGTGTAGAATTTAACTGTACGTGAACTTTACAAGAATGCACACTATCCATCCAAATCTACCCTTGCTAAACTACTAATGTTTCTGATATACTCTCAACGTCATGCTGTCAGATTCTGTAGAATTTTTCCATATTTTTATTTGTAATTTTCAATATAGGTTAATATGTTAATGAGAGGTACCCAAGATATGTTTGCCTAAAAGTGTATTTTAATAAGATTTTTTTGAAGATAATTACAAAGAGAAAAAGACCAAACGCAAGCACAAATTTCAATAGAATATTTAGGATTTTCATGAGTTGAGAAAAATTCCCAGAATTTTAGTGGAATTTGATAACTTTAAAACATCTTTGTCAGAAAAGATAATGCATTCCGAAGTATCGATTATTGATACTTCTGTAGTAAGCTAAAAGGTGCAAGCATAATTATACTGTTCATTTCATTTTTAAATATAGCGATGTCAGTAAGTAAATTACTCAGAAAAATAATTATTAATTAATTCCAAAAAATACTTTCATACAGCAAATAAAACGATATGAAAGCTTAATCGCTATCAATAATACTTAAATATCAAATTTTCATGCTTTACATATTAAGATTTGAGGATGTTATATATTTTAGATTTCTTAATATGAATATTATTTCAAATTGACTAATCATTCAAAAAATTCTTTTTAAAATAAAAAGTAATAATAAATAAGTATTAAAATAATAATACATCCATATTTATTTGTTGTTATACTACATTGGTACTTTTAATATTTCCAAGACCAATGTCTTGTACGATGTAGGAATTGAATATATTACAGAAGGAATTTTAAACTGGTATTATATATGCTAAAATCTCAAGTAATAAAAAGTCAACAAAAGTTAACGCTTGTCAAAAAATAATCGATTTTACGAGAAAAAGAACATAACATGTATGTCTGTTGTGTATAAAACGAAATATATGCTGATACACGAATTTTGCACACAGTTAATTTCCTATAAAGCACGACACCATGATGAAGCTAACTGTCGCTACACGTAGTAATGCAAAAGATACATATTTTCAAATTACATTGTACCACGATCGTAAAACTTTTCGAATAATAAAAAACCCGACTGGACGCGTTTTTTCTTCAAGAATGAACTTTTATTATAGATGATTATCTTTACCTATTCTTCCACACTGAATTTATATTGAGCTGTTTACTTACCAGTTTTAATACACTAATTTTCAAAATTTTCAGAACAAATAGTTACAAGTACAGTATTACCACACTTAATGATGAGGAAAGATTTAACAAAAACGTTCGTTAACCAAGTTGTCTTTCAGGGAGGTAAATATAAAAATAAATAATGTAGGTATATTTTGAATATACCGTTTGACTGAAATAAAAGTAGATATAGGGAAATACAAACACGCACACATGTGCATGCAAACATGAAATGGAGGGGTACGATAGTAGGGGAGTACAGATGAGTTCATATCGGGACACCGGGGTACCCAGGCTTTAGTGCAAAACGTTTAAAGTTAGTATGTAGACGTTTGCTTTAAGGAATTGCTACGCTCTTTACGGCTTTTGTATAATATTTTGGTAACTGATGTATAATGTATTAACATTGAACTGAAACAAAACTCTATAAAATTTGTAAGTAAAATAAAATTCTTATAAAAAATTAAATATAATTCTCACATTTAAAACGAAACAAAATATTAAATGAACTATACAAAATTTAATGTTGAAGATGTTCAAATGCCTGTCCCTCTTGCATCAAGCAGTACCCTAAACGATTATAAAACCCATTTCGTACATTCGATAGCATTTCAGGAGTAATCATTTGTATGGCGTTGTATGTACGTTCACGCTCTAAAGTTACGGAACGAATGTGTTGTCCCCGCTCTCGATCTCCCCACTATCTCCCCACACCACCGGTCTTATACATAGGTACATGTTTATGTGTGTGTATTTGAAGATGCATATTAACTTTTAACTACGACAATCTGTAGACCGGACGCTAGAGATTGATGACTCATCGCCCATGGGCACACTATTGAAATTCTCTATTTTTAAAGAGTTGTAATTTTATTTATATAATTAGATAGATGGTGATCTATAAAATACAAAATACGTTATTATTTGTTCATTTTGTAGTTGAAGTCGAGTAAAGGAGCATTAATATATACTAGCAATGCTTTCTCAAGGTTCTCTTCTGTAATATTTTTTCTCTTTGAATGAAGTACATCCATGTCTGCATGGATGTACTTCATTCAAAACGTCCTATCTATATCGCAACTGGTTATAGGTGCATACTGGAAATATTCTTTTATTTCAACGTATTTAGCAGTTAGATTTTGTGTCATTGTCCCCATACACAATTGCCGCAACGTTATTAAATCTGGATTTCTATTGAAAACTGCGTCTATCTTTTGCCGAAGGCCACATCCGAAGTCACTTGGAATACTTTTGAAATTATTAATAGCCACATCTAATATAGTTAATCCATCTTTTAATTTGAGATTTCGATTTTCAAATTATATGATTAATTAAATTTCCAAAGTGTTCCTGAAGGAATCACAACTGTTTTTTTTAAATTTGGGATTTGTGTTAGTTCCTTGCACTCAGAGATACTTCGAGCAGGGTCATTTAAACATGTAACGAAATTTTGTAAACTATGGAAATTCTCTGCATAAAAACTAGTAGCTACGAACCATATTCCTCATCTAGTTATTACTGGCGAGGGAGGCAGTGACAATGATGGAAGTTTTTCAGTACTACTCTCAATGGTGCTTTTCTGAAAACGTTTAAAAGCGGATACAAATCTTATCAACCTCCGGATAGTGTCTTTGAATATTCACAGATTGTGTGAAGAGTATGTGCTATATAAGTAATATGCAGCATATAAGGATATGTTTCCTTTAATAGTCTGCCTGTTTTTAACATATATGCGGTACTGTTACTAACAAATAAAAGTATTTTCCTTGTACCTGTCGTCCGAATGAAACATTTTGTGCAAATTCTCGTTTTAGCAACTGTTTCCTCATTAACTGATATATGGAATAGTTGGATGTAGTACGCCAGCTACAACATTTACTACACAGTGTCCTAATATATCGACAGTTTCGTCGGCCCCTATCCATAGGTACTGATTTGAAAGATGTCTTCTAATGCATTCTACTGCTTTCGTAAAGCACTTAGAAACATGATGTTTGCGTAAGGATTCATCAGGAACATTTCGACCAGTATATTTTTGGAGAAATGTTTTCAAAATGTGATACTCAAGTTTATTTAATGGGATATTAGCCGCCATTAAAGTTTGACAGAGTTCTTCGTGAAATTGTCAGCTTCCAACGGGTGCAATTTCTGTGTATGTTTTAACGAAGCTACGTACGTGCGATTTTTTGGCATTCTGTAACGATATTTTACAGACTTTGCAATAAATTTCGGAATCACTGACAATAGAGGACATAAAATTTGTATGACCCTTAATCCAATACGCCATTGTTCCACGATGCCATTCTCGACGTTATTCCATATCATATCTGAAAAAGTAACATAAACAATGTTTTAGATCTAAATAACTAAAAATGAATGCGTATGTTATTGAAACTTAATGAACTCCAGTGCACACTTATGTCAAGATAATTGGGAGAAATAGATTCAATGAAACGGTATTAAACAGGAAGAATTACAAATATTACGAAGCATGTAATTAAGAGTCAAAACAATGGAAAAACGAAACTAATTCCCCGCACTTTATTTATCTTACGAAATATAAGGTAAATAGAATAAATTTTAAAAACTCCTCACCCTTCTACCTACGCCGATGAAGAAACGATTTTTTTTGCTGGCCGTTTTCGCGACCACAACAGATGTTGCAGTTTACCATATGAATAGTGCTATTCAGTAACTGCGTGATGTTTACATAATTTTTTTTGATCGTCGTAATTTCGGCCTGGTATCGTTGGGTCTATAATTATTAAAATCAAAAGAAAATACCTTACGCAAACCAAAGTAACTTTGTTATACATATACAGAGTTGCTACATATTGTTGAGAACCCAAGTTAATTAATAAGTATTAAATTGTGCTAGATTTAGTAATAAATGTTAATTAGTGTATATAGTTTTATTTATAATTTATATATAACTACAATAGTAAGCCACTTAATAGATATGTGAACTCGGAGTGATAAGCCAAGTGCAGGGATATTTTCTTACATGGTATTCCTGAGATGTGAATGTTTGTATCGATAAATATTGATAGGTATATAAGGAAAGAATTCTAGGCATAATAGTAAACGTTAACCCGACTGAAAACCGGTAAAGAGTCACAACAACGACGGAGACATTTACAGAGTGCAAACTGGTAAGTAATCTTAACAGTGACGACAGTCTGTACAAGAGTGTGAACCGGTATGGATTCATAAAATGAGGACCTAATGAATTAATAGACGGGAAAGAGAAAAAATGGAATGGTAGTAAACCTACGATCAAAAGGTTCCGTTACAAGACTCGAGAAAAAATGCCAATAAAAACTACCACTATTTAAGAAGAAATAATTATTAATTATAAACTTATTTAATTACCTAAATATGTAGCATGTTTGTGGCAGTTAGGTAGTAGGGACATAGTTATTTATATTTAAAATGCTACTGTCTCAGTATTGTCTAAAATATACAAACATGCAAATATGAAAAATAAAAAGAATTTACTAATTTGGGAGATGCCTGCACTGTATATTGACTTTTGTATATTTCCGACACTATTGCATTTATTCTCTTATCCAACTGAATATATCTTGGCGCAAGTTTTTTGGGTATATAAAATGGTCAACATTTTCCTCAATAATGTCGCAGTGCCGTTTTTAAAGATACAATTAATTGCATTAGAATTGGCTTCCTAATAAACTTGTTTAGACTAACATTCGTCTTTCTATGACATTCATCATCATAACACGTGTCTTGCAGTATAGAATGTTGTCGTTAAAGTCCATTATTTTCCTAAAATTATGGTACCGTTCCGCTAATGTATTGGTGTGCCTATCCTGAATCTTTTAGCCAATCGCTTTTATTTAGATTTTGCCATATACTTTGGTTAAGGTAAAACTTGCAACTTCTGAGTTTGCAATCAGGGAACATACCTTTGCATGGTAATATAGTTGACACGTGAACTACGTGTCTTTTCTTTCTGTTAGGTATTAACGCATACAACCCTGGTCGTACACTTTTATGTATTCTGGAACTATAAATTTTGCTCTAGTTTTTGGTAACGCATGCACTCCCAAATCTTTATTACTGTATCGCTAGAAGAGGATATTACAGAGTTCAATCCACTATCTTTAATTTGCCTAGGTGTTTCCTAATCCGAATATTGTTAGAACTATGGAAATTGATGACTCATCGCGGTTGCCTGTAATGAGACTCAGTTTATGGCCCAAAAGATGGCCGCCTGTATTTGCACTGCTTCAGGTACTTTTCAAGCGCTATCCGTAATAGAACTCCCAGTATTGACACTTGACCGACGGGAAGGCGTCATGGAAGATGTCGTTTATATGGTAAAAAATTTTTGAACAATGATCACAATAATGACACCGCGCCTTTTTATTACAATTCTAGCACGTAATTTTTATTAATCAGATAGGTCTTAAAAGAATCAAAAGAGGGATTCATAGAATGAGGATTTGATTAATTAATAGACGCAAAATTATGAATGAAGATCGTTTTTGTTGTAAAAATGTTTGTACAGTATTTAATGATGAATGTTGTTGATAATGCTTGTTAAGTTGTAACTTTCCAAAATTATTTCATTGGCTCTTGTTGATTGCTAACAAAGTCATGTGTGTCGAAGGTACCGAGCTTTAAAATCAGCGTTGATGCTCTAAACCACAGGCTGTATGTTGTGTTTGGCGGAAAAGGCACAGCATGAAAGCATGTTTTTAATCCGACAAAATTTTTGAAAGACCGGAAGCAATGTCAATAGTAGTACCGCTTTTGGTCCTAAAGGGTTTTCCTAATTTGCTTGCGCAGAATAAATACACATAGAACCATTATCACGTAAAGTCTGACATCAAGCTTTTAGTGAAGATTGACTTTTTTTTTCATTAATTTTTTTTAAGAAAAACAATATGCTGAAAACCTTTTACAGTACAAGTTGTACATAGGACAGAGTATACTTCACTTGCACGCACAAGTTAGGTTATTAATATCACCAGCAGTAGCGTATGTATTTGAGGGTATATGATGCAATGATATACGTATGATTTAATGGATTTAAGTTAAACTAATTGCTTTACATCTGAAGGAGCCCACAATCATATGGTCGAACATATGTGAACATGTTTTAATTTGTGTATATTAAACCTTATTTAACATAGATCACAAGTATACTTAGTGATTTACTTTTTTTTCTAATCATGGCTTTTCTATTGTTTGCTATTATCTTAAATATTTAGGAAATATTGTAGGAGTCAGAAAATTAGGTGTGTTTATGAAATACTAAGGTTTCCAAAACAAATCTGAAGTTTGCAGTAATTCTTCGTCTGGTTTTAGTCAAATAACGGTATTCTGCAATGGTTGAAAATTTGCGTAATCCATGACCAGGAAAATGCAAGTCGGATAGCCTCAATTCTTCATTTCCAGGTTCGAGGGTCCATTTTTTTTTTGCTACTTTATTAAATTAGTTTGGAAATGCAGCTTGTAGTATCTACTTTAAAACTTATCGACTAATGTAATTAAATAATGTCTAAAATATGATAAAATTAGTCGTATTGTTTCAAGACTTAATAATGACTAAAAGCACATCATGTATATTTAATAACATTCGAAAAATATAAACCTATCACTTAACTTTAACACATTACCAATTATTCTACCATTCCTCGCCTTTATATAAACACATTTACATATTCTAAAAATGACCTAATGCATGAACAGATTTCCATGTGTATACAGTGTCGTGCTTAGGGGCAATTTAAGGATCCACCGAAAATTATTATTGTGATTAATGCAAAAGCGTATTAAAACTCATTGGAAACGTTATTATTTATTACACGCAATCTCTTTAATGCGCCCTTGAGCGCTTGACGTAATAGATGGTGTTTTTAATTTCTTTAATACGAAAATACTAGTCAAAATGTTCATGACAACATAACATATAACTTCTTATTTTGTATGCAAATAGAAATTTAATATATTTTTAACATATCATTTACTTCTATATAATTGCGTTCTGAAGTAATTATTTTTAATGTTTTGGTAGTTATGATATTGTTTAATAATTATACTTATTGCCTTAACCTGTGCCAGAAACTAGGTAATTTGGATATTAGCCATACCTATATTAAAAAGTGAGGTGTGGGTGCCACACGACTTCCTTATTAGCATGTGCGGGCGGAATTATTTATACAATCAAAATTACGATTCTAACAACGACTTCTTCAAGCTATTTAAGTTGTGAAAAATTACTCGAATCTTACTCGTCCCAAATAACAGTATCGGTGTCGTTTGAGAAGAATATAGTTTTCTAAAATTCTTATAGTCTGTGAAAAATATTTCTCTTGGTTTTTCAAACAGTTTTGTGGTATATAGGAAATCAGTAGATATGATTCGCCAGTTATGGCGCCACATTCGCTGGTTTTAGATCCACACTCCACCCAAGTGCTTCGAACAGCTTTGAACTGCAGCCCAAGTGCTTCGAAATAGGTAACATACAGCTCTGATGAGTTTCAAAACCTATATCAACCGTTTAAAGCCCATTGTACGCTGTATATTACCTGTTTCAAAGCTCATCAGAGTTGTATATTGCCTGTTTCGAAGCACTTGGGCTACAGTTCAAAGCTGTTCGAAACACTTGGGTGGAGTGTGGATCTAGAACCGGCGAATGTGGCGCCAGAACCGGCGAATCATATCTACTGAAATCTACATTCACAACATATATGAGGTTCAATATAACTCATTTTTATTAATATTTTTAACAGAAAGAGCATACTTATATTTAATCGTATTGTAAAGGAAACATAAATATTATTCCAACGGAACGCAAACCGTATTAGTCGCAATCATTGTTTTCCTTTCTTCATCTTCTTCATCTTCTTCTTCTTCTTCATCATCATCAGCGTCATAGGTGATGAGTCATCACTGATGACGATGTAGCGGATGATTTTGTATTCTCTTCAGATCCGCTGTGAAAAAAAATTCAAGTAGACCAACATATCAAAACATCTTCACGTGCTGCCAAACTGAAAAATTTTAAAGAGCCAGTCAATTTTACAATGCATTGAATTGGGAACAAAGAAAACCGATCAGAAACTATTTATTGAAGAGTTTCATGTCGCGCTTTAGTTAGTGCTGATATTCCTCTTAAAAAGTTGAAAACAAAACGAACTTTAAATCGCTACTTCAAAATTATTGTAGATATAACGTTCACGATTAAAGTACCTTAAGAAAAGGTGAAGTGAGTAGTACTTATACTGACACAAGAAACAAAATAAAAAAAATTAAACGAAGGCAATAGTTTTTATATAGTATTCGATGAGACAGCGGATAATACTGAGCATAACTTAACCTTCCGATAGAAATCTTGAAAAACAATATTTCTAATAGATCATAATGTCTTCAAAACAGCTTGAAACCACAAACAATATAACAATTTCAAGATTTATTCAAGACGGATTAAGTAATTCATTGAAGCAATTCCTTTGTAGAAAGCATTACTTCTAGTATGAGACGCGGCACCCTGTGTGGTTCAAACTGCGTAGAGTTTGAAGGTGTAGTCGCTCCACACAATGCGTTTTAATATTAGTTTCTTTTATGGGTATGATATGCTATAATATTTTCTATTTTAAAACATTTTGATATTTAAAAACCGGTTTAATATAATAAACATGCATGAATAAAATCAATGCCTTCAATCTTCTAGTTATAACATATACCGTAGTCGTGAAATTTTAATTTCGGTTTACACTTCTATCCCGTGCAGAAGATGACCTTATAATGCCTTATTGCTAACAGTGGTGGGAGAGCAACGCAGTGTCGGGGAACCCTCACGCTTTACATTTCATAGGAAACGTTTGTCGAGTGTACTGTCTTGGCAGCCTCGTTTATGTTTATCTTTAGTTTATTTCGTCTCGCTTTTTTCCTCTTTCTACTTTCGAATCAGAAATTAAAATATGTCGACTACGGTATAGAGGAAACGCGTTAGATTCAATTGTACGTCATACTATTTCATGACGACTTGTCTTGTTTAAGTTGTCGGATTTATATTTATTTCTCTCAGGGACATTTGATATAACCAAAAAAAAAAAAAGATTCACCATATATTTTCTTTTTTATTTATTTATTCACTTATTTATTTACATTAAATTTAACAGATGATTTTAATATAAAAAACATGCATGAATAAAATCAATGCCTACAATCTTCTAGTTATAATATACAGGTTGTTTAAAAAAGATGCGGCAATATTAAAGGGGTTGATTGTCCAGGTCATTTTATACAAAAAAGTTTATAATAGACAAGGTCCGCAAACGCTTCGTTACCGATCTACAGCGTGTTGAAGTTTAATTAAAAGAAACAGTAAATATTAAAATCATTGCTGGGTGCAACTCAATTGAAACCGATCCTGGTGTTTTTGAGAGAGTTCGCCAGTCGATGAGAAGAAGATTGGATTCTTGCATCCGAGCTCGAGGTGGTCACTTTGCACAGTTATTGTAATTTTTGCTTGCTAAAATTGTTGGTATGGTAAAATATTTGTTTTTGCCCTTAAATAAAACCCTTGTTATTTAAAAAAAAAATTCTGTAATAAATGTACATGCACTAAAATGTGTTTTTTTTTACTAAAAAACGGTACGTCGTATGATAGAAAGTTAAGAGAGCTTTTTTCTTCACAATTAAACAAAGAATAGAAACATATTTTTATTTTTAGAGAAATCAGCGGCGTCCTATTTTTTTCTTGAAAAATAACACGCCTAAAATTTCATTATGATCTTTAATGCCGTCTTGGAGAAATGTAATTTTTACTGTTTCTTTTAATTAAACTTCAACACGCTGTAGATCGGTAACGAAGCGTTTGCGGACCTTGTTTATTATAAACTTTTTTGTATAAAATGACCTGGACAATCAACCCCTTTAATATTGCCGCATCTTTTTTAAACAGCCTGTATATATAGAGGAAACGCGTTACATTCATTTGTACGTCATACTATTTCATGACGACTCGTCTAATATGTTTTTTTTAATCCTGCCAGTCACATTTGTCACTATCAGAATCCCCGTTTAGATTTATTATCCAGTCTGTATCATTTCTACCAAATCCAACCTCTCTATGCCACCATTTCTTTATACCGACCTCAGTATGCCGTATGTATAGTGTTTGCCCAAGTTTCTATTATTACTGTAGAAAGTGCTTCTTGCCAGAGAAAGAAGAAGTGTTTTTATACAATTTATATCAAAGCAATAATAAACACGAAAATTTGACAGGAAAAATATACACAACACACACATTTGTGACATATATGATTTATCTGCCAACACCGAATTGAATTATTTATTAGTCTATTGAAAATATGTAAGAAAGAAATTTAATATTGAAACTGAAATTATGTGTTTATTTGCCATGAGTGCGTATATTACTCAAATATAATTGAACAAAGTAACATTTTTAGTTTCTCTAATACAGTTATGACAACATGTAAACGTCATCAATGAGGTACAATTGAATATAACCCGTCTTCTCTATATCTTCCTCATCGAATGTTTGACGACATCTCAAAACTTTTTGCCGCAATTATACATATTGTTACTTATACCTTTATTACACCAGCAGCTTCAATTGATAACTAACCCTCCTATAACTATAAATTTTGCAAATATTTACTAAATCGAGTAAAATGATTATAGTTTCCTTATGATGTCAATATAAAATTATATAGTATTTTAACTGCAAATATTATTATAATACTTAGTGTAAAATAAATTACTTTTTTGAAATAACAAAACCATGCGACAAGACAAGTAACCAAATCGAGTAAGACTAGTGTAGCATTTCTTTAGGATTCTCTCGCGTTTAATTAACTGCGAACTCCGAACGCGGAGATTTATGAACATCCTATTAATACAATTACATCACCCCCTATCGGATGACGCAAAAAAGAGAATCCAACAGATCGAAATGGAAAAAAAACATTCTTTTCTTTCCCTCGCCCAAGGACGTATTAAATTAAAAAGCAATTCAATTTATGCGAACAGGCGAAGAAGTCTTTGGAATTCCCCCCGCTGAGAATGTGTGTATTTGTGTGTGTTCGTGTGTGTGTGTGAGTGCCCGCTTTACTTCCTTTCTTAAACCACAAAAAAAGGGAGAAATATTTGCGTGAGAACGGAAATTATAAAGGTGGACGGGAATCCGATATTTTCGAACCGAATTCGACTGTCAGTGATGGGTATTATGTGGTAATTCTTCGGCGTTCAATTAAGAAATCTCCCTTTTCGTCTCGTCTCTTAAAGTGAAATTCGTGTTCTTACGTTCAAATATTCCATCCGCCTTGAATTAGTTAATTTAATCGTTTTTTTTTCTGTTTATGTCATTAGAACGTCTCGAAATATAACGGAATTTGTCAAACGCACGCATGCAGAAAAAGATAGAATGTCTCAGTCCTACACTTTTAGAAATCAATACCGTACTGAATAAGTTTATTTCCATGTAGCTACTGTGTTTGTTTTAATTTGTTTAACGATAAACTCAAACATGAAAAATGGTTCTTTGCAAATAACTTAAAGTAAGCTATTAGCCGTTGTACTGCAAAAGTAAAATGGATTTTCAAAAAGAAGGGGCATATAATTCAATGTTCTAGAATATATTGAATTGACAGGCGTGAAATATCCAGACAGCAAAAGAGAAACTAATAGGGACATAACAAATTATTTTTATTTTTTAAGCCCGTCCCAGAAGTGAAAGAAAAAATATTGAAATTTAAAAAGAAGATTTGATTATTGAATAAAACAAATCAATTTATAATAATAATAATAATAATTTATTCAGTCCAACAGTAACAAACCAATTGCAGGTCAGAAAAGTAAACCTACATTAATAAAATACAAATCAATCATATTCTTATTTGTAATATAAATAATTTACAACTATACACATACATTTATCTATAGAGTAGCAGAATCATGTATTACTTGGTGAATTGGAAACAAAAAATATATCATCATAATGTAAGTTTGCAGCACGACACATGGTGACCAGTGGCGATCCCCGAAAAAGATTAGTCCTCGAAAAGGGCAACCAAAACGTGGAGGAGGAGCGAGAGGAAATCCTGGCAGTGTAAAAATTTAAGCATGTTAGGAGATTTGGGCAATCAATTGTTCCGTTACATAGCTTCCATATGTAGCGAGCACCATGAAGCTCTCGGCGATCCCGCAGTGATTGGAGGTCATGTGCTTGCAGCAAGAGATTGTAATCAATGCCACGTTCCGGATAAATTCCCATATCCTTGAAAGATAGGTATTTCAGGAGTCGCCGCTGCACTCTCTCAATGGCTAGTTGTAGATATATGTACTGAGGCGAGCATACTTGTGATGCATATTCCAGGTTACTGACGACAAAATTGAAATACAAAGCCTTCAGAAGCAGTGGATTTTTAAAAAACTTACAACTGCGCAAAACAAAGCCCAAAGCCTTTGAAGCCGAATTGCAAATGAAATATATATGACTGGAAAAGTTCAAATGTGTGTCAAAGAACACGCCAAGGTCCTTTATGCTGTCCACCTGCCTAAGCCGGTTGTCCTCAATAGAATAGGTAGATGGTTTATGTCTAACTGACAAAATATCAAAAAAGAGAGAAAATTATCTAATCTTGTAGATACTAGAACGTGAAAATTATATTATGCAATCTTTTCTGTAAATAAAAAAAAATGGTAACTAATTCATGAATAAACAACTTTAATCAAATCTTTAACATTAGAGAATTACTTATTAAAAAAACAAATTCAAAAGAATGTGATATTTCAGATTGTGAAAAAATAAAACTATTAAACAAAATCACCTAAAAAGGATAATCAGAATACTAATTAATAATAAATGAGAATAAGTTGAACCTAGATTTTTAATATCTTTCCTAAAATTAATGGAATAATAAAACTGATTAGTACAGTACATTTTCAGAAATTTTCGTTTAACTAGATAATGTTGAGCAGAAAGAATTTTAACGTTGTCATAATCAACAGAATGGCCGGGGTCAACAAAATGATTACTATGGCAGTGGAGTTATATTTATTTCTAGTATCTATCTCTTTTATGTAAGATGACAAGATCATTTAATTTTTAGAGGTTTGTCCGATATAACATTTGCTGCAATTAATAGAGTTAATCAACGCAGCCGTTGTACATGTTCCTAGTGTTTCGAAAATAGCTAGAGCAATAACGAGTTTAAGTCCAAATAAAACTCCCAACGAACCTCAGTCGTACAGGCTTTGTTGCTAACAATATAAAAATTCTTTGGAAAGCTATTTCTGAAGAAGCTCAAGTTAATTATACAAAGGAAAACTCTAATAAATAGTCATTAATTTGAATTGCGAACAAAATATTCCACAGTAGACCAAGTTCATAGAATCACGTTTTAATTGAAAATGTTTAAGATGAGAAAGAAATATGCCCTGCATAGTTTAAAGAAGCAGAAGCATTCAATAAGGTGTAGCATGATGACCTCAAGCGTAAAATGGAACAAATACTTCCAAAATAGTATGCGGAGTTACTATAATCTTTTTCTTACTATATAAACATATCGATTCTTCAGGCTAAAACAAGAAACTGAATACTCGGAACTAGGGCCAACCAAAGCAGAAGTGCTCCAAAAAAATACATTTATATTTGCTATACATATCTGATATATCGGAGATTAATATCTTAAAAACCGATACGTTTACATATGACACCAAACTTCCAGCAATACGAGCAAACGTGGAAGAAGCTATTTGAAAGTTACAAAGTCCACCGATGAATTCAATGAATGGACCAAAAGGTGGAGAATGAGGTTGAACAATCTAAAATTGGTAATATTACTTGACAAATAAAAATAATAATCAACGTGCCCGTCACAGTTAACAAGCTGTAAGTACCAAATGAAATACAGATCTTGGAACAAACATAGACGCAAAATTCAAATGGAAGGAGCACATTAGAAGAAGAAAACGTAAGAACTTGAAGTAACATATAAATAGAATGTATTGGTCCTGTATCAGGAAGTCAAAAATAACAGTGCATAACAAAATGTTTATATACAAATAAATCTTAAAACTCTGCTCTTACGGAATACAACTCTGGTCCTGCACCAAACATTATAAATGCACCGTGATACATTATGCTGATATGCTAATCTATATTCTACACAAAGATCTAAATACAGACACTATTAAAGAAGAAATACAGAGAGTTTCCCAAAAGCATGAAGTCTTCACAAATAATTGAACGGGGATGCTCCAACTACTGGACCAACATAATATCAATGGAAGACAGAAGAGGAGAAAAGTTTCGAACTTAGTCAATCTGTGAAAGTGTTTTACAAGCAGGGCAGAATGTAAGCTCAAATTGGACCAAAGACCTGAGAGACACCAAAGGATGATATCTTAGATTTAAGCATTTGTTATATGGTCTACTTAAGATAAAATTGATAATGGCCACTATAAACCAGGTGTACTAATGTGTAATAAAGAAAAAAGAATAGACTTAATCCAATAACCATCTTTAAGTTTAGAAGAAAAAATAGGTATAATGGGCATATCCCAAACACGTCTCTTAATTAAGATATTTGAAATCAATATTGTATCTTCCCTTTTCTGCATTTTTGATATTATAAAAACTAATGTAACACAATATAAAGCATATAAAAATATACAATTAACACATTATATTTAAAACAAAATGACTACAAGGTGTTTAACAAATAATTCAATATAACTTTTATATTTAAGCTTAACAAACAAACTTTCTTGTGTTCATCACAAGCTCCGTCCGCATCGTCAAATATTTAATGTAAGTGAAGCACGTGTCTGAAGTTGTCATTCTTTTGTTATATCTTCCCAGATTTAAATGCATCTTTAAGCCGGATTTAAGAAAATAAAATTTGCGAACTGGTATGGGATTTATTTTAGGGAAAGTTCTAGTGCTATATATTCCAACCCTGGTCTTATATGCACGTAAGTTCATTAAATTTTAAACAGTCCTCCTACCTAACATTAGCAGACGAATATTAACTTTTATGACTTAATATGGCTTAGTAGACAGGTTAATCTATATTTCACCGAAGGCAAGGTAAATTCATCGTTCAGACCTACTCTGTAATATCCATCTATCAGGTACCGGTAATGCAAACAACAATAAAGTACTTTGAAGTTGTTGGCCGCGTGTAGAAATATATTTTACTGTAGTTAATGTAATAAATCTTTGTTTTTGGAAGAGTGCTAATATGCAATATAAAACTCGACATATGTTTATATACCTTTACATAATAATAATTCTTTATTTTCTTCTGCGCAAATGATATACTATACAAAGAAAGGAGTAATCAAACGTTATAGCTGTGGTTATAGCAAACAAATTCAAAGAAGGAAATTTACTGTAGTAAAGAATAGATAATTTATATGTTTCCTAACATAAATTCGGAGAAAAAATGTATGTATGTAAGATGTTATGTCTTAACCTTAATATGTATAAACATAAAATTAATAAAAAGTAAATATTTATAAGCGATAAATTTGAATGGAAACTAGTAAAGAGAACATGTCCTGCACCTGCGATAAAGAGGATCAATGACACACGGGGGCCCCCAATTAAAACATAAAGGCAAAAGCCCAATAATAACGCAACCCAGGACGAAGACCCACTTTAGTGACACGCTGTATATCAAACAATCGGGTATGGAAGAATTTTAAAAATGAAAATACTATTTATATATATAATATTCAAACCACATGTATGTAAAAATAAATAATAAAATAAAAAAAATATTTTATATAAGAAATTACCTAAGCGACTTGAAGGGTTGTCATAATTCACAAACCAACGGGATAGAATACTTTGAAATTTTTGAAGCACTTGATCAAGCTTTTCGATTCACAACTATCATAGACAATTCAAGAATTTTATTACCCTACTTACATACTTACTGAAGTTAAAAGTTTATTTAATAACCAAAAAAGTTTGTGTATTCTAAATTTACAATGTCGAAACAATTGTATGAAGGGTACAAATGAATAAAATATGTATGGTCAAATCATAGCGTCTGCGTTTTAGTTACATAGTACGAGACCTGGCTCGTACTATGGGCAATTAAAGATTTAAAAGAAGAGTGAAATTATATTATCATATATGAAACACATCGTTAATTCCTATACAGGGTTAGTTTTAAATAGCATCATTAAAAACGGGGGTTGAAAGAAAAATATGAATAATGCCCGTACCAAAAAAATTGCGGTCCAATGTGCACGCACACGCAGTGACGAGAAATTGATTTTTCTTTCCTCGAGTCGGAGCCTGTCGCACTTAATATACAAATATAATAATTTTCATATAGAGGAATTTAAGTTTCAAAATAATATACTTCTATTTACCGAAAAAAAAACATGGTAATGCACCGAGGTTGTTGACCTTTTCCACATAAAAGCGTGCTATTCACAAAAAATAAAACATCGCCATAGAAAATCTTTTCAATTGCCATTCATTTCTAACAAAGGTTGCAACTATTTGCATTTTATCGTTTTTTTTTGGAAGAACCTCAAACGGGAATTACCAGTGGCACTTACAGCTCACAGATTAAGAGCTGACCGGTGAGATGCCCTTCCCACAAGATGCGCAATAAATTCTTATAATATTACGATAAGCACGAGCAGTCTGGAAAAATTGTCAAGCGTTACACATCGAAGTGCCGTATGTTTCCTATATATGTATCTCTTTTCAGTATATTACAATTTATTATCCGCATTTACTCCTTCGTCCGGCTAATGTATGCGATGATTATGATGTTATCATTTCTTTCTTCCGAATACTTTCTCTGTCTCACACTGACCTATAAGTTCTCCCAGCGATCAGCAATCGATCTGTGTACTGTACGTAAATGCCTATAAGATAAACAAAGTTATGGACCGACATTAACTACATTTTGGCCCTAAACATTTAGACATTTTTCATGAGTTACAAATAAATTTCTTTTTTGATTTCCAATTAGATATTTTTATTCTTCAGATTCGCATAGCCTGGCACCTATTTAGCGGTAACCTGTATATAGATAGCTCCACATGTCATAGCCAAACCGTACATCAAGCTGAAGAGAGACGAATAGATCGAACCCGGTTCTTGAATCGCATGACAAAATACTTGTTAAGAAAATTTTTAATTTTCTTCTGTATGCTAAATGTAATGATTCTTTACATTTAGACAATCATTATAATTTTGCTATTAGTAGAATTGCTTTTATAATAGGTTACGCTATCAATATAAACGATTCTTTTAAATCCTGATTATTATTTTGATGATGATCAACAAAAATCTCTTTAAATAAATAAGCTTTCAAATATCGTGTTAGTTAAGTTTTTGAGTGTCATATAACCAATTACAGAATTGCATTACTCGGTTGTCTATGTAGTAAGTAACATTAATCGCACAATGTAAAATTAAATATCATCATTTACAACTGAAAGCAATTTCATAACAAAATTACGCTGGGAAAACTAAATTTCACTCGAATGCAAATACAGAGAAAATTATCCGGGAAAAATCTTAATCCCCGCTGATATGGAAATTAGTATCAGAAAAACTAATTTAAATTACTTTAATGGACTTTTAGTGTCATATTGTCTGGAGATCGAGGCATGGATAAGCATGCCATTCCATATTTTCGAGTAAACAGGAAATAATTTGTTAGGATTTCAATGGGCGGTTCTGATGTAATTTATTTCCCATAGTGGAATAATATTGCGGCTCGTTTCTTAGAATTCGTAAAATATTTCGACATTGTAACACTTCAGGTATGACCATCTTTATTAAGGTCTCGGTAAGGGTCGGCCGCCTTCACTTTGATGCGTTACGTGGTCGTTCTGAAAGATACTGTTTTTGAAGTGATTAAATTGGGCATAAAATATTGAAAGATAAATACGACGTTTATGGTTATTGCGTATTGAATTATTTTAATAGCTATTTGTTGTATTCCAAGAAAGTGTATCAAAGGAGGTTATTAAAAATGAATGTTATGATGTGTATGTGCCATTCTTTGCTGCTCTATTATACAGATGTTCTCAGTATAAACAGTAAATTTAAATTAAGGCGTATTGATGCCTCTTAAAAATATCTTTAACATATCGTAAACATACACTGTTGGAATATTAAAACACTACTGGCTCCTTCTTAAACGTTATTGAATATTTCAACAATGTTTACTTCTTTATTGTTACAGTTTTGAATTAAGCAAGATTATATTATGTGGTGCAGCTTGAGGCTTAAAGTATGTACTTGAGCCACTTAGTTACCTAGTTTAGTAGATAAATCCTTCATGAAAGGCTTAGTAGCAACTTGTCAAGTACGTATTTAGTACGTGGTACTTTGCCAATAATAATAATAACAGTATTTTATTGCCCAACAGATTACAATCCAATTACAGGACAATTTACAATTTATGCACTATACAAAAGCATATATAGCAAAAAAGAAAATAAGATAACAATAAAAAAGGGATAATAATGAAAGTAACAGTAAAAGTAAAAGTAAAAGTGCACCCAATCGCAGAGCAAGTCCCAACCCCACTGCACCGAACAGTATGCAAAATCCATACGGATAGCAAAACACAGTAAAGTGATATGAAAATAACTATAGCCAGTAATAACCTCACACTCTGGCATTTGTTGTTACAACCACAATTAATTATCATAGCCAGACCCAAACCGATTACCATCAACAGACCCCCACCAACCGACGGTAACGGAAGTGCTCCCCAGCCACGGAAACCACAGATCTAGACACGTGAAATTAATATCACACATACCGGATATTTGGTTATAATTAGTGCACATGGAGAAAATGGGTGATCCAAGTAACGCATTCGTCCTAGCCTGAGGGCAGTTGAATGCATCACCCCGCCGAGACACCAATCGCGGCACAAGAAATGGAACCTGGGAGAGTAAGGATGGGCTATCAATCCCATTGTGTAACAACTTGTATAAGAACGAGATAGCATAAATGGCTCTTCTACATTCCATAGACGCCACCCCAAAACGTGCCAGAAGCTCGGTGTGCTCACACCCACGAGGAGGATAGAAACCATCAACGCGAAGTGATAAAAATTTCAGAAACTTCCTTTGAACAGCCTCAAGAGAGAGCCTATGGGTTTCATAGACAGGATTCCAAATTAGTGAACCATATTCTAGTCTAGACCTAACCAATGCAAAATATAAGGATCTAAAAGCAGCTATATTAGAGAAGGAAGAACAATTCATAATAATGAAGCCCAAGGCTCTTCGCGCCGACGACGCCACGCCAGAGATATGCTCAACAAACGTCAACCTCACATCAAATGTAACCCCAAGGTCGTTAACCGAGGCAGTACGGGTAAGGATCCCACCCCCCAAAGCATAGGCAAAACTCACAGGCCGCAGCCTCCTCATAAATGTGACAATCTTGCATTTCGAGATATTTAGGTCCAATTTATTAAGTCGGCACCAACCTGCAATGTTGTCCAACTGTTCCTGCAGGAAGACGCAGTCATCGCCATCTTGAATACTATGAAATATTTTTAAATCATCAATAATAATAATATGTAGCAAAACTAAGGCTAATGCTGAAACTAAGTTCCTTTGGATTCAGTCCTTCTCTGATTTCGTTATTCGACTCATATTTATCAAACAGATTGAATTATGAATACTACAATGTATTAAATCTACACGATTTCGTGGAAAACGATGAATTTCATCGCAATATTGATTGAGCAATTTAAGACCGATTTTAATAATTTGTATTTAGTTGACAGAAATGACGACAACACAAACAGAGGGTCTAATGAATCAATATTCGAAATTGTCGAAGAATCAAATGCCCATAGAAATGGCTCAAGAAGTAGTGAGGACTGTCAACAGGACTGTCTTCTGAATTTAATAGAGTTGATTTGGAACGATCCTTTTCAAATAGAATAGAATAGAATAGAATAGCTTTATTGTACCAACTAATATAAAATACAAATGCATGTAAAATACAGCGGTAACGTCGAAACAAGTGGTGTGTGTGTGAGCGTGTGTGTGTGAATGTGTGTAGGCGTGTGCTATATAACAATGTATGTGTGTACTAATGATAGATATAATTCAATGTAAATGAAACTTCTTGATATCTTGTAAAAACTCAGTAACCGAGTAGAAGCTGTTTTCTAATAAGTATTTCTTAATGGATGTTTTGAATTGTGGCACTGGCTTTTCAATCCAAGTGTTCGGTAATTTATTAAATAGTTCTAGATGTCTATGTTTGGCACTCGTGGTCTGCAACCTGTGATTCGGAAGTAGAACCTGTGATTGAGATCTTAGTCGCAACTGCGTCACATCTCCTTTTCTATTTAACGTGGGTAGCTCCAATTTAGCTCGAAGAAGCTGTCTAAAGATGTATGCTGATGGCAAAGGCATGATTTTGTTTCTAACAAAGAGAGGCCTGCACGATGTCATTCCATTGACCTGCTCTATTGCTCGAATTGCTTTTTTTTGTAGAATGAATATGTCTACAGCATGTGTTGATTCGCCCCACAGTTGAATACCATAGCTCATACGGGAATGAAAAAGTGCATGGTATGCCGTTATTGCTGCATCCTTATTTAATAAAGTTATTAACCTCCGTATGGCGTAAAGAGCACTGGAAAGACTTGTATGAAGTTCATCAATGTGAGACCGCCAGGTCAGCCGAGTATCCAGGGTAATTCCTAAAAGCTTTGCAGACCCGGCATTTGCAGGTGTTTTGCTACGTTTACAGGTGAATGGTAATTGAACATTCTTTGCTTCATTGACAGTAAGATCATTGGATGCAAACCAAGTGGCAGCCCTGGACAATGTCGTTTCAGCCTTCGTTTTAAGTTGTTTTTCATCTGTACCTCTGAATAAAAAAGTAGTGTCATCTGCGTACAATACCACATGGCTTGAAATATTGTATGGCAAGTCATTTATATAAATACAGAACAGAAGAGGACCAATAAGCGACCCCTGAGCTACTCCGTGCTCAACATGTCGCGATTCACTCATTTCATTGTTTGCATACACAACTTGTCTTCTGTTCTCGAAGTACGATTTTAAAAGCTTCGATGCTAAACCACGAACGCCGTAGCGATCTAGTTTTTCCAAGAGAATCTCATGTCTTACGCAGTCGAAGGCCTTAGACAAATCACACATCACCACCAAACCATCGTCCCCATCCTCCACAGCATCCCAAACAAAGTTTAAAACCGATAATACAGCATCCACTGTCGATTTTCCCGGACAGAATCCAAATTGTTGCCCGGTTAGAATGGAGTGGTTTCCCAGGAATGATGTGAGGCGCAGTAAGAGAGCGGCTTCGAGGATTTTTGACAGTGTAGGTAACACAGAAATAGGTCTGTAGTTCTTTGGATTATTGGGGTCACCGGATTTGTAAATAGGAGTCACTTTTGCAATTTTCATGTTATCAGGCACAATTCCTTGCTCAAAACACGCATTCACCAAATCAGCAAGTGGTTCCAGTAGGCAATTCGAACATTTTTTTAGCATTTTCGTATTCATGCCATATACGTCCAAAGCATCTTTCGCTTTAATGTTTTGAATGATAGTCTGTACTTCCAAAGGTGTCACTGGTACTAGAAAACATGAACGTTCATTATACTGAATATTTCCTATAAAATTTATTGATTCATTGTTGTCTTTATGCAATGCAGAAAACTCATTTGCCGTATTACAGAATATATTATTTAATTCACTAGCAGATGGTGTCCGATGTTGTAAGTTGTTAGATGAGCCTGTTTCCCTTTTGATGATGTTCCAAAACTCTTTCTGGATGTTATCAGATTGGTATACAGAGCGTAAGTACTTATTTCGTTTCTCTTCTCTCAATTTCGTGATGTAAAAGTTTTTGTATGAATTAAATATTTGTTTAAGATCATCACCTCCAACGCGGTTATAGGTTTCTTGTATTAATGAAAGAGTTTCTTTAATCTGTCTAAGTTCATTGCTGAACGAGAAAGGTTGGCTGGTTTTATTAGCTCCTATTAATTTGGTCTTCAAAGGAAAAGCGATTTTAAAGCAAGAGAGTATTTGTGTTAAGATTATGTTTGATTTTATATCAGCATTGTTTACTTTCTGTGAGCTTAACCATGTTTTTTCTTTAATAGCGTTTTCGAAAATATCGTAATTTGTATGCGATAAGTTTCTTGTTTTTCTGTAATTTTGTTTTGCTTGTATACAGTTAAAGTGGAAGCTAATGCCGTGATGGTCAGAAATAGATGTGATAAACGTGTGGGCCTCGTATTTAGTATAGTTGGTGAACACATTATCTATGCAACTCTTTGATGTTCCCTGAACTCTTGTAAAATCATAAATTGTTTGTTTTAATCCAAAACTAACTAAAGCGTTCTGTAAATCCCTAGTATTTTTTGTCTGTGTAGATATATCAATATTAAAATCACCGCTTAGAATGATATTTACATCTTGCTTATATTGTCGTAGAATTTTGGTAAGTGTGTCTGCTAAAATATCCAGAAAACCCTGAACATCACCAGTTGGAGAACGGTATGTACAACATAATATTATTGTGTTGCACTTTGCAAGATATATCCCGCAGATTTCACAGGTTTTGTCCACGGAAAGTCCCGACACTAATGGAATATCAAAGTACTGTAAACCATTTTTCACGTATATACATACACCTCCGTGTATATAATTTCTTCTTATGTAAGAGGTACCCAAGGTATATCCGCAAATATTGTAGGTCTTAAAGTTGTATATGTTAAACCAATGTTCTGAAACGCACAAGATATCACAATCTAGGTCCTGCATTAGTAGATCAACAGCTTCTATTTTATTTGTCAGGCATTGGGCATTTATATATGTAACATTTTTGGTAAATTTGCTTTTTACAACGGAGTTTGGGATATGGTTATATGCTTCTCGATTTTCTAAGTTATTGTGTTTGGTTCTTGTGGGTGGTGAAAATTTAAATCCGTATTTGTTCTACCGTTATTATAGAATATAAATCTACGTATCCTAATACCTTCCGACCAATTCTCGGATTTTATAAAATCAACATAATCTTTATCCTTTATGCCTACCTTGTAACAGTTGGCGCCATGCTTCGAATTTATTTTTGAACATTCGTAATCGGAGTGTCGGAGGATGGTCTTTATATGGTCTTTCACTTCATCTATTGTGTTATTTTTATCTATATTTCCTATGAACAGCCACATTTTCTTTTCAACAGCTTTAAGCTTTAATGAGGAATTAGTAATAGAACCAACTGATATATTTCGCTTTTGTCTCTTTTTTACTATGTCAGTCCATTTGCTTGCTTCTTTATCAGCATTATTAATTATAGAATGTGTATCATTATGCTGTAATTGTGTTTCATTCATTTGTATATCTTTATTAACAGGTGAATCCTGTATAGTTTCAATAGTTTTTGCGTTATTTGTATGTAATGCAAGTTTATTATTTTCGTCTATCGATAACTTTTTACCTATCGGGTCATTGATCTCATATTTACATTTATTTACCTCATCCAGAGTGTTTTTAAAGGTCTCTTTTTTGTGCACCTTCTTTGCTGTGTCTGAAATAGTTGTTTGTTTATTTCCTTTCGTATCTGTTGATATATTTTTAGCATTACTTTTTTCTAGATTCTCGGACAGTGTGTTTACAGATTTCTTTAATTCTAATATTTCTTGATGTAGGTCCCTGTTTTTTTGAATTAATTTATCTATTTCAGTTTTAAAATTGTTAGTTAATGCATCTGATATTTGTATGATAGCCGCCTCTATTTTAGATGTAATAATTGTTTGAAAATCTTCACTCACGTGTTCGACGTGTTTGTGTTGGTTTCCATTTGAGGTTAGATCAGCATCGCAACGTTTGCAGATCCAAGTATTCACTACACCATCGGCTTTCATATGTGTAAATTCTCCAACCGATATGTTAATACAAGCTATATGATAGTTCTGCTCGCACTTACTTTTACATACTATGTAATCATCGTACCGATCAATTTTCTTTTCGCAGGTGAAACACTTCAGTGCCATATTGGCCACCTCGCGGAATATATATAAATAGCAGTGTTAATAATGTGGTTCGAGATGAAAATAGCGAAATGCATAGAAGATCAATATCTGATTGGGAGCGGATTTGCAAGAATTACTTAACACCGCTGAAGAAAGTTATGAAGGAAATGAAAGAAGCAAAATTATCGGAAAAAGCCGAAATTTCATTCGAGAAGTTTACCGAGCTATTAAAGGAAAAAAAACTTTTTCATGATGGATTGCCATTACTTCCGAGCAAAATGAAAGATATTTTAATAGATGTATTCAACAAAAATATAAGGGAGGCCTCTTCATCTGGGTCTGGCATACCGACCACAACCACGTTGTGCATGACTGCTCCTGGAGTGGAGGATACTGTCGATGTATCAGAATTACTGGATTACCTATCAAACGAAGTTCAAGACGAATTATCCGTACCGAGTACCTCCAACAGCTCTATATACTTATTCAATCTCACAAAATATTTCTTGGAATACCTTCAACGGATACTATTCAATCTCCGGGCGAAAAAGGTTTCCACCTGGTGAAATTGGAACTATACGAGCTGAAGAATTTAACGAAAATTCCGAAGAATCAATTGTGGCGGGAAGCGACGATCCGCATGAATTTTCTACTTGCGATGCCAGTGGATCCACTATACCAACCAATTAAAGATGTAATCAAGACAGTCATTCGAAGAGTAAAAAATGTAAAAGATATCAAGAAAGAGGTGAAGAAGAGGAATTATTGGAATTCATTTGTCAATTCCCGACAAGCCCCTTATTAAATCTCGTCAATACACCGGCTTGGTTAAATTCGAAATTTAAATTTAAGCGTCGTAACGACATAATTGGTCAAAATGTTATAGAAATTTTATATTTACAAATTATTTCGTATGATATTATTTCGATGTATAGCTTTCTAGATAACAGTGCTCCATATTTTGCTTGTACTTCTAAAAATATTTATGAATATTATTACTCCATTGACGAATCTGTTGCCGTTCGCAAGAAACTGTTATTATATCAATTACATTCAGAAGAACATGTTAAACAATTTTTATTAGATGTATATCATATTGTAGAAAAGTGTTTATCAACAATTAATTGTATAGAAATTGTATCACCGGCTAGTAGTGGTAAGAATTTTTTTTGATATGGTTTTACATTTTTTTATTAATTTTGGTCAAATAGGTAATTTTTCTAAATATTCAAATTTTCCAATGCAAGAATGTGTTAATAAACGTATTTTATTGTGGAATGAACCAATGTGTGAGGTTTCTCAATTTAATACAACTGAAATGTTATTCGGTGGTGATACAATAAACGTTAAAGTCAAATATCAACAAGATGCTGTAGTTAATCGTACACCCGTTATTGTTTTATCAAATAATAATATTTTTCCAAATGATGTAACTTTTAATTGTAGAATGATCCGTTATAAATGGCAATGTGCGCGATTTTCAAAACATTGTCTGAGTGTTATGTCGCTGCGTCTGGTGTGCCTCAGGGATCAAACCTTGTTCCATTTTTATTTAACATATATTATTATTATAAATGATTTGATCACATCCCTAAAATGTTCGGTGCTAGCCAGTTCTGACGATCTCAAGAGCTATCACGTGATAAGAGACAGCTCTCATATTCGCCATCTGCATTCAAACTTGGATTTAATTCACGAATGATGTATCACATATACACTGCAACTGAATATTAGTAATTATTGTTATACATCCTACACTCATAGATGTAATAGATTCGATTCTAACTGCCTGATTAGTGGTAGTCGGTTGTTGACCCAGATGGACGACCCACTTTATTGCAGACAATAAAAGATTGTTTTTATTTTTAAAATAGGAAGGTTGTTGCTCTTTAATGTGTTTGTAGTCGGAAACAGCTGATTATTATTATTTTAGAATATTCAATAAATCGTAGTTTTTCTAGCCTTTATTACAGTAAATATCAAGAATGTAATTATTTCTTTCTAGCAGGTGTAAAATTAAAGTAATTAATGGTTTGATATTTATTATGAAGTATCTATTCCTCCTCCTTTTTTTAACACAAGTAATATGGTGGTCCTGAAAAGGACCGATTGTGAAAGTGAAGCAGGTGGATATTTATCGTCCAAGGTTGGCGTAAGGCCAATTAAATTCTTTATTTTTTTTTCTTCCGTCCGCACGAATAAAGACTTGATATTTTGAGGGTACGTTTTTACAAAATCTAGCTTCAGATTTCTGCTACTCCGTCTTTTTATTTCTGGGACACTTGTATATCTAGTTATGTGTTTTACAATGGAATTTAGTTTGGACATTTTTCCCCATCTGGTGCTTCTTCAACATATTCTTAAATGACCTTTTGAATTCGCTGAGCTGTGGTGTTTTAGCATATGGTGATGGTCTTATTCATGCGAATTATAAGTATGAATGATAGTTGTGTACTTCATGATAACTTACGGATAGTTTATCAATGGTCTGTTAACAATAAAATTTTATTAAACATAGATTAATGTACATTTCTTATTTTTACTAAGGCAACCATCTTCTCATACAATATAAACAACATTATGCTGTCTTGTCAAAAACAATATAAAGACCCGATCGTTACGACTTAGAGCTTCAATTCTCTTAGCATATTTATGGCGCTTGTGTTACTCATTAATTATTTTATTGCTTGATCTGAGCAAAGTTCTTGAAAAGTAGTCAAAACCATGAATTTTGCAAGCATTTGATTTTCTCTCTCAATGTCAGCCGGGTATACGACCTAACCACAATTGCACTATTACACTTCTAAAGGTCACCGATGATATACTTATATCACATATCCAAAAGAAAATAACTCCACGTCTCTACTAATTTTGCTGGATTACAGTAAGGCATTTAATACTGTTACCTACGACATATTGTTGACTACCTTACGACATATGGGTTTCAGTGAGGGCGCTGTGGTTCTAGTACATTCTTATTTCCCCGAAAGATACCAGTACGTGAAACTGCACGCTGATGTTTCATCGGCATTGGCCTTGACTAGAAGTGTTCCGCAAGGATCCGTTATAAGCCCTCTGCTTTCTCCCTTTGCATTGGTCAATTATTCAAATGTTTACAACACTGCCCATTGCATGTGTATGCCGATGATACTCACCTCCACGTGGATTTCCCAAAACACGATGTGCAGAGGACTGTTGATATTATTAGTCAAGACTTGCAGCGCATATATTATTCGCAGCATCATGCACTAGAAATTAATCCTGAAAAAAGCACTGCTGTTCTGTTCAGCAATCCCACTTCAATTCAGAACATTAGAAAACGAATGAAAAATATCAATAATACGGAGGTGGTGATTTATTCGGAGAGAAACATTGGTCTGATGATTGATAACAGCTTCAGATTTGAGGAATTTATTTCAGAAATTATACAGGTAGCCCACGCCATTCTAAAAACACTGTATGCTTACCGATTATGAGGGACTGCAAAAGAAGAAATATTTGTTTCTCCAAACTGTGTTTGAAATATTTTTCTTATATGTTGTTGAAAAGCTATTATGTTTTATTATATTTATTATAAACATATAAAGTATTGTAAAATTGTAAACTAATTTAATTTGGACTAAATAATAGATTTAATTTATTAATCAACAAATTTCAATAATGATAATTATAAATATGTCTCGAACAAAATTAGTTGAAAACGATTACGTTTCCGGATTAAACACATCGGTAGACCGCCAGCGTTCACACGTATAATCGACACCATTAGCACCAATTAAGAATTATTACTGTGAACGAATTACCATAAAATGCCGGAGCAGCGATCAGCAGAAAATCTACCCATTCTAAATATTCAAATAAACACACTCTACGACCTGGTACGTCTAGTATCTTTAGGTTTCTTCAAATAATCCAAACACTCGCACAAACACAAATACACAGACACAAACAGAAGAGAACAGAAAGACATACAAAGAATTCGGGTTAGATTAACCTATAACAACCAGTAACAGTAGCTGATATAGGGTCCTCGGTTATATACTGAATTGTGTTTGACCAGTCCGATTGCCGACTACTGTATGTGCATGCATTCGCCGAAAATATATCTTTAATTCCACATAGGGTCACGGCAAATGTAAATTAGTGTAACTGTAATCTTGAGGGATGATGGCGGAACCCCTCCTGAAAAAGAAGGAACCGTATAAATGTATCTATTTTAGTAGCTACTTCATGAATCGGTTTCCCACCACGTGACTGTTTTATTCGATGTCAATTGGGTGTCACAAATACACTTACTGTCATGCAAATTTTCCTTTCAACAAGATTCACATAATGGTAATGATAATAATAATGCCATACGCTGGCTATGTGTAAATACCCACCGAGAGACAGAGGGAGAGAGAACCTCCTTTAATACAGCGCGACCACTGTTAGTTGTCCACGAACATATACGCACATAGATAAATATTTATTGTTTACACTGTCGGATCGATATTCGCTATTGGTCAAATAATATGGTAACAATGATGGTTATATGCGAGTTAAATCAATAATACCGCGTTAATTAGCATGGAGATGACATATTAATTTGCGCGATAGATAGCGCTTGCCTGTTTGAGCTTCGCAAATTATTGTTCGGTAATGGTTTATGGGAAATTGTTGATCAAAATTATTATGTGTCTATTATATTTTTGAGCAAGATATGTATTCGGGATAAAGATATCGAAGAATGGAAATTATGTATTGTTTTTATTTGACGAAATTCTGAAAATACCTTGAATCGTAACAGGTATAAACTATAATTTTTATAAATTTCACAGAAAGAAGCAGTGTATAATAATAATAGTTTATTATCAATTAGTCCCAAAGAATGAAGTTTTGACATTGTCACTAGGTATAAATAAGTATTACAAGAATTACGTGGTTTCTTATCAACAAAACATACAAGCAAAAGACTTTAAATATTCAACCTGTAAATTAGTGCATAAATTAGTTTCATTTTTAGAGTATATATAAAAGCTAGGATACTTGCATTTATTGCTTTTAAACTCCTTTCCGTCATTCAAATTTTTCAGAGCTGTCGGTAGCAAGTCAAATATACTCGTGCAGTCATAATATAATGGTGCTCTGTTTTCTGGTTTACAAATTCCGTAGGCTCGTAAATATTTATTTATAGTATTTTTCATTTATATTTATATATAAATACTACTAGCATCAATATGTTACGTTCCTTCGTTATAGGGTTCCACAATGCTTTACTCAAATCTTCATCTTAAAATAGGTTTTTGTGCTACATGTACCCTCTTTTAATTTGGAGCCAACTAATGGGAAAATAACAATGTGCTGCCTAATGTCCAGTGGTCGTAATGTACTTGGTTGTTTACCACGTAAATTGAACATGTCGAAAGTAGGTCACGAAACAACAAAGGATCCGACTACACTGTCGCTTCTCGTTGATTGTTACTCTCTGTAATAATGACCTTATATCTAAATTTGCCTTTTTTTTTAAATTACCAAAATAGGTTTTATCTTTTTACAAACTTATCAACTTGAAAGTCAAATAATATGTAAAACATTTTATTATCTACAAGGGTGCCTGAGAATTTTGTTAATAAATTAAAAACATTTTCTGTAAAACCTAGCATCTCTCTCCGCTGAATGAATTGAATAGACAAAAAAACTATTTTTTGTCCAGATTTACTATCTGTTTATCTTGTACCAATTCGAAGTCAATCAAGGTCATTGTAATACTCGACCAGTCATTAATAATAGATGAAAAGTTCATGGCCCCATGATCACCCCTGAGAAATAGTAATATTAAGCGTATCGACTTCTGATACGAGTTTATCCAATATCATTTACTGGCTATAATACCCATCGAGTTTCGTTTTTATTTAATGTCAGACGGGACCAAGCTGTCAAAAGTATAAACCTGATCAAAGAAGATTCCTGCAATGTATGCCTAACCTTATCTAACTCGCATATATATGCTGTAAGTGCAGTATAACATATTTCACACTCTCTTTATCTACCTACCCCACGTTATTAAAGTATGTATATGTTGAATTTCATTTATATATTTATAAAATATAACAAGAATTTCTTAAACTGCCATTTATATTCTTACTTTAGCGTATATAAGAATATGGTCGAATTTTACAAAACGTGTTTCAGCCCAGATCAACTTACAGTGATCGCACTGCAAACAGAAAACTTTAAAAACTCTCCAAGTGGTTATTTTGTGTTCTCGGGGCATATTTAACAATAGGACGAAAGGAACTTTTAGGGTTGATTTTTCACACTTCTCTTTTTTTCGTTTCTACTACTACTGCTACTACTACTACTACAACTAACTCCTTTTTTTCTTGCTTTGTTCGTTCGAGTCTCTTTTCTAGGTTCTCCAGCTACATGTGTAAATGATGTGTAAATACCAGTCACAGCACATTTGATTTGTTACCCACATTAATCATATCATTGTACACAGGAAAATATCGGAACATTATTTGTTCTCGGTCTATAATATACGTACATTGTTGATACATCATTTTGTTCCGTTGATAAATAGTTATTAATTTATCATTTTTACAATTTAATGTATGGTATGAATTTGTGTTAGTGCGTACACATCATAATAAAAGTATAAATAATAAATATAGATACTCTTTGAATATATTTTTCTTGTAAGTATGTTCCAGCCAATATTACACTTTATTCCTATATGTTGAGAAATGGTTCTTCTATTTATTTCATTTACAGTATAATAACTTCCAAGAATACAGTGTTTTGTTCCTAATAATTCAAATTTATCAAAATGACTCGACTTTCTGAACATTTTACGTTGTCGCACATTACCTCCAGCAAATCTAATTTATAGTAGAAGTTTAATGAAAAGTTCGTTTCACTTCTTTTTGCATTAGTAAATTATAATAATGACAACAAGCACTCTGAAATAAATTCTTTACCTTCTTTTTTTATGTTGGCTGTCACTGAGAATGACATTGAGAGAGGAAATGTCCATTGTTTAGCCCCTATTAAAAATTAAGATGTTGATTTGATATCAAACTATAGTCTATTCCACCCTGGAATCAAAGTATTGCTCTTTTGGAGATCGCACGCGACGTTGCATAATTTCAATGTTGGATAGATATTAGGGTAACCTTCATATGGCAGGGTTAGTATATTACGTCAATTTTATAACGATAGTAATGTTGGTAAAGGCTGATTGTCACATTGACATTGGTGGTTATGTTCAAATATTCTTCCAGTGAAGATTACATCAGGCGACTTGACAACGATCTATTTACCAAATAAGGATAGTTGTATACGGATCACTATAAAATAGCAAAGGAGGGCAATACTCCATAAGAGTCCGTACTTCGATTCCTAGGTGCAATAGCCTATGACTATAGCCTCCTAATCCGTAACTCAATAAGTTCGTAGAATGACATATAGATGGCGTCACTATTGACAAACCCATGTGATTTTTAGGAAGTACCAATTTCACACTATAAATTTTCATAATTTATGACAATCATACGTTTAGTTCACAAGTTACAGTGGTTTTAGTGACGTTACTTTTATAATTTACAAAATAATGGAAAAATCCGAATTCCGTGTGTTGATAAAGCATTGGCCCTTGGGAAAAATACTTTTCAAGAAAAGACATAGCTTGACAAGTGTTATCCGGACTCTGCTTCATCGAGACAAATAGTAAAGATGTGGTTTGATAATTTCAACACCATCGTGCAGGCACCGATGATGCTGAAAGCTCTGGTCGCTCAACTTCGGCAGTTGTTTCAGAAAACATAAGAAATGTCCACAGAACTGTTTTGGCCGGTTGTAAAGTAAAGTTAATGTATTCACCATTTTGCATGAACATTTGTTCATGAGAAAGCTCTGTCCGCAGTGGGAACCGCGTTTGCTCACGCTTGATCAAAAACAACAACCCGCCGACGAATCAGATCGCTATTTGGAGCTGTTTCAGCACAATAAGGTTCTTTTTTTCATGCGGTATGTGACAATGGATGAAACATGCATCCATCACTACACTCCAGAGTCAATACAGCAGTCAGATGAGTGGACAGAAAAGGATGAAAACCATCCAAAGCACCCAGAAACGCTGGTAAGGTTTTGGCTTTCGTTTTCTGAAATGCGCACGGTATTTTATACATCCATTACCTTGAGAATGGAAGAACCATCAATAGCGAATATTATATGGCGTTACTGGTGCGTTTGAATAAAGATATGCCTATAAAAAAAACTAAATGATGAAGAAGAAAATGCTCTTCACCAAGACAATGCACCGTATCACAAGTCGATCGTAACAATGGCAAAATTACACCAATTGCACGTTGAATTGATTCCCCATCCATCTTATTCTCCGGATCGGGCTTCCAGCGAATACTACCTGTTTGCAGACTTAAAAAGAATGCTGCAGGGAAAAATATTTGGCTCCAATGAAGAAATAATTGCCGACACTGAAGCGTATTTTGTGGCCAAAGATCAACGTTCTTCAGAAAATGAGGTGTGACAACCACACGACTTTCTTATACATATGAGCCTTTCAAATTATACAAATGTTGTTCTACATTAAGTTGTAAATACTTTATCTTCTTAAAAATATAAAGCTGTGAGTTAGTGTGTCACACTCAAGTCCAGATTTTAAAAATAATTTTATACAATAATTATGCAAAATTTTATTCTAAGTACTTCTATTCTCTTAATAGAAGGCATACTTAGCGATATATTCGACGAAAAGGAGTTACTCGCTAAGAGTAAAAGTGTTACTTCCGGACCGAATACTGAAATTTCATTTATTCAAAAAATATTGTAAATCGAGCTTTAAATACTTTTGTACTGATAATATATAAATGCATAATTTACGACATATTTGCAAAAAATCGTTATTCGATAAGAGTAAAAGTGTTACTTTCGGTCCGAATTTTGAATTTTTTTCTATACAAAAGTTAATGAAAATCAAGCTTTATATACTTTTATACTCGTAATGTGCCTACCTGCCCAGCAAGCATGACATACGAGATATTCGCAAAAAACTGATGTCGCTCAACTCCTGAATGTGTTTTCTGCTTAACACGCCTGTCCACATGCTTCCACATAGTCGACTTGATGTGAAAGTAATTCTAATTGTCGTTTCTTTATTGAGTAAACTTCATTTGTAACAAACAATATCTTGGCTTGCACTGCAGATTTAGTAATTTAGATTAGAATGCTATAACGTACGGACATAGTAGGACGACCGCTACAACAATATTGGTTTCCCAGATGGTTTTGGGTTTTTCTTTGAGCATCCACATTAATGATAGTCGATTCCAAGGTCGCGCGTCGAAGGCCAGAAGGCCAATTTCTACACTTCTCTTTATTCTCGGAATTTCCCTTTAGCCGAAGGGCTAAATAGTTGCAAATCAGCAAGACAATATCCGTCCGCATATTGTAGTTTTACTTTCTTATACGTAGTATAAGGATGTATTGTGATGATGAAAATTTTCGACCTCGAGATTTTTGCAGATGTCCACGTTTTTAAGTCCCCTGATACCAAAAAAGTGGTTTTTAAAAAATGTCTGTGTGTCTGTGTGTCTCTCTCTCTCTGTGTGTGTGACCACGATGGCGGCCAAACCGCTGTAGATATCAATTCCAAATTTTGTATTTACGTGTATAATCTCCCTCCTGAGATCTGATTACTTTTTCAGTAAAATCGGTAGACCGGAAGTAGCAGTTTACTTCGGCGAAAAAATCGAATTTTGACAATATTTTGTCAACTACTAAGTTTAAACAAATTTATAAAGAATTCATATATACTTAAAATTGAAATAGAAAATAATTTTATTTAAAAAGTTTTTCGAAATTCCTACCGGAAGTAGGTCTTTTACTCTTATCGAAAATCAGTTTCTTGCGAATATTTCGCAAGTCATGCTTTTTAGACAAGTACGTTACGGGTATAAAAGTATTTAAAACATAATTTTCAATATCTTTTGTATAAAGGAAATTTCAAAATTCGGACCGGAAGTAGCACTTTTACTCTTAGCGAATAGCACTTTTTTGATAATATCTTGCAAAGTATTCATTCTATAGAGATTTATTAAGAGAATAGAAGTACTTAGAATAGGATTTTGAATAATTTTTGTATAAAAAAATTCTTAAAATTCTATAATTTGAAACGCTCATACGTATAAGAAAGTCGTGTGGTGGCCACACCTCATTTTTTGTATTACGATTCCTGCAAGAAGCTAACACCAATATTCTCAACTGACCGGCTAAATCCTTAGACTTACCGCCCATAGAACATGTGTGGGATATGAAAGAAAGAAGGGTTGGTGTGCATCGTGAGATACTTTGATAGGCGTCTACATATTGAAGTAGAATTAGTAGTAAAATTCGGACTCGTTTAGTATTCCTGCCAAACCAAGCAAAATGCACAAAAGTCTAATTACAAAGTTCTAAAACCATTTTTACATATTTATCATACCCTTGGATGGGCTAAATAGTGTCATATCGCAGCAAGACAATGAGCCGTAACCATAAAAAAAGGTTATAAGTGGAAGCAATTGCTTTGAAGATAAAGGTAGAAGTACAAGCTATAGCTTGTTTTCGTGTGCAAAAACCTTTTGCTCTCTCTTCCAAGTAAACACTTTACCTAAAAGAAGCCAACGCTTGTAGCAGACAACTCTTCTTAATTTTAACAATTACAGTGCGTTGTTCAAAACAAAATATGTCAGAGTCAGACTTTGAAGATGCCGTTGATGTGACCGGAAATGTCAGCAATTTATTGTTCATTGCCGACAAGGCTAAGGATAATCCTGAAATTCTCAGCAAGTTGCAAGTGCCATCTGCCAAAAGGGTGAAAAAGGAAGCTGCGTTAGAGAGAATCGTAGTAAAATAGATAAGCCAGTTTGGGAAGGAGATGACAGCGAAAGAATTTCAGAAAAAATTACAGAATATGAAAACTTGATTGAAAACAAAAACGGATAAAAAGGGCTATCGAAAAATTGACCGTATAACTCAATGATGACTTTTTCCCTTGTCGGTAAGGTATTGAAATTCCTCTACACATCATTTACTGGACTTGCAAACGGTGGCATTCGCTGTGGCTGTATCACATAACTTCTGTCGCCAAGAAGAACTGTGTGTGTTGTCCGTTCTATCAATTGCCGAACCGTTGAATTTCTCCAAATACGAGAATCATGTACAGAACTGGGTCACCTAGATTCAGAACTTGTAAAAACATAGTTCTGGTTGCATATTGCCTGGATATTAAGGTTGGCACCCCTTTTCGATTAATATATTCGTCACCATAGTCGCCTGGCTTCTCAATGCGGATATGGGTATAATAGAGGACCCCAATAGCAGTTGGGAAGCGGTATTTCATGCACCAATCTTCGTTGGATTGCATTATACTTTCTTGGGTATCAGGGAACCTGATCCATGCGTTCACTTTCTCCAAAACACAGTTCAGAACATAAGTAGTAGTGCGAGATAGACTGCTGTGATGCATACCCAGTTCTTCTCCAATTCCAAACTGGAATCCCAGGGTCGGGAAGAAAACGAAGGAAGAACTTCATTTTTTGGACTGGTGATAGAGCCCCACCACGTTTCTCAAACTCCTCTCCAAGGAAGTGGGTTCTCAACCATTGGACATTTGACTTCTCAAATCTATACAACTTCCTGCATTCTCTAGATGATTTGCGAGGTCCATACACCTTACCCTGGGCTAATACGTCTCCAGCATATTCAAGAGACATAACTTTTTCTTTCACAAGCGAATATACTTCACACCTATACATCGAGCTGCTTTCGACTAGTCGCATGTTTTCTGGCGCAAAATACTCTATCTGTTAGTCAACTTTTCCTTTTATGCATACAGAAAAAGTGAAAGCGTGCTAAGCAGATCGATAGCTTTCACTTGCAAGTGCAAGCTTTCGCTGCACTTTTTTTATGCATATATAGAAACCGAAGTTTTTGCTTTAGTTTGAACGAATAACAGCTAACACTTCTTTTTATGCATGCGGCCCAATGTCAATCCTCATATTATAGTTGTTGTATTACGATACTGAGGCCAATATTAATAGTCTCAATTGACTTGCAAAATCGTCAGATTTACCACCCATGGGGCATGCCTTAGATATGATAGAAGGAAGGGTTGATGTGCATCGTAAGGTACTTCTATAGGAGTCCG
Organism: Amphimallon solstitiale; assembly: GCA_963170755.1. Taxonomy (NCBI): domain Eukaryota; kingdom Metazoa; phylum Arthropoda; class Insecta; order Coleoptera; family Scarabaeidae; genus Amphimallon; species Amphimallon solstitiale. The sequence continues at coordinate 167,032,824 of OY720676.1, read as the reverse complement.
TATATCATATTATTAGAATCATGTTCAAGTGAATAGCTAAAGAATAAGAATTTTTAAGTGAAAATTTAATCATTTATTATTCTCTGAAATAAAGCACACTTTTGCTAATTGTATTGCTTTCCTTGGCACATGTTATAATTACTACCTACAAATCTATAGTCTCCGCATATAATGTAAAAAGTACATGCATACAGATACACATGTGTGAGTGTGGGAATATATAGAAATGTTTTCCATTCTACAGTGATTTGATTAATCGCCATTAGACCTTCCATTAGTCGTGTTTCTAAATGGAGAGGAGAGAAGGCATTTAAAAGCTATCTACCGATCTGGTAGAAACTTCGATTGTGTATTTATAGAAATCTACGTATTTATTGCGACAAGTTTGTTCGACTAAATGAAATGAATGCACAAAAGCTCTTGTTTATATATGCTGCTTCATTTCGTCGACGTACTTTAATTAATTAAAAGGAGAATGTTCGAGTGAGGGAAAAACATAAATTACATGTGTAGCGACTTGAATGGTGCTCGGTGCTCCTTCAAAAATTAACGTTTACCCAACTTTCATGATATTACAAGCATAATAGAAGGTTTCCTTCACCGTTCGGTTCGCCAAAAGAAGAATGTAAAATAAAGGCATGTACGAGAGCTTTTTGTATATAACTCAATCACTATATCTAGGACCGTTATGTCTTTAAGTTGAAAGGGACTTTGCCTTCTGGTAAATGTTAAATATTTAAAAAATAATTTTTAACAAAATCCTGACAAATATTTAAGCATGCCGTCCAAAAATCTTGTTTGAAGTAGTGTACATATAATTAATATAAAGTTGATGTCATTAAATGATATATTTTCCAAATATTGAATTGATTCGGTCTTTACTTGATGAAGATCCATCGTATTAATTACTAAATAAACAACAAATGTTGGATTTTCACTATTTAATATTCGAAGTAACATTACTTCGAATATTAAATAGTGAAAATCCAACATTTGTTGTTTATTTAGTAATTAATATATTTTCCACATTAAATTTTGACAGTTCTTATCTGTTTTGTTACCAACTATATCTTATTCCTTGTAAAATGTGTAAAATAATTAATAGTTTGGGTTTAGAAAAATATTTAATACAAGAATCATATGTTCCTAGCTTCGATGCACATACGATCTTTGCGATCTCATGTTTTTAAAGTTTGTGGACTCATGTTCGCATCGTCTCAATTGGTTGGGTGGTTTTAAAAATCGTACTTGTCAGGTTGCCGAAAATAAAGTAATGCATAATGGTGTTATCTAGAGGCCATGCAAGGACAGCCACCAGTCGATATTGAGAACTGCCACCAGCGCTGCAGTTATATTTTATTGTAAATAAGCATCTATATTCATATTCATTTAGCTGATTCATAATTTATATTCTTGTTACAAATTATGAATGTTTGACACTTCGACACTGCTAGCCAGTAGTTTTTTAGACGATCTCCTTTGCTCATTGTTACGAACTGAAAGATAAACTTAAAATTTAATAACACAATTCAATTCAATAAGCAACGAAATACAGTTTACTACAGAAATACAATGAAATTAAAGCTGACCTTTTCTGGTCTTTAACAGTTTCGTAAGCAGACCCCTTAGGCTAGATGTTATAAAAAATTATGCGACACGATTTAAATGTCAAACAAAATGTTTGAAGTACCCAGCGTCCATTAAATTATATGGGAATGTTTGATGTCCATGCACACCAATCAAATAAAATGTTTGACTAACATTTTATACACATTTTTCACAAATTCTGAATTAATAATATGATTAAGTCTAAGTTTATTTCTCATACATTATATATGACAGATTAAAATATAATTTAGTTTTATAGATATTTTGTTTAACCCGTTATACGACAGACCATTTTGTTTAAAATATGAATTAGCAATTACGTATTTAGGTGTATGGCTATAAAAACCTGTTATGCAATATTTTGATATTTCGTCGTATTTTAGTGATTTTGGGTGGCATTTATATGTGTCGCCTGTTAAATGTTTTGAAATATCTCTTTATTTAGTGCCAAATACATTAGCCGGACGAACGACTACATGCAAATAAAAAATGGTAATATACTGAAAAGAGATACATATATGTGTAACGCTTGACAATTTTTTCAGACTGCTCGTGCTTATTCTAATATTATAAAGATCCACTGCGCATCTTGTGAGAGGGCCATCTCATCGGTCAGTGTACTAATGTTTATGGAAAGGGCGCGAAATAGTTTAGACAAAAACCTACATCACAGCCTTCACATATTTTTTAGAACGTTTGACTGATGCATTGGTGCTACAAAAAGCACACCGACTAATCTTTCCTTCAATAGGTAAATAACTTTCAACATTAGTTTATGGTTGTACTGTCTCCACGGCGGTTGCTCGGCTACTGATTTTTTTCATTTTGTTTTTTTTTCCTAATTTTATTGGAGTTCTTTTGTTTTGTATAATAATTTCCAATTATGTAGTTCGTTTCCTAGTTGAGAACAAAACTGCGAATGTGTGATGGTTTTTTTACCTTTTGCAGAATGTTTATATAAAATATAAGAATTTACAATGCATGCATCGACAAAGTAATAGAAGATTTTCATCAGCATCTTTTTCATTTATGTTGAGATTCCTGTCCAAAACATCTAAAATAATATAGAAATAGCATATCAAGTGTCTATTTTATAATCTAAAAAAATTGAGTTTAATCGCGTTTGAAGTATTTTGAAACCATTTGCAATCACTGTGTCAATTTCGGTAGCTCTATTAGCATTTCTATAAAATGTCACTTTGCTAACACTTTTATTAATTTTAGGCGTTTTAAAAAAGTGTAAAATAAGTTTTTAATGAATTTAAATAAATTTATAGAGACATAATTCTAAATCTACATTTATATCTATAACAACTAGATTATCAATAAAAGACTATAATAGACTACTTAATTAAACAAGTAACAAATATAATAATACTTACCAAGTAATGTGCTCTCGAAACGAAAAATCACGCCGAATTATGTCTGCAGTTACTGACTTATATCGAGGTCAGACTCAGTGGCTGTACTGTATTGGATATATCACGGACGTTCATTACATGGACGTACTATCTATGGGGATATTCTTAAAACAACTTGTATGGTATATCGTGCAGATATACTATATTGGATATCTCACGTACATTCATTGCATGGACTATCATCTGTCTATACGAGAGATATCCTCAAAATAACTTGTATGGTATATCGCCTGGATGTACTGTATTGGAGATCTCACGGACGTCCATTGCATGAACGAACTATCTATCTATACCTGGGATATCCTCAAAACAACCTGTATGGTATATCGTGTGGATGTACTATAATGGATATCTCACGAACGTCCAATGCATGGACGGGCGATCTATCGATTGACTTGCCAAATACTGGATATTTCTAGGATGTCATGTGATATATGGGTAATAGCAAAACCCCTATAATATTTGAAATGTGGTCAGAATGATTGCCACACATTAGGACAAATTTACGTATTGCTAACAGATGGACTGTAATGGAAGTGGCATATCTCACGGACGTTCATTACATGGACGGACTATCTATCTATACCTGGGATATCCTGAAAACAACTTGTATGGTATATCGTCCAGATGTACTATATTGGATATCTCATGTACAGCTGCGGCCACCGAAATGTACACGATATTTTAGACAAATTTCCCTATTTTTCGGTAGATTGAATCTGGCTTCATCCATTGACTTTCGTGGATGGTGCACTTTTTTTTAATCTTGTAAAAGAAAATCTAAATATATATATTAAATATAAGAAAATTGAAACATATAAGTTAGACACAATACTAATTTAATATAAGTAAAAAAAAAATTATTTAACAAATGAGAAATTAAGCAAATTTGAAATGTTATAATTAACGCTTTTTTAATAACCTATAGCAGCGCCATTAGCTGCAATGACAAGCTCTAGCCGTCTTCTCATAGACAAAATTATTGTCCGCATGTCATATTTCTCTACAAGGGTCTCCCAAGCATTTTCAACAGTGTCTTGAAGTTCATCTGCATTTCTAGGTCTAAAATCTGCAGAATATATTTCCTTTGTTATATATCCCCAGATGTTTTCTATGGGATTTAAATCCGGACTTCTGGATGGCCAAGGAAGTAAATCAATCCCATTTTCATCAATCCACCGTTTTATTATCCGTGCAGAGTGAACTGGGGAATTATCCTAAGGCAAAAACAAGTGTTTTATAATTTTATTGTTCAGCTTAAAATTAAATTATCTTTCTTGCCTGTTGAAAGACGAAATTGTTAGGAAAAGTATTCCTTACAGATGGTAACATGATGTTTTCCATTATTTCTCTATAATGCGCACTAGTTAAACGTCCATTTATTTTCCAGCATACTCCAGGTCCATGAACACTTATCCATCCCCAAAAATTAACCGAAAAGCGGCCAGAATTTACTGTCGAATGAGTATAACTTTCATCAAATCTATGATTTCTTGGTCTATAAACGCGTAATTTTCCACTATTACACGATTGAAAACATTTTTCGTCTGAAAAAACTACAGTACTCCAAAACTCTTCATCGGCATTTAAAAACTGATTAGCAAACTGCAGTCGGGTTTCTTTGTTTACATTAGTCAAATATGGTTTCTTCGCAGCTGCATAATTGATTAAACCACTGTGTTTAATTCGACGCCTTGCCGTTCTAACGGAACCTGGAAAACGAGTTTCCTCGCGAGCACTTACTGCTGTTGAAAATGGATTCTGTCTGATAAAATTTACTAAATTTTCATCTTCGTCAGCATTAGACACTCTTACAATTCCTATTCTAACCGGTCGTTGCAATCTATTTGCGTGCCAGCGTTTTTTCAATTGAAATATGCAACTTTTACTGACATTTAAATCTGCAGCTACAGCAGCTAAAGACCAGTTGTCCTCTAATTTCGCAATAGCTCTAGCCGTTTGCTCTCCCGAAAGGTGTCTTGGCATTTTACACAAATTATAGTTTTTCTGTCAATTAATTTGACAATATTAAAATAATGTTGACGTTTTTAAGTACGTCTATGATTTAAAGTAAAAAACAACTTGTAAAAAAAAATCGTATACAATTCGGTGGCCGCAACTGTACATTCATTGCATGAACGGGACTATCTGTCTATACGTGAGATATCCCCAAAATAGCTTGTATGGTATATCGTCTGGATGTACTATATTGGATATCTCATGGACGTCCATTGCATGGACGGACTATCTATCTATACCCGCGATATCCTCAAAACAATTTGCATGGTATATCGTCTGGATGTACTGTATTGGATATCTCACTGACGTCCATTACATGGACGGACCAGCTGTTTATACTGGGAATATCCTCAAAACAACTTCTATGGTATATCATCTCGATGTACTATATTGGATATCTCACGGACGTCCATTGCATGAATGAACTATCTATCTATACCTGGGATATTCTCAAAACAACCTGTATGGTATATCGTGTGGATGTACTATATTGGATATCTCATGTACATCCATTGCATGGACGGGACTAGCTGTCTATACGTGGGATATCTTCAAAATAACTTTTAGGGCTTTTTAGGGCTATTAAAATTTGGTCACGTGATTCAAAGTTTATTTGTTTTTGACCCTGTATAAGGTAACTTCATAAAATAACTATTTTTGAAAATGTAGTTTGTGTAATACACATTAATATTAATACAGACAAGTACACAGCGTCACAAGTAAAGTCTGCATTAAGTGGAAAATAAATTTTCGTTTAACTTTACGTAAGTTTAACTAGTTTCAATGATTTAATTTAAAACCCCTTTATTAAAATTTGTTATGGAGCTATGTTATAAAAAGTAAAAATAGTCTTTTATTATTTAAGTTCAGTTTCCAAAAAATTAATTAGTTTTGTACCTTACGATGATGCACCAAACACAAGTTGGCCGCAAAACAAATGATAAAAATGATCAACAAGCCCTTGCTTTATTAATGACAGTCAAATCGCTTTCTGTTTGTCATAGTGGCTTTTAATTAATATTGCGTATTAAATAAAAAAATGTAAACTGTACAGGAAAGAATTGAAATTGTATTAATATGTGGTGAAAACACAAGTCATCGTGTAGCGGCCAACATTTTTAATTAAAGGCATCCAGGCAAAAATGTGCAACAATCTACTATGAGTAGGACTATGGTGAAATTTAAATCAACTGGATCGGTGGAAAGTTCATTTAAAAAACCTCACAATCCTATAAAACACAGTGAAGAAGTCCAATTAAATGTTTGCCTAGATATTGTGGAACATGGTCAAACTAGTATTAGACATGTTTCTCGCAGAACTGACGTTCAAAGAGAGAGTGTAAGAAATATTTTGCACAAAAATAAATTTAAGCCGTATAAACCTAAATTTATAAATACTCTTAACAAGATTTTGACATACGTTTGGGATTCTCTTTTTGGTACCACGGGGAAAAAGATGAAAATGTGTCCTTTCCGTTTCACGTTTTATGGACCGACGAGGCCACTTTCACTTCAAACGGCGTTGTTAGCTCTCAAAATTGTAGATGGTGGGCTCAAGAAAATCCAAATTTTATAATAGAATGCAAGGACCTGTATTCCTTTAAAGCTAATGTGTGGTGCGGTATTTTAAACGAACAAGTTGTTGGGCCTTATTTTTTTAGAGGCAATTTAAATTCTGAGGAATACCTACGCTTCCTTAACACCGAGGTCATTGAAGTTTTGGACAATATGCCTATTGAAATAAGGCATAATTTGTGGTACCAGTGTGACGGTGCTTCCATCCATACTACAAGACGGGTTCAAGAACGCCTCTTGGAAATATTTAGGGGAAAAGTAATTGGGCGTAATATGGAGCAATACTGGCCGGCTAGGTCTCCGGATTTAACCCCACTTGATTTTTTCTTGTGGGGTTACCTAAAACAAAAAGTTTACAAAGAAAAACCTTTCCGTTATGTTGATAATTTGGAAACTGTATTTTACAAATAAGGCCCCTTAGTATCAGAAACTCCATTAAAGATGTATCAAGTAGAACAATTGTTTGTATTGAACGCAATGGGAGGCACACAGAAATGTAATTTTAATTTTTAGGTTTTTCAAATTATGTTTAATTTAATATTCAAATACCAAAAATACATATTGTTATTAATTGAAAAGGTGGAATTTTAAATGCGTTTCATTTTTATAATGTATTATGATTATTTTATTAGAAAATTTGACTTTTCAATTAAACTATTTTCTTAATATTAATGTGTATTACTTTTAGACACAAACTACATTTTCAAAAATAGTTATTTTATGAAGTTACCTTATACAGGATCAAAAACAAATAAACTTTGCATCACATGTGACCAAATTTTAATAGCCCTATTTGGATTTTGTAGAAAAACACACATTGAATATGGCGCTGCCTTAAAGAAAATGTGTCTGGAATAAAGCATTGTTAAAACTAAGAAGTTTTATGTAGGTTGCGTTGTCTTATTTCGCAACAGTGGTGCAATTTACAAAAAAAATTGGCAAAAAATCTAAATTATCTTATGCAGCTGAAATTTTGCATATGGGCTAAAAATTGTTTTTAGAAAAGCTTTTTCTAATAACTTTTTTCGATATTTTGAGAAATAACCCCACTTTTGAATTTTTTTTGACTATTATTTTTTTGGTTAATTTTCATCTTGATCGAAGCAGAAATTGATGCCAAACTCAAATTTAGAATAAATCTATTAATAAAAAAAAATCCCATATGATGCGAACTTCACTGGTCACACTGTATATAGTTTTATAACATTTTGAAAATTACTTTCATAAAGAATACTGTTGCTGAATAATTGCTATACTAAATTGTTTCATATGAGAACTAGGTAAAAGATTTGATTAATTAAACATTTAGCAATTAGCAACTGTACTGGATGCAAGAACAGAGTAATTCGCCCGGCAGCTCAGTCCGCATCCAGTCAGCCCAGGGTCGTTCAATATTTATTATTGTAATAGAATTTATACCACTAATAATTGAATTAACAAAGAGTGAATAAATGCGTATATTTAATTTAATGACAAAACTCACCTACCTTAATCTTAAGTTCCTCAGGTAACCGGTGTTGATTCTTTTAGATGGCTAATTGTTTACATGAATGATCTTGTGATTATGCATGAAGTTATTATTGGACGCCACCTATTTTGACTTGAATCGTTATTTTGTATTTTATTTATTATCACTAGAATTAGCACATCGTGGCTCCATGTATATTAGTGAATTAAAATAGGAAACAGTCACTGAGCTTATGAATTACCACAAGGAACGAGGAGTAATTGATTTAAAACACAAGTGTCGTAAACTTAACAATATTTATTACCTAAGACAATTTAAAGCAAAGTACAATAAACATAACACCAATACATTGATGTTTCACTTCCACATTTTACATTAGATTAAACAATCCCTAATTTAATACTCTGGCCAGATAAAATAAATTGTGGTTACACAAAGATGAACACAAATAACATATGACAATATCTTGATTGCAAATACAAATGGTAAATTAAAATCGGATATTAACTCTTGAACAAAATGCAACTAATGTATGAATGAATTTGACCAAATGAATAATTCGTACTGGAACTTTTAAAAGATTAACTTAAAGTTACGATAACATAGGCAATAGTACAAAGATTCTAACAATGAACTCGAAATTTCATATTAATACTATTGTTTACAGTAGTGTAATGATTCAAACAACAATGTGAACAGAAAAATACAGATTAATCCTATTTTAAAAGTTATCCGACGGACTAAATATTACAGTTTTATTGTTACACAACGAGAAGCAATGGCCGTAGATTTATTACAACGACGGTACAATAATTTCTAAGCCGCTCTGAGACCTAATTAATACGGTAATTTACCTTGGGGTGTGCAGACACGATGCAACGGTCGATGACTCCTGCGGGGGTAGATGTTGTTCCGCTTAGTTTGACGAAAGTTGGTATCCGACGGCAATGATTAAGATCGTTTCAAATTCCCATAAGGTACATCATCTGGATCTGCCAAACCTTCTTTCAGGTAGGACTAACGATATTTAGATAATTTTGCACTCACTATGTACGTTAAATCGTCACTCGACTAGCTTTTGACACGGCTATATCACGTACACGATGATCACAATCTTAACATGCGTCAACCATTAAATAGCCATCGACCAGCAAGGGTCTATACAAAATTACTTCGATGTGTCTACAGTTACTGGCGGATAACACTATTAATTATAATTTTTAAGCGATCTTGCCTTTTTATGCGTACTGTTGGAGAGGGGTGAAACACGCCTGTTTTTGGATTCTAGAAGGTTCTCGACTTCTTCAAGAAGGAATTTTTGCACACGACGCATACGATGTAATAGATTTAATGGCTTGGTTCCCAGGGTATTGTTGAATAATGGGCTATTGATAACCCGGGTACACGTGCGGCTTCAATATTTAGTTGTCGTCGCGTCATACAAAAGGGTATTTAAGAAAAATTGTTGTACGTGACTCTAATATTTGCTTTATAAGAAGAATTTTACTTTGGATTATAAAGGTTGTCATTCAGATATTATTTTTAAGAAATGTTAGATGTAGACGTTATTTTAACCAAAATTGATACGTAGTTGGAAAAATATAAAGAACTGTTTATTCAAGAAGGTTAAACAAGCTTAGCTGTAGACTTGCAATACATATTTAAGTTTTGAATATATTTTGCGTATTGAAAATAATAAATAGTATACAGTATGAGCCAAAAGAATGATATTATAATTAATTTGGAATTCTTAAGTAATTTAATAATTGCTAGGTTAAGTAAACAGATATTATTTAATATTTTGAAAGTAAATTAGTCAGAAGTGCCAAAAGCACGCAACAAATCCCCCCTTAAGTGCCTTAGGAAAGTTACTTCAGTAACTTTCCGATTAAGTAAAAGAAAGCACCAGGGTATTATGATATGAACAAAATTTTTCAAGCATAAAGTTAGACTGAAGGTCCCAAATAAATTCGTAGGTAGACACGACGAGTAAACACATAATTTCCAACGGTACACAAAAGAGTAGACGGTAATCCATAACTGAAGGCTAAGTAAAGTTAAACAAGGGGTTAGGTGAATTTTGAAAAATGACGAAAAAGAGAAAAAAGTTTCTTACAACTACTGACACAGGCTGACCTGAACAGAAACTATCAATGTAGACAATGCTACAATGAGAGTTAATAAAAATATCCAAACGGCGTTACATAAATTTTGATACAGGGTACATATTAAAATGCAACCGAAGTTACAAAGAAAACTGAAAATATCCTAAAGGCGTTATACTAATTTTGATACAAGGTTATATTAAAATGTAGGGAATGCACTACAATAAAAGTTAATAAGTTAGGCCGAAAAAGGTTCAATAAATTTTGACAAAAGATAACAAATAAACCAACTCCCACGTGAAATTCCTTAAAACTAAGTAAAGTTGGTCTTCGTCAGCTACATTTAAAGCCAACCTATGAAGACCAAAGCACAAAAAAAAAAATAAGATGGCGGTGTCGGGCAACAAAAAAGGGTCAAGACTAGGTTGTAAGCAAAAGAATAGGAGACCATCCACCTCCCCCTGAAAATGGATGAATACTCCCCACGGACTTGACACCGCTCTCCCGCAGTGGAATCGTTAGTCGAATTGTCGACATAAGTCAAAATTGGGTGCCTGCAACCACGCAATTATGGTGCAGCGACAAACCCGGGTTTAGCCGAAGCTCACGGTAGAAAATTTTGAAGGGGATGGGGGGCCGAAAGACGCAATCGGTGAGAGAAAACAAAGTCAAAATTGGTATAAATTCAGTCATCACCCGATCCAGACAGTTTATCTGTCAACAATAATATTACCAACATTAAATAATCAAGCAGGTGGCACACGCAGCTTTACTACGAAACAAAATTGGAGGGGTAGGGACTTTATACCCCGGCAGCACCTCCACCAAAATAGTCATCTAAAATGACAAAACTAAAACACCACACAACGTCATGCTAACATGACAAAACCACGCTCTTGAATAAAGAATAAAAGGAATAAATAAAAAGGTAAACAAACCACGGGTGATGATGAAGTAACGAAGTCTAAATCGGGATAATTTGTCCTGGGCCACCCCCAGACTGACTAGAGTGTACAGGTATTTGTACAAAAGTTTAAATGAATTCTTAAAAAAAAACCAACATTAAATTCTCGCATACGAGGGTCATCACAAACCAAAACCAGTAGCTAAACTACAATCATAAATAACAAGTGAGTGGCACAAAGTAGCTAAACTACCACACAATAGAGGGGAAGGGGACTTTATACCCCGACAACACCTCAAACCAAAATGTCATCTCAAATGACAAATCAAAACGCCATGCATACATGACAAAACCAAACACTTGCACACAAATTTTTAACAACTACAAGATGACACTCGCACACAGAGTTACATTCAGGGACAAAATTGAGAAAAGTCAAACATTAAAGGTCATAAGCAATTCACTCCACCAAATAAATTTAATCAAAACTAATGGGCATATTAAGTAACAAATTCAACAGAAGTATTAAAAAGGAAAATGTGGAATGAACAGCAGGTCGAAAATATCCTATATGAAAAGATTGCATTAAGATGGTGGTTGCGCAATATATTGATCCATTTAGGGGACTTTTACCCCACGCTGGTTACACGGCTGTGGAATTCTTATGGACCCCAACAGCAGGTCAAAAAATTTTTTCTTAATATGAAAAGATTGCATTAAGATGGTGGTTGCGCAATATATTGATCCATTTAGGGGACTTTTACCCCACGCTGGTTACACGGCTGTGGAATTCTTATCGACCCCAACAGCAGGTCAAATAAAAAATTTTTCTTAATATGAAAAGATTGTACTAAGATGGTGAATGTACAGTATAATGATCCATTTAGGGGACTTTTACCCCACGCTGGTTACACGGCTGTGGAATTCTTATAGACCCCAACAGCAGGTCAACAATATCCAAAGATGGAAAGATTGCATTATTGAAGAGAGAGAGAAAAAGAATAGAAAGGATATATTAAAGATTGCATTAAGATGGTGGTTGCGCAATATATTGATCCATTTAGGGGACTTTTACCCCACGCTGGTTACACGGCTGTGGAATTCTTATCGACCCCAACAGCAGGTCAACAATGTCCTAATATGAAAAGATTGCATTAAGATGGTGGTTGCGCAATATATTGATCCATTTAGGGGACTTTTACCCCACGCTGGTTACACGGCTGTGGAATTCTTATAGCCCCAGCAGCAGGCCAAAAAAACTTTGTCTAGTCTGGCGGGTGTGCTTTTAGGTCTTGGATATGCCAAGTAGAAATTCGACCTTGGTCATCAATAAGTTCATATGCCCAAGGCGACACAATACGAACTATCTCAAGGGGTCCTGAATATTTAGGAGCAAGCTTGGCAGCAAACTGCTTAGTAGCATCCGATAAAACTTTATTCTTCCTCCAAACTTGCTGTCCTACCACAAACTTAATAGGTCGTCGTCTGAGATTGTAATCATGAGCACTGCGCAGATGCGCTTTCTTAATACGGGCCTGTATGTCTTTATACAGCGCGGCAAAAGCTAACTTTTTATTATCAATATTCAAAATAGGTGTTTCAGCTTCATTCGGAACAAAATTCTCATCATTGCCATTTAAAGTGACTTCCCTACCAAAGTTGATGAAATTTGGAGTTACCTTAGTGACTTCGTGTTCAGATGATCTAATGGCATAACCGATTTTTGCTAAATACTGATCCCAGGTTTTGTGATTATTTTTAACATAAGCAGTTAACATTGTTTTAATTGTCCTGTTGACGCGTTCTGTAGGATTGGCTTGTGCATGGTAAAGCGCAGTGTAGGCTATTCGAATATTATAATTCTGGGTCATTTTTTGAAAAACTTTACTTTTAAACTGAACACCGTTGTCAACTATTAAATGAGAAGGGGCTCCAAACAGAAGTATCACATGATCTTCAATAACTTTAGTGACACTAGCGCCTGTAGCAGTTCGCAGGGGAAACACTAAGGTGGCCTTACTAAAAATATCACAAACAGCTAAAATATATGAATATCCCTTAGTGGAACGGGGCAAGGGTCCCATTAAATCCGCAGAAATTATCTGCCATGGTCTGGTGGCAGTGGGTGCTTTACTACGCAGATGTCCTGCAGGTGGTTTATTTTCCGATTTAATACTGAGACAGGTCCCACATTTCCTGACATATTTGGCAACGCTGGTGGCCATTTTGGGCCAAAAATATTTTTGGGAAACACGGGAGATGGTCTTAGAAATTCCTGGATGTCCACAAGTGGGATCGTCATGGCAAGATTGAATGATTGAGGTGCGGCGTTCTCGTGGAGGAACTAATTTCCACTCCTGACTGGGATGACTAAGTTCGGAGTAACGAGGTTTGATATATTTAAACAATTTATTGTTTTCCACACGCCATAAGGGATAACGATGGGGTTTATCCTGCACTTCTTGAATCATTTTAAGATACCAACGATCGATGGGAGGTAAGGGATCTTCAGCCTGAACTAAATCAACAGTGGTACTGACGGAGCGTGACAAAAAATCAGGGACGGCATTTTCCGAACCTTTTCTATGAATCATTTCAAAATCATAGGGCTGCAGTCGCAATGACCACCTGGCCAGGCGACCATGAGGGTCCTTTAAATTATGCAACCATAATAAAGAGTGGCAATCCGTAATTACCTGAAAGTGATACCCCTCTACGTAGTGACGCACATGCTCAATAGCCCAAATAACACCTAAACATTCACGCTCAGTAGCACTGTACTTACGTTCTTGAACAGTCAGAGAACGAGACATATAACAAATAACTTTCTCCCCATCGTCATATTGTTGGGTGAGAACGGCCCCAAGGCCATAAGCTGAAGCATCAGTTTGAAGAATAAAAGTCTTAGAGAAATCAGGACAAACCAGTAGTGGAGATGAAACAAGTTTTTCCTTTAGCTGTTTGAATGCCACTTCGCATTCATTGGTCCAAGACCATGGAGTCTTTTTTCTAGTAAGATTGGTCAAAGGTGCAATGATGGTGGAGAATTGTGGTACGAAACGTCTGTACCAAGAAGCAGTTCCGATAAATCTTCGTACTTCCTTGACATTCTTAGGTGGTGGGATGTCTAAAATGGATTGTACTTTTTCAGGATCTGGGCGCAATCCCAGTTCATCAACTACATAACCCAAGTATTTTAATTGAGGACGGCAAAATTGACTCTTGGCAAAATTCACTGTAAGTCCTGCATTATGAAGACGATCAAAAACTTCATTTAAGGTGGCCATATGGGATTCAAAGGTTTGCGAAATAATAACGATATCATCAAGATATACAAAAACAGAAGGTTGGAGGTCAGCTCCAAGAACAGAATCCATAAGACGCTGCCATGTGGCAGGCGCTCCAGTAAGACCATACGGCATGCGTACAAAACGGTATAAGCCGCCACGCACACAAAAGGCAGTGCAATCACGAGAACTTTCAGCTACAGGAATTTGCCAATATGCACTCTTAATATCTAACGAACTTAAGTATTTAGCATCTCTTAACTGATCCAAAATAGTTGAAATATAGGGCAAGGGATACGAATCTTTTTGAGTGACAGAGTTTAATTTACGATAATCAACACAAAAACGATAGCTATTATCTTTCTTTTGAACTAAACAAACAGGTGAGGCCCAAGGACTGTTACTAGGTTCTATGATTCCTTGCTCTAACATTTTTTTTATCTCCTGGTCAATAGCTTGTTGTTTGATTGGTGACGCAGGATAATATCGTTGTTTAATGGGTTTAGTATTTGGCAATAATTGAATTTCGTGAGATACTAAATGAGTTTTACCTAATGATTTGCTCATGAGTACTGTTTTCTCAGCGACTAATTGATCTAATAGGTTCTTTTGATCAACGCTCAAAGAGGTAGCACTAGCTATACTATTAATATGAATTTCAGGGTCCTGTTTACTAAAGTGCCAAATGTTCTGACGCAAGTCAGGTACTATGTTCATGGCCATCCAAAAATCTACTCCTAAAATTAATGTGTGTGGCAAGTCAGGCACAACTAAAACATCAATTAAACAAACTTTGCCCTCTAGGCAAAAAGGTACAGTAACAAATCCTGTACTTACACACACCTGTCCGTTCGCAACTGTACACTCAACAGCTTGCGGTTTCAGACAAAAACCCAAATTACTCAAAATTTGATAGCCGCGCGAGCCAACCAGTGTTCTAGAGGCTCCGGAATCTAATAAACCTATTACAGGATAACCCTTTACTTGAACTTCTAAATATGGGCGTTGATCTCCAGAAACACGAGAAATGACATAATCGAGAAAAATTTTACCGGTATTTGATAATACAGAGGCTGGGGTCGAGGAAACAGCGACGGGGACGACCTCTCGACCTACGATCGTCTCCCCCTTGCGTTTTCCGAGCATCGAGGACATGTGCCTACGGTCACGTTAGGTTGACCACATTTATAACAAAATTTCTTTCGAACTTTCTTACAATCATTGAATCCATGCCCTCGGTCTCCGCAATTGTAACACCGAAAATCTCTAGACACTTTGTCTGAAGATGCTTTAACTGAATTTACTGCAGGTTTATTCACTGCTTCGCGTTCAACACCAGATGTCGACACGAAAGCAAAATCTGGCTCTACATAGGTGTTACGCCTGCGTGACGGTGGACGAAAACTATCTGCCCTAAATTTCTTTTTCTCGAGCTTGAGGCATTCATCCTCAAGCTCCGCCAATGTCGTTACTGTTGGCAATTGCATAATATAAAAAGGTGATAAATTTCTAGATATAATTCCCAATTGCACATCCTCCGATGCTTCCCCATAACGTCTAAACATTGATAACATGCATGAAAAATAGTCTATGAATGACTCAGATGGATCTTGAGTTCTTGACAAAATATCTTGAAACAATCTAGATTGATAATCTGGTGGCTCATAATGCTTACATAGTAATGCCGATAAAGTCGGCCAACTGTCAAACCTATGTCTGTTTGACCTAAACCACAGCAAAGCTTTTCCTTCAAATAAATCAATGGAGGATTCAAACAAATCGCTTTCTGAAACTCCGCGTGCAATTCTTAATTCATTAACTCTTTCTAAAAATTGATGCACCGAAAATTGTCTAGAATCCCCATTAAATTTCAAATTCCATTTTCTGACTGGCGAGAAATTACGCGACGCGCGCGATACTGTAATTGGACTAGATGCTTGTGCTGTTGTTCCACTGGCATTACTTGCTGCACCCGTACTCCCTAATGTGACACTCTGTAGATCATCAGTGACCTGATCCACTTCAATAGTATCTAAGTGTTGTAACAATTCTAATAAAATTCGAGTACGTTTCTGAGATTGTTCCGCGTTTAACTGTGCAAGAGGTAACCGATTGATTCTATTCATACAATGATGAAGGCGAGTTTGAATAGCCGCAGAACTACCACCCGGTGACAATGCGTATTTTTCCATTGTTGGTTTAAGATCTTTGAGCTTAGCTTCAAGCTCCGTTAATTCCTTGTCAATATCTACCTGACACTCTGGATATGACAAAGATTCTTTATGTTTTTCTAGTTTTAACAATGGTCTCAAAGCCTTTCGCAATTGTTCTACCGTATCATCGTTCGTTGTAGGTAACCCTCTTAAGCTCAGTTCGTAGACTAATTCGTCTTTACGTAAGTAGCTTACATTAATAGTTAATGATGCCATATTTACAAAATTTACAACCACTGTACAATCAGACTACAATATTTACAAAATCAAAACTGAATTAATTCAATTAATATTAACTGAATATCAAAATTAAATGTCAAAATAGTTCCACAAAATTATTAAAATTGAAAAAAAAGCAAAGCGTACCTTCCCCAACCAATCCAAAATGAAATAAAAATTTTTAAGAAATTTTTATTTTCAAATAATGTTTAATAAAATTATTAAAATTGAAAGAAATGACAAAACAAGCAAAATAATTTAATTTGACTATAAGTAAGTGTTGTCACCAAACACACGCATCACTCTGTATATATATATATAAAAATTAAAAAAGAAAAAATTTTTAAATAATCAGAAAAAAATTTATTTTAAAAAAGTGGGTGGTAATTTCACAACACCCTGTATATGTATATTGATATTAATATTTAAACAATTCACGTTGGGCGCCAAATTGTTGCTGAATAATTGCTATACTAAATTGTTTCATATGAGAACTAGGTAAAAGATTTGATTAATTAAACATTTAGCAATTAGCAACTGTACTGGATGCAAGAACAGAGTAATTCGCCCGGCAGCTCAGTCCGCATCCAGTCAGCCCAGGGTCGTTCAATATTTATTATTGTAATAGAATTTATACCACTAATAATTGAATTAACAAAGAGTGAATAAATGCGTATATTTAATTTAATGACAAAACTCACCTACCTTAATCTTAAGTTCCTCAGGTAACCGGTGTTGATTCTTTTAGATGGCTAATTGTTTACATGAATGATCTTGTGATTATGCATGAAGTTATTATTGGACGCCACCTATTTTGACTTGAATCGTTATTTTGTATTTTATTTATTATCACTAGAATTAGCACATCGTGGCTCCATGTATATTAGTGAATTAAAATAGGAAACAGTCACTGAGCTTATGAATTACCACAAGGAACGAGGAGTAATTGATTTAAAACACAAGTGTCGTAAACTTAACAATATTTATTACCTAAGACAATTTAAAGCAAAGTACAATAAACATAACACCAATACATTGATGTTTCACTTCCACATTTTACATTAGATTAAACAATCCCTAATTTAATACTCTGGCCAGATAAAATAAATTGTGGTTACACAAAGATGAACACAAATAACATATGACAATATCTTGATTGCAAATACAAATGGTAAATTAAAATCGGATATTAACTCTTGAACAAAATGCAACTAATGTATGAATGAATTTGACCAAATGAATAATTCGTACTGGAACTTTTAAAAGATTAACTTAAAGTTACGATAACATAGGCAATAGTACAAAGATTCTAACAATGAACTCGAAATTTCATATTAATACTATTGTTTACAGTAGTGTAATGATTCAAACAACAATGTGAACAGAAAAATACAGATTAATCCTATTTTAAAAGTTATCCGACGGACTAAATATTACAGTTTTATTGTTACACAACGAGAAGCAATGGCCGTAGATTTATTACAACGACGGTACAATAATTTCTAAGCCGCTCTGAGACCTAATTAATACGGTAATTTACCTTGGGGTGTGCAGACACGATGCAACGGTCGATGACTCCTGCGGGGGTAGATGTTGTTCCGCTTAGTTTGACGAAAGTTGGTATCCGACGGCAATGATTAAGATCGTTTCAAATTCCCATAAGGTACATCATCTGGATCTGCCAAACCTTCTTTCAGGTAGGACTAACGATATTTAGATAATTTTGCACTCACTATGTACGTTAAATCGTCACTCGACTAGCTTTTGACACGGCTATATCACGTACACGATGATCACAATCTTAACATGCGTCAACCATTAAATAGCCATCGACCAGCAAGGGTCTATACAAAATTACTTCGATGTGTCTACAGTTACTGGCGGATAACACTATTAATTATAATTTTTAAGCGATCTTGCCTTTTTATGCGTACTGTTGGAGAGGGGTGAAACACGCCTGTTTTTGGATTCTAGAAGGTTCTCGACTTCTTCAAGAAGGAATTTTTGCACACGACGCATACGATGTAATAGATTTAATGGCTTGGTTCCCAGGGTATTGTTGAATAATGGGCTATTGATAACCCGGGTACACGTGCGGCTTCAATATTTAGTTGTCGTCGCGTCATACAAAAGGGTATTTAAGAAAAATTGTTGTACGTGACTCTAATATTTGCTTTATAAGAAGAATTTTACTTTGGATTATAAAGGTTGTCATTCAGATATTATTTTTAAGAAATGTTAGATGTAGACGTTATTTTAACCAAAATTGATACGTAGTTGGAAAAATATAAAGAACTGTTTATTCAAGAAGGTTAAACAAGCTTAGCTGTAGACTTGCAATACATATTTAAGTTTTGAATATATTTTGCGTATTGAAAATAATAAATAGTATACAGTATGAGCCAAAAGAATGATATTATAATTAATTTGGAATTCTTAAGTAATTTAATAATTGCTAGGTTAAGTAAACAGATATTATTTAATATTTTGAAAGTAAATTAGTCAGAAGTGCCAAAAGCACGCAACAATACTTTGTAATTCACTGTAGGGATTGTTGAAGACAACCAATATAATATTTAAAATGATTACACATATTTTATGTCACTGCTGATGATTTACGAAAAAAATAATTTAAAGGCAGTAGGGACAAGAGATTTTATGTTTGTTGTATTAATATACGATTATATTATAGTTATTAAGTGTTAAATAAAATAATAAGATTGAGACAAAGACATCAGTACCAAGTAGAAAATTATATCTAAATTGGTTACCTAAAACTCGATTAATTTCAAATAAGCGGAATTACATCTACATACAAGAATAGAATATATTTTTGTGAATGCATTGTATTTGTATGAACGACAACGCACACTGCATGTCAAGAGCTGCATGAATGCTCACATAATGTGAGTTATTACAGCCTTTCGGCAGCGCATTAATGTGGGAATTCGGCTCTTCACAATTCAACGAATTTCCATTAATACATTTTTACAAATATAAAACGCACCCAACCCGGGGTTTTAACAACATCCATTGGCAACAGCAAAACAGCAGCGGACTTTAGTTAAGCACCGGCACCAGCGTAGGTAATCTGCACTCGGATGTACGGTAGGGGGCATAAGCTTCTACGTGTATTAACCCCCCTTTCTAAAATCCACTCGTAATATACTTACAAAACGTACACCCTTTCCTTTACTTCGTTAAAAAGCTTAACTTAATGCATGCACATTAAAATAAACCGTTGGTCATCTGAAACTTGTAAATGTGTTCCATAAATAATTGGTGGGTACATACGGCTATATGTGCAATATTCTATCCAGACGCAATGGAAATAAATACGAGCACGTTTTACGTATATACTTTAAGGATGTGCGTATTAAAGCCGTAGGCTTTACAAATGGTAAAATCTTTCCTTTCAATGTTTGTTAGATGGTATTAAATCTGAGTACTTAATCCGAATGATTAAATATACTGTAAAACGTTTTTCGTAAAATATATTTAATTAATGCCTATACTTTTGAATAGATATTTTGAAGAGAATAAAGAGATTTACGATGTAAAGAGCGGTTCGTATAATTTTGGATGCCGTTATTGGTTAATAATAATATAAAGAAGTTTCACAAGTACGTTTATTTAGTCAATTTACAAGAAAATAATATGAAAAAACACTTCCACATTACTGTATCTTCTAATTAAATACAGAATGTTTGATACTCCTTATTGCATATAATGCAGTACTCAACCTCAAGAGAAGAGTTGTTACATGTTCAGACCACGTAAGTATGCTATCCATTATGACCCCCAGAAGATTAAGCGTTTCACCCTGCGTGGCTGATGAAAAAGTAAGTGTTTGTGTTTTTTTCCCGTTTAGTTTTAGCTTGTTTGCATAACACCAGGTTTTTATTTGAAGTATTATGCGATCCCGCTCATTCACCATATCACTACCCCCTTTCCTCAATACCAAGGAGGTATCATCTGCATACAAGCATACTTTGGCATCAACATTTTCCGGAATATCATTTATATATATTATAAACAGTATTGGGCCAAGAATAGACCCCTGGGGAACTCCACTGTTGACTGATTCTCTCCTCGATATCTCATGGTTCCATTATACTGCCTGCTGTCTATCTTCAAGATAAGACCTGAACAGTTTGAGTGCGATACCTCGCACCCCATAGTAAGCCAATTTCTTCAGCAGCAGTCCATGCGACACCGAGTCAAATGCCTTGCTAAGATCACAGGCCACTATTTCCGGGGTTTCATAATTATCTCTAGCATCCATTATATCACTCAAAGTTCCTAACATCGCTGTTATTGTGGACCTTCCAGATCTGTAGCCATGCTGTAATGGGGTAAAAATATTCTGTCTTTTGAGAAATGAAACCAATCTCGTACGTATTACCATTTCCATAACCTTTGATATAGTTGGGAGAACAGATATCGGTCTATAATTTTCTTCATTATCCCTTTCTCCTTTTTTATATACAGGTGTAATTTTAGCAAGCTTCAATTGCTTTGGACAGATTCCTTCTTTCAAGCAGCAGTTTATTATATATGTTAGTGGTTCTGCAATTTCCCTTGTTAGTTCCTTTAACAAGGATACACTCATACCATATATATCTTTCGATTTTTTATTTTTAAAAGTTTTGATGATGTTGATCTCTTCCTCAAGTCTAATATAACACGAATCAACTGGCGATTTGTTAGTATTCTTGAGCCTTTCATTCGACTATCATCTATATGATTTCGTATATTATTTCCAACTTGAAGAAGGTAATTTGAAAAATCACCTGTAGTCAATTTTATTTGATTTTGCGGTAAAAATGTTCCATTTTTTCCTGACTCCTTGTTAATTATACTCCATATGGTTTGCTGTCTATTCTCCGAACTCCTAATTTGCTTTTCATACCTTCTTCTCATTACACTCTTCACTACCCCATAATACCTTTTTTTTCCATTTTTGTACATCTGCAGCAAATTTACATCTTTCGTCACCCTGTATAGGTGTATAGTTGGACCAATATTTTTAATAGGTATAGTTGGACCAATATTTTTCAATGAAACCTTTAATTCACAAAGATATAGAGAATTGAATTTTACAGCAATTCATAAAAGATTTAAATGAAGTTGAACTGCACAACAGTTATTTACAACAGAATGGTGCTACATCGCATACAACACAAATTAATATACATTATCTGACTGACATTTTCAATAATCAGCTTATTAGCAGGGGACATTTGCCAGATCGTTTTCTAGATCTTACACCATTACATTTTTTCGTTTTGGGATACTTAAGAAACAGTATATTCTCTAATAAACTTCACAATTTAAAAGTATAACAAAATGCTATTATTACACATAAAGTTAAAAATATGGGTATTGAATGAAAATCTGCACCTCTTTTATCGAAAATTGCAGTATACCTTAAACAAAATTTAATATGTAACAATTAATGTCTGGTATGGTTGGAGCTATACAGTTAATGGAAAATAAAGTAGTAAAGTATAATTAGAATTGTAAAATTAAATTCTCTTAATTTTAGTAAATAAGTTAAAACAATAACAATAATTAATAAATGATTGGTATATTAAAATCAAAGAAGTCTTGACATGAAAAATAAAAACTATAATATTTGGGAATAGATACTCAAGCATATTCGTTCACTTTTTTCCTATAAAAATAACTAAAACGTGTTTTCAAATAAAAGTGTTTCGATAAAGAAACAATGGGTGGTATAAATAAAACGGAGTACTTGCTAATATGTACTACTAGTAATTTCTTCAATGCTGAAGTAAATACTGCAAGAATTAAGTAAGTGCTTCGACTGTGAAGCAGTTACTCTATAAACAAGCCTCGCTACAGGGAAATACTACAAATCAGTAGCATTTGCTTTATATATAGGAGTAATTACTATGGTATATATAGCAAATGCTACAGGACACAGCAAATGCTTCATTTTTACCGAAGCCAGCGTCAGTGTAGCTTCGCGGTTGCTTTCTTTAAGCTATTTGCAAAATAT
This sequence comes from Amphimallon solstitiale, assembly GCA_963170755.1. Classification (NCBI taxonomy): domain Eukaryota; kingdom Metazoa; phylum Arthropoda; class Insecta; order Coleoptera; family Scarabaeidae; genus Amphimallon; species Amphimallon solstitiale. Next base: position 167,009,980 of record OY720676.1, on the reverse strand, counting down.
GGCAGAGTTATTATTAGTTCAGGACAGATTACCGAGAGAAGAATATTTCGTTCACGGGAATACAGAAAATTATTTCGGTAAGAAATATAACAAAATTATATTGGATGTTGTCACTAATTTATTTTTGGCTTTCTATTAAGTTTTGAAAAGGAAAATGTAGAATGGATTGCTAACCACTTCTTGGGTACATCAGTAGAAACTCGTGGCGGAGCACTATCAACAGTTCAACAAATGGAAATATTTCTTAGAAGTCTTGGAGACCCTGGTTTTCAGATAGGAGTTGCTAGTGATATAGGTGTGCATCAATCAACGGTGTCGAAACGTATTAATTATGTTATTAATAAAATTTTGGACAATGGATTCGGTTCCCACAAACTGTAGATGAAATTGAACGAACACATGAAGGTTGGCAGATACCAAATATAGTCGGTGCTATAGATTGTGTGCACATTCGAATTATAAAGCCTACAGTTCAAGGAGAGGAATATTTTAATAGAAAAGGTTTCTGTTCAATAAACGTACAAGCTACCTGTTCTCGTACAGAACGATTTACAAGTGTGGATGCTTCGTGGCCAGGTTCAGTCCACGATAGTAGAATTTGGAAAAATTCCGACGTTTTTAACATTATGGCCGACAACATCTATAATGTTTCTTTACTGGGAGATGAAGGTTATTGCTTGGCACTGTGGCTTTTAACGCCGTACAGGAGGGCTCTTACCGTCGCAGAAAGGAATTACAATAGATGGCAAACAAACAATCGTTGTGTTATTGAACGTTGTTTTGGTCAGCTGAAACGGCGATTTCCCATGATGCATTACACTGTTCGCCTCAAAACGAATAGAGTTTCTCGGTACATAGTTTGTGCTTTTGTATTACACAATATTGCAAAACATCTAAATGATCCAGACGATGATTTTGATGAACTTCCGATTGAACAAGATTTTGTGTATATTCAGAACGAGGAGGACCACAACGTAATACGCCGTAGAGGTGTGCATCGTAGAAATGCGATAGCCATGGAACTTTTAAGGTTGCGTGAACATAGATAAAAACATAAATAAATTATTATAAAGTTCATTTGTAATAGTACACATTTAATTAATTTACTACTCTAAATTTCCATTAAGGAAGACGTCCTGAGATTGATTTGTCATTGCTGTAAAATATTTTTCCTGCGCGATGGCAGCTTTTTCTTAGGCAATGGCTGCTTGTTCTTGTGCTTTGGCCGTTTTCATCTGTTGCACAAGAACAAGCCTTTGCAAAGTAGGTACACTTAAATTTTTGAAGTCGTCGTCCACATTTTCAGGCGAAACTACTATTCGCTTTGGAGTGACTTGTTCGAGCAAATGGTCATCAGTTTGGGATTTAACTCCTGCTCCTGTTCCAGCACTTTCAGCCCCTATTGATTTATCCATTAGTACCAACTAGTTTACTTACAAACTTTTTATTATTACCTGGAACTTGATGGAGAACAGGATTTTCCCCGCGATTGTTCCGTAACTCGCAAAATTTGCTTTGCCATTCATTAAGAATAATTCTTTTATTTCCAGTCTTCTTTAGGTCCGTCCTCTCCTTTACTTTGCTTTTCATATTGTTAAACTTTTTAATGATCTATAAATATCTTCTATGTTGAAAGCAAAAAAAAAGTAGACACGTTTGGGTGCAAAACGGGTCACGGTACAATGTAAAACGAATGTCTCGTCACCCGTTTTACATCCAAACGTGTCTACTTTTTTTTTGCTTTCAACTGTACGTGAAAACATTATTTGAATTTACAATACAAATGTAAATATACTTGCCTGTTTAACAGTTGCGTTTTTGTTGTAGTTGGTGTTAAACGTCTTCGTCAAGTCTTCCCAACACTTTTCTTTTTGTTTCATTATGTTCGGGGTTTTTCTTTTATTAAACAGTTGAGGATAATCCGATAGCATCACTATAAACCCCATTTGTTCGTTAGTTTGCTCTGCCGTACCTTCATCCCTATCACTTTCGCTGTCACTCATTTTTGATCCAAATTTACCGCTGCCGTTCGACGATGGTTTGACGTAACATAAATCCTAACCTCAAACTGACCAAATACTACCTCTTCGAAGTAAATACTTCGATTGTGTAGTACGCCGTATTTGTATTTGCTAATACTACTACTAGAAGTAACTGCTGCATTGGTACATAAAGTAAATACAACAATAACGAGACACTTGCTACAAACATAAAGCATTCTTTATGTTTGTAGCAAGTGTCTCGTTATTGTTGTATTTACTTTATGTACCAATGCAGCAGTTACTTCTAGTAGTAGTATTAGCAAATACTCCGTTTTATTCATACCACCCAAAAATATGTATAGTCTATTGCAATGTACAATGTACACATCTTTGATATAGATTTTGTTAGGTGCCCCTGAGTTTCATGGCTTATGCGAAATAATTTAAAAAAAAATACGAAAGAATAATTCGGGAATCAAAGTCGAATTAAAATATAAATAATGTGCATATTATTTCAATTTAAAATAATTTTATTACTTTTCTGAAGGTAAAAAGAAACATAAGTAGTGAACGAAATATTGCTTTATTTTTTTGAGATATTTGTGCTATATGTAGTCCTTGAAATCCTATATTTTTTGCCTTAAGAATTTACTCTTCTTCAAATTTCTTTAATATATTTCTCTTGGAAAGCCCTTGAAATGATTATTTTATAAATTTCATCCAATTTGTTACAATTGAGAAGATGTCATAAAAAATGAAATATATGAAAAGAATACTTGCCCAGATAAGAGTAAATGAAAGTAAACGTATCGTATTTGAATTAAAGTCAGTGCTTTCTTATGTAGTTGTAGGGAGAGCTTCACGCTATTTTAAAATGAATCTTATTATTTGTAATTTTACCTAAAGTAAAGTTAATGTACTTAATATAATGAATTGAATAACAACGTTTATCAAAATTAATTAAATATTTTCGACGTCTTGATATTTATTATAATATTCAAAAAAAATAATGAAATGTTAAAAGCAAAAGCTACTAGGACTTTAAAATAATTCTAGTTCGATTTAACATATATTGGAGATTTTCAAGTTTTAACATTTCTTTCATATGTCAGAAATAGAAAATAAACAGAACCTAACATTTACTTTTCAAAAATATTATACAGGCTGGGTCAGAAAGATGTACGAATTTAAAACGCCACTGTATCCGAACGGCGCGTGTAGTAGGGATAAGGCTCCTTGTTCATACGGAATACTGCTTTTGAAAAGCACTCATCGATGGCAGTCCCATATTTGGATATTTTTGGTTGTATATCTTTGTGCCAGGAAACAATCACTTTCCCCCACACATAGATCATATCTTTTAATTCCAATTTTAAATATTTTATTTCGCACTTAACGTAAATTCATGTATGTACTTACTTCTCTTTAAACTAAAGCTATAAATCTAAGTTTAACGTTTAAACAATTTTTAACACACAGCGTCTGCGATATTTTTTATATTATTGCTAATTCATGAACTTCCAAACTGTTCATGAGTTTTATAATCCTAATAAAAATTAATTATTTGTAAAAGGAAAATAGAAGTCACTCTTTTCGATTAATTTTAGTTATAGTCTCATATAGTATAGTGCAGCAGCAACTTGCTAGGTGCGTGAAGTTGGCACCACAACCTGCGGCGCAAATGTTCTTTTTAGTGCCAAAAGTTTGCGCCTAATATGCGCCGTCGATATCTGAAGAAAAAACACCGGCGCATTAATTTGTTACAAAGTTATAAACAAAAATTGTTAATTAGTATCAACTTTTTACCTGACCAAAATTTCCGGCGCAAACTTTCAATATAGTGCAAATCGTTGGCACACAACATGCGCCGTCGATATCTGAAGAAAAAACACCGAAACACTTAATTGTTATAAAGTTATAAACAAATACAATTATGTAGGTGCGTGAAGTTAGCACCACAACTTGCGGCGCAAATGTTCTTTTTAGTGCCAAAAGTTTGCGCTTAATATGCGCCGTCGATATGTGAAGAAAAAACACCGGCGCATTAATTTGTTACAAAGTTATAAACAAAAATAGTTATTTATTATCAACTTCTTACCAGACCAAAATTTCCGGCGCAAACTTTCAATTTAGTGCAAATCGTTAGCTCACAACATGCGCCGTCGATATCTGAAGAAAAAACACCGAAACACTTAATTGTTATAAAGTTATAAACAAATACAATTATATAGGCGCGTGAAGTTAGCACCACAACTTGCGGCGCAAATGTTCCTTTTAGTGCATTAATTTGTTACAAAGTTATAAACAAAACTAGTTAATTAAATTAATTAAATGTGATTCCTTTGTAAAATAAAATTTTATATTTTAAAAGGTTGATTTTTATTTTCCAATACGTGTTTCAAAATTGTGGCAATATTATCTTTTAAAAGTTGAGTTAATCCTTTCCTCGCAAGGTCGTGGTCGAACTGTAGGGTCGGATTAACGCCAGGTCATTAGCGTGGTCGAATTGACGGCCGCTATGTACAATCGGTCTAGTAAAAGTGGTTGGTAAAGAGGATTAATATAATTACATATACCCGTTTTAGAAATATTGTCAGTTGGATGATCATTAGGTTATATTAACCCTATAATAATGTTTGCACATACGGAAAACAAACAGATTTCTTAGTAAGTAAGGGATTTTTGACCATTCTAACGTTTCTTTTTGCATCAATAGAATGCTTCCTAAATTCATTCATTACCTGATATAAAGTAGGCAAAATGAACAGGTTTTTAATATTCAACAGCTTCACGAATATAATCATATAATGTTAACAATTATATAACCACCATTTTTGGGTTAAAATCGTCATGACTACAAGTCAAGGAGAATATTCGGCCAGAAACAAATACATTAAATTCATTCATTACCTGATATAAAGAAGGCAAAATGAACAGGTTTTTAATATTCAACAGCTTCACGAATATAATCATATAATGTTAACAATTATATAACCACCATTTTTGGATTAAAATCGTCATGACTACAAGTCAAGGAGAATATTCGGCCAGAAAAAAATACAAAGGGCGACCAATTTTTTATAAATTCATTTATCAAGGAAAAGATCATAAAACTACTTATCTAATGAGGAGTATAAGGATAGCAACAACATGACACTTGTACTATTTTTGTATATTTTTGTAACAAATTAATGCGCCGGTGTTTTTTCTTCACATATCGACGGCGCATATTAAGCGTAAACTTTTGGCTGGGTTCTGATGTTCTAATTTCTGCGTTTCTTTTTGTCTTGATAATAAATAACTATTTTTGTTTATAACTTTGTAACAAATTAATGCGCCGGTGTTTTTTCTTCACATATCGACGGCGCATATTAAGCGTAAACTTTTGGCACTAAAAGGAACATTTGCGCCGCAAGTTATGGTGCTAACTTCACGCACCTATATAATTGTATTTGTTTATAACTTTATAACAATTAAATGTTTCGGTGTTTTTTCTTCAGATATCGACGGCGCATGTTGTGAGCTAACGACTTGCACTAAATTGAAAGTTTGCGCCGCAAGTTGTGGTGCTAACTTCACGCACCTATATAATTGTATTTGTTTATAACTTTATAACAATTACGTGCTTCGGTGTTTTTTCTTCAGATATCGACGGCGCATGTTGTGAGCTAACGATTTGCACTAAATTGAAAGTTTGCGCCGGATATTTTGGTCTGGTAAGAAGTTGATACTAATTAACTATTTTTGTTTATAACTTTGTAACAAATTAATGCGCCGGTGTTTTTTCTTCACATATCGACGGCGCATATTAAGCGCAAACTTTTGGCACTAAAAAGAACATTTGCGCCGCAAGTTGTGGTGCTAACTTCACGCACCTGTATAATTGTATTTGTTTATAACTTTATAACAATTAAGTGTTTCGGTGTTTTTTCTTCAGATATCGACGGCGCATGTTGTGAGCTAACGGCGCATATTGGGCGCAACATTTTTGCACTAAAAAGAACATTTGCGCCGCAAGTTGTGGTGCTGGCGTGAAGTTGGCACCAAAAAAATGTTTTTGTTTATAACTTTGCAACAAATTAATGCGCCGGTGTTTTTTCTTCAGATATCGACGGCGCATATTAGGCGCAAACTTTTGGCACTAAAAAGAACATTTGCGCCGCAAGTTGTGGTGCCAACTTCACGCACCTCAACTTGCTTACCTTCCATCATTCTATCTTCTTTTCAAAGCGAATATTGCGAATACGATGTGTGGATAAGCAATTCGTTCATATTTGTGCACGAATTATTTGACGAAACATTCGTATACGAATCTTGGGCGATGTGTAGAGGCGGCTTTATATTTAATTTGGAAACCCACAAAATTGTTATTGCTCGTAAGTAGAAATGTAATCATTTTATTTAAGAGACTAAGGTCTATCACAACATATCAGTTGTTTATAAAAACCGAGTAAACCGAAAACTGTAAAATAGACATATTTTTATAAAATGACACAAGCATTTGTAATAAATAATTTTGTCCGTCTAGATTCGCAAAAATGACGACGGTGCATCATCTCGTTTTTCAGTCTGAAATTGTCGATCACGCAAAATACTTATCATTTAATAACTTTGTATACTTCTACTCTTGTTCGTTGTTCTATAAATTGCTATTCGTCATTATATCGATATGGTCAAACTACATAACAACAAAAGGTAAATGCGTAATAAAAAAATAAATATACATCCACTGACATAGTTTTTTAAAAATATATTCTAGTATGTATGCACACATTTAAATTAGATAAGAATGTTACCTGATGCGTAAACGGTTATACATCCATTACTCAGCTTATGAGTAATGTTCGTATAGAATTTCTCGCATGAAAAACTTGCACCATTTATAATTTTTAACTAACATAACTAACAAATACATACGTATGTAGATTTATGTGTGCCTGTAATTTGCGATAAGTAATATGTTTTTCTTTCGAATTCGTCACCCAATTATACACAGATGTTAATCGGCTTTTATATAAAGATTTTGTTTTGTTGATAAGAGTAAAAGCGTACATGAAAACGACATTCATTATGACGAATAGTAAAATCTGTTCTTAACGAAATTTTATACCCAAGTGCAAGAGTTATCAGTTTTGAAGATATTTCTGCTGGTGTATTATTATTTATTTCTCAAGCATCTTAGATACGGGAGATTTTGTGTTGTTCTGGAACCACTGTTTACCAGTTACGATGCAGGGGTAGTCCATAAGAATAATAATTATTATTCCTGCTATATGTAAATTATTTACCCACTAGAACAATATTGTTCGCCGAAATTTATGCAACTGATCAAAATGTGTGTGTGGAACACTATTATAAAATTCCAACAATGACTAGTAAAAAAAAATATCTACACCACAAGTCAATCATTTCCTTTTGAAGTTCTGAGGCAAGAGTTTCTATGTCGACGTTGAAGAATTCTGAAAAATCTTGGTTTCGTTTGCAATTTCATCACAAACTGAAAAACCAGACTCAAAAATTTATTGTTCAAGCACCCCAAAGTTTCAATTTAGAAATCTACCGAAAATGAGGCATGATTTTAAGGACTCGATGTTTGACGTGTGTTAAAATGCGTGAAACGTTTCTTGTTTAATTGGAATCGAAACTAAAGAGTTTTTTTGTCGAAAGGAGTTAATTGTGTTTAAATCAGACTGACGCTGGGTTTCTCGTAATTTTAAATTAAGGTCATTCATATATTTAGTTAAATCTGTATAAAATGATAATGTTTTATAACTTGGCCAGAAGACAATTCTTTTCATTCAAAAGCTTTTTTTATGGTTCGGAGCGCAAAAAGTCGTGTTAGAACATTTGCGCAGCTAAACCAGAGCGCACTGCTGTATAATAAAATAAGTAATTTTCTCCGATCTTTTCAAAAAAACTCGCAGAATTGAAAACGATTTAGTACATGTGATCTGATCAAATAACAGCTGGCAGGACTGGTTTAAAATCTCTAGCATATTCGAGGATTTTCGGCACAAAGACTGTTGATGAAATGGTTACGGTCCTTAATATGAGAACAAGGTCACCTTAACTTTTTTTACACATATTTTTGTCACTATCATCATAGTGACACCGTTTTTCCAAACAGCATTTTCAACTCATCTAAAAAATCTTTTCCAGTACTCGTACCTTGAATACTTTAAACTTCAAGAAGCTTTTCATACACTTCAAATTTCTATCTATTCATACAATCAAAAATAACACCTGACCAGTATCTGAAACATTTGTTGACTCATCCAGGGCCACATAAAACCACTTGTTGTGTTGATTTTTGTCAGACAATTTAATTAAAAGTTAATATAAACTCTGCAATATCATCCACTCTTCGAGTTACAGTGTTTTTTGACGAACTGATGTTTCAAATAAATAATTTTTTTTTGAACATATACTTTCTCCTACAGAAATTATGCCAATACTTGATTAATTGGCTGTCAGTAAATGGTTTTGCATTTTTCATTAATGAATTTGTCACGGGGAAATTACCATGATTTGCTGCTTCTTGTTCAGCATTTATTCTCTTAACAATTGCTGATATTTAAAGCAACGTTTCAAAGATTTATATTCTTCTAATCCATTCATAATCACCGGTACTAATTAAAATAGATCAGTTGATTTAAATAGCAGTAAATAAACCAACAGTGAGATATACTAATATCTTAGTACAATTTATGTAGGCACAGTAAGGAATAATATGGTCTCCAGCGTGGTACCTATCTGGAGTTCATTGAAATTATAGAGCAAATGCCTAAAGAGCTAGACCATAAAATTAGGCTAGTATTAGTTTTATATTCATACAAAAACAAGAGAAAATACCCACCTGTAGCTTTGTAATAATTAGAATTAGAAATAAATAGCAATAGAGATTTGTCTTCGACAATTTAATTCATCTGTCAAAAACATGACATTTTAATACACGCTGTGTTAGTTTGCTATCGGATAAACTGCATGTTGATTTTCCATGGCAACGAAAATTCAATTCTGACGGTATCGTTCAAATAAATTTCATACATAAACATTTATATTTTTCTCTTTCTTTTGTATATGTATTCAAAGGAATGTTAAATAAAAATATTTCGGTTTATTAATATTAATTAAATGATTCATTAAATTGTCTTACCAAATACCATTCGAGTTTGTGTTTATTTCCGGAACAAACTTTTATTTTGACAAAACTCAAACTTTGTTGCTTAAGGGTAACACGACTCGAACAAATAAAAGGTAAAACCGCTCCACCTTCGGTGTCGCGGTTTTACCATGTTATTTGTTCTCGTCAGTTACCAAGCAACAAAGCTTTCGTTCAAAATGAAAGTTTGTCCGGATAAACACAAACTCTTATGGTATTACCCCCGATAAATATAAATTAAGTTGGTATCTGGCTAATAAATGTAATGGGGTTCAGAATAGAGACATTTTCTTGCCACATAGTATAAAGAATGACACTAAAAAAAATTAAATTATTTAGATATGAATTCAAGTTAAGGTTATACTTATCTGACGTTTAGCTATAGTGAGGTATAACCGGAATAGAGGCATTAGTCTTGTGTTGCATACAAACAGGGTAATACATATAGTTAATTTCCAGTTTTGGGGACGCATAAATGATTATAAGTGTGACAGCTAAAACATAGTAATGGTTGTTGACATTTAAATTCTTGTATTGACCAAGGCCAACTGAATCTCACTATCGCTGCGTGATATAAGCCCATCACATAACTTTACATTAAGAAATTTGATTCTAGTAACCTCAAAAAATCGATGCTTAAGTAAATAATAGTAATAGAGTAATAAACCCAAAATTAATTATTTTAATAAAATTGAGAAATTTGTATTAAAATAACCTTAAAAATAACATTTTAAACGTTAACTTTTCAGTAATTAATATTAATAATTTAAGATAATGAAAGAGATACTAATTGGAAACCAATTATGTTGTAAAGTGATTTTGGATTTTGTATATGACTTCTTGGATTTTAAAAAATGCTGCGATACTAATGCAACTGTATTAGAAGATTTTGAAGGTTTTACTATTCCACATCTCAATGAATATTGAGCCACCCGGGGGCATAGGTAACGTTATTTGCATATGTTTTAAGCCTAACGTGTCAAAAAAAAATCTTCAACAGCTTTGGAACTAAATGATTTTGTTCACATCAGTAAACCCTAAATTTGTTGGACAGATGGACACTTTTCAATTGTATGATGATAACAAGGTGCATTACTGGTAATAATTACAGAATATATTTATCCAGGAGATACAAGTCTAATTACAGCAAAAATATGGCAGTGTTGAAATATTCATAATAAACCCACCCAACCCAACCCTCAAATACCTTACATTTCACATATTCAGACTTATTGTTAACATTAGTGACCAAATAACGTCTACCAATGCTGTTTCACTTCAATTATTCCATTAAAATTTTTTAAAAAAATCTCTTTACACATCTAGAAAATTAACATATAAATTCAACCTATAAGTGCAGAAAAATATAGCTATTTACGAAGAATCTTCCTTATACTACATTTCGGATAATCAATTCTCATTTTCTGAAGTACGAAACTAATTGTGAATTACTTGCCTTTTAGCACTATTAGACTATTTTGATAAGAATTAAATGACCCACAACAACAACGTTTTTTTCGAGGTAACACTAGATATAGTGTTTATTAGTACTCGCCGCAACTTCGAAAATTTATTATAGTAAAAATGTAGCATACATTAAAGGAAACGGCAAAATAAATGTCAAATCAGTCAGATGTCAATAACAGTAGGCTAGATATAATTCAATCATATTGCATATCTTTAGCACGTGATTTTAAAAATACTCCAGGTAGTTTGTAATGCTTTGGATAGATGGCGTTACTTAAGGATTTATATTTTGAGGTTACCAAATTAGAAAAATCTCGTTGTGTGTCAGCCTTATATCGCGTAGCTATAGCAAGATACAATTAGCCTTGTATTGACCGGTAAGTGTCGACATCTGTCGGAGCAATAATCATACAAACATGAATAATTATTTCAGTACGAACACAAGCAGGATGGGTGATTAAAATAAGAGAAATTAATTACTTTTAATTAGGTAAATTTTAATTTTAAAAATTTGTGGGTGCTAGCCCACAACTTTAAAATTTTGCCTAATTAAAAATAATTATCAGTTTAAAAGCAGAAAATAATAATTAGAATTTTCAACACTGAGAAAAACAATTTTATAATTATTTAAAATTTAGTAAGGTCGGTCAGATTTTGGCTGAAATCAATTTGTATTTGATATCGTTTCTTTGTGTCTCCTTTTAAAAGTGGATTTAGGTATATCTTCCTGGATATGATATTGAACACATTATTGGTATCACTTCCCTGTCGTAAATTACACACAACAATTAATAGAAAACTTTCTTTTTTTTGCTTAGACCACAATTTGGCCATAAACATATACAATATAATACATGCATATATATTTTTCTTTTTTTTTTTGTTCCGCGGCTGTATTCAGACCTGGAACGATGAAAGGAGCTCATGTAAATGTCCTGTCCCAGATATCAGTCCGAAGTTTCGAACAAAGTGATCCATTTCTGGCGGCAATAAATTCACCTATATACCAAACAGACCAACAACAATTGTGACTCAATGGCAACCCAAAACCATAAAACTTTTTCGCATACGAAAAAAATTACACGACTTTACCCTTAATATGTTTTCCTCTAACGTATAAACAGCAATAAAACACGTAGAAACTCACTGACTATGCAGCCAGCAACCTTTAAACTCGCTTTCCTAGCCAATGGCGTCAACAGTAATAAACTTTTTTTTTATATTTTTCTTTTTAAAAAATATTCATAAGAATGAGATTAGGATTAAGATTATTATTATATACCGACGGAATACATAAAATGCAACGGTTTGAGCGATGTTCCTCATGTATTCAAGGGATAAAGACGGAGATATTTGCGGACGTTTGAATTCTCAAGGGGAAAGGTCGACTTCTAGCTGGTTTCTTTTCTCTATTAAGAGTCATATGTCAGTATAAATATTTTGTGAGGGCATTTATTATAGCCTTCCAGTATGTGTTGCCGTGGTTCTTTTCTCACGAACTAGCGGGGTTAACTTGAAAAATTTTTACAACTTTAGCGGCATTCTTTTTTTTTCCGCAGTCAAGTCTGAATGTTAAGTACTGATATATAAAATCGACTGCATGAATAATGTTTGCTGCATTATCTTTAAATAATAGAGTTGGAAACAACATTAGTGTTTTTATTTAAATTCTTGCATTTACGGAAAATGACATGCTACGTTAACGCAAAACTGTATTTTATAATTAAAAGCGGTCGTATTTAGTGCGTAATTGCAGAAAAAATAACTGTTGCGTCTCTGTCTGTGGGAAATTCAAATTGGTTTAATTACGTCATGCTACCGCAGAAATTCAATAAATAATTGCTGGGTACTGATGTAAAATGTGAAAATATGATTTAGAGTGACTAATTTTAGATAAATTGGGTAAATACTAAAATAAATTTGTCCAAATTACAGAATGGAATTGAGTTTCAATTTGTTTGACTCCACATATTTATACCCAAGCCTATTAACATAAATTAAAATGGAGAAATTTAAATATAATTTGAACATCAATCCAGGAAAATTATGATATAAATTACTTCTATAAAAGCATACTATAATATTTTACATACAAAAATATTATGTTTTACTTAGTTTGGTTTATATATGTCATAATTCTATATATGTATCAAAATGTTTCCTGATTATTTACTTTATAGCTACATTAAACCTTATGGATAGGGTGCGGACATCCCAGGCTTAAACTACGTTACAACAGAGCAAAGAAATAATATAAACAACACACAGTTACCGAATAGCATTATTCATATGGTGAACTGCAACATCTGTTGTTTACTTGAAAAGTTATTGACAGAGAGCGGACACGAAAGGTTGATGACTCATCGCCCATGGGCGCACTATTGAAATGTTATATTTTTAAAGAGGTTTTAATTTTATGTATATAATTGTATAACAAGTGGCTGGTGATCTATAAAATACAAAATACATCTCGTACCTTATTATTTGTTCATTTTCTCTTCTGTAAGATTTGTTCTCTTTGAATGAAGTACATCCTTGTAGATAGAAAACGTCTTTTCTACACCGCAACTGGTTATAGGTGCGTACTGGAAATATTCTTTTATTTCAGCGTATTTGGCAGTTACATTTTATGTCATTGTCCCCTTACACAATTGCCGCAATGTTATTAAATCTGGATTTTTATTAAAAACTGCGTCTAACTTTTGCCGAAGGCCACATCCGAAGCCACTTGGAATACTTTTGAAATTATTAATAGCCACATCTAATATGGGTAATCCATCTTTTAATTTGAGATTTCGATTTTCAAAATATGTGATTAGTTTAGGCAAATTGCCTGAAGGAATAACAACTTTTTTTTTAAATTTGGGATTTGTGTTAGTTCCTTTCACTCAGAAATATTTCGAGCATCGTCATTTAACCATGTAACGAAATTTTGTAAACTATCGAAATTCTCTGCATAAAAACTAGTAGCTTCCAACTATGTCCCCCATTTAGTTATTACTGGCGAGGGAGGCAGTGACAAAGATGAAAGTTTTTTCCTGTAAAGAGCTACTCTGGATGGTGCTTTTCTGAAAACTTTTTTAAAAGCAGATACAAGTCTATCAATTTCGAGAAGAACACTGTACTTTTTGCATTTTAAAATAATGCTTTAGCAGCTGATTAAACTTACATAAAATTGCATTAGTCGACTTTTAACGGTTTTTGAGATATGTCAAAAAATGTGCAATTTTTGAAAATCGCCATGGAATAATGATTAATGATAAAACACCTTTTATGGGCTCTATTAGTAGAGATACCATTAGTAGTATGTAAATTTAGTATTTATTTCGACATTTATCGCATGTTCTTTAGAATTACATTGCATTGGCTAACGTTAAGAATTATAAAAAAAATAAATAATATATAAATACATATTTACATGCTACTGAAAAGTCCTAAAAATGTACTATTTAAGGATACCTACTTTCTTTCGTCTGTGGGCGACATTGCAGAAGTTATAGAATGGAATAAAGCCGATGCGACCTATTAATTTAAAAATATAATATGACATAGCTTGTATTACGTACAGAATAATTGAAATTAATCGAAAAAATTACTTACAAATTATTATAATTCTCGTTTTTACAAATAAGTAATTTTAAATAAATTTGTAAAACATTTGAAAAGTCATCCTAGTTGTACTGATGCATATCTGACAGATACAAAAACTAATTAAATGTGACAGTTCTCTGCAATTTACTAGAAAGTAGTTAAAATTTGTGTTTTTTTGAAAATATAAACAGTAAAAATGAGGGATAATGACAGTGAAATGTAAAATTTGACTCCACCAGAAATTATGGAACAAGCCTTAGTAGCCACGAACAATTTATTACCAGCTAAATTCGCAAAGATGTACGGAAAATTTTACGCTCAATTTATGACATGGAATGTTCAAAAACTAATGTTTTATTATGAGATCGTAGAAAAAATAGTGTGTGCAACTCGCACTTAATGGCTATTAAGATACTCGTATTCATTACTCGTGTCTTAATAGCCATCATTAAATGCTCATTGCATAATATACTATTGTGACATACCACGGTGCATTAACTATTAGGAGTAGCACTTTGTTTTGATAGCTTTGGAGTATTTCGGTATTATAATTGCTTGCTGTTCCCCAAAGTTGTAGGCCTTAGTATAGCTTTGTACACTAGGAGTTTTTTGTTAACTGATAACTTAGATATCCAGTAATACCTTCTGGTTGTTTTCTTTATGTAAATATACGCTTCCGCCAGTTTAACTTCCCGTTCATGCGCATGCCAAGTTATTGGACAGAGTCAGCATGTTTCAATTATTAGCCATTTAATGTTACTGCAGCACAGTCTTTCTTTTTTGTTGTGAATGTTATGCGGATTTATTTTCATTAACTTTTATTCTCCAATCTTCCAACGAGTTTTGGATTGCATTAGTATGTCGTTGTAAATACGCTGAGACCGTATCAGTGTATCTATGGGAAGATAATACCGCTGTATCGTCGCAAAAGTAGCTAAATTTGTCATTTTGGTCTCAGGCATGTTCGCTGTATACAGGGTGTCCGAGAAAATGTGGTAAATCTCTTGGATGCAGATAGAACATGAACAAATAAGATGACAAGTTCCTATAAAAATGTTTCCTACAGACCCCTCCTACGGAGATATGTGTCCCTGAAGGACGCCGCTGGAAATCGGTTTTTAATGAATTTCTTTTAAAGTAATTAATATAATTTAATAAAAATTTAATGTGATGGACACTAGTAAGGACCTCTTAAAACAGTGTCCTTGGAACATATTTAGCTTTTGTAGTTTACCAGGAGCAGGCTAATCTTTACAACTTAATGCTTAAGTTTTTAACACCCTGTATGATAAAGACTTTAAAATATTAAACTGGATAGCTTGAACCATATATTTTAAAAAAGGTAGGTACTCTTGCTTATTGTCGTTAAAATGAACCGTTTACGAGAAAAAGTTCGCAAAAAATGTGCGTTTTAGTTCTTATCAGCACAAAAAAAACCTATTGCTGTTGCAAACGTTACTATGAACCCCCTTATAAAGTTTTTCAATAATTCCGTTAAGGTGCCTCCGAAGACACGACTACGTTTATACTTATATTAATTACTTTAAAAGAATTTCAATAAAAACCGATTTACAGCGGCGGCCTTCAGGGACGCATATCTCTGTAGGTGGGGCCTGTATGAAATTTTTTTATAGGAACTTGTCATCTTATTTATTCATGTTCTATCTGCATCCAAGAGATTTCCCACATTTTCCCGGACACCTTGTATATTAAATATAAAGTCAGGTACCTCAGACAAAATTGTATGTAACAACAAAATTTAGTTGCGATGTTCGACAAAGCAGTATCTATTGTAAGACTTTAAAACATCGAATATCTGGTGCGCAAATACTTTTTTAAGTTTGTATCACAGACTCTCTTGTCAGGCTTTATCAAATACCTGTTAGAGTCTGAAAACACAGCTGAGCAATATCAATTTCAAATCCTGGTTTACTTGATCAACCATTCTGTGAACCTGTTTTATACAAAATTGGTGATGTGGAATTATTTTATGTTCGTCAATGATAATTTTCATATTTTGTAAGAGTAGTTTCTCGAACAGCTTAGACATAATTGACAAAAGTCAATTTTTAAAATTAAATATGTCATGTTTTGTAATCATGAAGATTTGATATTTTTAGTATATTCTCATAAAAATATTGCAAAAAAGGAAAACAAAATAATAACACATTGTATAAAATTTATTACATACTTATACTACGTTAAAATTATCATCAATTACGTTAAAAAATCTACATATTTTTGCAGTCAAATTATGCATAAAATAATATTATAGTCGTATTTCTTTTTTAGATAATTACATATTTTAAGTATTCTATAATATATAATATAATAATGATATACAATTAGGACATAATTTATTTTATGTTTACCGTATCACATACATTTTTCAAGTCAACGTAATTAATTTGAATTTAATATTCACTTAAAAATAGCTTGTTTGTCTGTAATGTATGTATGTCAGTTAGTGTCCTTAGTCTTCCCGTCTTTGCCCATGCACTCCTCGTTCACTCATCTTCTTCTTCAAATTCAAGGCTATTGTGTTTGTTTTTAAACTGTAATATATAATTTTACATTTGCTTTTATATTGGATTTGTTGGATACTACAATGTCTTCATGCAGACAATTTTCTAAATAAATGCAGTGGAATTACCATAACTCAAAGTAAGTTGTGTGTAAATTAAGTAATGAGATTGATTTTTTTTTATTCGAATAGAAGTTATTTTGAGGGAGGCATTACTGAACTGTAAATGTCTCCCTCAAAATAACTTCATTGGGAGGCTACACAGCACTAGATATGATTCTTCCAATCCTCACAGTATTGCTGGAACTTGATTAGCTTTCATCTGGCTGGTTTTAGGTATTTGAATGTTTTGAAGTGACCCAAAATGATGTCCTTTGAGATGATTTTTCAATCTCGGGAAGAAAAACAAAGCCGTGAGTACTCCAGTCAAAAGAATAAGAAGGTTAAGGAACACAGGAATGTTTTTACTGGCCAAAAACTCGTTTATTGAAATTGCTGTGTGACAAGGCGCATTGTGATAAAGCAATACCTAGTTGTTTTTGATGTTTAGTACCACACGCATTAATCTTTCTCGAAGTTTTTCAAGAACGTCTCTGTAAAAGGGTTGATTGATCATTTAGACTTGAGGTACAAGGCTATTAAAAAGCTAATCAGCAAGCATTTGATGTTCGACTTGCCCATTCATGTTTTTTTGGGGCCAGAAGAGGTTGAAGTTTGCCAATCCATGCTCTAGCACTTGGTTTCCGTGTCGTACTCAAGTACACAAGATTAGTGACCAGTAATGACATATTCCAGAAAATTGAGATCATTTTCAGTCTATTCCAAGCAGTTAAGGGACCTTCCTCTCCTGCTGTCTTTTTGGTCTTGCAAAAGGTTTTTTGAACCCTTTTTTGCGTAGATTTGTCTTATCCACAATTCATTGATCAACATCTGATGGACGGTGGTGCGGGTCAATTCAACATTTCCCCGATCAGTCTGACTGTTATCCGACGATTTAACACACAAAATCCTGCATTCTGTCGACATTTTCATCAGCTCTTGAAGATGAAGATCTTCCGCAGCGTGGTTCATTTTCAATCAACTTTCTTCTTTCTCAAAATGCCTTAAGACCTTGGTCCTTGACAAAACACTATCTCCGCAGGGCTGCTGAAGTACTACAAAAGTCTGTGTTGCATTATGCTTAAGTCTTAAGTAAAACCTGATAGCACATCGTTGCTCAAAATTGATGTCACTTATGTGTAGAACGTACCAAGAAAAGTGTTTCAAACGGACAATAAAATGACTCTCGTAAGTATTGGAGGCGTATCACGTATTCACCTGCCGCCCCTCCATGTCCCACGTCCAAGTATTGCCAGATCGAACGCTTTGTTGCCATTACTTAATTTAGACACCTTGTATTTTTTTTTTTTGCTAATTTTATATAGGGTTTTATCTCTTTAAGTCGAATTTCTATTTTTCGCGTATTCTATTTACGCGTCACCTAACCTAACTAAAATATTTGGGGGATATACCTACTCTATTTCGGAGATTTACCAATTTACGGCGACGACAAAGGAAACGTTTGTCGATGGATAAACTAAGTTGCGGACCTAGAAAAAGCTGAAAAGAAAAAGATATAGATACATAGATAAAACATTTTAGGATACCCTTTAATACATTATCGACCATTCTGAAAACAAGGACACACTTCTCAGTAATCGAAGAATAACACTTAGGTCACTATAGCACGTGATGAGAATCTTTTTTTTTTTTAGAAACTATAATTAGAGAAAAAGCTAAAAGACTTTTTTACTGCTTTGGGATGCAATGATTTTTCACCTATAATACTTAATTTAGACACCTTGTGTCTGAGTAGATAAATTTAGGAAAAGGCTTAAATGTAACTGTATGGTGGAAGTGCTTCTGCAGATTTGCATTATAGTGAGGAATGGCAAAAATATTTTATGTTTAGTTAGCCAATATGCTGAAAATTACTTTATTAAAGCAGGTGAGATTAATCTTTTTTTTAAATGTTTAACAAACATAACACTTAATTCACAAAATGCTTTAATGACAAAAACAGCAAGGAAATGATTATAATTATGATTGGGAGTAACAAACTGTTTTGACAAATCAGAACGGATTATCAGTTAAGTTCATAAAAAAATGGTTTATTAAAGCACTTTTGCATGCAAGAATAGAAAAATTTTACTGTCTGTTGAAAATTGTCCTGCATATCTCCCACCTCTAGAAGCAAACCAAAAAATATTGAAGTGAAATATTTTACTCCTGATCTAACCTCTATCTTGCAATCAGTGTGGTGCGTGGTGGGCAGTTATAAAAAATCTGATACAGAAAAAGAATTGTCAGGAAGTTTTAGCCTATCTGGATGAATCAGCTCTTGCTACGATTGCGTCTTTACTTGAAACCTAAATAAAGCGTGAAATGTCGATGTAAAAGAAAAATTTCTTCAGACAGACTTTGCTGTAGATAAATTGCTACGAGATGCTAATGTATGCCACGAAGATGATACTCTCCCACTACCTGAATTGAATAAATTGTGGGCCTCACACAGAAATGTAATAAATATGTATGGTGTCGCATTGAATGTGGTTTTACAATTTTAATGAAAGATTTTATAGGCAGAAAAATGGTTCAAATTAACACCAAAAAAAAAATACTGCTCAATTTTTGAAAAATAAATTTCCTTAAAACAAGGCGAACTATTCAAAAACAATTGGTGAATTCGTTTACACCTACCCTACAGAAATGACGTTTGCATTATCCAGAAGATCAAAGAGTAATATTCACCTTTAATAATTATAACAAACGTCGCTTTAATTACAAAACTCAACGAGAAAAAACTTGTCGGACATATAATGAAAATGTCATTCGGATACATAATGTCAATACAGTAAATTACTTGTCGCCTACATCTACCCATACATACACAGGCATATATTAAATCTATTCAAATTAACAAATAGAAATACCGATTTGTGAAAACGGTAAATTTCCAGGAACAGTACCGCATTAAGCTGTTTGTAATTTGTAAGTGCATTACTGGAATTTAATGTCTAAGGGGAACGATGACTCAATGAAATGAAAACCAGCACTGAGAAAAATAAAAATGTAAATTCAAGAAAGCATATGGCGTCCACTTTTTTTTGTTGAATAAAATTAAATATATATTCAAGCAACACCATCCTATTCTTCACAGATACTTTCTATTTTATTTGAAATTTATTAGTTGTAGAAAATAATAAATTAGTTGATTCAAATAAGAATGCTTCTACTCAACATATTCTATTTTCAATATATTTGACATATTAAAATTATTTCAGGTGAATAAATAATCTGTCAATTTAAATTTCACCCTACGTTTGAACCAACACGTTTTTATTTTAACCTTAGAAATTCTAAAACTCCCTTGACTGCACTATCTTAGAATATTGTACTAAAGCGGCGCCGGCACGCACAAAATATCCAGATAGAACCAGATATACTAGAGAGCATTGAGTAAAAGAACACATTTCAGTCTTTCAGTCTCAGGTTTAATGAATCATAATGCGAAAAAGGATACCTACAATGTACGGTATCTTACGAGGTTTGTTACACTGTAGAAAGTAATTGTGTTTTAATATGTATGGGATATACCTATGGATGTAGGGATAAGTTGGACAATGATAACATTAACATAACCTTTCCGAAATTGACAATACTGTTTCACCGGGTTCTTTGAAAAGAACTATAAATATGTTGAAATAAGTTATACGCAGTTCGGCAATTATTTGCTATGATTATTACAGATTATTTGCATCTTGTACCCACACCTATAACGTGAAATGGACGACGTCGAAGAGAAGTTGGTCTGTTGGGGATTTTTTGAATATGTTAGGAAGGACTCAAGAGTTTAAATATATTAGTAATTTAAATTTATCTTGAATTAGAACACTTACGTTAAAACTCAGGACTGTTACTATACACCTAACAACAAGTAACTATAGGTTCTTTCGTTTGTTTTTCGGTGTACTGTAGTTCGTGTTACAATACACTACAATTAAAATACACTAAAAAACAGCTGATTTTCGGTGTATTACACCATGAACACTCGTATGTGGCGGGCGGCGTAAGTTTAAAAGTGAGTGTATTTGTTAGAAAAGTTTTGTGAGTGGTTTAGTTGTACACTTCATAAAGCCTTTTTTTAATTCTATACTGTGTACCTATACATAATGGCGGGCTATATGTGTGAATGTAACGAAAATGAACTTTCACAAAGAGGCTCATATATGATACTGGCATACTGGACATTTTAAATATATTGGATCCTCACGAAAGTGATGCTGATATAGCAAATATAATTTCTTTATTTCAAAAATATTATGTCCCTACTGTGATAATGGTCATTTGACACACAACCAAAAGTTATTTAACCAGAAGCTGTCTCAGGCAAGGGTGGATATAGAGCACACTTTTGGCATTCTTAAACAAAGATTTAGACAGCTCTATTATTGTAAATTAAAAGGCATTGAATATTTATGCCACTTTATACATGCTTGTTGTGTGTTATATAATCTATGTATGCAGAACATGACGACATACCCAACGAAGTGGAGGATTCGATAGCAGGAGAACAAAAAAGAGACACCATTGCAGCAACATTAATATAACAAATTTATTGTAATATAAATAAATATTCCAAATAAACTACAATTTACATAACAAAAATAAAAAAGTAATATCATTTGACATATAATGAAACATAATTAAATAAACTAAAAAACAATTCACTTCAAATAAATGGCACTCATATATCACAATTAATAAATTTATTTAAGATAATTCTTTTAAAATGTCAGTCCTTCCTTTGTATGCTTTTAATTTTGCTTCTTCTAGCTTAAGGATATTATTCATAAATTCTTCCCGTTTCCTACCCTCTTCGGTGATCCTAGAATTTTCTTTTTCTTGTAATTCTCGAATCTTTATTAGCTCTTGCAATATTGACTGTGAGGGTTTTCTTCTTGGGTTTCTTTCCTTCGTAGTTGCTGGAATATCTTCTATGTCATCAGTGTTTCTTTCAGTATTTAATGCACCCTCAGCTTCTACTACTTCTTTCACATTTATTTTCTGAATAATGTCTTCCCTCCTTTGTCCACCACCTTCGGAATCTGATAAATATTCAGGGAAAACAGACCTTCTTTCGGAGTTTATTCCAACTAATTCTCTGGAAAAAAAATGGTAAGTATTTTCAAAACACAGATAGTAAAACACACATACTGTTCAAATGAACATTTAAGTTTTCCCCTGCCACTTCGCTTATTATTTGCATTTACATCTTCTATCTAGGGTTTTATATCGATTTTCTATTTGTATATTGCTAAAAGTAAATCCTTTCTCTCTCATCTTACTTTCAATCAATTTCCATAGCAATTTATTATTTTTCAGTTTTATTGTTTTTCCAATATAGCCAATATATTCCTTGTATAACGATAAGAGGAATTTTGTGGCTTCATAAGTCCAGGTGTTTTTGAAAGTATCTAAGACAATAAATTAATAGTTTTGCATTTCTACTTGAACTATTTTGGAACAGCTAATGTTGGCATTTAGTTATGTTATTTAAATTTTATTATAAGACTCTTACTAGCTAACTGTCCAACACTTGAAATGTTCTTGCAATGTTAAAATGAAAAAAAAAGACAAGCTCTTAATATGTATAAAGAAACAAGAATTTACTTTCTGTATTATTTTGATGCAAAACTTCTACAACTTCTGTTTCATGGGTCTCAGATATTCTCGTAATTTCTAAAATTTCTGGGTCACCTCGTAATCCGTAGGGAATTATTTTATCCTCACGTAATGCTTTATGGAAGAATTGTATTGCAAACTGATTATCTGAAAAAATTATTCAATAGTAGTAGAATACCGCAGTGATAATCGAAAGACTTATTATACCGTTTCTATGTCGATCTATTACTTCTACATGATCTCTTAACGAGATCACAACGCCTTCTATAATGAATTTTATTTCTCAAAGTTCCTCCATTTTCATTGATAAAAAAATAATAAAACAAAAATAAATACTCACAGAATTAAAACAAAAATCGATTCGTACCGTTTTACTTAACCTATTCTTATTTTGGTTTCTATAATACGTGATAAAACTTATTGCGCATGCTCCACGAGTGGCCACCTTTTCCACCGGCTTCAAACCAGGTGTATAAATTGTACACTTTTTCACCCAAAAATTAAAAACACTCAAACAAACGAATGCGTGTTATGACATAAATGTAGTGCACACTTTACGCACCACAACAAACGAATGAACAATCATTAAAAATGTGTAGTTGGTGTTCAACGGTGTACACTTTTAAAACAAACGAAAAGACCTTATATATTATACAACATTTTATTTGTATGTCTTCGGAAACTATACAGATTTGATGTTACCGAATGTAATCTCAGTATTTAGTATAATACTTCAAGAGTTTATGTAAAAACAAATTCAGTATAGTTACTTGCTGCATAAAACAATCTTAGCTTTATGTTAAAAGTGACGGTTCAACATAAATCTAAATTATCCATAGATTTTAAACACATAATGACCAAATGCCAGAAATTTGTAGATTGAAAATTAACACACTCTTAGCGAAACCTCATGTTTCTTGCATTAATAGACTAAAATATTACAAATGCTCCCTCGTAGTTTTAAGTAATCGCTTCCAATCATTGCTATAAAATTTCCGTCGGCTGCATATTTTTATGTGCGCCATATTTATTATATCAAGTTACTGGATACGATCCTGTCGGGCGACGAAACATTACCGAAATGAACATGAACAAAATCACAGCAAACAGCGCACACACAAAAACAAAAATATGTATGTAACGACATACACATGAAAGTAAAATGACGCTTTTGATAAAACACAGTAACAGTTTTAATTATCTTCCATTTTGTAAACTGTCAATCATGTATGTATGTGTATAGCGTGCGAGATGGGAGGACAAGGGTCTGGAATCGAGTCAAAAAACAAGCGCCGTTGCCGCGCGCCACTGTCATTAGGTGGGAATAAATGAATAGCTGGAGTACCTAACAAGTCATTGGGTCCAGCGAATGCTCTAAATTACACACTCCGAAATTCGAACTGGCGATTAAAATATTATAATTTTGTTCTATGTTATTTATTTATCTTTTTATGAAGAGTTTCATTTAAAACCTTAATGCACGGTCATAACCGGAAGATATCCATCCATGTGTTATTTACTTTAATATACGTGAATAGGCGGTGTGCAAATTAATAAGAAAAGCGCTTACCTTTGGTTATTCATGACTCGAAGTTCGTGCTATTATAAGTTTACTAAAATGTAAATTTTAACATGTAAAATTATGGTTAAATTCACTTTAGCAAATTCGCAACGTTTCTGGTTTATTCTCTCTTCTTAATAACATTAACATTAGCAGCCACTGGCAGTTAGCATATTCCATACCTCGTCTCATAATAATAAACTGATTAACTCCAGTTTTATTAGCAACATACCTGACGTTTCTGGAGATTTTGCGGGGTGTATTCGTAATTACATGGAAAATACCCGAGAAAGTCTAACGAATATTTTTGCATTTTGCACTGTTGATAAGGATGTCGTTTCTCGCTTGATCTTGAGCATTGGGAGTGCTGCTGTTGACATTGATGGCATTGACATTCATATGCTTAGACTGCTTTTACCACATGTCCTAACATACATAACCCACCTGGTGAACTGTTGCATAGAAGGGAGTATTTTCCTGCTTCTTGGAAACCATCCCTAAAAAAGCGAATTATGTTAACATCGGTGACCTTCGGCCTATTAGTTTGTTGCCTGTTCTGAGCAAAGTACTGGAAAAGATAATAATAATAATAATAATAATATATTTGTCCCTTAGATCACATACCATAAGACCGCGTGCGTCTGCATTATCGCGATACCTGTAGAGTAAGCGAAACAGATAGAGATGCCTGTGTATTAGAACGGTAAACAAGTAGACGCAGTGTTATACTGGATTACAACAGAGCTAGTATTTCGCATATGCCTATGATGCACTCGTATTTGTCCAAAAAATCGACATTTATACGGTGTAGTCGGGCAGTCGCTTCCACATATGGGCGTCAGTTCGAGTTTTATTATTGCTTAAGAATAACATTTTTTTAGCTAATTACAGGTTAATTGCAATGTTGAATTACAATTCTGTTTTAAGAAGTAAATATTTTATGTATTAGTATTTTATTATAGTTGAGTTTTTAGATTATAATATTTGTTGAAAAATATTATTTTAGTTAAGAAGTTTTTTTTATTTTAAAGTCTAGGAGTTATTTATTATTTATTTTTGCTCTTTTATGTTGTTTATGAAGCTGTGATGAGTTACTTCACTGTCATATCATCAGTGATTATCATCTGATGCTTCAAACAACTACAAATAATTACTTACAACGGGAACGCATTACCTATTACACTGCTCTTCACTTGATTTGCCTACGAATACATTTATACGTATAACTTATACGCCCGCTGTCGGTGTGGCAATTCAAGTTGGCACGCCCATTTATAGTCGAACAGTAGTTACTAATACATGCATCGCGCTATGAACGGCGGCCACACGGTATACAGCGACATGGGATATGTCAAAATGTGTACATTACAATTCAAAAACCTAACTAGCAATTACATACAAACATTCAACACACACACCTCTACATCTAATTCACAATATAATAAAAATTAGGCCACCAAAAATTCATCCACACTATAAAAACAGTGCTGATGAAGGTACGATTTAACCTTCCGCTTGAATATAGTTATATTTATGCTGTCTTTAATTTCAGGTCCTAATTTGTTATACAGTCTAATTCCAGCATACATGGGATTACTCTCGAAGGTCGTTGTTTTGTGCCTAGGCGTTAAAAAATCACTACCATACCTTGTATGATAATTATGGTTGAAATTATTTTTTGCAAGGTTTCCAATATTACTTTTAACAAGGCACAAAACATGAAAAATGTATAAACACGGCAGCGGTAGAATGTTGTATTCTCTAAATAGCCGTCGGCAAGAAGAACGCATTGGCACACCAGCCAAATTTCGTAAAGCGCGTTTCTGAATTTGAAAAACTCGTCGCGATTTCGCAGATTTTCCCCAATAAGCTATTGCATAGGTCAATTTAGATTGAAAACAAGCGAAGTAATAAGTCAACAGCACATCCCCGGTTACCAATCCAGCGAGCCTGAATAAAGCATAACAAACGGATGACAGTCCACCGCAGAGGCCATCAATATGTGTATCCCAGCCAATATCGCAATCAATGTACAAGCCCAAAAACTTGACTGATTTTTCTGTTTCAAGGATTTCTTATTTAATTTTATTAGGTAACTGTAATTTACCGTATTAGATCTGGGCGTGAAGTTCATGAAGACAGTCTTATCTTCATTTAAACAAAGTTCATTTGAACTGAACCAACTGGAAAAATTACGCAGCATTTTCTTCACAGTTACGAGAGTTTCGTCAATACTATCACCGGCACACACATATGACACATCATCAGCAAACAGGACCAAACTACCCTCCGTACAAATGGTAGGTAGGTCATTAATAAATATTAAGAAAAGTAGAGGTCCCAAGACAGAGCCTTGCGGAACTCCACGCTCGCTGTAAAGATAGCCCGATTTTTTGCCTTCTACCTCAACCACTTGACGACGGTCACAAAGATATGAAGAAAACCAACTGTAAATTACTCCTCGAAGGCCATAGTGATGCATTTTATTTAATAATAGTTCGTGATTAACTAAATCGAAGGCCTTGCTTAAAAACATAAAAACTCCAATTGCTTTCTTGGACAAACCCATTTCACAATACAGTTGGTTTAAAAAGTCTAACATTGCTGTGTTAGTCGAACGTTCTTTCTGAAAGCCATGTTGTTTCGGAGAAAGAATATTATATTTAATGAAAAAGTTGTAAACCCTGTTGAAGACTACACGTTCTAGTATTTTAGAAATGGATATGTATTAAGTATTCAAATTCATGAACATTTGCAAGCATTTGATTTGATGCCTCAATGTCATTCGGGTTTTCGACGTAACCACAGTTGTACTACTACACAGCTGAAGGTTACGGATGATATTCTTAGATCTATTGATAATAACTCCATGTTTCTATTGGTTTTGCTGGATTACAGTAAGGCATTCGATACTGTTAAGTATGATATCTTGTTGGCTATCGTACACCATCTGGGTTTCAGTGGCAGCGCTGTAGGTCTGGTGCATTTGTATTTTTTCGAAAGGTACCAGTGCGTTAAGCTGCATGGTGATGTCTCATCTGCATTGGCCTTGACTAGAGGTGTTCCCCAGGGATCCATTCTAGGCCCTCTGTTTTTCTCCCTTTACATTGGTCATTTACACAAATGTGTACAACACTGTCAGTGCAGATGTATGCCGATGATACACAACTTTACGTGGATTTCTCAAAACACGATGTGCAGATGGCTGTGGATAGTATTAATCAAGACTTGCAATGCATACAGTCGTTTTCGCAGCATCATGCACTGAAAATTAAACCTGCGAAAACCACTGCTCTCCTGTTCAGTAACCCCTCTTCAATTCAGAACGGACTAAAATAAATATTAATAATAGGGAGGTACCGCTGATTCAGTCCGCGGGAAATCTTGGTCTAATGATTAATAACAGCTTCATATTTAAGGAACATACTTCAAAAATTATCCAATTAGCCTACGCCAATCTAAAAGCACTGTATCCTTACCGATTAATTTTTGACATTCGTACTAAAACTATGTTATGCAAAAGTCTTGTTTTATCACACTTCAATTATGCGTCCCCAGTTTACGGTCCCTGCTTATATAGTACGGATCGGTTTCGTATCCAAAAGATACAGAATGGTTGTTTGCGCTATATTTTTGGTATACGTAAATTTGATCATATTACGCATAAACTTATCGAGTTGCGTTGGTTGAACATGGCTTGGCATCAAAAATACGTTGGCAATTTTCGAAAGATTATTTACGTACACGTACGTAATATTTTTGACAAAATTAACTTGTCACCTTAAAACCACAATTTTATATAGGAATAGTGCTATTACTTGGTGATGGTTTCTCCCTGCTGTGGCTAGTAATTAGAAACTTAACCTTACTTTTGCTAACCATATTTAAGTTTAATGAGTAAGCCAAATTTTGAATTGTTATTGATTGCGATATTTAGTCATCAAGTAATTAAATTATCATATACCAACTCTACTAAACCTCTTCCAGGTTGGTCTCACTTTTTTCTCTTTCTTTACTGGCATAATATTTAAACGTAAATAAAATTTTAAATATCATTTATTATTTTTGTTTTTAATTAGTACATATTCCCGGCTGAGATTTTCAACCTATTTTTTATGTGCGTGTAATATTTAATTACTTATCTAAAAAATGTGTTATGGTTACTGGGAGTATCCTCTTTTCTCAATATTTATTACGTTGATTACCTTCTGGTCAAACAGCTAAACAGGGGCTTGTCATTTCTTAATGGAAGGTAGCATCTTTTAGTCCATCGTTTAATTCAGAGGTTCCCAAACTTTTTTTTCTCGTGGACCACTTTCAAGGTTTTACTATTTTCGGTAGACCCCCTGCTGCTACATTTCTACTGTATTCCCAAAACTCCTAAAAAATATCACCCTAAATTGAGGGTGTTAAGAAGAAAAAAGAAGTAGCACATTTTCTTGTGTCCTATTTATTAAAATAATACTTGTGGTTATACAAAATTATAAACATTTATTATTACAAACAATCAACAATTGACAAAAAATCAACAATGAACTCTGAAATGTAAATCAACAATAAAAAATAGTCATACTTTTAATGAGACGAATGTACTTGATGAATTGACAGCAAATTATCAATATTTGGCTTCAGTTTTGTAAGAAGTAATCTCAAATCTCCCCGTTCTGTGATGTTCAATCTGCTCCTTTTTTTTTGTTAACAGGTTGGTAACGGCACTAAAACTTCTTTCGACAAGATATGACGATGGATATTTTTCGGGTATTTCTGCCTGCAGCCAAAATGTTTGATAGCCTTTTTTAAATTTCACCTTCAGTTCCTCGTTGGTGCTGAGCTCAAATAGCTCCTCTTGTAATACCACATTCGCCTTTTCCGTTTCATCAAATGGTGTTATGATCCATGGTGGTATTTCCATCATCAGAATACCTTCAAATCTAATTTTGAAGTCATCATGCAGAGTATTTAAATATTGAGCGTATGTCTGAATATCCTCATCAAGATATTCTATCTGTGACAAGTGCGGAAACTGAGAGAATTCGCGCCGACTAATATTTTGCTTCATTAATTTCAATTTACCGAGAAAAGCCGAAATTACACCCTTTGTTTTTATTAAATTAAGGCTATCCCCTTGTAACTGCAAGTTAACGTCATTGAATTTTATGAGCAAATCTGTTAAGTACGCAATGTCCGCTTTATATTTGATCAGATTTTCTTTTAAATCTGGTGCTTTAGTTTCCAGACACTCTATCACTGATTCGAAAAGTGAGTAAAATCTCGATAAGCATGCACCTTTCGACAACCAGCGTTGGAAATCTTCATCATTTTCATCGCACAATAGTGCAAATAAACGGGTATTCAAAGCATTGCTTCTTATTTTATTAACTGCTTTAATCACAAATTGAAGCGATTGGTGCAATCTATCACTCAAATTTTTCGCTACAAGGTGTTGTCGGTGGATGACACAGTGAATTGCAATTAGTCCTGGTATTATTCTTTTAAGATGGTTAGTTATAAACCCACGATATCGCCCGAACATGGCAGGAGCTCCATCTGCTGCCACCGAAATAATGTTTGTAAATGGAATAGATTTTTCCGTAAAAAAATCTCTCAGGACATTAAATATCGATTCGCCTTTAGTGTCCGACTTCAAAGTTACTGCAAATAGCAGCTCTTCATGGATTTCTTCGTCCATAACAAATCGAACATATGCCAATAATAATGCTTCATTACTAGGCAAAGTAGACTCGTCCAATTGAATAGAAAAATGAGTGGTTTGCAGATAATTACACAAGAAGCTTTCTATATCAGAGCTCATTTCATCAATACGTCTTTGTACAGTGTTGTTACTTAAAGGAATTCTTTTGAGTACGTCAAATGGAGGTTTGTGCAGAACAGTTTTGAAAACCTCTTCAATAGCGGGTAAAATTAACTCTTCTCCGATGGTGTGCGGTTTTCCAGATTTCGCTATAAGCAACGAAATATTGTAAGATGCCCGCAAGCCATCATCGTTACTTTGAGACGTTGAAGCAAACATACTATTTACGGTAGGTCTCTTTTCATAATTTTCCTTCAATGTTTGAAAGTATTTCAGATCTTTATCTATTTTTTCAGGATGACACCTTCTTAGATGGTCTTCGAGCTTCGATGGTTTCATAGAGTCATTGCTCAGAACTTTGTTGCATAAAAGACACATGGGCAATCGTTTGTCTGCCGTTGATGGAAGAAAACCAAATTTCAAATAATCAACACTGTACTGTCGACATTTCTTCTTAGATTCAGCCATTTTCCGTATCAGCTGTGACCTGTAAAAAAATGTTTGTTTTTAAGGCGATTTTACCAGAATATTGCTAAAATAACACAACAGAATAGAATTATTGCAATAAAAAACAAATGCCCGCGGAAACACCGCTCTTTTAATTAATCGCCGTCGACGCGTAAATAAATATTTTTAAACAAAAAAGTTTAATCTTCCCTGGCTTTTTGTTCTTTTATAGAAGTTTTGAATAATCTCTAGTATTTAATTTTTACTACATAACTACCTACTACACCCAAATAGTAAAACAAATATAATATGATTGATAAATTACAATAAAAATATGTATAACAAATAGGCAGATATGTACTTACTTTTTCAGGCACTGCAAACAATGACATCGATTTACTCACATTCACACTTTTATGTTCAAAATCCCGGAACAAATGAGTAACGTTTTGTTCTTGGCATTCGTATTTATACTAATGTAGATTGCAAGCACAGCGCAAGTCGCATTTCATCCCTTTGCAGGTCTAAACAAGCATACCGGTCGAGCGGCGGACGGGCGGCACTTTGCAAGTCTCGACATGTGTACACTTGTACTATTATCTATTGTTCTATTCAATTCTGTGTTTGAACTGAGTCTCGAATATTTTTGAGTACCTGCCTGCCTACGTTGATAGGTATATCCAAGCCAAAATTTTTGTTCTTTATTATGAAAACCAGAAAATTTTTCGTGGACCCCCACTTATAACTTGTGAACCCCTGTTTTCTTTTCACGTCTACGTGGACCCCCGTGTGGTCCCCTATGGACCCCTGGGGGTCCACCTGGACCACTTTGGGAACCACTGCTTTAATTAGATAATTAAACCTACGACCTTCTCCACAGAGCAAGAGGCAGGGTAGCTCGCAGGCAGGACAAAAGATATTTTGTGATCGACACTCTATGATTACCTAATATTAAGGGAATATTAAACAATTTAGGGGTCTTTTGAGAGTCCACTGACTAGTGTAGATCCCAATAAGTTTACGAATATATGAACTTTCGAGTTATTGCGCCATAGTTTGACTGTGTAGGATGTACAGTTAGATTTCATTGTTTAAGGCATCACTAATTAGTACCACTGTCGGCTGATAACAACCGAAAAAACCATATTTATATTATACCTAACCTAACATTTTATAATCTGCAAAATCCTTTCAAAACCCTCATATTAATTATATAGGAATCTCATACCAACATTCTTTTGCAAACTAAACTGAAATATCACGTACTATATACAAAAATTTCCACAATAAGAAGCCATTAAAAGCACACTTGATTCATTGTTCTAGAGCAGGTAGTGGCCATTTGCTAATATCAAAAAGCCTAAAAATGTTAAGCTAAAGTTTTATAAAAATAAATTTCATATTTAGCATCGTGTCACACAGGCCTTACTCCATTTAGACGTGAGTGCTTGTAGGAATAGGAAAACAAAATTTGAAGCAAGTTTGGTAGCCTCATGTAAGCGTCATCATAATTTAACAATAAAATATTGAGATTTTAACTTATCATTTTCATGGCTAGTTAGATTACATACATGTTTCCTGTCCTTTATAAAATATTTATATATTTGTACAAATGCAATACTCGTGCATAGACAGAAACAGACATAAATATGTACATATAGAGATACATACATATTATATTCGTGCAGAAAACCGTGAAAAGCGTTTATTTTTAAATAAATTCAATTTTTGAAAGGCCGTTTATTACGTAGTTGAAGGAAATATTTATTACTTCTTTGCACGTAGTCGTGCATATTTGTATGTGCTGTATCTACATACAATAAGGGCATATGTATATTATTATATTCAAATATGTATATTATTAAAAATGCCTGACGTTTTGCAACATTTAAAATATTTATTGAATAATTCATGAAATGTAAATAGTTGTGTTATTAAAAGCATGTATATTAAACTAACAAACATATGAAATAATCTATTCGTATTTGCTTTTGGAAGTATTGAATTGTACAAACATTTATGTCCGTTATTGAATTTATTTGTAATGATGGAGGTTACGTATATTAGCTAAATTTTGTATTGAATTAGATAGAGAGGATTAATAAAAGACACGCCATCATTTGTGAAATATATAAAAACAGAGGTGTAAAAACAAATGCTAGGATATATGAAATAACATTAAAACAAACAAATTAATATTTAATTAATAATATAGAACGAAATCGAAAAATCAAACCAACTAAAGTTCAATATGAAATAATATCAATAGATTTTGACTTTCATTTGGTGTTTACATTATTTTATATATTTAATATATTATACGAGAAATTGAAATAATACTAGAAGAGGAAGTAAGCAAAAGAAAACAAAGTAGAGCACCAGATGAAGTAACTGTAGATATGATCAAAGGTGAAAGGAGTTGCAGCTGAAGAGTGGGGGAATAGGTATTATCTGATACTAGCAAAAGAGGAGATATTAAAGATTACCATAACAATAGCTAAAATTTATGAAAATATATTGGAAAAGAGGCTACATTAGAAAGAACACTGGAGAAAACACAAGTTAGTTTTAAGCGAAATATAGGAGTTAACGACATTAAAACAAATCGAAGAAAAAGATAAAACAAGAAAATGGGTGTGCTTAAAACCACACAGCAGAAGTGTAAACTTCATCAAGGCGAGGTTAATAATACGAAATACAACCTTTTTTTTCGTTCTATATTACATTTAAATAATCGCCCTCGAAGTTACCAATTCGCGAACGCAACACAGTTTGCGAAATACAATTTCGCGGCCGTTGCTTATGGCAGCGGCCGTTAAAGTAAATACACATTTTGACACATGTTTAATCACACATTTTACGACTTATTTTGACAACTATCAAGTATTTGTAGTTTATTATATTCGTCTCATTTCCATGGTAACGCATGTAAAGCAAGTAAACCACTTTAATTTAGCACCTTTAGAACTAAATTAAATTAAATTGTGTCTCAATTTAAATTAAATCGATTGAAAAATTTAACAGTTGCCCAAAAATTGTGTGTATACCTTGTCCGCGAAAAACTTTAACGTACTCGAGATTGTCTTGCCTCGGCTGCAAGCATTATTAAGGAGATTTTCGGACGCATGTATATATAAATAGACGATATAAATACTGGCTTTCGACTCCCGCCCTTGGTCTAATGGTTAACTGCTGGCCTCTCACCCAGGCGGCTCCGGTTCACATCTGCTCTGGGACATGAATTTATTTAACAGTTGCCCAAAAAAATTTAATTTAATTGAAATTAAATACCTGTATATGAGATATTTATTTATCTTGTTCCCTTAGCCGACTTTACCTGAAGAGCGTTACATATCCGAGCGTTACATATCCGAGCGTTACATATCCGAACGTTGCAGGTCAGTCTTGTTCACTACCTACAATCAGTGCAACGCGCCTAAAGAAGTTTACACTTCAATAGGAGAAACGTTCATCTATGTTGCATAGATTTAGGGAAGGCTTTTTAAATTAAAAAAATGAGGTGTGGCCACCACACGGCTTTCTTATACATATGAGCGTTTCAAACTATAAAATTTTAAACATTTTTTTATACAAAAGTTAATCAAAATTCTATTCTAAGGACTTCCATTGTCTCAGTAAATCTTTATAAAATGCATATTTTGCAAGATATTCGAAAAAAAGTGCTACTCGCTATGTGTTACTTCCGGTTCAAATTTTGAAATTTCATGTATACAAAGAATATTGCAAATCCAGCTCTAAATACTTTTGTACTCTTGATAAATATTATACAGAATGCATAATTTACCACATATTTGCAAAAAATCGCTATTCCTCTTACCGAATAGCGTGCTGGGCCAATGAATGATATTTGTAGTACATATACATGTCAAGGTGATCTAAATTAAATGACCATCGTTATTAGTGATTCAAGGAAATCGGCTAAATTAGCAAGGTACTGCTGTTTTCGGTGTTAATTAATTTGCAATTTAATGTCAAAATCAGAGAAAAAAATGAGGTGTAGCCAGCACAAGACTTTCCTATACGTATGAGCGTTTCAAACTGTACTATTTTAAGAACTTTTTTACACAAAAATTATTCTAAACCCTATTCTCAGTACTTCTATTCTCTTAATAAATACCTATAGAATGCATACTTTGCAAGATATTCCAGAAAAAATGCTACTCCCTAAGAGTAAAAGTGTTACTTCCGGTCCGAATTTTGAAATTTTATTTATACAAAAAATATTGCAAATCTAGCACTAAATACTTTTGTACTCTTGATAAATATATATAGAATGCATAATTTACGACATATTTGCAAAAAATCGCTATTCGATAGGAGTAAAAGTGGTACTTCCGGTCCGAATTTTAAATTTTTTTTTATACAAAAGGTATTGAAAATTAAGTTCTAAATACTTTTATACTCGTAGCGTACCTGTCTAAAAAGCATGACTTGCAAAATAATTGCAAAAAACTGATTTTCGATAAGAGTAAAAGACCTACTTCTTTGAAAAACTTTCATAATAAAATTCTTCTCAAACTTAATTTTGAGTACATATGAATTCTTTATAAATTTGTTTAAAATTAGTAGTTGACGATATATTGGAAAATTTTAATTTTCTTACTACTTCCGGTCTGCCGATTTTACTGAAAATCTAATCAGTTCTCAACAGGGAGATTATACTCGTAAATACAAAATTTGGAATGGATATCTATAGCGGTTTGACCGCTATCGTGGTCACACACACAGACACACACACACAGACACACACAGAGACACAGAGGCTTAAGCAGTGCGTACTCGTACGGTTTCCAGTCTTGCTTCCCTTTGCTTGTTTGTTTCGGACTCATAATGATTTTTGCTTACGTGCTTGAAATGCATATCAACCAATCGCATGTCGTGTGGGTAGCATAATCGATTTGACAGCGAAATTAATGCCTTGTGACGACTATTACAAATTCACTTGAAAAAAAGCAAAGAAAAATTGTGTCTAATCTACTACCTAATGTCGACTGGCAATTGGAATTTTACTATCAACATCACGTGTTATGTCATATACAAACTTCCGCTAAACAATGTAAAGTACACTTATTTGTTAAAACAACTCGCGCGCCACCTATTATCATAGCACTTGTAACATTACAATTACACTGAATGACAATATTAAACTAAATAGTAAAATTTAATTGCATTAATTTGTCATTTTGCCAACATTAAATTAGGTTCCAACATTGCATTCGCATATCGTGCATCTAAATTATCATTTTCAGGTATATGATTATTCTTGTTTATGTACTATTTTCCAATAATTCTTTTTTTTTGTTTCTATCTCATTCCACAATTTGTTAAATAAATTGCTTTTCAACAAATCCAATAATCACGCTCTCTTTTGTGGTTTGTCGTATTATTGGTGGAGATTTACAATTTAGATACAGACACTATAATGTTGTTAAATTAGTGCACGGGTATTCTGTACGTGTTTTGTTTCTTCTTTTTTTTGGTCTATTTGACCAGTACGCTTTAGTCCATGTCCGTCGACTTTATTCGGTTTCGCTTGTTTTTATTTACGTGAACTCTATTAGCGTTGTTTCAGTTTGTTTTACCGTTTAAATCGTATTTATTTTGCGTTAGGCACGGATTAAGATCTCAGTTGAATGCATTCAGTTGTATTTAGAATATAAGAATAAAAAGCGGAATGTATCACTTATCTCTTTTAAATGTATTTTTTTTAATTGAAAAATGTGAATACAATAATAAATATTGACGAAAAATACTGCTTGATATTTAGAAATATCCCCTGATAATTTTTCCTACTTTGACTACATCCACCTTGCCAAATTGGGGGGTCTCCCCCTAGATTTAGGGGCGTTTTTGGAGCAAGGGGGAAATTTGGGGGTTTTATTTTTTAGGGGATATTTAAAAATGTTATACTTGAGTACTGATTAGGTGTATAGATTGCACTTTATTCAATTTTCCAATAAAAACAATAGATATCGTCAGCCAGTAGTACAAAAGAAAAATTAAACTTATCCTTGCCTTTTACAGCAACTGTAGCATAAACCATCTATCATTTTTTTTATTTAATTCCTAACCATGAAATTACCGTACTGAAGGCGAACAAATTGCCTTCATTGTAATTGTGTGAATTATATTAATGGAAACATCCAGTGGTAACACCTCACGTACATACCGAGGTATTTGTTTGCTCATTTTTATGGCGGCAATTTTGAAATAATGTTAGACGAGCTTAAGAGGGATCTCTACTCCCATCCGCTGAGGCCACTGTAGACAGTTTGATTTCCCCATAAAATTAACCGTAAATATTAATTAATTTTTAATTTTTTTGTACCAAATGAAAGAGAATTCGAAAATCTATGTACGCCTAGTAATATTTTTTCTAAAAATATTTTAGAAATTGTCATAATTAGTAGCAGAAGTAGGTCAATATTAGACATTTTGTCGAATTTATTTTGAAGTAAATAAAAAGAAATTCAAAATTTTACTACTAACCGTACGTAAATTTGAATTTTCTCTACAAGTTGATGTAATCATTTATAGCATTGGTTGAAATTTGATCTTAATTTTAAGGGGAAATCGAAACCCCTGCAGTGATAATGTTTATGACTTTTGTACATTGTCAAATGGACTGGCCCGTCCAGTAGAGATCCCTCTGAAGAGATGTTACATATATTGAAGTAAGACAGACATACAACCGACACCGCTTGTCGAACAAAACGAGCATTATGTTCGACATCACGTGACCTCATATTCGATTCGACAAGACATCTGTATACAGTGATTCGCGGCATTAGAGATGTCGTTGTTGACGACATCTCGAATGACCGCGATTCACGGTATTCAGAAGTCTTGTCTAATCTATCGCTGATCACCGTGAATCTCTCTTGGATTCCACAATCGACATATCGAAAGTTCTGAGATCAATTGCAGCGATACGTAAAGAAATCAAAATTTATCAATATCTCAACTACTACTACTAAGTTTAAACAAATTTCTAAAGAATATAAATGTATTATGAAGTGAATTTTAGAAGGATTTTATAAAAATCGTTCTAAAATTTGAAATTCCTACCGGAAGTACGTTTTTTTAAGTAAGTTTTTCGCAAATATCTCGCAAATTATGCATTCTATGTAGATTTATCCGGAATACATAAGTAGTTAGAGCTCGAGTTGGAGCAATTTCGGTATATAGAAAAAAATACAAAATTCGAACCGGAGGTAACACTTTTACTCTTATCAAATAGCAATTTTCTGCAAACTTTTTTTTTATATATAAAAAATGACAAATTATGTTTTTATAGAGATTTATTAAGACTATAAAAGTATATAATTCTTGTATAAAAAAGTTATAAATTCGCTTAGAAGAAAGTCGTGCCCACACGTCATTTTTTATGTCATGGAAACGTGCGTTTGCCTATATGATTATTGTTGCAATGTAAACGAGTTATTTTGTTTTATTCCAATTTAATTGCTGGTTTTTAGAGGGTTTGTGATGTAATTTCGGGGGTTTTGGGATACTATTCAGACTATTCAGCAGGAATTATCTGTCGAGGGTTGGCAATAGTGACTACATCACTTAAATATTCTTTGTATTTCTGAATACTTGATCAAAAGATTTATCTATAATAATATATTTATGTCCAGTGATTATTTCTTATTTGAGGGTTTATTCTTTACTAGTGTTCTTCAGTCCACTATGTATGCTTTTTTTAATATTTAGATGAATTATTTTTTATTCTCACACGTCATAACACCAAATGTGACTAATAATATTGAATTGAATGAAATACATTTATTTTTATAATTTAAAATTTTAATTTATATTTGAATTCGCTAACCACAATTTGAACAATACACGTAAATATAGTATAATATTAGTATTCTGTAATTTATAATATGTAGTGATATTCTGTTTATATTTTAGATACACAAAAGAATATCACAAGGAAGAAAGTTACGAGTATCTCATTCAAGGTAATTTTTCCTAATAAATTGACAAAGCCTTTTATTTAACCATAACCAATTAATAGTTTGGAGATAAATAAAGACCACTTTACAATGGATTTAATAAGAAGTTACTACGATTGGCTATATATTGAGGATAATATTCATATTATATTATTTAGAGTTTACATTGGTGACATATAAATGCTGCAGCAATAATTACTAGAATACTAGAATTTATTTATTTATACTTATCGGATAATATATATTAATATGCGATTCCTCCCCTGTGACAAAGGTATCAAAGAAACATTATTTGTCTCGAACAAATATCGAATATGATCTTTTAGAGTTCAACAGCTAACATTCGTTTTAGAATCGGATCATATACTATATTAATATTGCCTTCCTTATTTATCATATTGCAATTCATACTCTTAATACACATGTATGAATTATACCACAGTCGTCAAATTTTAATTTCGGTTTGCACTTCTATCATATGCAGAAGATGACCTTATAATATGCAGCGATGCCTGCTTGCTAACAGTGGTGGGAGAGCAACGCAGTGGCGGGGGACCTCCACGCCTTACATTTCATAGCAAACGTTTGTCGAGTGTGGCAGCCTCGCTTATGTTTATCTTTAGTTTATTTCGTCACGCTCTTTTCCTCTTTCTACTTTCGTATCAGAAATTAAAATATGTCGACCCCGGTATATTCAAAATGTGAGGTAAATTCTATCATTTCAGTACAGAGGATGAACTTTGATATGACTTCATCATCACAGGAGTGGTTGGATATACATCCAGAGTGTAAGAGATTCAGGGATGGAAGATCGTATAACATCTTACCAGTGGGAAAGTGGAGCAATTTAATAGCTGCCCACTTTTGAAATTTAACAAAACTATCCTGCGCATTAATGTTTAAACGGGCAAACGTGTATGAAACTGGTCTTTCTTAAAATTTGTAGCATCTTGTAAAAGTTGCCGTTCCCAATTGACAGGGGCTATGCCTTCAAAACCTCAAGTCCATTCTAGAGCTGTACTCAAATGTCAGTATGTTGGCAGTTTCAGTGAATGTAAAAGAAAGTTTAAACGACAACTTCGTGGAAATGGAAAAAAAGGCCTAGGTAACTTACTATTAGAGCATGGAATTGTACCATCAAGTTATAGAAAGAAATCGCCAACAAGTTAATGGTCATTGGAGATGCCCACCAGCCATGTTCTACGAAATGCAAATTATGAGAAAAGTAAACATAATCGTTTTAGCGATAATGAGATATTTTCGTTACAAATATTGAAATACAAATATCCCTATAATAATTACATTAAAGATATTGGGATAGACCGTCTCTTTGTTCATTAATGGAGCACTCCCCATATTCATATTTACAATAGCTACGTAACACTATCGTCATATTCCAAAACAGCAATAGATGCTACAGGCAAAGTGGTTCGTTCATGTGTCAGGCTTGACGGAACTAAATCGAAAGCCACACTAGTGTATGATGTGACCACACGAGATACATATACTTAAATGCAATACTCAGTTGCAAGTATGTTGTTCGAAAGACATGATTCGGACAGCATAATGCACTGGCTTTGTTTCTGGAAAACTGGTGGTGCGATATGTCGTTTGCATTAGTATCCGGAATAATTAGAAGTTTTAAAGATTCTTTTTCTTTATACTTGTACTTAGAAGACTGTT
Source organism: Amphimallon solstitiale (assembly GCA_963170755.1). NCBI lineage: Eukaryota > Metazoa > Arthropoda > Insecta > Coleoptera > Scarabaeidae > Amphimallon > Amphimallon solstitiale. The sequence continues at coordinate 166,970,042 of OY720676.1, read as the reverse complement.
TTAACTTTTTAATTTTGGGTCAGCGTTTAAAATTTAATCTCAATTGTTTTGTGCGCTTTGATGTAGCACACTTTATGAAGACAGTTTGTGGCTGGAACTGTTTAATAACAGCCCAAGGAAGAAGTGGGCTCTTTTACAAGAGAAGTCTCGGACAACTAATTTAAGTAGATACTTTAGAGGAATTGTTTTTTAGGTATAACTTCGAAAATGGGTGGTTGACGGAAAAGTACTATACGGTCAATTGAGCACAATTGGAGTGTTTGGCGAAGGCACTGAATTTTAAAAAAAATTTCAAATTTTTGGGGGTCCATCGTCAAGTTAGCCCCCCTTCAATTATTTCAAAAATCTCTGAAAACAGAAAGAACAAATGAAACTAATAACGGCACAATTGAGCACAAATGGCGCACAATTGACGCACATTTTATACTATGTAAATTATAACAAATGTGGGACGACATTAGACTTTCGTCAATTTCGGACATTTTACTTTCTTATACGTAGTATAAGGAAGTATTGTGATGATGAACATTTTCGACCTCGAGATTTTTGCAGATGTCCACGTTTTGAGGTGCCCTGATACCAAAAAAGTGGTTTTTTAAAAAGTCTGTGTGTATGTGACCACGATAGCGATCAAACCGCTGTAGATATCAATTTCAAATTTTGTATTTAGTAGTATAATCTCCCTCTTGAGAACTGATTAGATTTTCAGTAAAATCGGCAGACCGGAAGTAGTAGTTTACTTCGGTGAAAGAATCGAATTTTGCCAATATTTCGTCAACTACTAAGTTTAGACTAATTTATAAAGAATTCATAAGTATTTAGAACTTAATTTCCAATATCTTTCGTATAAAAAAAATTCGAAATTCGGACCGGAAGTATCACTTTTACTCTTACCGAATAACTATTTTTTGCAAATATGTCGTAAATTATGCATTCTATAGTATTTAGAGTTGGATTTGGAATATTTTTTGTATAAATGAAATTTCAAAATTCGGACCGGAAGTAACACTTTCATACGTAACTAAGTGGTTGACGGAAAAACGCTATACGGCACAATTGAGCACAGTTGGAGTGCTTTGCGAAGGCACCAAGATTTAAAAAGAATTTCAAATTTTGGGGGGGGGCAAACGTCAAGTTAGCCCCTCCTTTTTTTAAAAATCTCTGTAAACAGAAGAGCACAAATGAAATTAATAACGCCATACTTGAGCACAAATGGAGCACAATTGACACCCATTTTATACTATATACATTGTAAATCCGGGGGGGGGGTAACTTGTAGTTTCTTATATTTAGGTAATCAAACGACTCCTCATTCTTGAAAGTTGCATATCCGGTTTGCTCATTTATCTCTAATATGTGAATCTGCAATATGTATTTATAAAGCCATTATGACAATAGTAAGTTAATTAAGACGTCTGTTGTATATTATGTAAGAATAATACCTGATCTTTTTAAATCAAAAATATATTACAAGAGAAATATGTATATTTGACTTTTATAACTTGTAATTTGTAAAATAATCCGGTTTTTGCTGGGATTTTTTACGTCGAATTAAACAAAATCATTACGTTTTAATTTAAATACGTTCACCTCGTGATTTACACATCTATTTCTCGCCTTAACTGAAATCCTTTTTTCGCTCTTCATCCTATTTACGTCAAACATTCTTTTTTTTCCTTTTCTCATATCAGAAGTTATTTCCATTTAGCTAATCAAGCATGTAAAATACAACTGAGCCAGTACCAAGGTCGCTGATTCATTTTAACGTTTTTTTTACCACCACCGCGGATTTTCTTCAAATCCTCTTTTCACCGCCATTCGTGTAAATAACCTGGCACGGACGTGTGTGCGTGTATATGGGATAGAAACTCATTTGGAATTTATTCATAAAATGTTAAATTGCCTGTATTGTGAATTAACAGCCGAAATTGTATTAAATTTATATAAACTTCATCGCGAAATGAATTATATTCATATTTTTAATGGACTTGCTCACCTGAAACTAATTTATTGTTGTTTGATATCTTATTTAGTCTAGTTGTAGATTCAAGAGGTGTATACGTCTATATATCTATACAATATCTTTTTGTTAACATTTTTAATTCGTAAATGAGGTTATTTAATTTGTTTGTTTGTTCTTTATCAAATCTATGTAATTGATGATTTTTGTCTTACTTTATATCTTGTTTATTAAAATTCTTGTTATCTGTTTTACATTCTTCCGTTTATTAACAGGATATATATTATAATAAACCGGGAGTCATTAAATAAATGAGTATTAAAAATTGAAACTTAATCTTTGAGAGTAATTTCTATAGACTATAATTCCGGGGTTATTATAATTCTTTTTGGCTAGCTCAGATGGACTCTAGTTAATACTGTCTATTTTGGAAGTGATCAGCTAATAAACAATGATCTGAAAAACTGTTTTCAATTCTCAAACAAAGGTGAAAGTGCCTTATTTATTTGAAATTCGCGGGATTGTTGCGTATAAGGTATATTGGTCTTCCAATAAGGGTAGGGGACCAAGGCACTTGTATTAGCGCGAACAATGTTCAAGTTAACAGGTGATTGTGAATTCCTTCGTGTGAATAAATAGTTAAGTGTTATTAAATTAATTGAAAACTGTGATTGTTTTGTGATAAATAGTGTAAATCTCAGGGGTTAATTGGCTTCGGTGTCTTGTGTCTAAAATTACCTGGTTCTTACTAATCCTGCGATGATGCTCCTCTGTGCAGTAGAGATGATCTAACCTGAAAATCTTATGTACATCTCTTTGATGTAGATGCAATATCTGTGCGTGTGTCTAATTAAATATCAATTGTAAATATAAGCTTTTGCGAATCAAGTAAATACCTATCTCAACCATTAACCTATTCTTATTTTGAATGCTATGATACTTCAAATAATTATTTCTAATTTTAACATATTTACATTTTGCATCAGTTGGGGTTCCTGATCTGTTTCATAGAGGGGTAAATTTACATTTAGGGCAGTATATTAATTTTTAACTGTAGTTATAAACTTATAGTGTTTTAATTGAACAATTTTAAGAACTTTTAAATTATAATTTTGGGGAATTTTTAAATATCCTTCGCTATACGAGAGTTGTTTGTTACGTATTACCAATGTACGACTGGTTGCATCTTATATGGCAAGCATTGTTTACAGAGGTATTTATATGTGTATTGAATGGCATTGAGGAGGCTCAAGACCCCTTCAATATGTACCCCAACAAGCATTATATCATGTAAACTTGTAAACCTTTTATAATGGAGTATTCGTCAAGACACACATCTCCTAGAAATTCAACTTGCAGTGTGGGGCGTCGTCACGCCAGCAAGCCTCATGATGATAAGCCCCAACAGCAAGCAAACTTGTCCGGCTGGTGGGGCTTATCATCATGATGCTTCGTGGCTTTCTGGCGTCACGGCCGCCTCACGCTGTGACTCTCCACGTCTCTTCGTCGAAGATCTAATTACGTTGAACGACTATGAGCCTGAAAGGTACACCGTCGAAACATTCCAAAGTTTGTTTCTTGATTAATAACAGTAAACATTCCTATGAGTTATGGAAAATAATTTCATTCAGATAGCTGCTTCGCCTGTCTTGGCAATTTTGCAGTACACTTCGCGTCTGGATTGTCATCATAAAGTGGGCTTTTGATGGTACCCAATAAAAAAGGGCGAACGGCGTCAAAACACAACTCTCTGTTTGATCTGATTATATGATTATTAAATTAAGTGCACAGAGCGATAGTTGGGCAATTTGTGTGGCATGTAACGCCACACAAATTGCAGAGATTGCCTAAATCCAGTTCATCGATGTCTGGCCAAAGAGAGAGTATTGTTTATGTATCTCTGTCCATTTACTATAACGTTGCTTTCATTTTTATTTTCAAAAAAAAATTGAAAATTTTAGTACATTAAAACTTTGATATAACGCTCCCGCTTATAACGATTTCCCGGCTATAACGCTCTTTTTCCTCAGTCCCAGTTCAAGTGAGTAATTTTCCAATGAAAGGTAATTCATTGTAATGCTCCATTTCACAGAGTGAAATAAAATTTATCAAAGGTGGTTTTGTGAACGCAAATTCTATGAATTGTTTCTTTGTGCACCGCTACAAGATATTTCCAAGAATTTAACATGTGTTTGTCTAACGGCCACGCATCAAATTTTTCTTTCAGTCTTGTGCAATCCACGGTACTGATACGTACGTAAGTTACTTTATGCTGTGATCTTTGAATCTTTAAGAATTATAATAATATTAAGAATTAGCTTAAGTGTTGAAAAGAACATTAATTCTAAGTTTAAAAATGTTTACTTTAGTTTTAAGCATTAGACAATGCAGGTAACACAAGGGTATAATCGGTTGCCTATATATTAAAGAGAAATTTATTGTATGAAAATAAATACAATTCATTCGTATATTTTAAGTTGAATAGGTATTAAAATTAAATATAAAATAAATACAAAACAAACACAAATAAATCTATGCAATCTATATTTTTTTGTAGAAAAGACAAGCATGAAGGTATGGTTTGAATACACAGAAAGGCAACCTGATTTTTCACAAGGCGTAAAAATAGCTCTAAACATCTTAAGTAATGGACCATTATTTAAAAACAAAAAGGTACTCAAAATTAATAACAGCGAAAGAGTTATGTTGAGGGATCGAACGGTAAAGAGAGTGACTCATTTAAATGCTATAAAATTGTATGAGCAGGGTCACATTAGATATGCACGAGATGAAAATATAACAAAATAAATAAATGTAAATTTAGACGTGCATAATGCGACAATTTAAAAGAAAGATTTTTAATAATTATATTTAAAACATAGTAAATACCTTGAACTTATATTTATGATTAGTAAAAGGATATGAATTTAACATTTATAATACGATATGTTCAATGACAATGTTCTATATAAACAATAACTGTATGAATATGTACAAGAATACATTCATGAATTTTTGTATGTGTGGTACACGGAACTTTAATAGACTGTGGGAATGATTTTGTATGGTTCGAAAGCCTGCAAAGAAAAATATACTATCAATATTGTTTACAGTTTTTTGCAAAATAAATGTATTATCGGGGGAAAAAGCCTCGATAGAGTCTAGAGACGGCGTGGCAGGCGTGACTGATCTTTGTGATGCGGAGTGTAGAGGAAAGATTCCAGTTGTCTGCAATGTGTTTCCAGTTTTTCCTAATCGAGATGTTTCTAAAAAGAAAATAAGGATTATGTTGGCGAATGGGAAAAGAAAATATGTAACGAATAATGAGAAAGGCAATACGTTTATAAACAATTACAAGGAGGGACTGTATTAAGAAGAAAAGAAAATATACCTACCGTAGAAGAAACATAGCAAGTTGGCGAAAAACTTTTTCAAACAAACAATTCGGGGTGCCGACATTAGTGAATGAACTGTCAAAGACAATATGTGCGTGTTAGTGTAAAAGCGGCAACTTGTAGAAAATGAACAGAAGAGATTTCATCACGGGCGCTTCGATACGTTCAATGCCAAATTAAAAATTAGTTGAGAAGAGGTGCGCTGCGGATGGCTGATAGTCAATTGTTTTGGTATATATTCGAAAACAGGAATAGACTTGAATAGAGATTGAATTTGAACTTCGAAGTATTAAGACGCGAATTCGAAAAGAGAATAAAAACTTTGGGGATAGCAAAAGTGAGTGTAGGGTTTATACACTACATTTGGACTCACGATTAGTTTATTTGTATTAAGATTTAGGATTTAATTTTCATTTAGTTTTCTTTTAAAATAATTTTCTTTTAATAATTTAATTTTCATATTACTGTTTATTTAAAATGGAGGATAAGCATAAGGTCGAATTTGAAAAGATGAATGATGAAATAAAGTAAGTTAATAAATAAATAATTCAATTTTCGAGATAATTGGTGGTGCTGTGCGTTTCTAAAGAGTACAACGTGAAAATGTTTGCTTTTTAGTAAGACGTTGAGCATTATTAATTTGGACAAATATTATCCTGTTTAGTAATAATAATTTATTAATCTATAATAGCAACGAAGGGATAATTAATGGTGTTGGATACTCTGAGAGTACTACGTGTGAATGTTTACTCTCAGTATATTATTAGGCATCATTAATTATTGTATTTAAAAAAAAATTGATTTAAATTTTCAAACCAAATAATATACAGAAAGGGAATGTCTTTGGTGGGCAGGTATTAAGGCGCTAGCGGTAGTACGTGCGAATCTTTGCAGCTAGTGATTAATATAGGCCAATTTCCGAGCATTCACCATTACAAAATTCTAGGTTACCAAGGCACTACGTGAAAATGTATGTTTTTGGTAAAATAGAATCAGCTAACATATTAACAAATTGCTTATCAGGAATTGAAGTTTTTTTTTATATTTAAAAAACAGGATAAATATTCTATTTTAGATGTATTAGCATTACAGAAACATTATAACCAAAAGATGGGTAGAAATGTTTTCTTTTAATTACTTATAATATAAAATACAGTATAGCAATGCTATTTATGGTTGATGTTTTAATAAAAATATAAATATGATTTTTATAATAAAAAAACTTTTCTTTAAAAATTTGTAACCTTATCCCAAAACTATACTAAACAAGAAGTAAACCAGAAAACGAAGAAGCTAAAAACAATGCACAAACTCGTAAGAACTTATAAAGTATATGCTGTTAAGGAATAGGTATGTAGGTAGAATATAATAATTTTCAATGCATTCACACAATTAATTAAAAAATTAATGAAATTCTTGTAACGTTACAACCACAGCAATATATGAGTTTAAAAGATGCAGTGAAAATCATTTTCAGTAAGAGAAAAATGTGATTTAATACAAGAGTTAGATAAATCTAACTTATTCAAAAAGATTTTGCCGCACCGAAGTAAACTTTACGTACGATTTAAAAAAACGGCGAGAATTGGTTTAAGGAACCAGTAGTAAAAAAAATACGATTTGCGAAATACGAAGAACTAAAAGTCATCCTAAGCAAATTGTTTATCCGATCCAGAAGCTCTGACTTCCCAGTAAGTGATCCAATTTTTCAGGGCACCTGCATGTTGCAAACTCTATCTGAATTACCGTCTTTACTGTCTTAACTGACAATCGATAGATTTAAAATCAGACATTCCATCATTTACAGACAAATTTGTGGAGAGTCTAATTCAGTAAATCCTGAATTAATATCCGACTGGAAGAACCAAATGTCGACCCTCACCTCTGACTACGATCTCTCAAAAATTTATAACGCCGATGAATATGGATTGTTTTTTAAACTTATGCTACGGAGGAAAATTGAGCGAAGAATGATTAACGGCCCTCGTAAAGTACGCTGGGCCACGTTGCTTTAAAAACGTAAAAACCCTTCCATGCATTTACTCGTCCCAATCTCGTGCATAGATGACTGGTGACCGATTTCTACAATGGCTTCAAGAGTGGGACGTCGAATTGAAAGATCATAAAATACTTTTGCTGGTAGACAATTGCGCTGCGCGGAAGTGAATCTCAAAAACATTAAATTGGTTTTTCTACCACCTCACACCACAAGCCTTCAACCTCGCGATCAAGGAATAATAAGTTTTCAAGCAAGGCTATAGGAGAAGGGTGGTCCAAGAATATCTGTTACTGTGGACAGCGCAAAAGCGACTTGGCCAAAAATCTCGGTTTTAGACCTGTCTACTTTTTGTACTCTGTGTGGATGGACATCAAGATGGAAACAATTGTCAACTGTTAGAAGAAAGCAGGAGTTGGGCATTTTACAAGAGAGCAAGAAAGCGAAAAGGTAAGTTTTTACTAGTTTTTATTTTTACTTTACACATTCTCTTTTGGTTTTAACATTTGCAAGATGGTTGATGAAAATTGGCGCGACCTTTTATTAGAAGAAGAATGGGATAGATTTGATGTCCGCGACAATGACTTCGTGACCAATGAAGTTTTAAATCTTGAAGCTTTAATCAACGATCACTGTGCACCAGAAGAAGAGGATGAAATAGGACCACCGGCAAATAACCGACGTTTTTTACGCTTTAAAGATAATCCGAATTTTTTTTTCTTGCAATACGGATGTAGAAGATGAAATCTTCAAAGAAATCGTTTTTTTTTTCTTACATGTATGTATGTATGTGTATCAAGGTTTTGAAATAAATTTGTTTCATTTTTAGCAGGTCTTATGGTTTTCTGGTTATAGCGGTTATCCAGTTATACCGCTATTTTACTTTTGACCCAAGAAGAGAGCTATAACGAAGTTTTACTGTATTAATAAGTAGCTGCTTTTTTTTTTTAGAAAAATTGGAGTCAAGTTTGAGTAGCTCCAAGACCAAACAGAAAAGAGATAAGTAGGTGATCATTTTGTTCAATAGAACGAATACTATCGACAGGCAGCCCTGAACGAACACAAGCTTCACTTGCCCTATCAATTAGCTTTCCAGTTGCACCATTTCGCCAACAAGAATTTGAAGTAAGAGTTCAGTATTTCCGAACGTTGGTCAAGGGTAAAGTAATTCGTTTCTTATCGCAAAAAGTCTACTCTAAAAATATATTAATATTTCGAGTGTTTTAATGACTGCCAAAGTAACACAGATTTCGCAGAAAAACTAGCAGCAGACCCATCTGTCTATTTGTATTCAATTTATAATGCACCTTGAATTAAGTGTATGTTTACAAAAGATATTTATTTACACTGATCTGCAGCATAGGTAAGTTTTAATAAATAGTTGATTTTATGTGCGTTTCCTCGATGACTTTGTCTGTACATAGTTGTTCAGAAAAAGAGAATAAGAAAAAGTACAAAGATATATGGGAATTGTATAACTAGAAGTTTTTGGAAAATTAGTTCTATTCTTTTTAAATTTTGTAAAGCACTATTTCTAGATAAAACGAAGAAAGGACAATTTCAACAAATTATAACCATTCGAGATATCCTTTTTAGCTTTATTTAACTTAAAATAAAATTTTAATTTCCGCTATCTACAGAAGTTTCGTGTCTACTTGCTTAATAGACGTAACAAACAACTCCCTTACTACCTCATAAAATCCATGTAAAGTCTTTGACTTTGAAGTGCCTCATCTACGTCCCGACTGCCGCAAATAATACCACAATAAGAAAAGCCAAGCAGAACAGAAACACGTCCTCCACTCTTACTGTGCTGTTCACGAAATACGAAATAATTTCACGTAATAATCAGAATTCGAAATTATGTTGCGCCAAATAACGCTATTGAAATGAAAATAAACTTCTCTCTTCGCGTCTCTTTCTCTTTCCTTCTCGAGATCGTTTAGCGGGCCTGGTGTTGTTTCTTCCTGCCTCTAACGGAACTTCGTCGCTTTTAATGCGAATAAGCGCTTGCGAATCCCTTTTCTCGTTTCCCTTTATATAATATAACGTTCCCGATAATTTGCTACATTGCCCGAGATTTGTAATAGAATTTAACTTATTTCGTTGATTCTCTACAATATAAATTCAATATTAACATTAAAACATTACAAGAAATATAATGAAATTTCATAATCATATTTTACTGCTATTATTACTTATATACTAATAATATGCAACAAATTGTGTTATTTAAATTAAATTCTAATTAGTATAAAAGTGGTTATATTCAATTATTGGCAAATATCGGCATTGTAGTAATTATAATTTTAAAGAATAAATACTACATAATATATTTATGCAGGTTCTTATATATTTTTATATTTTTAAAACAGAATGAAATGATTAAGAAATGTAGTTTTTAAGAAAAACATACAACTATTCATAATTATTCGAAAACTTTTCATAAAATTTGTTTCATGTACACCGTGTCCAAAATTATCGGTACACTATTGCTATCTCCGTTATTTTTGGAGCTACGGTTTTGGTCATGAAAAAACAATTGAATTACGCATTTCTGAGGAATTTTAAAATTTATAATTTTTTTTAAATGGAACACTTATTTGTACGTATTGTGAGAAAGCATAATATTTTGAACAAAAAATATCAAATACATAACTATTGTTCTGTATACACTACGGTGTATAGGCAACGCGGTGTTTAATCAGTGCTACTGAAGATGATAACATAATTGTCGAAATACGTATTTAATTTTTTATACTTTAGTGTGGTAAAGGTGTTTTAGTGTTCATGCTTACGGAAAGTAAATAAACAACCACGATAATCAAAGTTTCATTTTTTAGTACCTATTTAAAATTTTGCCTAACTTAATAAATGTTCAAAGCATTTTTCGGCTCTCACGATAACGCTTTCTGTAGCTTTTCTAATAGTTCTACCAGAAATATTATTTAGCGTTTGTCTAATACTAGCTTTGAGTTCCATCACATTTCGATATTGCTGCTCTTTTTCAAAACCCCGAAGATGAAAATCTAGAGGTGTCAAGTTAGTCACTTAGCCACTGACATATCATCTAAGAAACCATCCAGAAATTCTGTTAATAACCATACATAGCTGTCTCCTGTTAAGGAACCTGAATAGAAAACTGTATCAACAATTCTGTTGCCCATTAATTCACACCATTGCTTGAATCACATCTCAGAGGATTTTCTCTACTCCCGTAATGCTGATTTTTCTTATTGCTCACACCTGAACTATAGAAAAGGTAGATTACTGACACCATAGAATGTAATTTAAATTAACTGGACGTTCACTAAATAAATTTCCCAACCAATTACAGAAAACTAATCTTCTGTCTACATTGCCTGCAAGTACAATTTGAACTTTGTGTTATTTGTAGGAACGCAACCTATGCTTTATTAAAATACCGTGAAATGTACTCTTTTCAAATCAAATTCTCTGGTATGACTTCGAATGGATTTTTCTTGATTGGTTTCAAAATAACACATTTACTTCCATTTCTTCGTTTATTAGAAAATCCTTTTTCCTTTTTCGTTACTTTTTTCTATACAATCATAGAAAATAAAACTGATTTGGTGATTGACGGTTTATGTGTTTTGCTAGTAATGAAGTGCACTTGCATTTTTGCGTAAATGGCATTATTTTTAATAAATATTGAAGAATAAATGATTGTAACAAATTATCAGATTTTGAAACTTTTTAGCAATAAGTTGTTTAATAAAAAAAGAGAACTAAAGAACACAGGAAATTCAAATAACCAACTATTTTAAATAACTAAATACGTTATTGACACTTTCAATGGGTATACTATTTGTTTTGGCGGGAAGTGAAAGAAGCCTACTTCCCAAGCAAAATTTTTAGTCTAAGGAACGTAACGGCGACCATCACAAGTTTTCGCTACCAGTTGCCGGAACGTGGTGACAACGGTCCTGTTACATGCCTGGGATCAAAATGGAGAATAATTACTCGGTAGTAGCTACGTTCCAGCGACGTCCCTGGAACTGCTTCCGCGACGTTTCCCGGACGTTGCAGCCACGTAACGGCGACGTAGCAACCCTGTTGCTGTTGTGACACCAACTGTAATGGGACTTCTTAGGTTTCTGACACTCTCAGTCGCTCTCTGTCGCGCACCTTCAGTAAAGCTTCAATTATATTCTCATCTCATTCCGTTGTCGAAGTTGGCTTGTAAACTGAATAAATTAACATATATGATTGCGGTTAGTGAATTATTGTAAAAATGGATTTTTTCATAGTTGTGGCTACGAAAGAGAAGAATTGGGTCTTTAAGCTGCTGCAAGAATGAAATTTTTAAGCTAAAAGCATTTTCGTCTTTATAGTCTTCATCAACATCATATTTAGTGATAAATACTCATCATATCCATGATAATTGTCGATTTCATCTTCACAATTTTCAACAAATTTCACATCATCTTCATTATAGTTATTATTTCCGACTTCACATTCACTTACTTCTGGTTCTGCTTGGCAGGCTTGTCCACTGTTAGCCGTTTGAACTGATGACACTGATGCTTTTGCAATAGTTAAATTTTTCCTGTGGCCATAATGTAAGGAAATGTCGGCATTACAACTAAGCTGAAGCCTCAGTGTTCGATAAAATGTCCACGAATGTCTATAGACGCCATGAATTCGAACGCAGTTTAATTTCACAGACACGAGCGATACTTATTGGTGAGTGCCTCTGTTATTAAAGTCGATGAAGTGAAACGTACCCTGTAGTAATTTTTTAAAGTAACTGCAACTATATAGTCACTCTGAATTTATACGGAAAGTGAAAATTACCTGTAAAGTATAATCTGCGAGTAGCAAGAACGCCAAAATTACTATAAATATTACTAAACAGTTCCGTAACTTTGAAGTAATTAATACATGTTCCGATAACGTAGCAAAAATTTTGAGTGTAACTTTCAAGGAGTGCTAACTTTAAAGTCACACTTCAGTAATACGAGATGGTAATGGCCACTTCGTTTTCTACTTTAAAGTTCCAATAACTTTAAAGTAATCTTATTTACTACCAAGAAGTTATGGGACCATAAAGGACCTACTACTAGTAACAGTTACGTAACTGCTACTAATAAGGTCTGAATTGGAGTAAATCTCACTGCTAAGTCAAATATTTAGTAGCAGTTACGTAACAGTTACCGAGTCCTAGTTCCGGTCTCAGTTCCCGTCACTTTGATGTTGCTTGGGTTATTAATAATGTTTCTTTGACATCAACTAAATTCCAACACAACTACTTTATCATTCGTTTAGGGACAATAGTGTATTGAAGCTTTTATATCTTGTCTTCCTAAATGTGTACAAATATACAGGTTGTTCCATTTTAAAAAAATATCAATATTCATATTTCTCAGAAATAAGTAATTCTATTTTTTTTTTATTTTATGAGCTGCATACTAATCAGAGTTAAAAACACTAATAATTTGCCAATTTGACCGAAACCGTAGCTCCAAAAATAACGGAGATAGCAATAGTGCAACGATAACTTTGGACACGGTGTATACAGGGTGATTCATTGATCTAACAAGGTAAATTATCTCTTTAATGCTTAATAATTTCACATAAAAACATAAATATTTTTTATTAAAAGTAATTAAACTCTAAAGTTAATTGTTTTCTAGTTATTTATGATTAACGTCAGAAAGTGACATTTACAGATGTCTTGTTAATTACATACAATTCAAAAATGCCATGACAGAATACAAAATAGTTTGATATAGCCTACACAAAAGGTGTGCAAAGTGATACTTATACGCAAATCTTGTTCTAATATATATTGAATGTTCGCAAAAGTGTCGAAAAATGAAGAAAATTTAAATACAAGATCAATTGAAGACTGTTGAGTTTCTACTTAAACTGGAAAAAAATATTACTATATTTGAAATTAGCAGGAAAAAGTAACTTTATAACCAGTAGTATTTGTTCTCTTCTTATTTTGGCATTATTTTTGTTTTAAATATTAACATAGGTATGTATTTGTAGGTAAAAGAAACCATAAATTATTTAGTAATAGCATTAGTGCAAAATGCAGCGAACTTGAGTAAGATTATCAAGTTACTGGAGTTCCTCTGCAATATTCCCGTCAATTTCATTTTAAAACGTTATCGCTCTAAAAACCTATATTTTTCGTTTATACTCAACAAACATATTATAAAATGCTTACTTTGTTTGCTAAGTGTACTCATTTTTAATATTTTTTGTACACACACACACACACACAAACATCTACATTGAAATATTAAGTCTTAATGAAGATTGATTCGTTGGCTAACAAAGATTATTAATTTTTTTTATAGAAAGCGAACTAAAATTACTTCCATAATAATCAGTTAACATACCTGTGTATAAAAGATTGACCAGTTCTTAATAAACCATTATTACCAAACAAGGAGTGGAAAATCTAAAAATAATCTTGCGAAAGTTCAAAAAGAACATTTGTAAATAAATAGAAGTTCTTATCGAGTTCTGTATCGCTTATAAAATCGTCCAACAAGAGTTACATAACATCAGCCAAGTTCACCATGCACCAAAATTACGTTAATATTCAAAGTTTATAACATGGAGACTTTACTGAAAATTTCGTGATTGTAGTTTAATAACAGAGTAATTAGTCGGAAAATTGTCTGATATTCCATTTAATTTTATTGCTCTCATTAGGAGTAGACACACCGTGACCGCTCGCAATATTAATGTGTATATTTAATAATCTGCCATTATCGTCAGTGAGTTCCCACTTATTTATCGATACAAGTGAACGTACTAGACTTTTAGGACCGCAAAATGGACAAAGTTTCCAGAGCTTGATTCAATTTTATAATAACTAAGTGCAAAATATTAGTATTATTACTAATTCATCATCATCAATTACATTAAAAACTAACATTTCTTCTCGACATCAGTTATCTGTATAAGAGGTTCAAATTACGTTCTTATTTTCTGGGTTGAAACCGCGTCGTCGTCTTCTTTGTTTCTACTGCCGACGTTTCGTCCACTATCCTAAGGGACATCTTCAGGGCTTCTATAGCTATGATAGTCTGAAACAGATTAGCATGTGTTATCAGGGGGTAGTTTATATTGTCTTTACTGTTACAGTTCGGTGGAGCGTTACCAAATATAGTATAAACCACCCCCATGTAGTTTTTTGATACAGAAGAAGACCGGTTTGGGTACACTCAAGCTGCAACTAACTACTACAAAAGATGGCTGACAGCCAAGCGACACTGAAACCAATATCAAATTTACTAGAAGACAATAAGAAACAAAATTTATCGATCCAAAATCGGCTCCCTCTGTGTAAAAAAGTATGACCTAAAGCAGCATCAAAGACAGGGAAGAAATTTCCGGGCAAAATTATGGTACGAAATCTACTGACCTACTATGTGATAAGAGGGCTAAAGAACTACTACATATGAGCAAAGATCGACTGGAAATGATTTTCCAACCGATCATAGACACGCAAAAAATGCGTCTGAATGCGATGGACCTGTATGATGGAGACCTTAACCCCAGAATCTGTAATAAGAAATCAGAAACATTCAGGCATACTTTATAAATTGTCAGGCAGTGGATCACAGGAGATAATGCATTTTTGGGCAACGGAATATAAATCGAGAGATGTTCAAGAAACACCCAGTAAAGGTGTTTCGTAAGCAAAAGTTTATACCATAAACCACATAGGCTCAGCACAATAAGACATATTGGGTAGAGTGCAAAATAGGGACAGAAGTCGCACAGGTCTGGATTTTTTAAGCAAATCATTCATTCGTTGAAAGGAAGTAACCATAAAAATAAACATTAAGATTTTGAGTACGCGGTATTGTCTTGACCTATGGATGTGAAGCTTACGCTTTAACTGAACGAGTGAGAAGCAAAAAAAAAAACCAACTTATGTAATTTGGGCAAATTGTTCGTATGAATTGTGAAAGACAATTAAGAAAATATGCAAGGTAGCAGTGAATAAAACAAAGAGAACGTGGCAGACCAAAGAGAATATGAAATAGTGAAATGTCAAGAATCTTGAAAGAAAATAACTTAATCTAGAGAGAAGCAGAAACACCGAAAGGAAACCGTATAGAGTAGAAAATCAGCTGCATACGTCGTATAACAATATGTTCATCAGATATTATGTAACTTCAAAAATCTTTAATTGCACACACATTCGTCGACCGAATGTCCTTTCCTCTCATCATATATGCCATACTGTACTGTATACCAATCTGAAGAAAGTCAAGCAGTTTGAAACCAGTCATTGGCGTAGTGTATGTCACGACATTAGTGGAAAGTCAAACATGGCTGCTTCTGAAAATATTGTATCGCTTTGCAATTCGTACATTATGAAGAGAAAAAATGGGATTTGCTCGCTAAATGCGTGTTATATTATGCATCCACTTATCTTTGGGTCAATCCATTTCAAAACACCCAATATAAATAAAATTTGTTGCTCGACATTTTTTATTTTCCTGATTTTTTTATTATGAGTTCCCTATAGATAGACAATCACAAAACACTGTTTGAAATTTTTTTATAAGCGATAGTTTTTTTCTGGCAGCAATTTTTAAAATGGCGGTTCTGCAAATTTTTAAGAAAACGTGGTTTGCGGAAAGTTCAATTTCCAAGCTATTTTAAAAGATATCAGAATAATTCAAGAACCAGTGTGTTCAGCATGAAATGAACTTCACGAATACTTTTTCTTCATTTTTCTATCGTGCAAGAAAGTCTGTCAAATTCTGTCTTTAAAACTCCGAAAAAAATTATCTTTTTAAGACCGTAAATTTTTATGAAAGAAGAGAGATTCACCAATAATCTGTTACTGCTGTGTTGAATGCTTACATAACTACCTGCAGTATAAGTTTTAGTCCTGAGAATGCATTCCTTTTTTTTTCTAGAGCTTTTCAAAAATTACCGAAAATCTCTTGACATCAATTTTCTCAGGTCAATATCTAAAATGGGACTGAATGAAAACAAGTGTAAATTTTACAGAATGTTCTTTATATACATTGGCATATCTCACAAAGAAATTATGACTGAGACTGAACTAAATTTACAGTTTATAGAGCAGTGAATTTCAATAAAAATGCTACCCTTCCACACGCTCGTGCAGTGCCAAGTTTACAAACAAAGCTTGGAATTATTACAATTGTTATTGGCCGAATGATGTTTAAATCATTACAAACAATAAATGATCAAATACTTCTACGTTTAAATCACAATATGCAATGATAACAATAAGTAAGAGTTCTAATTCTTAAACTGGACTTACACCGATACATTTGTTCTACTACAATTGCCACCTGCAATTTTCATTAGAGAGTTAAACAAACACGATATTTCATTGCATTGTTTATCAGTTATGTTGTGTGTTCTACCAGACACTGTTTTGAGTTCCAATGGAGTCACTTTTCGTACTATTTTCTTTGCAGGCACCCAAGCAGTATCATTTTTGGAAAGTTGAAAGGCAGTTTTTGGTCCAGAAGGGTGAAAGAAATGCACCAAGACATCATTGTTATCTTCACTTTTGTCTGCAATTTTTCCAAGCCACACTTCTCATCATATATACAAACAACAAAGTCATTATTTTTAAAAAAATGATACGTTTGTAAAAAGTATTGAAGTTTGATGATCCTCAAAGATTGAGCCTTTGGAAGTAACAAAACATTTTATTTGATTGTCACTTATGGGGACATACCTGTGAAAGCTTCTTGTTCGTTTCACTGGTAAACAACATTGAAATCTCTCAGTCAGTTTTGTTTCCATTTGTTCAATTTCAGCTGATGAAGCAAATATATATTTAACCAGTAATATTCTTTCGACAGTATTTGAACATATCTTGTGGAGTCAGGATCTCTTCTGTGTATGGTCTTTGAAGAGAAGCTCGTGTAACTTCTCGTTTTGTTGTTCCGCCTATCCCATCGCAAGAATTCTTTCCGTGTGATGAGGCAAAGAAATTCCACTCTGCTAGTAAACCAAAATCATTTTCGTGTTGGCAGACATGAATGAAGTTTTTCTTATTTTTGTATTGGCTGCTTGCGCCATCGCTAAATTAAATGACCTTTTCAACATTAGGTATAATATACTGAATTTCCCTAATGAGGTGATGTTGAATTGTGTACACAGCGTGGTATTGTGATGAAGGTGGTCACTAATTACACAAATAGATTTGCAACATACTTTGTCTTCTTTTTTAAAGTAAAAGACAAACGGATGCAGTCACGCTTGTGTATTAGTCCAGTGAAAAGTTTTAATTTCATCCTGTACCGTAAATGAAATTTGAGATAAAGTGATGGGATTTCAAAAGCACAAGCTTATCAACAAGAGAATGTAAAAATTCCTCACTGGGCATTACCTGTGAAATAAGCTCAGCTCTATCAGTTTGTACATGTAAGAACAAAAAAGTTGAAGGCTGTACAGACAGTTGCAGATGGAAGAGTTCATGTCTATCATGTTTGTTTAACTCTCTAATGAAAATTGCAGCTGGCAAGTAGTTACAACTAATGTTTTAAATCTAAATACACAGAGAAACACTATTGTATGTATACTGTATGTAAGTTTAGTACAACAAATCGGTATAGGTATAGGTATAGGGTTCATTTTAAGAATTACAATTCTTACCTATTGTTATCACTGGATATTGTTATTTAAACGTAGAAATATTTAATCATTTATTGTTTGTAATGATTTAAACATCATTCGGCCAATAACAATTGTAATAATTCCAAGCCTTGTTTGCAAACTTGGCACTGCACGAGCGGGTGGAATGGTAGCGTTTTTACTGACATTCACTGCTCTATTACTGTAAAGGTAGTTGAGTTTCAGTCATAATTTCTTTGTGAGATATTCCTATGTGTATAAAGAGCATTCTGTAACATTTTCACTTGTTTTCATTCAGTCCCTTTTTAGATATTGACCTGAGAAAATTGATGTTCAAAGATTTTCGGCCATTTTTGAAAAGCTCTAGAAAAAAAAAGAATGCATTCTCGGGAGTAAAACTGCAGATAGTTATGTAGCATTCAACACAGCAGTAGCAGATTATTAGTGAATCTCCTTCTTTTATAAAAATTTACGGTCTTAAAAGGTAGCGATTGATAATTTTTTTCGGAGTTTTATAGGCAGAGTTTGACAGACTTTCTTGCACGATAGAAAAATGAAAAGACTGTATGCGTGAAGTTTATTTCATGCTGAACACACTGGTTCTTGAATTATTCTGATATCTTTTAAAATAGCTTAGAAATTCAACTTTCCGCAAACCACGTTTTTTTAAATATTTGCCAAACCGCTATTTTAAAAATGGCTGCCAAAAAAAATATGGCTTTTTTTTCAAATAGTGTTTTGTGATTGTCTACCTATAGGGAACTCATGATAAAAAATTCTGGAAAATAAAAAATGTTCAGCAACATGGCTTGGGTGATTTACAATCCAGAAATTATCGCTCTAACCGAAACATGGCTTAATCCAGCTGAGGAACATCTGTATAATCTACAAAACTACAATGCAGTATTCAACTCCAGAACTACAAGAGGAGGAGGTACTGCATTATACATTAAAGAATCAATAAAATATGATACATTATTAATTAAAACATGGAATAAAATAGAAATAATAACCATATTGCTAAACAACGAAAGGATTGTTCTAACCCTAGTATATAAACCGCCAGATGTGCAATTACGAACGTTAGAAAAAATACTGAAAAAAAATATCCTGACAAAGGGAAAGAAACACATAATAATGGGAGACTTTAATATAAATATAGTGAAAAGAGACAGTAAGACTAAGGAATATATACAAATTTATAAAGAATATAATTACAAAATTTTGAACAAGAGATCACCACAAAACTACACAAGAAGAAATCCAAACAATAACCATAGTATATTAGACCACGTAATAACGAATATAAAAACCAAAATTAAAGTCAAAGTAATACCCAATGATATCTCAGACCACTCGGTAGTTAAAACTACAATATATGAAATAGAACGGGTGACACATTACCAATATTTCAATCTCGTAAGAACAAACTATAAACAAATCAGAAGTGATATCGAAGGATTTAGCGAGGAAAACATAAACCACTTTCACGAATTATCACATGCACTGGAAAATATTGTAGCAAAAAACCAAAAAATTGAAACCATTAAAAGAAGAGAAGAATGCCCGTGGATAAGCACAGATATAATACAACAAATAAAATTAAGAAATAAACTATACAAAAAACACACCAAATACCCAAACAATAAAGAAACACTGAAGAGATATAATCAACAAAAGCAGTACACTGCTTACAGAGTCAAAAAAGCAAAAAAAGATTACTACATGAGACAATTTGAAAAATATAAAAAAGAACCAACAAAAACATGGAACTTAATTTCGAAGCAGTTAAACACAAGCAACAAAAAAACCAATACCATAGAACAAATTCTGAAAAAAGACGGAATCAAAACAAGCGAAAGCACGGAAATAGCAGAAGAAATAAACAAGTACTTTGCTAACATAGGAAAAGAACTAGCGGAAGAACAAATTAACAGCACCACAAAAAAACCCGTAACCACAACCTACGATAAACAAGTACCAACATTTATATTAAAAAATATAAATATACAACAGATGAACGCAATAATAGATGACATGAAGAACACAGCTCCTGGATATGATAAAATACCATGTAAAATACTGAAACTAAACAAACCAGCATTAGTACCAATACTAACTAAATTAGTTAATGATACATTTGCAAAAGGAAAATACCCCCAATGTCTTAAAGAAGCTATCATAATACCAGTATATAAGAAAGGTGACAAAACAAAACCAGAGAATTACCGACCTATATCCTTACTTACAACATTAAACAAGATAATGGAAAAATGTATTCAAATTCAAATTTCTGAACACCTTCGAACACACAATATAATACACTCAAAACAGTATGCATTTCAAAAGAACTCTGGGACTACATCAGCGACTAATGACTTGTTAAATAGTATAAAAGATAAATTGAAACAAGGAAACACAGTTATAGCAATCTTTATAGACATGAAAAAAGCGTTTGATACAATTTCCAAACAGAAACTATCAGAGAAAATTGAAAAGATGGGAATAAAAGGTAAAGAGAAAGACCTAATAGACTCTTATATCACGGGAAGAAAACAGAAAACAGTAGTAAATAACACTCACAGTAATTACCTTGAGCCAGAATATGGAATACCACAAGGGGGAAATCTCCCACCCATTTTGTATATAATGTACACAAACGACATTTGTCAATTAAACATAGATGGAGAAATATACTCATACGCCGACGACACCTGTTTGGTTTACTGGGGCAAAAGTGTGCAGGAACTGCAAGAGCGCGTCAACAAAGACCTCGGTACAGTCGAGGATTGGTGCTACAACAACCTTCTGACCATTAACGAACATAAAGCAGAATTCATGACATTCTCGAACAAATTAAATACTCCAACATTTGACATAAAAATAAAAGCCCAGGCCATCAAGCAAATAGACCAAATAAAATACTTAGGATTAAACATACAGAGAAATTTAAAATGGGATCTGCACGTAAGCAGCCTAGTGAAAAAAAATGCAACAGCAATAGCTGGCATCAAAAAGATAAGAGCCATTATACCCGAAAACCTGCGAAAACCAGTTTACAATGCTGTTTTTATGTCTCACATGAATTACTTAATAAATATATGGGGAAATACAACTAACAGAAATATTAACAAGTTACAAATACAGCAAAATAAGATGTTAAAATTAATTTATAAGCTAGATAGAAGAACATCCACCGAGGAAGTATACGATAAGACAATGGAACTGAATCTTGAACAAACAATAAAACTAAAAAATATAATACTGCTATACAAAATAAAACATAATCTCATAAAAACTGAAGTCAAGTTAATCACTAACACACATATACATATGCACGCAACTAGAAGAAAATCAAATATAAGAACAGAAATATGTAAGCAATTAAAATATGAAAAAGTACCTACACCAGACGATATAACACATTATAACAAATTATCTAAAGAAATCAAAAACTTAAAATATCTTCACTTTAGAAAAGCAATAAAGAGCATGCTTTTAAATAAAAAGATATAGACAACCGCTGAAGGTAACCAGAGTAAGAAAGAACGGATAGGAGTCCTCAATACCATTAGTCCGGGAAAGATGTACCGACCAGGAAACAACCCGCGACGAAGATGTAGGACCGTATACAAGCATATATATACATATACATCATTTGTAAGCTTAGCTTTACTATGATATGTATTACATATGTTTTTTTCAATAAAGTATATATCGTAAAAAAAAATGGATTGGCCCCTCTTTTCTTTGAACTATCACTTTCAGGTTTCGGTACTCAAGTTGAGGACAATGTCGACGATATCATTTGATCTCTTCGATCTAAGGATCTTCAGGTTAAAGCTTCAGTTGGTAGTTTCTTCTCCAGATGGTCTCCCATTTGTTGTTTCTGTCTGCAATGATATCATCTTTTTCCTTAACTACACCATACTGACGACGACCAAACCGCCTGATATACGTGACTACGGTTGAACTATTTCCTGTTAATTCTTGTTTTAATAAATATGTATGCATATCAAGATTTATCAAACTGAAGAATATTTGATGGACACTAAAATTACAAAAACCATACGGTGCAGTTAAGTTATAGTTTAAATGATTTCTGATTAATTGGTATGATAGGCCATGTGTGGGTGGATAGTTAAGAGATGAGATTGAAACAAGGTCCAAGTTCCCACAAATTCTTTATTAAATTACGGCGACCGGTTTCGTGAGTTTAAAATACTATACTCATATCATCAGGCCAAGCTTAAACAAGAAAATAAGCTCGTGACACCAATGTACAAATTAAAATTTTTTTTAAAAATAAGTGAAAAAATGTGTTTTAAAATGTGTCTAACAAATTAACTAATTAAATATAACAAATAGTACAAGTCATATAATGAAAAAATCTTTTTGTTATTTAAAACAAATTGTGAAATAAATTCAAAAAGTCAAAAATACAGTGAAATTATATCAGTATGAAATGAAGGAAAAGAATCGTTTCATACTGATATAATTTCACTCTATTTTTGACTTTTTGAATTTATTTCACAATTTGTTTTAAATAACAAAAAGATTTTTTCATTATATGACTTGTACTATTTGTTATATTTAATTAGTTAATTTGTTAAACACATTTTAAAACACATTTTATCACTTACTTTTAATTTTTTTTAATTTGTACATTGGTGTTACGAGCTTATTTTCTTGTTTAAGCTTGGCCTGATGATGTGAGTATAGTATTTTAAACTCACGAAACCGGTCGCCATAATTTAATAAAGAATCTGTGGGAACTTGGAGCTTGTTTCAATCTCATCTCTTGATTTCTGATTATTATATTATTATTTATTTAAGTTACTTTTACTGTGACACATTTCACGTATGTATTTATAAGATTTATTTTACAATGTCTTAGAGTAATTTTTCCGTTTTAGTTTTAAATTATTCCACTCCGGAGAAAGAGCCTATAATTTAAAAGAAAGGCGTGATTTAAAATAATAAAACAATGTAAAGCACTTGCTCAAGAGGACTGTATCTTATTAGATTATTAGAGAGAAAAATAATTTTATCAATTTTCACTGACAGGGCTATATGTTGAAACGAAAAATTCCAAATTATACACCACTCAAAGAGAAGCTGTTGTTCTCAATTTTTTCACTCTTAATTGACACCGCCAATTTTTTCCCTTTTCAATGACAATATCTTTATGACATTCTTTCAGAAAAATTTTGTAATATCGTGCAATATTAAATGCCCTTGCTTCTTTCTGGATTTTCAAATTCTTGTCGTCTTCATTAAATCGCTGAATTAAAACATCGCGTGGGATGAGTGGGCAAGAAGCGGCGGTAGGAGGTGAGAAAGGAGGGGAAGGGGTCGACTACTTTTTTCCTCCATTTCCAAGAATCTCTGGAATTATTGATTCCGTTTACCGGGAGGAAAAAGGGTAAGATAATCACGGAAAACATTTAGCTTGTCGTTAATTAAGTCGCATGCCGGGCTCGCGCTGTGGATTTGCCTTCCTCCATTAATATTTCAGATGAAAAATAATCATCAAACGGCGCAGAAAGTTAAATATAAAAGAGACTCCTTTTTGGAAAATGTCATAAGCAGACGCGGTGGGCTCAATGGAATTCTGAAGGGCCCCGTGTCGCGAACGTGTAACGATTGCGAATTCCAATTAAAATCGTTATAAGAAAATCTGTCGTAATGCTATTAATCAATGTTTAAATTTATTGTGTCGAAATATAAAAGATTGCTAATGTAAGAGACGTCCTAAATATTTTAAAAGGAACCTAATACAAATTCGAGAAAATTGGCAGTTGAAAAGTTCGATCTCGGTTTGTTTTATTTATATAGGATTTTATTTTATTTTTTAATTTTTTGATTTATAAAAACCTTAATCATATTCGGTGAATGACGCCACGATATAATTC
This sequence comes from Amphimallon solstitiale, assembly GCA_963170755.1. Taxonomy (NCBI): domain Eukaryota; kingdom Metazoa; phylum Arthropoda; class Insecta; order Coleoptera; family Scarabaeidae; genus Amphimallon; species Amphimallon solstitiale. Next base: position 166,946,153 of record OY720676.1, on the reverse strand, counting down.
CAAACAGTATTCTTGAACAAGAATAGCGAAAATACACCGATAAAAGAATACTTTCATCCAGTAGAGTGACTAGTATCTGCATAGCGTAATGAGGGTATTACGCTAGTACTTCATGAATTTTCCAATGTGCCTTGCAAGCTTAAAGTAATATTTTAAGCTTTCCTTACGACTCTCATGTTACCTCTTATTATTAAGTTTGTGTCATCTGCATAAGTGATACAATGACTTTATCATTCATAAAAATTATGAAAAGTACTGGCCCAAGGATCCCACCTTGAGGGACATCTAACCAAAAAAATAAGAACCCATTACTACAAATAGGTCCCAGAGTATATTTAGAGGAAAATACATTTTGTGCCACGCTTAGCCAAGAATTTCTAAAAATATTCGGTTTTTACATACGGTTAGCTTCTTTAATATCTTTATTTTTTCGGAAAATCTGCATTCGAACTATATTATAAAAATCAAATTACAACCGAAATACACCAAGCGAACGTGATATATCAAAATGTTCCTTATTGAAATCAGTGTCATTAAATTAGTTCTTGTTTAATTTGATTTTCAAAATAGCTCACAAAATATTGTAAGCTATTTTTCCGCATATATGTAAAGGAGTAAACTTGTTAGTACTCACTAATAAAAGTACAAAACAAATTTCATGACAATTTGGTCTGTTGATGTGAAAATCGAGTCAACTAGGTTTCACAACTGTTTGCAGATTTTTTTTTAGACCTCCACCCAATGTATGTACGTATAAGACAAAATATTGTTGTTAAGTTAACAAATCTTATACCCACTGAAATTTCTTTGTTCTTGGTGACTAGGGTCAGGAATGTGATATTATAATGTTGAATTTGATATTTTCACCGATTAAATCAAATACTTCATTTTGTATTTTATCTCCGAGATAACTGTTGTGATCATGTAATTGAAACCATGCTGAGGTAATCGGGTCAGATTTGGACATCATTTTTATGTATTTTAAATGTCATCGTTACTTTATTACAGCAATTTGTCACTACTTCCGCAAAAGCTAAATTCCGCTCAGCAAATAACAGAATTACGTAGAAAATACATCCTACAGTCGCTTGTCAGGTATTTAGTTTTACTATTTATTATATTTTGATTTCATAATTAATTATTTGGTTTTTATTAAAGCGATTGGAAGATCTAGTAATTTTAGAGCATTAGCTATATGTACTTATGAATGGTTAAATTCGATTCATTGTACCCAGATTGATCAGAAAGGCAAACAGGTTAAGTTGCTGCCATTAAAAACTTTGCAACAGAAGCAGTAAATCGAATTATAACCTGAATTATTTCTCGGATTTTGATAGTATGCAGGACCAACTCCTAAATATTTTTCACCACAGTGCTGCATCTTTGGAAAGTTGACATATATTTTCAATTGTGGTAATTTTTTAAATTAATGATTCGGAATTATTAATGGAACTTAAACATGTTGATGCATGCTTTCCAAAATATGAGTTTGTTGTCCGCTCTTCGAGCTTGTATTAACGTCTGGTAAAATAGTTGCGGGCTTTAAAAAAAACTGAGTCAATCTGACGTGCTTCCCCAAATCTTCCTCTCCTTTCATTTAATTCAATAAATACTTAATTAAGTACATATACTGGTGGAGGAAGGGACACTCGCTATTTACTTTTCAGAAAGATCAAGAAATCTTATATATTTTATTTTATATTTTTTAATTTTTGTTTGAATTGAGGTGAGTTCGAAAACTGTTTCGTGTACTTTTCTTGAAATAAGAAGTACCTACTTCTAATTTGATATTATTGTTTGCGTTCGTCATCAGATATTATCTCAATTATATCATTAAATATTTATTTTTTATATCATTAAATTTTCAACTACTATATGTATAAACTCATGGACAAAATTAATGCGCCACGGCATATATTCTGTGTTATTCCAAAATAATAATGATCTTTAGTTTTCCAGTTATCTTACAAGTAGGCTGTGAACCTACTGGAACAATTTAAGGAAATACTGTCAACAAGAGTTTTTTTTAAAAGTACAATTGAATCGCTTATTATTAAAAGGGATTAAGTCACTTTTCGGCTTTTTCGAGATATACATTGCTCTTTACTAAAGCGATATAACTGAATCGTTTGATGATAAAAGGAAGTAAGTGCCAGTATGCCATATTATGGTATGTAAATGTGTTTATTTAGGTTTATTTTTGAAAGGGTCTAAGTCGCTTGACTTGATCCCTTTTGAAATTACCGCCAGTTTTGATAGTTGAGTAATAACTTAACCTATAACACATTTCTCAAAATAGTACGGACAATAAAACATTCTGTGCTCTGTAGCATATTTGTTAATATTATTGCGCTTAATGACGCTGTTTACACAAGAATGTCTAATAAACAAAGTGAACATTTTATTGAGAGTGAGGACGATAGGACGAGTGTTGATGAAATACCAAAAAAGCGACGCAAAGGTATACGAAATACAGTTTTAGCAAGAAAACAGGGCGCCCCTTGCAGGTAAGGAAATTATATTTGGGAAACCTATGAGAAAATGTTTTTGTTTGTTTTTTTTTTGTTTCTGTATAGATGCGCAATGAAGTGCTTTGAAAAATTCAGTGACGCTCAACGAAAGTACATATTCGAAAAGTTTTATACTCATTTCAAAAGTAAAGATGAACAGGATATATACTTACAATCACTTATTGTAGTCACTGACGTTGCTAAGCGACGAAAACGTTTAAAACACGGGAAAGATAGAGAAAGGTCTTTTATTCATTTTGCTCCACAATCTGACAATGACAAAGTAAAAGTATGTCAGAATGCATTTTTAAGTCTGCATGGGATTAGTGTTAAAAGAGTTAAAAGACTAAAAGCATTGTTGATAAATAAATCCACTCCTCGTGATAAACGAGGAAAATGCTTAAAAACTCATGCCATATCCGATGCAGAAAACATGTTAGTTCGTCTACATATATCTTCTTTTCCTGTCAAAGAGACACATTACTCTGGAAAAGACTATCACTATCTCGATAGCAGACTGAATGTCAAAATAATGTACAACATGTTTAAAGAAAAATACCCTAGCAGCAATTTTGAATATAGTTACTACATAAAATTTTTTAATGAAAATTTTGCTTTGCACTTCGGTCGTCCCCAAATTGACCCATGTTGTCAATGTGAAGAGCTCTCTCATAAAATTAAAAGTCCATCGTTAGGTGAAGCTGCTAAACGGGTGGCCGTTGCCGAAAAAATAGTACATCAACGTAGAGCTATGAAATTTTACACTTCATTGAAAAATACTATTGCTGAAGTAAAAGAAACGGATAGGATTACTGCTGTAGCATTTGATTTTATGCAGAATCTGCAACTACCACTCGTTCCTGTTCAAAACTCTTTCTATTTAACTCAACTAAGCGTTAGTGTTTTTGGAATCCACGACTTGAAAACTGGAAAAGTTTACTATTACGTTTATCATGAAGGTATAGCTGCGAAGACACCAGACGAAGTATGTTCATTTTTTATGGACTACCTTGACAACTACGCAGATCCAGGTTCAAAAGAATTTAGGCTTTTTTCAGACAATTGCCCCGGCCAGAACAAAAACCATACTATGGTACGGTTCTGTATGGCACTCATTCAGACAGGAAGATTTGAAAAAGTACAATTTTTTCCAATTCGGGGACACTCTTTTCTTCCCTGCGACAGGGATTTCGCTGTCATAAAAAGACATTTAAGAAAATTTTACAGAATATATTCAGTGCACGAATATACTGAAAAAATCATTCATTCCAATCAAAGCATCAAATTTGTTGTAAAAGAGGTGCTAACAAATGACATTTTAGATTGGAAAAAATGGTGGCCGACTTACTATAAAAAGACAGGTATATCAAATGATTCCTTAATTATACCTAGGAATCAGAAAGTAAGCTTTACAATTTCCAAATATCACCATATTTTACACAACAAGGACATGCCTGGAATTGTTGAAGCTCGCGATTTCATTAATGAGCTTACTGTTCATCATTTCGATTTAGCACTACCAAATAAAAGGTACAACATATCCATGCCTTCACGGAAAGCCTACACCGGAGATAAAATTCCAATACTTGACACCAAAATTAAACACCTTAAGCAGCTGATTAAGTGGGTGGATGAATATAATATTCCATTTTACCACAATTTGATCGACACCTGGGATAGGAAGTCCAGAAAGGATAAAAGCGGAATAAATGAAGACCCATAAAAACACATAATTTTGAAATTTGTTATATTTTACAAGTCAAACAACAATATTTACGCATGTTTCAAACACATTTAATAAATATATTACGCAAAATATCCACTATTTTGTTTTTATTATTAAATGGGACTAAGTCAGCTTACTAAAACATAATTTTTAGCTAGAAAACAAAAAACATATATACTAACAAAATTTAAAACAATACTTATTAGCCAATTAAATAATGAAACAGTAACTGAAATCAACGAAAAAAAAATTTTTTTGAACTTGGGATGTTTTTTCTCTTTTTCTCAAAACCTGTTAAAATGACTTAGTTCCTTTTAATAATAAGCGATTCAATTGCAATAAAAGCATTTTTGGCAAAGCTTGGTCCAAAATCTGATCGGAAATTTTTGCTTATTAAGACAAGTTGTCTTTAGCCGCCAAGTTTTTTGTTATTGATAGTGTCAGTGCTTGTGTAATACATTTTGGTAATGAAGCGCAGAACAAATTTGTCAGTAGAGGAGGCAGTAAGAGCATCAACTTTGCTGGATGAGGGATATTCGATGCGTCATGTTGCTAATGTGATAGGAAGAAACCATTTCAGCTTAAGTCGCATGGTTAGACGATTTAACGATTCTCACTTAGGAAGGCCGGGACAAGAGCGAAAACGGTGCATTAAAAGACGCTTAAATGAAGCTGGATTGGGCAGCTCAAAATCGGCCAAGAAACTCCTGCTCACCAGAGAGCACAAAATTCAATGATTGTGTTTGCGAGAAATCATCAAGATTCGACTCTTAATGATTGGAAGATAGCTTTATTTTCAGAGGAAACGAGGATTAGCCTTAAATCTCTTGATGGACGTGAGCGTGTCTGGCGAAGGCCAGGAGTGAGATGTGCTAGTTGCAATATCTCTCCAAGAGTCCCGTTTGGTGGTGGCTTTTTAATTTTCTTGGTAGGCATATGTTTCAATGGCCGCACAGAGTTGGTCCCTATACGTGTTAAATCAATGAATGCAGATTATTATCTTGAACACATCGTTGTTGCCCATGTAATGCCATTTGCTCCTTTTGTGGGGCCAAATTTCTTGTTTATGCAGGATAATGCTCGTCCTTATGTGGCTAGGCAAGTTACTCACTATTTAAATGATGTTGCTAGTCCGTTCATGGAATGGCCAGCCAATAATGCTGACATGATTCCAATAGAGCATTTAAGGGACGATATTAAAAAAAAGGGTTCGACGTTGTACACCTCCACCTGTTAAGCACAATCAATTTATAGACGCAGCAATTCAAGAATGAGAAAATACTCTTCAAGAAGTCGTTGATTTCTAGTATATCAAGACGCATGGAAACAGTAATTAGAAGTAGAGGGGGACATTCACGATAATAGAATATCTCTAAGTCCATAAATTCTATTGTTTTCCTTTGTTTTTTGTTTACATGTTTGCGTTGTTTTTAAGGGGAAAAAAGTTCCTTAATAAAAAGATGATTAGAAATAACGCCATGTTTCGCTAATTTCATTTACAAGCTATTAGACAGTACCTAAGGATAAGCTTTCATGAAACATTTTTTGCAATATTAAATTCAGTATTGTAGTATACAAGTTTAATTGAATGGTGCGTTGATTTTGTCCATGAGTTTATATACGGTCATGACAGTAGAATTCGAATAATCTAAAACATTTTCCGTTGGGGCAGGTGTTTTCAAAATGGAAATTATATGGCCAAAATTTCATTTGAGTCTACAACCATTGCTTTTGGAGTAGTTGCTAATTGGGATTACTTCGTCCACTACAGCGTTCACAAAATCTTCTGTTTCCACTGCACAGCAACCATAAGTTTGACATTGATGAATCAACATGTTGGCAATGAATTATTATTTATCGAGATTACTTTATTGCAAAACATGTATTCAAATAGATAAACCGCCTTCACGAGAAAAACAGAAATACCAGTATTGTGCCAATTATAGTATATCTTTAGTTTATATTTTTTGCCCCCTAAGACTCCTCCTTTAAACGATCGCTTATTTTATTTAATGGTTCTTTGTATACTACATTTCTCATGATTACATATTATTAAATGATCTGCACCTGCAATATTATATACGTTCATATAAAAAAAATTGCCACAAAATGACGTTTATCGACATTTTAATGATAGCTCAACATAAAAATATAGACCATCGATTTAATTTCGTGGGTTATACTTGTTTTCAGTAAATAATAATTAGCTCTGTCTGGTCTCTAACATAAGTATCCGTATTGAAGAACAGAATGTCTGAAAAAAAAACAACTAAAGTTCAATAATTCACGGCACATCGAGATAGATATCGATCGTGCTATTTGTTTATTAATTAAATACAGAACAAATAAGATATTAATCAGGCGATGCTTTTTTTATGCACCGTCTGGACGTAAAACATATAAATTTCTGCTTAATAGATGTAGAAGAAATAAACGGGGAGGGGTTTGACGTTTCAGGTTTCCTTAGAAAATGTGGGATCAATAATTAACAAGACATGAAATTACGGTGCACGACTTTAAAAGATCGATAAACACCTTAAATATGTATGCATGTTCAATTGATATGACTATGAATATACAATGTGGCAATATATATGTTTTTTAGTCAATCTTTTCCCTTTTTTTCGTAAATTTGTATAACAAAAATAGTCAGACTTTGTTTATCTCTTATTAATTCAATTTTAGAGACACAGAAAATGGGTTGTTGGCATCATACAACTTTATTTTACGTAGGTACGTTAAGAATTCTTTATGCAAAAGTTGTTCCAAATTAAGTTTAGAATTTTTTTATCGCCCTAATAAAATAAAGCTATGAGTAAAGGTGTTACTTCTCGTCCAAATTTTCAATTCTTTCTTATAGAAAAATTATACTTTTTCGCTTTAAAAAAATCATTATAGAAAATGCATAATTTGCGAGATACGTATTTGCAAAAACCGCATTTGGGTAAGAGTAGAAATGCTATTTCTTGTCTGATATTTGAAAATATTTTAAAAAGTTATTCACAGTCAAGCTTTAAATATTTTTACACTCCCAATATATCTGTTTAGAAAGCACGACTTAAAGCATATTCGCAAAAACAGTTTTGATAAGGCTAGAAGCCTAATTCCGGCAGTTTTAGGTTTAGATTTTTAAAAAAAGAATTTAAATTTATTTGTGAATACTTTTATATTCTCTAGAATATATTTTGTCTAAACTTTGTAGTTGTCTATATATCGGTAAAATTTGATTTTTTCACTGAAGAGAACTATAACTTCTGATTTAGGCCGTTCGTCCACCCATAAAACCAAAACGAGGCAACTAATCGCTTACAACAAAGCAACTAGTCGCGGCGGTGACCAACTCATTAAAAACTGTACCTAAAATTCAATTTGTTATGCCAGTTTTTAACACAATAACATACCGTGATCGGTATCAAAAGCTAAAGAAAGTGCAAACATAAGGTTTGTGAAAGAGATTGAAAAATGCCCGTGTCTACATAATTACACGTTAGAAAACTATGCAACAATTCTTTCTAGTTCAGGAAAATCCTTTTTACTCATTCTGTAAGTTTGTTTAAACCGGATGTTTGACCTCACTTGCATTTTTGAACCACCGCCTTTAAGTAGAGTACCCAATAATGATATCCTCATCGGACGACGACATTCGTCGAACTGTTTTCTTCGGTGAACAAAAAACTAAGCAACCAGTCACCCGCAAACTGGTTACCTACAACCGGTCGCCACATATTGTTTTTTTCGGTGAACGAACGGCTTACCGTTTGATTGAATATCTGATCAGATCTCAGGAGCAAGATTATACTAGGAAGGTTTAGTATTGTAGTTTCCTTGGTTGACCATGCTGAAAGTTCCTGAAAATAAAAAAACCGAAGAACTTGCGCTATTTGATTGTAGATGGCGCAAGTTACGAACACATTTTCTATTTATGTTTTAATTGGGAGGTAATTGCTGTTTTAATTTCGCTACAAAAAAAAAATTGAGTAAGGTAAAAAAAAGAAAGCCGTGAACAAAATCCTTATCAAAAAGGGGTGACATTTTAAAATATTGGGATAACACTGTGCTGTTGGTTTTATTCTAAATTACATATTGAGGTTGTAATTTAGTTTAATGGTATAGGCATTTTTGGAAATTATTTTTTGTGTTTTTCTTTATATTTTTATTTTAAGATTATATTGTGTACAATTAGAAATTTGGCTGTTAGTAAATAAACTGTAAGAACTTGTTTTGTAAATATATAGTGTAAGGATTTCTGTGTACATAGTGCATATTTAAAATTATCAATATGAATTAAATAGCAAACAGTCACAAACTTGAATGATACTGAAGCAAATACACTCACCGGCAAAATAATCGATCCGCTCAAAAAATTGATGAAGTTTGTTCGTTAATAAGTTTGTTATTTTAAATTCGATTTGATTCATTTTTTTTGCATATTGTAGCTAAATTTAAATGTAATCTATGACATCTTTGGAATTCTAAGAAAATTTGGCGTACATCATTTTATACAGGGTGACACAAAGTCTGTTTTTTTAAATCAACTTTAAAACCACATATGGATTGTCAAAGTTGCTCCACCTTGTATTTTCTTATTTTGTTAACAAGACACATCATTTCTTTACAATTTCTTTTTTTACTTATTACAATAGCTTAATTTTTGTAAAAGATACAAGGGTTTAAGAAAAATCTTACATTTTTACATTTTTCCTATGGTACTAACAATAAGTTTACGAATTTATCGTTTTTGCATAGAGGGCTATTGAAATACTGTCAGTTGTGAAATCTAAAACTTGTCAATTACGTTTTTGAACGTGTTTCTTGTCGAATACTAATTTAAAATATGGATCTTTCTGTAACCGACGCAGCGAGAGCTGTTGCTTTGATTCAGGATGGTAGGTCACAGTATTATGTGGCCAGAGTGTTGGGAGTTTCAAGATGTAAAGTTCAAAGAGCTGTTAAATGGTTTAATGAATTTGGTGTATACACAAGAAGAAATTATTGTGGTCGAAAGAAATCTACTAGTGAGCGAGATAATCGCTTTATAACGTTAAATGTTTTGAGGGACAGAAAAGTTACTTCTGTGCAAATGAAAAACAGATTAGAGGACGTACGGCAAGTTCAAGTAAGTGATAGAACAATGAGAAGGCGGCTGTTTGATATTGGACTGCGTTCTAGGAGACCTGCAACTGGTCTAGAGTTATTGGACACCATCGAGTTGAACGCCTTGGATTTGCTAGGGAACATGTAAATTGGGGTAACAAAGAATGGAGCAACATCCTATTCACGAATGAGTCAAGATTTTGTCTTAGAACACCAGGTGGACGTGAAAGAATTTACCGGAGAACTGGTGAACGTTTCTTTCAAAACCATTTTTTTCCTAGAGTAAGTTATGGAGGCGGTTCGGTAATGGTGCGGGGTGGCATAAATTTTGAAGCTCGGGCGGACTTGGTTATAATGAACGGGGGAGCCATGACAGCCGATAGATACATAAGAGAAGTTTTAGAGCCACATATTGTTCCTTTTGCACCGTTCATCGGAGATGATTTCATGCTGATGCATGATAATGCCCGACCGCATGTTGCCAGAATTGTACGCGAGTATTTAGCCGAGGTTGAAATCCCAGTAGTAAATTGGCCTGCTCTAAGCCCAGACCTAAACCCAATTGAGCATGTTTGGGATGCACTTGGGAGGAAAATACGATCTCGTGTACCAACGCCTGCAAATTTACAGCAGCTTAGTGCCGTTCTAACTGAAGAATGGAATCAAATCAACCAGGCTCACATTCAAAACTTAATTGAGAGTATGCCAAGACGAATTGCAGCTGTTATCCGTGCACGTGGGGGAAACACTTCGTATTAAGTATTTTATGTTTTTCATTTTCTTTTCATTTCCTTTCCATTATATTCGGTGTTAAGTTAAATTCGTAAACTTATTGTTAGTACCATAGGAAAAATGTAAAAATTTAAGATTTTCCTTAAACCCTTGTATCTTTTACAAAAATTAAGCTATTGTAATAAATAAAAAAAGAAATTGTAAAGAAATGATGTGTCTTGTTAACAGAATAAGAAAATACAAGGTGGAGCAACTTGAACAATCCAAATGTTGTTTTAAAGTTGATTTAAAAAAACAGACTTTGTGTCACCCTGTATAAAAAAATGTACGCCAAATTTTCTTAAAATTCCAAAGATGTGATTACATCTAAATTTACCTACAATATGCAAAGAAATTAATCAAATCGAATTTAAAATAACAAACTTATTAACGAACAAACTTCATCAATTTTTTGAGTGGATCGATTATTTTGCCGGTGAGTGTATAAAGGTATAAATAGTTTGTTAAAAAAGAAATGTATGCGCCTGCAGGCTCAAGCAAAATATGTGTCATATTTTAACGGTATAACATACTATTGAATTTTCTGAGACGATATATCTCTCACCATCATTTTTATAAGATGTGAATGTGGCATTTGTAGTACTGCTGTTCTTTCTGAAGCCTTGCTGATTTTTGGTTATATCTAATCTACCTTCTATTTTATCATTTATTATAGCAGTTGGCAGCTTGAGCGTATTGTTCGTTTAAATGATGCTCTTTTAGTTTTCTGATTTTTGTCTGCCTACCAGTTTGAGTACTGGCGATACTATCTTTCAATTAGTTTGGTACCTTTCCACTATTGATCCTGTACCTTTACATTCTTTAGTTGTTTTATTCGCCCGTTTATTTTCTTTCAATCTTTCTTTTCTGCTTCTCCTCATCTCCATATAGCTTTATAACGTGTTCTGTTCATTGTCGTTGCCTTTTCATCATTTTCCACACATTCTTTTGTGACCCATATAAATCATGTTCCATATCTTTTGTGAATTTTTCCCAATATACTCTATTGGTATTGTCTATTTCTTGGTATATTCTATTTTTTATTCGTATATATTCTTCTCCGTTATCAATTGTCTTGATTCTTTTGTATATTAGGAACAGTCATTTCTAGTGACTCTTCTACTGCTTGTTTAATACATACTATAACGATTTCCAAGCATTCTTCTATTTGAAGGACGAAGAAATTAATCGTTTTATTTATTTCCGTTTCTAAGGTGTTTTTAGTATTAGAGTGTACTGAATTAATATAATTATGAAGCGAAGTTAATTGTCTATCAGTAATAGGTTAAAAGAATTAGAGATATTACTTGTCTTATTTAACTTAAATTTGACATACTACGAAAATAAAAAAATAATCACTATTTGAAATAGCTGTTGGTAAATAGTTATTTTCTAATTTTTTTTTATACAGCCCAGTAATTTGGCCCAGCCTTTCCAAACACACACAGTGAGAGAGAGAGAGAGAGAGTGAGAGAGAGAGAGAGAGCAGGGGGGGGGGATTCAGGGACATTGTATAAATAAAGCATGAATGGATATCTAAAATTAGAGAATTATTAACAGGTGTAAAATGTTGGACATGCAAGTTTCAATATTAAAATATAATGACACAGGCAATTTATCTATCTCGATCAGTAGTTTATAAGTATAATTATTGGAGAAATTATGTCATGAAAAATACATATTTGTAAACTATTTTGGTATACGTGTGATGTACACAGCATAAAATTGATAGCTATGCAGCTGGAAAATTCTAAGATTAATTTTAAAAAATTGGATAATATTAACAAAGAGTTGAACTTATTTTAAAAATATAAATTTCACTATTTTAGTCAACAACTGCTACTGAAAATAATTTCACATCATTTCAAAATTTTAGATTCTGCAATTGAAGTTTTAGGTGTTTTAAAAATATTTTTTCCAGATTTTGATGCAATTCCAAACAAAATCAAGATTTTTCAATATCTGTCTAACGCCGACATAGAAATTGTTTCCCCAGAACTTCAATTGAAAGTACTTGATTTGGGGTGTAGCAATATTTTTAAAGTAAAATATTTAAATTCATCATTGCTGGAATTTTATAAGTCTTCCAATCACACATTTTGATCAGCAGCAAAAAGTTGCTCGTGGCTTTTTTTCACATTCGAAACTATTTATCTCTGAGAAAAATATTCACCTTAATGACATATACAAATAATATTTACAGATCCAAGTTAACTGATGAGCAGTCGAAACTTGATCCGTAAATGCATAATTATTTTTGTAAGATTTTAGGATAAATTTCATATCATTAATTACAGTTTAAATGTTCAAATTTTTTATGTTGTTTCTCAATTAGTTGTTCTAAAATCTACAGTAACTGCCTTCAGTTTTTCGCTATCAGGACAGACAATCCTGGAGAAACTTACAAAGCGTAACCCTGTATTTCATTCAAAATGTCAGTTCTTCACTAATAACTCCTAAACGATGCTTTTCTACGAAAATGTTACTCTCTTATAAATTGAAGTACATAAGATTCCACCACCAGATGAAATTGATGACGAACCAAACTTGAACGACAGCGAAGATATCTTACCTAACAATGATAACGAATTCGAAGGCCATATTGATGACGAGGACCAATTGCTCCAGTCAATTGTACTTTAAGTGAATTTCTTCGTTCGTTTTAATTTCATAAATATTGCATCACAATGTGTGTTTTAACTTTCAAATCCCTTGATTCCCCAAAACTGGTTCTTGGTTCGCCAGCAGGAATGAAAAAGTAGACAATGATTTGTTGAAAATTGTTGTGCCGATGTTCCCATATACAGTGGGGCAGAAGTTTTGATACTATATAATATCTTACATTGGGAATATAAGGTCTGAAAATTCAAGACATTATTTATAAAAAAAATGGGAAAAATTGTCTTTCTTTGAACTCGCATATCTACCTAACGACTTACGTAGAGGCAAATTAGTGCCGCTCTTGAATCTCGCTCTCAAATGGATGTCACATATACAGATTTTTCGCGCGCATTTGACACTATTAGACACGACATTCTGCTGAGGAAGCTTGATACAATGGGACTTCAAGGCAATCTGGTTAGTTTACTGACGTCATATCTTAGGGAACGAGACAATTACGTGTACTACAATGCATTTAAATCTGCTGAATTTGCTGCCACGTCAGGCGGTCCACAGGGGTCTAATTTCGGCCCTCTGCCTTTTATACTATTTATTAACGACTTCTTGGAATCGTTTTTGTTGTGATGGGTTAGCATACGCTGACGACTTGAAAATCTATCGTCGTATTGATACTATCTTGCTCTGCGTCTACAGTGTGATTTGGATACTCTCTAGCACACTGATTTGGCATTTAATATCAATAAATGTCATGTTATAAAGTTATCTAGGAGGATGCAACTCATTGACTTCGATTATAGCATTGAGGGACAGGTATTGGCCTGCGTGCAGGAGGTAAAGGATTTGGGAGTGCTATTTGATCGAGATTTATCATTCGCCAAACATATCACTAGTGTATGCACTTCTGCCTCTGGTACAATTGGTTTTATTCTTAGAAATAGTAGTCATTTTGCTAATGCAGCCACTATTGAACTTCTTTATGCTTCGCTCGTGCGTTGTAAGCTAAAATACGCTGCTGTTGTTTGGCATCCAATTTATATCTGCTATAAATTGAAATTGGAGAGCATCTAGAGACGATTTTTAAAGTTCTTGAGCTTTAAGGCCGGTGGAGTTTAAATCTGTAGAAATACTGACCGTGCAGTTTTGTTGGAGAAGCAGAATTTTGTTCTACTGGACACACGTCGTGAGATTGCTAGTGCCAAACTTTTTACATGGTTTAATGCATAACAGGATTCAGTGTCCCTATCCGTTCGGTTTGATTCATTTCAACGTGCCACGGCTTTCTGCCAGAAGTCAAGTTACGTTTTTTACTTCTACGTGCAGGACAAATGTCCTGCTGAGGAGTCCACTACATCAAATGTGCCGTAATGGAAACAAGTATTTCAATTTTTTACTGTTGGGTACACAATGAAATATTATTATTATTATTATTATTATTATTATTATTATTATATGGTACTCATTCGATGCAAAATTTTATGTACTTAAATTATTAGTAAAAAACTGAAAAATGTTCGAAAAATTCATACAGCACAACTTAATAAATTCTTTTTTACATGCAAATGATTAGATTAAAGCCGTTTCCAGCTTTCCGAGAATTAGTTAACCCACGCCCCACCTTTTTTGGCCTATGTTGCCTGGCCTATATATTCATATTTTCTGAATTACAGTAATTGCTCCAATTAATATACAGATGTCCGCATATGTGTACATATGAATGTAAGTGGGACACATCCAAATTACATAAATTACAGCACCTATAACATAAACAAATCAGAAATAATTCTGTTTGTCACACAATTACATATGTTATTCCTAGGGTAATTTCGATAGTAGGTCAAATGCGAGATAATCACTGAAAATACATATCTACCTAATAAGTGTATGTATTATGTATAGTATATTTACTCTATGTGCGTCTGTCTTAATTTCATTACCTCCACTAATCTAGAGCACTACAAACAGCCTGAATAGAACATTAAAAACACATTAATACGGTTCAAAGTTTTCCTAATAATCTTTCGTATTAAAATCACCTGTTGGAGACGAAACTATCGTATAAAATGTATGCAGATATGTCATTATTTGCCAGGAGTGTAAATGTAATTGATACTTATGTATTCCAATTTATTGCTTGTTACATAAATATCACAGTAGTAATAATCAATTAAATAAATTGTTGCTTATACGTCTTCCGGTCTGCATTTTGAAAATATGTACCTATACAGAAAGGCTGTTTCAAATTAAGTTAATTAGAATAGTCTTGTACTAGTCGTATATTTCTATGTTATAAATAATAAACTATTTATAACATAAATTCTGACAATGTAGCAGATCTGACTGCTGAACTCTAATTATAATATAAGAAAATGTATGTGAAAAATTAAAAAGGTTTATTTAACATTAGTAAAAAATGAGGTGTGGGCACCAAATGACTTTCTTATACGTATATGCTTTTCTTTTATCTCCTTAATAAATCTGTAAGTATCAGTGTTACTTTCGGTTCCAAGTTTAAAATTTCTTTATACAAAAATTATTCAAATGAAATAGTTGCAAAAAGCTATTTTTCAATAAGAGTAAATGACCTACTTCCAGTAGGAATTTCAAATAG
Organism: Amphimallon solstitiale; assembly: GCA_963170755.1. Classification (NCBI taxonomy): domain Eukaryota; kingdom Metazoa; phylum Arthropoda; class Insecta; order Coleoptera; family Scarabaeidae; genus Amphimallon; species Amphimallon solstitiale. The sequence goes on along the minus strand of OY720676.1, from coordinate 166,930,822 downwards.
AAGTTTTTTTTATAAAATGTTTCTAAAACCCACGTTCAATAAATGATCATATATTCAAAGTTTATTTGTTGATGTTAGATATAATTGCTACTACATATTGCAGTAGTACTGGTGGCATAATTATATGAATAAAATAAATGTATTATTGCCATACAATGGGCACCAATGATACAAAAACTATATATATTTATTTATGAATGCAGAGATTGTAATCTTTTAAATTATAACTACTCCAACAAATATTTTAATCTTAATCCCTGTTATCATTCACATTATTCTTGTAGGTTCTAGCAGTGATCCTTCCTTCATTCGTCAACAACATTTCTTATTTAAAACTAAATTGGATAAAGTTAATAAAAAAAAATTAAATCTCATAAAACATTTGTATTAAATTCAATATTCAATTGCAACAACAGTAAAGAAATTCTTTTGCCACATGTGGCTGTTAAAAGAAAAATGTCCTTTTTATTATTCCAACCACAAATAAATATATATATATATATATATATGCGAAAAACACATTGCTTTTAATCTATTACATGAATTTAAATAAAAATATTATTCTTGCTATCTTCAAATTTTCAATATCGTATAATTTCAAAGAAATAAAAGTTTCCCTTACGACGCTGAATTTTATTTCAACAAAGACATTCATTTGCACGAAATGCCTCTGGAGATCTAAAATCTCGCAAAGTAAACAAAACACCTTGATAAGACTCCCACCAATTGCCATTAGCAAATATTCTCACGTTGTACATATTACAAATTGGCTATTTGTCCATCAAAAATGCTTATACCTTTACGTATTCAAAAATGCTTGAAATCTTTATTAAATTTTATCTAATAAATTGTTAATAATGCACAGTAAACATCGCTAGCAAACATTTTCACGTAGTAGCTTTAATGCCCTTTTTACATCATTAACAATACTCCCATGATTTGCAAAATTAATCTACTTTAGCAAAGAAAATAATATTTTATTCAAAATATTGACGATGTCAAACGCTTTACTAAAAATGAAGATTCTCACGTAGCATCTTTAGCACACGCACTACACCATCAATTATCTACCACGAATTTATTTCATGAAAAACTTACTTATAATATTGATATACATTATCAAATTCTTCTTGGTTTATATCTACCATTTTGATAATAAAAAAATAATGAAATTAAACAAAGTAACAATGAATTAATTATAATGTGAAAACTAAACTACTTATTGAAATCAAAATAACTTAATACATCCAACTAAAATGATTTTATGCAGTGTATTAGTACGCCTGCAATCATGTGCGTATGAAACAAAATTTTTGCGTTCGATCAATTCAAAAGATCGGCAGCTTCTTCCCTTCTATCCTCGTTCGCGCCTTTTTATCACCTCGATCCTTGAAAAAACACGATTATCCGTCTGCAGCGCCACAACTCACACACTAATGTTTATGTTGATGTTGCCTTGTTCATATTTGTTTTCTTCAAGTTTTCCCCCAAGTTGAACTATACCTATACAGTTTTTGACAGTTAAAAATTGCACAAAATGTACACACACAAATTGTTTATTATTAAAGTCCATGCACATTCGCGATTCTTTGTCTTGAGTAGGTATATTCCTCTTCTATTAACGCCATCCTTCATTGTATTTGTAAATGAATTTGTTGCCTCTTTCATCACTGGTTAAATACTTCCTTTTTCCCATTATTTAACACTATCCGTATTTTCTTCTTGTAGATATTTTCGTTGGAAATAATCGGAAATACATTGCATACAGATGGGATTCTTCCTTTTATAATCACCTTGTCAGGAACATGGACCTCAACAGATTTATTCCTGTCTTCCAGCCACCTTCTCTCATCTTCGTGTAGGTTGATTTACACGTAGCTGTTAACAACGTTAACATTATTTTTTTCTTTGTAGATTTATTCAGATTAAACCAGATTATCCTATTATTTCTGAAGCTTTTCCGGATTAAACCAGGTTTATCCTGCTATTTCTGAAGCCTTTACTTTATTTAAATCGTGTCGAATAAAGAACACTTTTTTTTATATATCCTTTTAAAAATACTATTAAATATAAGTATCAGGTATTTATTGTATTGTTAAATGTGACCATAAAATGTCTAACAGATAACAATCTTTTTACAAATTTATTTACTGCATCTATTCACTTTCAAAAATGTTTTCATGTCGTGCATGTCTAATTTCACCCTTTTCATACAATTTTACAGCATTCAAATGACTAACTCTTTTCACTGTTCCATCTTTGATCATCACTCTCTCTCTGTTATTTATTTTTAGTACATTATTAAGCTTGAAAAGTGGTTCACTTCTCAATATATTTAATGCCACTCTTACACAATGCGAAAAGTTTGGTTCGGCCTTTGTATACTGAAAACACATCATGTGCTCCTCGTTTCTATAAATATAGAATACATGAATTTATTTTTGTGTTTATTTCCATACCTTTTATCATATAAATTTATTTCAATCTCAAATTCGTTTTTAGCAATTATGTTTACAACTAAAAATTATTTTCTTATTCTAATACTTAATTGTCTAACTATTTTAAAATGCTTAAACAATAAGGATCATGGCAATATGTTACAAGCGTTTAAATAGTTAACATTCATTTAAAGCTTAGGAGAAATATATCAAATAAATAGTCAAAAATATGTCAAAATGTGAAACAAGAATTTATAATCAAAAAAAAAAATTAAATGTTTGTGAACTTACCTTCACATGAATGCTTATAAATACGGAGAAGTCTTCGACTCGAGATAGCAAAACTTAGTAATTTTTGCACTAAAGTATGTTATAAAAAGTCTTCAAATCCAAATGAAATTAGATAACTTGACCATCTACCTATTTTAAAATATATGATTCTATAGTAATACATGTTGAGCACTTGTGAAATATAAAAATAATAAAATAAAACACCTTTTTCAGAAAAATTAGTTTAATATGCACTGCACACGAAATGTGACATATAGTTATTAAACTAATTTTTGTGAAAAAGGTGTTTTATTTTATTATAAATATTTTTATGTTTTCTATAGGAAATTATATTTGTCATTTCACGGCAAAAACCAAATTTGGTTTGTTCATAAATATTATTATTATTAAGTTTACGATACTTGCCCCTGTGTGAAGTTCTATACATCACAAATTAAAAAAATTAGATGTGGCCACCACACGACTTTCTTATACGTATGAGGGTTTCAAATTATACACAAGTTGTTCTGATTTGTTTTAAATACTGTTTTAAATTAGGTATACAATTTTAAAAAAAAATTTATACAAAAATTATTTAAAATCCCATTCTAAGTACTTCTATCCTCTTAATAAATCTCTATACAGGGTGTAACAAAATAAGTGTAAAACATTTCAGGGGGTGATTCCTTAGCGAAAAAGAGATAGGATCTTTCATATAAAAAAACTTCAATGGAGCATCCCTTGTTAAGATACAGCCCCATAAAGGGGGTGCATAAAATTTGTTTTACAATTTTTCTCACAAACACTAAAAATGTAATTTATTTCCAATGTAACTTTTTGTCTGATTATTTGTTTACCATTTAAAAATCTATTTCCAATACCTTGTTTCATTCGAAACAAAAAATGTCTCTTGAATTTTTTGCCCAAAAGTAATCAGTTCGCAGCAAAAAAATATTTTACGAACAACTACAGAGATACATCGTCATAAATGCGAACTGGATAAGTATTGTTATTTTGTAGTTACTACCTGCATCAAAATACATATGATTAAAGATGAATAAACAAAACTAATTTATTAATAACAAAGCATAAAACATGTAGAAATCATAGTAAATGTTCAATATCTCCACCTTCAGTCATTACACATGCGTCTAGACGTCGCTCAAATATTCCTGGATTCTCTCTAATTACCCTGCACGCATCGATGATGCGGTTTCTTAAGTCCTCTAATTGCAAATTAATTAACACCAAAAATAGCAGTACCTTGCTAATTTAGCCGATTTCCTTGAATCAGTAATAACGATGGTCATTTAATTTAGATCACCTTGACATGTATGTATATGTACTACAAATATCATTCATTGGCCCAACACGAAAATGGGTTGACATTCTTGGGTCTTCTCAAGTCGTACCGGCGAGATCTAAGATAGGAGAGCCGCTTCTACATAAAGGCATAAATATTTTTATTAATTGGACAGTTGACGGAGATTCGGTAAAAGTTTTTGTTCACATCCAAGACGAATATATGTCTGAATGTGTCTGTATACCTATATTAGGAATTCTCAGACGAGAAGGTTGGTATCATAAATTGTTTACGAAAATCTAATTCCATTAAATAACTAATTTACGGAATTTTATCGCTTTCCTTTTCTGCTCTGTGATCTGTAACATAAAGGTTAAATATATGGCCATAATTTACAGTTAATTAATTTTTTCCTATTAACGAGATGATGGCAATAACGAAATCTCGATAGAAACGTATGTTTTAACAGATTCGAATCCATGTTCTGACAGATGTGTTACCGCATGGAAAATTAGAATTACACGATATTTAAAAAAGCTGTTATAAATTATTGATATTTAAATTAATATATTTGGTAAAAGAATTTTTAATATTGACACTCTATTTCGGCTGTTTATAATGTTTTATTTCTATAAATCATGCACTCCAATTTTGATGACAACTTTATCACAATCGCTTTTACTTTGATAACTTAGTTGTATTTTCCGTTTTTAAAAGCCGGCGTTCTCAGTTTTATGGTCTCTTTTCAAATATAATAATAATCGCTTATTTTCACAGTATCGAACATACAAATACATGTGAAAAATTAGTGTGGTCACCATGCCACTTTCTTATAAGAATGAACCCGGTCCAAATATTGTCAAAAAGGTACTTCAGTAATTTTGAAAAATTATTTGGACGAAATTGTTTTAATTATTTAAAATTAACTCTTCATTCAACATTTACCTAAATTTTTTAATTTAGATTTTAGTAAATCGACTCCGTTCCCCTTCAATAGTTATGGATTACTTTAAAACAAGCTGGTATATATACAAGGTATACATAAACGCAATAAAAGCACTGTACAAGGAAAATCAAACTGTCATAAAAACTGGAAACCAAATCTCTCCACCATTTATGCTTTTGAAGGGAGTAAAACAAAGCAGCTGCTTTTACACTACGCTTTTTAAAATTCACCTGTAGGTGGCTATTGGAAATAGGTATTAAAATAAAACGCATACTATTATCTGGTTTTGTCCCAGATTTATCAGCTGTAGTACTACTAGTATCTGGTTTTGTTCCAGATTTATCAGCTGTAGTACTACTAGTGTCTAGTTTTGTTCCAGATTTATCAGCTGTAGGACTATTCTCTGATATATCTGTATTTTGTGGACGAGTTATTTGTAATGTGATTTCGTCAAAAATGACTTTCCATGCTGTGAAAAATTTAGCTAAAACAACACCCCATATTTTATATTCATTTGGTTCACATCCAACTAATATACCTTTCATACATTTTTTATCAAATTTATTTGTTTTTGTTTTATTATGTATGTATGTGGTTGAACCAAAGACTTTTAAGTGATTTAATTTTGGTTTCTTATTATTCCACAATTCTTATAGTGTTTTGTTAATATTTAGAGCTTTTGTAGGTGACAAATTAATTAAAAAAAATTTTCAGTCAAAACTGCTTCACCCCAAAAAATTTTTTCTAAATGTGCAGAAGCTATTATACTACGTGTTTTACTGTTATAGTACGATTCATTCGTTCTGCTACACCATTTTGTTGTGGTGTACGTGGAACCGTCAAATGATATGTGATACCTTTTTGGGTACAAAAATCTTTAAAATCATTTGACAAGTATTCACAACCATTATCACAATACAGGTTTACTACTTTTAAATTAAAAAGTGCTACACTTCTAGTCACAAAATCTTTAAACATATTAGGTAATTGAGATCGAAAAGTTAGTAAGTATGTAACGGTATAATGACTATAATCGTCTATAAATGTTACATAGTATTCTTTATCGCCAACCGTCAGTAAAGTGATGCGTTACCATAGCGTTTTACGGAGGTAAAGAAACACTCTATCGTACTGTACAATAAAGTACTTTACCTGCCGCTAATATCTGTCAGCGTAGCCATGACTGATGACTTTAAAAATAAATCGTTTGTCACTGTCATAAACTGTCATAAGTTATTATATCTTTATTTCTTAAATTAACAATTTTCACGGTTGGCGATAAAATTTTGTATGCACCACGTCAGTAGAGTACCTTTACCGAACTCGTCTGTTACTCGCCGCGCTCGCTTCACTCGCTTGGCTCGTAAATCAGACTCGTTCGATAAAGTATCACTTTACTGACTTGTTACATAAATAACTATTATTGTCTATTGTTGTAGGTGTAATTGGACTGCATATATTTATATAAACAATAAATAATGCCGTTTTTTTAAAATTCTTATTTTTTATGTGCAAAAGGTAATCTTGCTTGTTTTCCATATATACAAGCTTCACATAAAATCTTAGAGGGTTTTATGTGTTTTAAATGGTCAATATCTTCGGCTAATTGATAATTTTAATTTTCGCAAATTTATCATTACTGATATGACCTAAACGTTCATGCCATATTATAAATGTATTTATTTGAGCGGAATTTACATTATGTCTCAAGTTAATTAAACTTTGAGGTATAGTGAAATTAACAACAATTAAATTATTCAAGGACATACCTGATAAGATTGTCTTTTTTTTTATATACTGTTTCACCTGTACTCCATCTGGGTGGATAATTATCGTCATTCATTTGTTCTGCATGCGGATGACTGATAATATGTTGTAGGGAACTTCAGAGTAGTATAAAACATTCTCCAAGCAGCCTTGAATTTCATAATTTGTTGTAATATTGATGGTACCCTTTCTCGTTGCTGCAACTGTTGCACCAAATTTTGCCACTCCAATATTTATAGTTGTAGGTAAATCGTAGCATGTAAAAATACCATGCTGGTTTACTATATGATCCGTAACACCAGAATCAAGAAGAAAAGTTATTTCGTTTGGACTGAGATTTATGCAATTTTGATTTTGTAACTTGAAAACAAAACTATTATTAATCTGGGCTTGTTGAATTGTCTGTAGTGTGCGTGGGCGATCATTATTTATGCCTATCACTTCCTTATAATAATAGCAATCCTTTTTAAGAAGATTACGTCAACCACAATATTCACATTTCATATGTGAAACTTGGTATCTTGCCTGGGATACCTTTTCTTGATTTTACGATTGCCAAAAAAAATTTGTTTTTCTTTCCTAATACATGGTTTCTTTCAAGCTTATTTCCTTCACAATGATGAATGTTTTTCAAATTTGCAAACTTATTGAAGCATGACTTGTGTCAGTATTAGTTTTAAGTTTAACTTCATGATCTAGAAGACTTGTTTTTACAAAACTTATATTCAAATCATCATTTAATGTCTCATGCGCTGTTATTACTCCATCATAGGGTAGAGGCAAGGTTAATAATAGATGGGATACTTTATCCATTTCATCCAATTTTGCTCCAGCGAAATAATTTCAGTAATGGTGTCCTCAAAATTGGTGAAATGATGGATTAAGCTTACATCATCTTTTAATTTCAATATTAGGAGCTTCTTTCATAGTGCAAGTTGTGCAGCTAAACTACGTCTTTCATAAATTTTATCAAGATTACGTCTTTCATAAATTTTATCAAGATTTGCTAAAATCTGTTCGCAAAATTTTCTTTGACAAAACCTTTTTCAATTCTGCAGGTTGTTCATCTGGTATTTCTTCTTCGATCACATTTAAAACATTTAATTCCGCAAGCAATGTCTTGACACGCAATTTCCATACACTATAACGTTCACCACTAAATTGTTCAATATTCCGTTTGTAGTAATGTTTTCAATTTTAAACACAATATATATATTATACAACTGATAGTTAATTAAAAAAAATTGAGATAGATATCACACAATGTGTATTGAAATTAATTACAGGTTTAATCGCGTAAACTGGGCCCATAACCTATTGGGAATAGGTATTAAAATAAAACGCAGTGTACTTGAATATGTGTGTATTCGATAGTAACGTGTCTGTAGGACTAACTGAAGAGAAAAATAATATTGTACATATATCGCATTTCTCCAGTGCATCTTATATAAAGAAATATACTGATACATAATAGAGTGCTGACATTTTAATGAGCATAACATATACACAACTCGAGCGGGTAAACACCACAGACCACACATATATTTGTGATTTATATTTTTGTATAGGAAATGCCTATGATGCATTTCTAACAGTGGCTTTAAAGCATTGGACTAGGAAATGAAGCCTGATGGGAACATGGCTGAGTGAGAGCTCGATATGCACGATCCTCTTTACAGGTGATCAAATTGTGATTGCAGAAGATCAGCAAGACATGTTGAATAAACTTTTCGAAGAATAAAATAAGTTGGACTTACAATTAAATAAGGAGAAAATACAGTATATGATTATTGGAGGAAAAAGACAGGATATAGAACTCGACAGCGGACAATAAAAAATGTTAGCCACTACGAATACCTGGGAGTCACAATATGTGACGATGGAAGAGACGACAAAGACATAATGAAGAAAGCAGTTCATATTTTTCTTTATAAGTTAGATTTGAAGTGCTATACACATACATTGCCGAAATAAAATTTGGCATGTGCCATTTGAAAAAATCAAGTTTTGCTATTGCGTTTACATCTTTCTTTGTTTTGTCACTCGTTTGTCATTAAACACATAAGCCGGTATTGTTATCCTGTAATGGTATTAGATGTCATATTTCATAAATCAAAGATCTTCCAACGACTCTTCTTAAATACGCATACATTAAAAACAATAATTAAAAGAATATCGGGTAAATTATGCTGTAGAGCAACCGTACATACGTGTTTCCGACTAATTGGTTGTCATCAGTACAGTGTAGCCAAGGAATAAGGTGGGATAACGTTAAGAGCGTACGCATACACGAAAGATCATCAGGTGACAGACCGCATTTCGTAGCTTCAGTTAGAAGATCCTCGGTTATTCCACTTTATTCCTTGAGTACACCTGACTGATGACGACCAATGAGTCATAAACACGTGTCTACGGTTGCTCTGCAATGAAATTATTTCGATATTGATTTGTATTTATCCGCAATAATTCCTTTTTGGTTATTTTTCCTGAGTTCCGTCGGATGGTACACACATTAACAATATCTTCCCAATGGCAATGTTATTTGTTGTCCTCAAAACGTAGGATTTTCTAACTGAAGCTACAAATTACGGTCTGTCACTTGATGGTCTTACGTGTATGCTTGCATCTCCAAGGTCATCCCGCCTTATTCCTTGGTTACACCGTACTGCTGATGACTAATAAGTCAGAAACATCCGTCCATTATAGATGCAAAGTTCGCACTTTAAAAAACACAAACTGTTTCAGAAATGTATCACTACATAAAAGCATTTGGCCAACCATAGTATTCGCATTTCAACAATAAGGCCTTCCTCTGCTAGCGGTAAAGCTATGCAGTGGTAAAACAATTTTCGTTTATTAAAGTGCCAGTTCAAATTTGAAAATATAACAAGAAATTAATACGATAATTAGAAGAAGTTGCCTTCTAAAATACCTAAAAATGTTAGTCGATTACTTATCAACAAGTCTGTTTTTTTAATTAACGAGTTGTACTACATAAATTTCTTGTTATGATTTATTGTTTAAAAATGACTTCATTTCTATGAAATATTATGCCAATATAATATTATACGATATCGTACTGTGATTTATACTAAATTTAATATTGGTATAATTTTTTATTGCGTTATACTTACCCCACTTGGATAGTTAGAAAATCCTTGTTTCCTCTCACCTCTAATTACATTATTTATGCAAACTAGATGTGATTAAATACTCGAAAGAAGTAGAAATTTATCGCGCTCTCCAATTGGAATTTATACTTTCAACTTGTAGTTTTATAATGTAAAATTTTAATGATTGTAATGTATTCCTCGAAGTTCACACCCCTTGCCGGAAGTAAAAGACGAAAGCACATCAATCTCTAAAAGCTATTCTTTTATACATTTGTTTTTCCGAGATTTGAACTTTTGATACAAAAGCTAATATTAGTATATTACGCCAATTCATGCTGCCGAATAAATATATAGCATTTCATTTTTGTAATTTATATGTACAGACTTTATTACCAATATGTCATACTTAATAATTAAATACATTCAATTTGTTAGTTCATTTTTAAAATAATGTAATACACAGTGAAACCATACGAGCCACGAGTATTTAAAACACATTACTCTGTAAGAAAATAATAAATAGCTGTAGGCAAGTTTGTTATTAATATATCGTAAGAAAAAGTTAATCATATTACATTCTACTACCTTATTTGTATTTTACTGAGAGAACGAAGGCACTAAATTCTTACTCTTCCTAACCCCACCCCCTCACAAGGCCTCCAGCCATACTGAACGGCTTTTTAAACTTTAAATACTCTCTACCTCCCAGCAATAGTGGTATTTTCAGATACAGTACGAGGCAACAGAAGAGTTGACATTGACAGGATGGGGAGTTAAAGAATGAAAGGACCACTTTCATCATAGATGCTTTTTTCCTCCGTAAGGTACACACTGAATCGGTTGCTCTTATTTATCCGTCCGTAAAAGAAAGCCTTTGTATTATGGTTGAAAAGTTTTTTTTCTCTTTCCGAGTCTCGGCATTTGTTTTATTTCAACATACTTTTTAGCTCTGCTTAGGTTAATGATTTTCCCTTAAATTAATTCGTACAAAATTTTAATTTTAATTAAATTGAATTGAAATAATTGTAACCTCAAATAGGATATACGATTAAATATTATTCCCTAGTATTTCTAATTTTATTTATTTCTTAAAAAAATTCAGATTTCTTTAGCTAATAGTAGTAACTTTAAATAGGTATTTAACAACAATATAAATATTAAAATGTTTTTCGTTACCAATCAATCACGAAGTACACTTTCCTGCTGTATGCAAAGTTTGACATATTGATTTTATATTTACAACTGACTTCTGTCAAGAAATAATTTACATATGAAAACGATTTACCGTCTTGGTTTCTCGGTTGATACACGTTGTCATCTCTGCGCTTCTAGTGCCGATGTTATGTCCACTATCCTGAGAGACATCTACAGGACTTCTACTTCGACCAATTTCAAATAAATGATCATATGATGTAACAAACCTGTTTTTAAGAAAATGAGGTTTACACATTTGGTACCACTGCTTGCTTTGCCGAACTTCCTAGTCATAAATGATCTGTTACTTGATGATAGCACACAAGTTGTACCACTTGTATATTGCCGCACAATATAATAACGTATAGTCCCAAACTTTTCGATGTTGATAATTTTCTTAAAACTGTTTTACTTTATAAACTATATATTTCAACAATTAACAATAAATACAACAATAAAAACTTACTCCTTAAATTATTGATAGTGTGCGATGGTCCTCAGTTTCCTTCTGACTTTTCCCATCATCTTCTGGACAATGTTCAATCAATCAATCAATTCACCCATTTTTTGAAAAATACGACGTCTTAATTGGTCTTCATTTGCAGCTTCCCATCCATTTTCATACACTTTTTTGGTAAATATTGACCAAAATTCCTCTATTGGCCGAGCCTAAGGTATTTTGGGAGGTTGTCAAATTTAGGAACAAAATGTATGGTATTTGCATTATACCAGTCTCTAGTAACTCTAGCGCAATGGCAAGCTCGATCAGGCCAAAGCATCGCGTCATTTTTGCCATGATGTGAATTTAAAACTGAAGCAGTTTACAAAGGTATCTTTGAATGTAAAGTTGTGCAGTTATGACTTCTCGTCGAACACCACGAATGTACGCTGCGAGGTAAATCCTGTCTCAGAAATGGCACACCACACTAAAATGTTGCCCTCAAATTTGGATTTACCTTATAATTTGACATTGTCTGGTGCGTTTTCTATATCGTCGGTATAAAAACCGTCGTTTCCCTTCATCGCTGAATGGAAGAAGATGAAATATTTCTCATCATCCTTTATAATTAATTTATTGACAAAATGGATGCGCCTTAGCGCACGACAACACCCGGCCATTCTTTCTAACTGGACCGCGGTATATTTTAATGCCTTCTTTCGTCTTAGAAGCACCACGTTATTTCGGGAAATTCTTCGAAAAACAGTGGTCTTTGCAACGCCGAATCTCCGACATATTTTTCGCTGTGAAACTCCAACTCTGTCCTTGTGAGCTTCAAGGATTATTCGTTTCCTCACTTGGCTCAAAATTTTTAGTCGACCACTTTTGGGCAAATTAACGCACGGTATTCCTTCTTCACATTCCTTTATGGTTTGATAAATTGTTGATAAAGAAATATCTTGTTCACGATAAATGACAACAATATCACGCTTTGGTGCGCGCCCAACTAGATTGTAAATTCCTTTACGAATATCTAGCTTATAAGACATTTTGCTGAACCAGATCGCAAAAGCTAAACTGTCACAATTAAAAGAAGTTAATTGTAACATATGACTTCCAGCGGCAACTTAACCAAACTTCATTTAGTACAACTACAAACCATTTAAAATTTTTCCGAAAACTTTGGACCATACATTCATACCTCCTGCTCCTGCTGGTTAGTTACATAAATTAAAAATAATGTTGGTTCTAATATTGATCCTAGAGGATAGCCACATTCCTCTGTAGTCGATATTAGGACCAACATTATTTTTAAATATAACTGTGGTTTTCGTAACTAATATTGGTTCCAGTATCTGTTTGAACGGTATAATTTAACAATATCCAAACCAGTACCCCTAGTGCAGTGCCATTCTATTTAAGATATCAATAAATCATGGTTTAAAACAAGGGTCTCCAAACAACGATCTGTGGGCCAAAACCGGTTCTTGAGCACTAGCTATCCGCTCCGTCGCAGCTTATTTTGATTACATTATTGTGGAATTTACACAGTATTTATTAGATCTTTTTATTTAACGACTAATTAAGAAACACAATAACTAACATACCTAATAAAATTTACCCTTTCAGCTTTAGTTAATGATATGACAATTATTCTTAAAGCTTACAATAAGTGCCGTACATAGATAATTCACATAATGATATTAAACATTATAGCTACGATTAATAAGTTTTATATAACTTTCTACTGACAGTTTGCTGATGTTTATCAAGTATATTAGTGGAAATTATCAACAGACACTTCAAGTGCTGTTGAGTTAACTTAGATTTGTAAGTATTTTTTGTATATTTCATTTTGGAGAAAGTTTTTCAGAAAGATAAGTAGTTCCGAAATCGAAAAAATCTAAACTTGTGCAAGTTATTAACCTAACTGTGTGAGTGGAAGATAATTACGAAATTCGAGAAATGCAAACCTATCATTTCCATTTAAAGTGGTGGGGCCAGAGTTTCTACGTGCGTCGGCGTAAAAAAGAATTTTGAAAAATCTTGATTCGTTTGCGATTGCATCAAAATCCGAAAACGGAAACTCAAAACTTATTTTTTTTTAGGCACCCATTGCTCAATTGGAAAATCTACTTGAAATAAAGAGTCAGTTTATTGATTAAATTTTTCTCATATATTAAAATGCTTGAAGCATTTTTTTCTACGATTACGATTAAAACAAAACATTTTTTGTCGACAGGTCTTATGAGTGTATAAATTAAACTGAAGCTGGTTTTCTCCTTGTAATTTTAAATTAAACATGTTCCGCTCAAATACTGTTGGTGAATCATGCAATATAAAATTAATGGTTTTGATCCACAGTCATATTCTATGACCATTAATCCGAAAGCAAGGGCACCTTTACTCTGTCCAAACATATATTTTCCACCATAATAGGGTACGCACTTTTTTTTTCTTTTGAACGTGCCTTTTCTGAACAGCATTTTCAACGTCCTTTTAAAATACCTTCTCTAGTGGTCGTAGAGTGAATGCTGTGAACCTCAACAACTTCATACACTTCATAATTTGTATCTACTCCTCGAATAAAAAATAATTCGACAATTGAGTTAAGATATTCTCTGCAATGCCATTTGCTTTTCACGCGACAGTATTTGTGAACACATTAATTCTGCTGCTGCTATTAGCCAATTCTTGAATAATTCGCCATCAGTAAATGGTTTCCCATATTATACGATTAAATAAGCCACACGGGAACTTGCAGAAGTTTCTGCTTCTTGTTCATTATTTACTCTCTTAAACAACAATTGCTAAGATTTAATGCCGAGTTTTCAAGATTTATACTTTTCTAACTGCAGGCTGCCTGTAAATTTGGAGCAATTCTAAGAATGTTTAGTCTCGTAATGACGATTTATATTCTTTAAGGACTGATATGGTCTCATATCAAATTATACGCCTTATTACATGATTTAATCACAAAATATTGATACCCATGTTGCCCTTTAGATGTTCTGCACTCACTATATATCTTTCGTCTTTATTCCAAATTTGTGCAAATCCATACAAAAGGAACCTAACTTCAAATCAAAATAATTCACTTCGCTCTGAACTCAAAATTTGAAACTGTCCAACTTTCGGATGCTCCCATATTTATACCAAGCGTCCTCGATGCGTAGAACTTCTTCGAAAGTACTGGAATCTTCCAGAGAGGAGATCACGCAGCAGCGGATGGAAATATACGCCCCGCGCGCTATTTATATCACACTCGCGGGCTAGTCTCTAAACGAAAACTTGCGCGAAATACTTCATAACTCCAGTATGTTGGTGCTTGAGGCTTAGTGTAGGAACCAGTACTAAAAAGTTATGATACCCGTCTCATTTTTCTAATGTATTCGTGTCTTATATATAGATATATTTACACTATTGATAAATGTATTTCTAAAAAATTTTCATAAGGCTCGTTTAATTATTACATTTTTAAATAATCTCCTCTGTGGTTTTTGTTTATACAGTGCAACAATTTGCAGACACTTATTTGGAAGAAGTAGCTATTTTCTGTGCAGCTCATTCATGTTGGTCTGTTATCTAACACCTTTGTTTATTGAGCTTTTCAGTTGTTTCCTTGTTATTGACTAACGTAGTACCAATGTTGTATATATTAATAGTGACAGAGTACCTATTACTTTCTTATACATACTGTGATTCAGTAATGTTATGACAAAAATATTAGATGTCGAGATTTCTGCAGACGTCTACCTCTTGAAATGGTTTGATAATGAAAAAGTAGTTTTTGCAGATATATCTATCTGCCCCACTGTATGTGAGCACGATAGCGGCCAAACTGTTACAGCTATCAGTTACCAAATATAATATTTAGGAGTAAATACTATTTACATATATACATTTATACGCAAAACGTATATGCATGTGTTGGGATACACACATACATCTAGTGTCATTACCGACAGTCAACACACAGACACCGTGTTTCGGCCTTTAAGGCCTCGTCAGTGTACGTGCGACTGTCGGCAATGACTTTTAAACTAGGTAATGACACTAGATGTATGTGTGTATCCCGACATTGGCATATATGCGTATACTTTTCGTGTATAAATGTATATATGTAAATAGTATTTACCTCTTATTGTTAGTTCTAACATCTAAGTATTTAACACTTTTCATTTTCATTAATATTTAGGGGTATATGCTTCCTAAATCTAATTAGGTTTTCAATGACACTGGTGATAATTCAAAATTCGAATAGAAGGCTACACTTTTATTTTGATCGATAACCAATTTTTCGCAACTATCTCGCATTATGCTACTTAGAAATTTATTAACACCATAAAAGCATTTAAGCCTTTTTTGTTTGGAAATTTTTTTTTATAAAATAAATTTGAAATTTCAGCCCGAAAGTAGTGGTCTTATCGAAGAACATTTTCCATATCTCGCAAACTGTGCATTCTATACAGATTTACTAACAGTATAATAGCATTTAGACCTTAATTTATAACACATTTTGTACAGTAACATTTCAGAATTTGGACCAGATGCAACACTCTAATCAAAAAGCAGTCTTTTGGTAATATTTTGCAAATGATACATGATAAAACTACATCAAACTTAATTTGGAACTGAGTTATATAAAAAAAATAACCGTATGCAAGTATAAGAAAGTCTTGTGGTTTGCCACACCATCTTTTTATTTTGGTATGCTTAAGAATTGTACTAATTTATTTAGTGAAAAGTTGAATATAGTTGATGAAATGCCACATATTGTTCGGATCTTTCTTTTCTCTTTTGAAAATAAGTTATTGCAGATTTCTTATTTGGTAGGATGATGTAGTAAATGAATTCTGCTAAATATCCTATATTTTCTTTATATCCTTTATATCTTTGGATTTCAGATAATCCCTAATCAAGGTAATGTATGTTTTTAGTTAGAATATTTTATAATCTAACGATCTAGACATGGAATTAATAATTATTTCTCCTGAGAAAATCAAGCTCTATTTTATTCTTGTTCAACAAACTTTTGAAGAATATAAATTTGTTATATACGACTAAATTCACCTAATCAAGAGACTGCAAACATTTTACGCAAATCCTTCAATTAGTGTAATTTTCCTTTCTTTGCTCTATTTCGAGCGGCTGAAAATCATTTCCTTACCGAATTTTCTGTTATATACTAATTACTCTAACGATTTTAATTTAACAAGAGTTTCCATCTAAATTCACTTCGCCCAAAAATACATTCTTTGGCCTTCCATCAGAGAACAATCCGCCTCCGAAGACGAGAATCATCGTTGCGCCACTGCCTCGTGTCGTTTCTATATTCTCTTTTCCTTTTTATCTTCCGTCGACTCTCTGTCTTACGTCGTACCTGTTCGCCCTTTGACCAATCTTCCGAAATATATTATATCATTTTATGAAGTAGCAACGCGCAACCTTAAGAAATGTCTGCTTAGACGGAATGCCCGGAATTTTTATTATATCGATTTTCCACAGGGGGGAAACCAAGAGGTGGAGGAAGTTATTGATCAAGGAGTCCGCGTGTGTGACAATATTAAATTAGGGAGGTTGTTTGGATGTGGGTGAAAGGGGCGTTCAGGAAAATACATCAGCATCGCGAAATGTTTTAAAATATGAAGAGGCTCGTGTAATTCAACTGGCATAGGGGCGTTGTTTATTGCTCGAGCACACGAATTTCTTTTTAACTTTCTCAATTCCCCTCGATGGCCAGAAGTTATTTCGCGTTTAAATGGTTGATACGGGAGTAAGAAAGTTTAATTATATTACTGAAGTTTGTTTTGAAGTAAATACGAAAACGAACCAAAATAAAGCATGACCTAATAGTGTTTGACGTGTTTTCATTTTGACTGATAGGGAAAATTGTGTCGATGACTGGTCAACTTTTCGAATAACAGATAAATTTTGACGGAAGAATACGAACTCATGCGCTACTATCTGCTTGACTTATAAAGTTTAGCTAAATTTGCAAATATTTACGAAAAGATTATTTTCTTTTACGTCAATGAAAATACTTCAGATATTTTATCTTTATACCTCTACATTGAGGAGGATAATTTTATTATGTTCGTTAATTCCATGCGCTATTTTAAGAAGTATAATTTTATATCCTTATTTTAGCAATTTATGCAATTACAGTAGAGTCTCGATAAAATGAACTAATTGATAAAGGGCTTTACCATTCTACCAAGATTGTTCACTATTTGGAGTTTATTTAAAGACACACAACTGTACTACCTACAGTGTGTTTATTTAAGTAACAAGCAATAACTTAAAATTTCAAAGTATGAACATTTATAAAATCAGAAACCTAAACATAATCATAGCACTACGAGTAAATTCAAAATAGTAAAAATAAATAACAGTTAAAATAAAATTTTTCAGAAAGTTGAAAAAAATGTGTTAATTCAGATTGCTTTATTGGCTTATTGTATATTTTTTGAACTAACTCAGATCTCTCAGACCTTAAAGAAAAACTACACTGCAATATTCGACTTCACCCCAGTTTTCATCGGTTCCAATGAGTGGCTATCATAACAATCTTTGTACAAATGTTATTTTTTCGCAAAAGCTATATTCTTGTAGATCAGACATCGTAAAAAAAAAGAAAACATTATTTTTAATAAACTTTATTTAGTAAATATAAAAATAACGGAAACTATATTATATTTTTTAGCAAAATAATCAGTAAAATTACTAATTTAAATTAACACTATTCATTGGCATCATCATCTGTAACATACAATCGGTCTTTTCATTCTGGATTTAATATGAGTTGAGCTCCTGATAATACCATATATCGTGAAGATGATCTACTATCACTAAATTCGCAATAGAGGTCTTTGATAAGCAGGGTCACGTAGACATTATTTATACTGATCCCTCTAAGGGATTCGATCCTAACGATCATGGAATTATGGATAAACTAGAGAGATTGGGTTTTAGTGATTCAGTAGTAAGTTGATGATCTACTGTCACTAAACAAAAATTTGACATAGAGGTCGTCGATAGACAGGGTCAATTCGACTTTAGTTATACCGATCTCTCTAAGAGATTTGATCCTAATGATCATGGAATTATGGGTAAACTAGAGAGATTGGGTTTTAGTGCGTCAGTAGTAAGTTTGTTCCAATCTTACTGAAAACAACAACAATTTTTTGAGTCTTGAGCGTTGTTTCTGACGCTTGTCATATTACTTCTAATATATCACAGGGATCCGGTCTTGGGCTTCTTCGATTTTTATTATTCATAAATAAACTAAGAACTTAGGTTTATTCTTCTGCAATAGAGATCTTTTACTGTCAACACTCAAGACTATGGTGCGCTCTGAAATGGAATATGCGGTACTTGTATGAAATCCGTATTACCAAATCCATTAGAGAATGTGCAAAGACGATTTTTAGAGTACATATTGTATAAAGAGCACATCGTTTATTCATATAGAGGATTTCCTCATAGCACCTTACTGACGGAATTTTTCTGTCACTTCTCTTGAATCTCGACGTAACAATTCACCTTTCTATATAAATTATTACTTAATAATTTCAGAAATGTGTAATTTTTCTATGCAGAAGTTTTTTTCCACGATTTTATTTGTTATCTCTTCTTTTAAGCGTCTCGAGGCTACTATTTCATTAATTTTAGCATTATTCTCTTCTGCCCATTGTAGATCTATATATAAGCTGTTCAAAGCATCTTCGTGTTTTACGAGCTTTCGGAAATCAGTGATAGCCTCATGTTGCTCTTCTGAAGGTAGGTCGTCGTCTGCCTGCAGATGATCATTATTTTCATCTATCCACTCATTTACTTGATCACCACTTGGTACGAGATTGTTTAACAGGCTTACGATATCATCAGTTTCCTTCTGCCCTGATTCTAGTGCTACCGCGATCAACTTTTCTCTTAACAAGCTTAATGACATACAATACTCGTGTACCTACTTGCGATGGTAAGCGCCCAAGGTTTTTTATTTGACTTCCAAGTTTATTAACAATGGGTTCCACAGCTTGTTCGTTACTAGAAGGCTTTTCCCCACTAACCTTAAGAAATCTAATGCCTTGCCCTTTCTGAAAATTTTAAACCCATCCCCTGCTTACTATGAATTTGTTATTGCCGTAATGCTTCATGTATAGCTGCTTAGCTTTTTCAGCTAGAATATCGGAAGAGATTACAACGTGTCTGCCTCTTTGTTTTACAAACCATGAATACAATTCTTCTTCCATATCTGGGTATTCTGCTTTTCGTAACGTTCTCAGCAGGTCCAGAAAACTTGTTCTGCTTAGCAAAATATAAATGAAATAAATTATAATTTTCTTTTCGTTCTTTTTTAAGTCGGAAATTGTTGATGTGCCGACACCATAAAATTCGGTCAACATTTTACCACTTACGCATTTTGTAAGTTTTGTAATATCACACTTTTTGTTGTAACGTTAATACCGTTCTTTCACGATGCGGTGTTATTGTAGTTAATATTTGCAAAATAGAGTTCACGATAACTTTCCAGATCTTCTACAATAAGGTTTCTTACGCAACTCCAAAACTGAACTGAACACTAAAGACGTATACAAGATGTAAATAATACGTACGAAAAGGCTGCACAGTTTCAGGGCAATCCCTCAAACACTTATGTTCAAGTGTGGCGTCGGAACATCAACAATCTCCGAATTAAAAAAGAACGAAAAGAAATTATAATTTATTTGATTTCTATTTTGCTTACTGTTCAATTCTAAGGAAGTCCTGTGATTTTTGTAGTATTATTCAGAACAAGTTTTCTGGCACAAGTTAATGAATGGTGACGTAATGGACGCTTCTTATGGGAATTATTGTATTTCTTCTTCTTTTTAAGTAGATTTGTATGTATAATTTCTTTTTCTGCTATTTTTTGCTATTGTGCACTATTTTTGATTTTATTTGTATTATCCTGTAATTAGTAATTATACTGTTGGATAACAAATTATTATTATTATTATTATTAACTAGGTAAACTAAATTTAGAATGTTGAACAATGGGCCGAATAATAGAAGCACAAGCACTTCGGATAATAACGTGCATAATTCAAAACATATATGATCCGGATAACCGCTCATTTCGGAAAACCAATAATCCGGATAATCAAAAATCTACTGTATATTATTTCAGAATGCTATATTTTTGATTGTTCCCTTAAGCAAAGGTAAATTATAATAATTCTTTTAATTGCATAGCTCGTAATTTACTACTTTATTTGAATTTCTTTTTATTTCATTATTAATTGTGCATTTATGTTTTCATATTATAAAATTTTATTGTGCTTTATTATTGGATTAAACTATTGGGCACTAAACATTTATTTAATTAAAGATTATTCATAAAAATATAAAACTATATGAATTATGACAATATGAGGCTAACATAAAGTTTAATCGACTTCTGATGTCAAATTTAGTAAACCGATAATTAGTAATTCAGTGGTCAGTGCAACAAAAATACATTCAATCAAGGGTTTACTAATGAGAATTTTCATCTCCTTATATTTAAAAAATTCAGCTATTTTATCGATTTAATTTTACAATAAAATATTGTTGATTATTAATCTCAACCAATTGTTTTATTACTGCATCGTTTATACTCTGAGTCACTGAATAGTTTTGAGAATCCTGTTACAACTTTGCTTGTTCAATATCTTGTTAGTCATGCAATTTATTAAATAATGCATTACAAATTCCTTCCGTAAAATCATCTTGAAAAATGGATATTCGTGAGGTTCATATACATCCTATATACATTTGTACAACGACGTATGTAAATAATCCATAGCTTATAGATATTTACTTTTACAAAACTTATTGTTAGTGCAAATGCCATTTATCGTAGTATATATGGTCGGCGTTAAATAGCATCATTACCTTTTACAGAACAATAGATGTTTTCCGACACTCTTTTTCTACCATCGGTGCCGTTCTTTACTCTGACAACAACGTAAACAACCTGGAGATGAAAGTACAACACATCTCTTGCAATGTACCTATATATACATATACATACGTGTGTACTAAAGGAACTCACCTTTAGCTGCTAATGCTGTTCGTCGTATTTGTTCGTTTGAAAAGATGCGAAAGCAAAAACGACAATTCTGTCGAACTGATGGACCATTTAACATGTCAGAACACAGAACAGCTGACGATAAAGGACTCCTGATAATAATATAACGGGGTCAAAACAATTCCGAGAACGCCACCGTCGACAGCAAACGGCAGCTATATAGTTTTCATTCGTCAGCAATACTCTTTATTTTCCTTCTACTTGTGTTTCTTCTAACGTATGGCTATTGACATATTTTTCTTTCGTAGATCGCCAATTAAATATTACAAACATGTAATAACTATACGATGAGAGTATATAATAAGTTAGATAAAAGTGAAAAAGGCTAATAATATTTATGTTAAACTAACTTTATTATTCAACAGATAGGTACGCCAAATGCATCAAGAAAGAAGAAATATAGTAAATTTGAATACAAGATATTTAAATAGAAAGTCTAAAATAAATATTAAATGTGATGATATTGCTAATTAATGAATGAATTATGGTGCCAATCGTATTCAAAACTAGCTATTTGTAAATAAACATGTCTTCGTTTATTAATTAGGGATATGTGTACCCTCTCTGCAAGTTATTCAGATACAAATCCCAAGTTTTCTGTTTAGAAAGGAAAAACATCAGCAAGTGCAAATTCAAGTAAATATGAGTTTAGTCTTAAAAAGTTTTTAAAGACTGCTGTCAATTCGTCTAAGCCTGATTATTTTGAAGATCATTTGTTAAATTCTACTAACATGTCTGAGGATATGTGGTATATTATAAATTCTTGATCTGGTAAGTGTGTAGTAAAGAAGATGGTCTTAGTAGGGCCTTGAGAATACCTAGTCCATAAATTGCTATGCAGGTGTTGCGTAAAACATATATTTATATTATCTATTCCCCACGTCGAGTGATGAACTCTTATTATTTAGTAAGAGTATTAACCAATTCTATCTCGTCGAGAATACATTGTGTTCCAATAAGGAATCACAAAGGTCTGCTGGCAATTTTGTAGTGTGGTTTTCACATATACTCAACTATTCTTTCATAACTGGCTGTATCCTAGGTTATATAAAACTTGCCAATAATGTGTTAGTTAAAAAAAAATTGATTAATATCAGAGATTCTTGAATCTATCCTCGGCCTTTAAGTTATATGTATGTTTTGTGCAACTTTGCGATACTTGAATCAGCTGATAGATAATAGATTTATGGCGATTGTAATAGCTTTCTCTCCCTTCAAGATTAGCAAGGAATTCTCTAATTTTGTTTTTCTTTGGTTCAGAGAAAGATAAAATTCTGTCACCTTATTTACGTTCTGGATCTGAACGTTATGAACTTTCTAAAATGTAAAATACATTAAACGTTGGAATTCTGGGTATAGTCTTAACAGAACGCTTCTTCTGGATGGAAGTAGCAGAAATTATGTGCAGTTAAGTAGAAACATTCGCTTATTTTTGTAATATCAGCTAATATTTTCTTATTGCTAGCATACATTTTCTCATCATGTTTGTATAGTCGGACAAATAACTCTCTCATAGGGGTTTGTTTATGTGCCTAATTATCACTATTGTAAACATATCATATAATATAACTGCATAACCTCACCTTTGAGCTTTCATTGTTTTACATTTCGGTCCATTGACTTTTCTCACTTTGGTCCAAGAATTTGCCTCTAGTACTAAGATGTCCATTACGTTGTGGTTGTATCAAAACTTTTCACTGTACTTAGTATAGAGAGTACTAACAATAAGTCAGTATTATAGATATGGGTAAATAAAGCAAGATGTCACCTAGCAAAATTATTTATAACAACAAGAAGAATACCTCTCTAGTCAAGTAACAAGGATTTCGAACAGTTTGATCGAGTCACACTCGTAGTTGCAGATTGAAATTTAATACGCTTTGCTTGATTACATACTACTTAATTAAGATAGCTCGTTTCTATGTTCACCAATGAATATAATTCATTTCTAAGATATGGAAACCACCATTAAATCAAATTTGCGAAATATGGATTTAATGCGTTATCTACGCTTGCTACTCAAGTAACTACAGAACGATAAGATTACTGACATGATTTATTAAGATATTTGAAAAAGTAGTATATGAGCACTTATTAAATTTCTTTGTGATACTTAATAAACAAACCTCTATATGATAAAAGTATAGAAATCGCAACGGTTGGATTTCACAGAAATTTTTAATCCATCGACAACTTTTGACAGTATTAAACATCAGTGTTTGCTTCAAAAACTCAAAATCAACGGAATTAGGGGTAATTCTCTAGCTTGGTTCATTAGTTATTTATGAAAGGGGCAGCAAAAGGTTATGTTCATTAGAGATGTTAAAACAATACATTCTCAAACTGAAGCTGTAAATCAAAGATGACCTTTGGTTTCTCTCTCTCTCTCTCTCTCTCTCTCTCCCTCCCTCTCTCTCTCTCTCTCTCTCTCCCTCCCTCTCTCTCTCTCTCTCTCTCTCTGTGTGTGTGCGTGTGTGTGCGTGTGTGTGTGTGTGTGTGTCTGACCACGATAGCGGTCAAACCGCTATAGATATCAATTCTAAATTTTCTATTTACGTGTATAATCTCCCTCTTGAGATCTGATTAGTTTTTCTGTAAAATCGGTAAACCGGAAGTAGTAGTTTACATCAGTGAAAAAATGAATTTCGCCAATATTTCGTCAACTACTAAATTTAAACAAATTTATAAAGGATTCATATATACTCGAAATTAAATTTGAGAAGAATTTTATTAAAAAAGTTTTTCGAAATTCCTACCGGAGAGATGATGAGATTTTGTTAGTTAGTAAATCGTAAATTATAGCAAATAATAACAGTTTAAATAAAGTTACTTATTACAAAAACATATAGTTAAAATTTTGTGTAAAAACTATTCAGACATATAGGAACATCTAACCGTGAACTAACAATTTTTTGCATTACTTCTTATATATATACCAGTACTTAAGAGAATCGATTTTGCGCTTTGCAAATAGCAGAAAAAAATTTATTAATGAAGCTTACTAAGCTGTAAACAAAGTACCGAGATTAAATTGATATGCCCTGCTGCGCCTGTACAAATCCAAGGTAATTAGTATGAAAATAGAAGAGATTCTCATTTCATGCAATAAACTTGTACAAGAAAACTGTAATAGTAATTTACGAACCAAGTGCGGGAAAGATATGTTCTCCCACGAGAGCATTTTAAAAACATGAACGATTAAAGCAAGTGGTTTGTACAATATTTTTGATACGAATATTAAATTAAAAAATGAGGTGTGGCCACCACACGACAATCTTATACGTATGAGCATTTCAAACTATACAATTTTGAGAATTTTTTACACAAAAGTTATTCAAAATCCTATTCTAAGTACTTCTATTCTCTTAATAAATCGCTATAGAATACATACTTTGCAAGATATTCGAACAAAAGTGCTACTCCCTAAGAGTAAAAGTGGTACATCCGGTCTGAATTTTGAATTTTCTTTTTATACAAAAGTATTGAAAATTGTGTTTTAAATACTTTTATATCCGTAACGTACCTGTCTAAAAAGCATGGTTTGCGAAATATTCGCACAAAACTGATTTTCTATAGAAGTAAAAGACCTACTTCCGGTAGGAGTTTCGAAAAACGTTTTAAATAAAATTGTTCTCAATTTTAATTTTAAGTACATATGAAATCTTTATAAATTTGTTTAAACTTAGTAGTTAACAAAATATTGGGAAAATTCGATTTTTTTACTGAAGTAAACTACTACTTCCAGTCTGTCGATTTAACTGAAAATCTAATCAGATCTCACGATGGAGATTATATCCGTAAATACAAAATTTGGAATTGATACCTATAACGGTTTGACCGCTATTGTGGTCACACACACAGAGAGAGAGAGAGAGAGAGATTTTTTAAAAACCACTTTTTCGCTATCAGGGGGCTTCAAAACTTGGACATCTGCAAAAATCTCGAAGTCGAAAATTTTCATCATCACAATACTTCCTTATACTACGTATAAGAAAGTAAAATATTGCTGATTAATATGATCAGTATCATACCTCACCTAAATTAGATTATCTATTTAATCATTTCATGTACGTATACTTATTACTCACATTTCCATTAAATTAAGTTATTATTATATTCTTACACATGACGTACCTGTTCTTATAATTATAGTGGATACATCGCATTTTGGGTTTGATTACAATTAACAACTGTCAATGTGAAAGTTACTTGAGAGATCGTCAAATAGATAGCGCCAACAAATCTGTTGGAACAATTTTTAGCAATTACTCCTATTTCACTAACTTTTAGTAAAGAAAAGTCCAGGGAAGTAATGTTTTTAATGGATGCGCAAAATGTCACTTTATAGGTGGTGAGTACATAAAACTCTTTACATGCAGTTTAAAATAGTATCCAATTTTTTGGTACAATTTTTTATGATAGTCCAAGTTTGTTATATACAGGATTGCCAAAGAATATCAGAGATATTAATGTACAATAGACCCTAATAGTATGGAAAACTTCTAATAGTGGTAATTTTCAACTGAAAATTACCACTATTGTTTAAATTGACATTTATTTAATTTTTTTCTTTACTCTCTTATACGTAGTATAAGGAAGTATTGTGATGACGAAAATTTTCGACCTCGAGATTTTTGCAGATGTCCACGTTATGAAGTCCTCTGACACCGAAAAAATAGTTTTAAAAAAAATTTCTATGTGTCTATCTGTCTGTCTCTGTCTCAAACCGCTATAGATATCAATTCCAAATTTTGTATTTCCGAGTATAATCTCCCTCTTGAGATCTAATTAATTTTTCAGTAAAATCGGTGGACTGGAAGTGGTAGCTTACTTCAGTAAAAAAATAAAATTTTACCAATATTTCGTCAAGTACTAAGTTTAAACAAATTCATAAAGATTTATATGTACTCAAAATTAAATTTGGGAAAGTTTTTATCAAAATAGATTTTTAAAATTCATACAGGAAGTTGGTCTTTTACTCTTATCGAAAATCAGTTTTTTGCGAATATCTCGCAAGTCGTTCTAGGCAGATACATTACGAGTACAAAAGTATTTAAAGCATAATTTTCAATACCTTTTGTATAAAAAAGAATTCAAAATTCGGACCGTAAGTAACACATACTTTTATCGAATAACAATTTTTTGTAAATATGTCGTAAATTATGCATTCTATATATATTTATCAAGAGAACAAAAGTATTTAGAGGTGGGCTTTTTTGTATACATGAAATTCAAAATTCGGACCGGAAGTAGTATCACTTTAACCCTTAGCGAGTAGCACTTCTTTTCGAATATCTTGCAAAGTTTGCATTCTATAGAAATTTATTAAGAGAATAGAAGTGCTTAGAATATGATTTTGAATAAATCTTGCATAAAAAATTCTTAAAATTCTATAATTTGAAACGCTGATACGATAAGGAAGTCGTGTGGTGGCTACACTTCATTTTTATTATATGACAATCGGCGATCTATATGAATTTAAATATCTGTGAAACTGAGACCAGGTGCTCGAGAGTACTTACGACAACGGAAGGCAATTTTTACTCTTGCCGAGGTCTCGACATACACATGTATACATACATACATATATAGTACCTTTCCTCATCGAGAAGGAGGCCTTATTTCAGGAACTCTATTAATTTCAAGCCGTTCGGGAAATGTTATTAAGTGCTAACTGCCGTTTAATTGTTGCTTATCGTACACGAGGTGCGTATGTTTAAAATTTAAGTACTTCCCGTCTTACTCCCCGCTCCGAATACATACGAGTAAAATGGGGTGCTTCCCAGCGTTGTTAAAACCATACAACCTACTCGTACTTACCTTCTTTTTGCATAATTTTATGAGTTCTAAACGTAGGTACGGCTTAAAGCTAAGCGTTATACAAACTCGGAGGAGCACTTATGAAATTGCAGTAAATAGCGCAATGACCATTAATGTACTCGGATAACTGTGTTGATAAATATTTTACGTGCATAGGGTTAAATAAAAACAAACAGCCAATAAAGGGTTACCGTTTCTTTGTCTCTAAAATAATATTTAATAACGGGAGGAGTTTCGAAAATGGTTGGCTCAGTTAAACTGCACAACATAGTTGTTTTACGACCAAATAAAAGTTGTGCGCAAGGTGGGGGCTTTCTGAAATAAAATTTAAATATGTAAATTCCGTGTGAAATTATGAGCTTTAAGTTGGCTATAAAAACGGCAAGAGATTTAATTTGAATGATAAGTATATTCCGTCAGCAAAATCACCAATGCTTCGAATGTAATATAAAACGAAACTAATGATATCTTAAGCAAGAATGCAATGTAAACGAAACCATTTCAATTGAAGCTACCGTACACCCAGTTATAAGCATACTACTGATTGGATTTGCAAAATGAAAGATTATAGGATTTGTTTGTATATACATATATATAAATTCAAGATAATCTTTTTTCGAAAAATATTATAATTGTGATTTTTTTTTACTTTTTCCTCTTTGTATTTCAAAGCTAGCCCGTATAAAACAATATTGTTCCTAAAATTAATATTTGGTTAGATATTTGAGGAAAAGAAATTACTGTTAGGCAATCGAAACTACCACATATATCACATTTACCCCCCTTTCTATTTTTATTTAGCAATGAGGTTATTATGGATAAATACTTATTTACTTCAAAAGCTAACAAATTCCACAAATTTTTAATCAAAACCTAATGATTCTCGTTTTAGACGTTTGTAGTGGTAGTGGTGGTAATTCTATTATTATTGCCCAACCAAGAGAACGTGATACTTAAAGCAGCTTAAACAATTCAAATGATATCTTATGTCTTATGAGGCATCAAAGTTTGGATTGCTTCCATTATGTCAATTGATTTTTTTTGAGACACGGAAAGTTTCTTGAAATATACTTTAAAGCAATGAGTGACGAGTTCAAAATAAAAATAGGAAAATGGTTTGTCTACCCCACTTGTTAATATAGCAATGAATTCAGTGAAAAGAAGGTTTAACTAAAATCAATCGAAAAGAAAATATATGATAAGAAACAAACATGATGGATCAGACCCAAACGAAAGTATTTAAGATCAATACCAACAATAGAAAAATGGAAATTGTTCAAAGAGTGCGAGCAGAATATAACACTTTCTATAAATTCGAATATCTATATAGAGAGTATAAGCGTTGATTGAAGGATTACATAAAGATGCGCCACTACATAGCACTGAGCGTAGCCAAAACTGGGTCCGAGATCATAGCGACTGCATCAGTCGTTTGGATACGAGATTCGAAACAGCCCGAGACAGCGATGATGTTTCTCGGCAAGGGGTTTGAGGGACGACTTAACGGAAAGACACGCTATTTTACTAAGCATTGCGCATCTTAATATATATTCCTTCAATCAACGGTATAAGTACTAAGATAAAAATTTATATAACTGTAATTAAGACAAGAACAACATTTACAACTGCAACTGTGACCCTCACGAACGAAAACGAGAAACAGTTAACACAAAAAAACCAGTTTTGATCGGCACCAAACTTTATAGGAACACACTCCAGACTATGCTAGAGTTTTCCTGAAAATTTCGTCCAAATCGGTTCAGCGGTTTCGGAGTCTATAGGGAACATACACACACATACATATACTTTTAATCTAACCACTGAATAATCACAGGTGAACCAATGTAAATAAGATAGTAAGTGCAAGTTTATGGGTTAGAACTAAGCTAACCACGGAATAATCACAGGTGATCCAGTATCAATAAGATGATATGATGGAAGATGTTTTTATTTTTAGTCCGATCGGCACCAAACTTCACAAGAACACGCTCCAGACTATGCTAAAGTTTTCCTGAAAATTTCATCAAAATCGGTTTAGCGGTTTTGGAGTTTATAGGGAACATACACACGCCGTCACACATACACATCCAATTTTATATATAAGATATGCGACCCTTTAGTAAAACCTGGAGAATATCAGAGTATCATGAATTACGAAATAGATGAAACATGAAAATGGGAAAACATAGTATCAGTCATAGAGACAGAAATTGGAGATTGGATGGAACGAAACCTAGAGGAAGTATCTAAGAACAAGTGGGAGGATCAAGTTGGGAGAGACATTATAATATGCGAGTAAGAAGGTGAAAGAACCAAGTTATCTACGGTCTATCGCTAAAGTAAGGTGGCATCTATATCAAAAACCTACAATTTTCTAATATATAGTGAGGTGTCTTTAACAAGAACATGTATGAAATTTATTACCCGTCAATGTATCAAACCAATTAGATTTGATTAAATTATATTAAAACTAACACAAATGTAATCTTTAATCGTCCATCTTCAACAAGATAGATGGTTTATTCAAGTAAATATTGATTATGCCCACTGATGATGACAAATCGATGAAACTAGTCCGAATTGAAACAAATAAAATTTGATGTATGGATGTAAAAACCGGTTCTTCATTGAACTAATATTACATCACTAGGGACACTGGTTTAAAATTTTATCATTATACATTATATTCATAATATAATTATAGCAATTATATCCATTAACATATCTTTTAAATTACAGTATTACCACCTATATGCAGAACCAATATGTACATACACATATACGTTGATGCATATATCAAAATGATTCATTCCTTAAAAATAGAATGCGCATATAGCAAAACTGATTATGAGACCCTGTAAGCGATAATATTTAATATATAATGTTTGTGATAATACTAGAAAAGCAACACGAGAACTCAAAAGTTAATGCATTTTAAAATAACCAATTTACGATTGTTATACGTTCAAGGTTGAAAATTTATTTATCAGCTACAAAGAAGTGTGAGCTTTTGGGGGGGGGATGCAGAAGCATGCAACTAATAAAATAATCATGGTATTTTGTGTGAAGTTGTTACTGCATGCTTATTATTATTATGTAGAGCCATGGTCACGCACGCCTTTCATGACATTTCACAGTATAACATGTTGATTTCTTTCAGAAAATATTTCGACCAGTTTATTAGATGTAGATAACATACAGAAACTGAAATATGTTTCTTTTTAATGAATGTAATCTTCAGATTGCAGTTAGGCAGCTTTAAAGCCATTACTTTTGCTTCATTTTCCTTATTTATTGTTAATATTTATTTTTATACTCATAATCGTATTTAATCTTTTGACGTCATAGTGGTCGTCGTATTCTTATAACCTTTCTAACGTTGCTGAGTCAAAATACAAATACTAAATATCTTACAATGGTCAATTTTTGAATTAGTTCCAGTCAAGAATTACCTTCATATCAGTGGCTGTTCGTGAGAATTCTGAAAGGGATTATTAACAAAAGTAAAGACAATATCTTCTTAACAAAACGGAATAATAATAAAATAAAATATATTAATAAAACGGAAAAATAAATTCTCAAACAATATTCAACAAAAAATAAATTAACCATAATATTCTATTAAAGGAGCACATGTACAGGTCTTAACTAAGTAATGTACTGGCGATGTGTTTGTAGTTTAACTCAAGTAGACTTATAGTATGCTAATATGTTTGAAGATTTAGACTGGACAATATCAAAAATCAACTCTGTTTGCTCAAAAATCAGACTGAAAGTGTAATCTATTGACGTCATAGTGGTCGTCGTATTCTTATAACCTTTCTAACGTTGCTGAGTCAAAATACAAATACTAAATATCTTACAATGGTCAGTTTTTGAATTAGTTCCAGTCAAGAATTACCTTCATATCAGTGGCTGTTCGTGAGAATTCTGAAAGGGATTATTAACAAAAGTAAAGACAATATCTTCTTAACAAAACGGAATAATAATAAAATAAAATATATTAATAAAACTGAAAAATAAATTCTCAAACAATATTCAACAAAAATAAATTAACCATAATATTCTATTAAAGGAGCACATGTACAGGTCTTAACTAAGTAATGTACTGGCGATGTGTTTATCGTTTAACTCAAGTAGACTTATAGTATGCTAATATGTTTGAAGATTTAGACTGGACAATATCAAAAATCAACTCTGTTTGCTCAAAAATAGGACTGAAAGTGTAAAGTAAAATTGAAGAAATAAAATACTTCAACACTTTCTTAAATTCAATGGGTTCTTTAATTACCTCATAGTCTCCAGTAAAATCCTCAGAATCAAACATTCCTAATTATACTTAATACTAATGTTAATGGCGACACTAAAGAACTGCTACAATTAACCATAACTAACTGGCCTCTTGGTGGCCAGAGATACCATGCACGACGCGATTTAAATTTCAGCAAGCTCTTTGAGATTTGAGTCGACTGAAGCAAACGATATTGCAGGAAGACTAGAAACATTACACGATGGTCAAGGAGGTCTTGTGCCTGACCTGCAGATTGATACAAAACTGACAACGAATTTTGAGTTGGCATGCTGATTACAAATAAAGCTATTTCAACATTTCAAAAGCTATCAGAAATGTTCAAGATTATGCCATTTATTATTAAAAATAAATTTTATAATCACTTCGTTTTTTTTTTAATAATTTCTATGATAACATATTACTAGAGACTGGATTTTATGCAAAATGCATATTTGGACACTTTACCATAACTGCATATGCACGTACATATTTCATAATTATTTTGCATATTTATGCATATATTCGCCATTTTCATAAGAACCATAATAAAATCTGATATTTAAAGATATTTAATTTGTTTGTGTAAACGTGAAGGGATTGCATTCCTTCAACTTTGCATTAATGACTCATTAAAAGTCTATCTCATTAATAATGAGATGGACTCTCCCAAAAATAGGATTTAACTCTACTGAT
Organism: Amphimallon solstitiale; assembly: GCA_963170755.1. NCBI lineage: Eukaryota > Metazoa > Arthropoda > Insecta > Coleoptera > Scarabaeidae > Amphimallon > Amphimallon solstitiale. The sequence goes on along the minus strand of OY720676.1, from coordinate 166,898,437 downwards.
AATCGGTTTACAGGGCAATTAGAACTTACGTAAGAAATCATTTTCAGAAATGTACATAGGTACCTACTAATGCAGGTATATTATACCGCACGACTAATATCAATATAAGAAAAAGAAATAATTTCCTTCATAGTTTGTTCATTCGTAAACGTGTTAAGGTCTGTGCTATTTGGTGAAACAAAAGTGAATTAAAAAGTTTTGCAAATGCCGAAGATAGCTAAAGCGAAGTCATCTCTAATAAAAAATTGGATAAGTGATTGCAGTACACTAAAAATTATTGACGAAGAAAGTGTTTTGTGCACACTCTGCGACAAAAGGGTAAGTTGAATTTTGAAATATTTTGTCAATAACAAGTTCTACAATTATGAGAATTTTTTTTGTGTTCATAAATATAATAAAACAATTTCATAATAAATTATTATTAGTTATGTTTAATTTTATGTTCTTTAAAGCTAATATATATTTGTAATATTTCTTTGTCATAAACACCAAAATAACCAAAATCAATCAAATTTAAACAACTGGAGAACTTTACAAAACCAGACAATTTATTTTTCTAGTTTTTGTAGTAATACAGTAATTAATAATAATTATTATAAGTGAATGTTAAAAATATATATGTGTTACACAGATTACCTGCCAGAAGAAATTTCAAGTAGTGCAACATTTGAACACAACATTTCATCAGAACAAGGTTTCTGAAAATTTGAATAAACCGCGGCAGCAAACTTTTGGAGGAAAGTTTTCTCAACAATTCGAAGAATCCACAAGAAGCATTTTCCAAAGATTTATGTAATCTTTTTGTGGGTTGTGATATTCCTTTACATAAATTGGACAATCCGATATTTCAAGAATTCCTGAAAACTTATTGCAAAGTCGATGATAAACCCATTTATGTACCCAGTTCCTCAGCTCTACGCAAGAAATACATCAACGAAATTTATGAAGATGTTACCGATGGTATTAGAAAGGAGATGAATAACTAAAATCTTTGGCTCTCTATTGATGAAACTACCGACACGAAGGGCCGTCAGGTTGCTAATTTGATTATTGGAACCTTAAATGGTTCAACTCAATCTAAAAGACATTTAATTAATGTAGGTAATTTAGACAAAACAAATCATGTTACCATAGCCTGGTTTATTAATGAGTCTTTAGCGAATTTCTTTTTACCGGACAAAGTACCTTTTGAAAATTTTCTGTTAATGGTAACTGACGCCGCTTCGTATATGTTAAAATCAGCTCAAAGTCTGAATTTTTTTTTCCCAATTTAATCCATTGTACTTATTTGGTTCATGATTTAAATAGGGTTGCTGAAACAGTTAGATTAGAGTTTCCAGATGTAAATAATTTAATTATTAATATCAAAAAAGTATTTTTAAAAGCGCCCTTACGAGTGCAATTATATAACGAAATGCTTCCCGGCATTCCATTGCCACCAGAACCTATCTTAACAAGATCGGATGTGCTGTGTTTCTTGCCGATAATTACGAAGGCATCAAAAATGTTGTAACTCAATTTGATTCAGGAACCAGTCTTGCTATATAAAAGTGTAACGTAATTTTCAATAATTCGACAATACAAAATCAGCTATCATATATTAAATCTAATTTTGCGATAATTGAGCAGGCAATTACTAGATTAGAAGATAGAAATTTTCTTTAAATGATGGTGTTGGCATTGTAAATGATATTGACGAGAAAATTGGAAAAGTCAACGGATTGACTAGAAAAAGAATTAAAGAAAAATTAGCCGCAATTCTAAGCAAAAATCGAGGTTTTGTTACATTAAAATCTATAAATAATGTAATTAATGGCAATTTTAATGAAGACATTAATATAAGTCCCTCATTAATACCTAGTTTTAAGAATGCACCGATCACATCTTGCGATGTTGAAAGAACATTTTCCCAATACAAACATATACTTACAGATCGTAGACATAATTTAACTATGGAAAATTTAAAGAAATATATGGTTATTTATTGTAATAAATAAATATATAATTTGTAAATACGACAATTTATTGTAATAAATAAATATACAATTTGTAAATACGACAAATGAATTTTAATTTCCTAAAATATAATAAATAGATGCATATCATAAGTGCATATTGCATATTGTAAGTGCATATTTAGGGATTTTTAAGTGCATATTGCATGCATATTTGGCAAACTTTTTAGTGCATATTTTCCAGTCTCTACATATTACATATATACTATTATTTTATTTTATAATTAATTTTAATCAAAAAAACATTTACAATGTCTTTTTAAAAACATTTTTTTCTAAATTATGTGTAATAAATTTCCAATTTTATCAGCAAAAAAATAAATAAAGACGGATGAAAATTAAGGAATTATTTTTGGAAATGTATATATACAGAAATGCAGATTTATCGGTAAAACTGTTTATTGATTATTATGAAAAAAATACCAAAAAAAAAAAACATAATTCTATCAACAAAAAACAACTTCTCTCACTTCAAACATATTTCCTTTATATAACCGGAATTTAAAGAATTAGCATTGGCTTCTTCTTTTAAATTTCCTTAAAACGGTCACTAGACCGGTTTTATTGCATTTTCTTTGCAAAGTTCATTCAAATTCTTTTTTTTTTGCTTGTGCAATATGTGGTAGTCTTTTATAGACTACTTGCGATTTTTTGAAATTTTTGATATATAGTAAGTTTCCTTGCACTATGATTCCTTGAAAATCTTCTTTATCAGAAGAAAACTTGTAAAAACTTGATTTCAAACTAATCAGAAAGAAGAACTTATGTTAAACTCTTTTAATATTTTGGGATTATAAGCATTAAAATGAATATGTAATTATGTTCTAAAAAGAGACTCACCCTAACTTCATTGTATTCCTCATTTTGACTGGAGCTGATCTTGCTATATATTGTGCCCTGGATTCAAACATCCCTGAATCATTTTAATTACATACTTAAAATATTCACAACACATTAACCGTCGCTTATAACAAGTTCGAGCTTGCGGCAGAAATCAACGAAGTCTCTTATTTCAATCTCGTACCCAGTAAGCTGTTAGTGTTGAATTTAAAAAGTGTGCGTATGGTCCATTGTCACAACAAGGCCAACTGTATCTGATATCGCTGCGCGATATAAAGCCGTCACATAACTGCGATTTACATTGATGATGTTGATTCTTGTAACCTCAAATATTGAACCTTATGTGGCGCCATCTAGTAGTACCCACAATAAATAATTTATTGAATTAAACTTTAAAATAACACTTTAAACATTAATTTTACAATGGTCAAGTAATATTAATAATTTTAAAATAATTATAAAAGTGTTGCCGATAATAAGGTTGTTGGGTAGTGTCAAGAATTACAATTTTACTTACGTTTCTAATTCTTTATAACAATTCAAAGGGAAACACTAATTAGGGTTCAATTACGTTGTAATGTGTTTGTTTAACATAATCGCCGCTTTCAACTGTATTGGAAGATTTTGAAGCTCTACTATTCTACATCGCAATATTCAGCCACTTCTTCTGGCAGCGGTAGTATAATTTGCACCTCCTTTAAGTCTAAGACGTGGTCCACAGAATCGCAACTAAATGATCTTGTTAAGACAAAATAACTTCGTTGTACAGTATACTCAAATATTACAATAAACTGATATACATGCATATACACTTATTAAAAAAAATATAGAATATTTCCAAATGACACTGGTTAAAAAGGTAATATTCAGTAAACTCTTTTTTTCTGTGTATTTCGGTACATATTTGATGTACTTTTTTCCATTTTGACACTATTGCAATTTGCTAATTTAGTTACTTCCAGTTATGCACTATTTGGTGCTGTCTATACCAAATCCGTTAGTATTTCTACTCACACAGTTCAAGACAGACCAAAACTTGCTTATAACACTAATCAGTTTCTTGTTGACACCTCTCAACCTTACCATGATAACAAGGAGCATTGGTTAGAGCATTTTAAAATTACTATAGCATCTTTATTTATTCAACAGGCACAAGTCTAATTACAGAACAAAAATTGACAATGTTCAAATATTCATAATAAATCCACTTGTATTCTTTTTAAAATTGTTCTAAATCAGCTCTCAAATACCTTAGAGTTCACATATTCAGACTTAATGTTAATATTAATGACTAAATAACGTCTGCTTCACTTCAGCCCGGCAATTTTTCCATTAGAATTTTATACATCTACAAATATAAGATATAAATTTAACTTAAAAATGCAAAAAAATATAGCTATTTACCAGGAATTTTCCTTATACTACATTTCGAATATACAATGCTCATCTTCCGAAGTACGATGCGAATTACTTGCCTTCTATTCTATTGCAGACTATTTTGGTAAGAACTAAATAACCCAGAATAGCCACGTTTTTTTCCGTGAGAAAACTGAATATATAGTTTTCTATTGGTACTCAACGTAACTTCCAAAATATATTATAGTATATATGTAACACACATTAAATGAAGCGACTGAATATGTGTAGTATTAGAATAATTTAAGTAGAGAAGAATATGGAATAGACAAAATAAATGTCATATGACTCAAATAGTCAAATGTCAATAACAGTAGATTTGATATAATCCAATCATATTGCATATTTTTATCACGTGATTTTAAAAATGCTCAGCGATTACCAAGCATTTTATTGTGCTTTGGATAGATGGCGCCATATAAGGATCAATATTTTGAGGTTATAAGAATCAGAAAAATCTCGTTATGTGACCCTATCAAACTATAATTTGTTACTCTATTGCTTTCTAAAAAATTCAAATTAGATTGTGGGTTCAACTCAAAAACGACCTTTTTGAGTTGTTACGTTATTGAACGGGGAGGGGGGGGTGTCGATGTGATACATAAATTATATTGTCGAAATGATACTATCTTCATAAATTCTATACCTTTATGTTAAAAGTAAATCCAAGTGCAGAATTTCTTTTGGAGATTATTTAAATCGTTCCGGAGAATAAAAAAACTAGGTTAAGACGATTATCTCTTTATGCTCTTTTTCTGTTCTCTCCCCCATTTCTACTGAATTATTCCCTTGCGGAAGAAAAAAAAAGAAACCATAATAATTCTATTCTTAGACGCATTGAGTAGGTATATAATAGTAAGCATACGATTTTTGTCTTCATATCTCAGGTGACTAATCAAATTAGCGTGTGGCACACAGAGAAACGCCGAAATCCCATTGTAATTGCAATCGCGTGTATAACACGTTTATACGAATATAATGGTCTGGGCTTTTTTACGGCCGCCTGATCGTGTGTGTTGCCGTGCTCGGCCACATGACTTTGATTATTTTACGCGAATAATTCTCCGTAACGGTCCTCCATGATGAAAAGTTATTTGCTCAAATTTGTGGTTTTCGCCCGTGATTAGATGCGTATACTAATGGAAATGTTTTCGCTCGGTGGAAGCGAACTTCCGAACATAATATACCACGAAAATTCATCAAAAAAGAAAATATTTTACGGAAAATAAAGGTAAACATACAAATTACCCGTTATACCCGCCAAATTCGTTCGAATTTCCTATTAGCACTAAAATCTCATGTATTTGTATAAGGCGGCCGTGTTATAAAGAAAACACATAACAAATAATAGCGTATAATTTAAAGATTTCATATTGAATGCATACTGTTTATTACAGGAATGGATCGGCTTGAAGTACGTGTGTATAAATAAACAATTTTGAGTTAATATATAAATAAACTTATGTTTTTAATACTTTCAGAATTACTAGGTAAATAACTTTAAGACACTGTAATTACTCTTACATAATCTTTCTCAACTATTACCGAAGTAAAAGTAGTCGATCCATCTTGGAACGGAAACTACCTATCCTACTCAAAATCTTCTAGCAAAAGTTTAACATTATTAATAATCATTATTTCAAATGACCCCACGTTGGGCGCCACAAATGTATCTTAGTCTCTTAACTAAAATAAACACATTTCTAACTACAAGCAATAGCAATTTTATGATTATTACATTTTCAGAGTGTTACTTGCGGACGAGAGTAATATACGTAAAAAACCACAATTACATTGTTGTTACAATTGTATTTACTTGATACCCCTGGTATATCATGATGTACAATTTTTCTATCCTGCTTACGCTAAATATAAACATGTCTTAATCTACTTGCTTATTGTTAACTAATGCTGAATTGATGTTCTAGATAAGAAGCACAAGTTTGGTAACATCCGCGGTATGTAAGTAACACTTCCAAAATACCAACCTACTTATCCATTACATCTCCCTTCGCTGGGGAAAGAAAATAAATAGGATGGTGATGTTTATTTTCTTTCGTCCTTACTACTAAAATGCCGGCAGCACCTACTATCTAATTATTGAATTATTATTTATAGTAAGGCTTAAACCTTAGTTTCTACTAACTTATTGTTACCCTTACAATGGGTGGGTTGTTGATTTGAACAATTGTAAAGGGGCCTTTATACAATGCATATAACTTATTATTTATATATGTACGAGGGAGTATTTTTATGTTATCTACCTAACCATGAAAAAAGCACATAAGCGAACAAAAAAAAATCCCTTCAAGACTAATACACTTATTCCATCTTTTTTCTAGTTGCCCCATACCCTCAGAAAAAAATTGCTTCGGTAACCCCGCAAAATATTCTTCAACAGCTTCTTTGAGTTCTTCATCAGAAGCAAAACGCTTTCCTATGAGATGGTTTTTTTAAATTTTTGAATAAGAAAAGTCTGACGGAGCTAGGTCGGGGCTATAAGGTGGATGCCTTAACTCTATAAACTCACAGTCATTGATTATCTGCTGAACTTTGTTTGCCTTATGAACCCGACAATTGTCGTGCAGCAACAAGTTTTTTTTGTGGATAAGAATGCGGGCGTTTTTCCTCCAGAGCAGTTCTTAAATTTTTAATTGTGTTTCCGTAGGCCTCTCCATTTATGGTAGACCCTCTCGGCATATATTCAATAAGCAAAACTCCTTCAGCATCCCAGAAAACAGTTGCCATCAATTTTTTTCCAGAAAATTGTGTCTTGGCCTTTTTTGGTGGTGGAGAGCCCTTATGAACCCACAGCATGGATTCTTGTTTAGTAGGAGGGTCCCAGTAATATACCCGAGGCTCATCCCCGGTAATAATTCGTGATAAAAATGGTTTGTCACTCTCCAACTTGACCAAATTTTCTTGAGAAACTTCTTTTCTGCACCGTTTTTGTTCAGGTGTAAGCAATCTGGGTATCCACCGTGCAGACACCTTCTTCATACCCAAATCGTCATGCAAAATTTTGAGAACATTTGTTTCGGATAAACAGACTTCATTGGCAATGACAGAGATCTTTCCAGGCCGATCTTTCAGTACCAAATTTTCGACTTTTCGCACAATGTTTTCAGTTCGAGCTTCAACAAGTCGTTCGGACTTTGGGTCATCATCGATTGACTCTCGGCCCCATCGAAAGAGTTTAGACCAAGATTTTACTTGGAAATAAGATGGTGTATCTTCCCCATATGCAGCAACCATTCTTTCATGAATTGCTTTTGGACCATTGCCTTCCTTTGTCAGGAACTTTATTACGCTGCGATGTTCAACTTTAGTTTCACTCATTTTATCGAGATATGGACCGTCTCAAATCTCTATACACAGCATAAACTAAACACAACTTAGCACATGTACTTCTAACAGTGACAGCAATTTCTCAATAATTTGTTTGACATCGTCACTCTTTTGTTTCATGGCTGGGTAGATAACATAAAAATACGCCCTCGTATATATCAGTACTACAGGCCTTCGAGGCTCTTGTCTTTTATTTTGTCTACTGCTTTATTCAACTTTTTCCGGTCACTCACTCTTTCTCTCCAGTCATCAATTCCGTCCTCCTCTATATCCTTTAGCGCTTCCTGTAACAACTTTTTCCTTGGACTACCTCTTCTTTGTTTACCACCTTCTCCTCCGTGCAACGCTTTCTTCACAAGTCTCTCTTCCGGCATCCGAGATATGTCCCAATCAACTAAGTCTTCGTGATCGAATTATTTGAATTACATTCGGTTTTCTATACATTGATTCTAACTCTGTGTTGTTCTTCGTCACCACCTGTTATCCTCTTCCTTAACTCCTTCAAAACAATTTCTAAGTACTCTCCTTTCCCAGATTTTCAGTTTTTCTTCTTGTTGTTTTGTTATTGTCCATGTTTCGCTTGCGTATGGACCAGTTGGCCGGACTATTGTCTCATAGTATTCGTGTTAAAGCACCAAATGCTCTATTTCCTCTTACGATGCGTTTTTCAATTTCTTTGTTTTTTGCCCTTTTCTGGTTAGTGTCACATCCAAGTATTCTAGCTGTTTAACTTTTTCGAATTTAAGTTCACTTATATATGGTTATATCATCTGCATATGCAATAACTTGTACTTTGTTCTGGAAAATTACGCCGTTTGTTTGGACGTTGTTTTTCCTCATAATTCCTTCCAGCACCAAATTAAATAGTTCACTCGAAAGCTGGTCTCCCTTTTTGTCTCTTCTGGTTGTAATTTGCTTCGAGAACCTTCCAGCCACTAAAATTTTACTTCTCGAGTCCGACAGTGTCATTCTTATTAACTTTAATAGTTTATACGGTATTTGTAATTCTGCTAAAGTTTCATACATTTTTTTCCTAGAAATTGAGTCGTACGCCTGTTTAACGTCAATGAAAAGCATGTGCAATTCTAGATTTTGCTCATAGCTGTTATTTTGTAATATCTTTAATGCGGATATTTGGTCTGTTGTTGATCTACCAGACCTGAAATCTCCTTGATATTCTCTTATTATCTCATTAGCATATCTCTGTAGCAGACTTAAGGTATATGCTGATGAAATACGAAACAGATTTTCTTGAAGATCGGGCATATGACTGCCCTACTCCATTGTTCTGGCATTTTTGTTCTCTCCATATCCTTAGTGCTAAATGATGTAAGCATTTACATAGTTCTGCTCACTTTTGTTATTCTTCAGTCCCTTAATTATATCGTCTACGTCCTGTTCTCTTGGTTCTTTTAATTTTTTCCTGTTTGTTACCTTGTTGGTATCTTTCTGTTGTTGTTATTGGTTGTTCCTCCATCTCTACTTCTACATTTACCAGTTGTTGAAAATGCTACGCCCATATACTTAATATGTCCTTTCGATTTCCTAGCAGCAGCCCATCTTCAGCTCTACAGTAAATCATGTTTGTGTCCTTGCTTTGCCTTGTTCTCTTGATTTCTTGGTAGAAATTTCTGATCTCCCTGTTTACGAAGTGTCCCTCTATTGTTTTTAACTGTTTTGTCATCATCTTTCTTTTTTTCTGTCTACATATTCGTTTCGCGGTTTTCCTTTTCTCTTCATATCAACCTATTACCTATTTCGTTCATAATTAATATTGTATTTCCTACATAATAATGGCTACTGTTTCTATTCCTATTTAGACATGAGTTCCTCTTTGCAAGCTGTTTGTAATGGATCATGTAATTGTCAAAACTGTAAAGTGGCTCTATCGCGGTCGTTATAGATGATGGTAACGGATTTTCTTTACCAAACACTAGTTTATGTTGGGAGTACTTTGTCTTTGTGTGAACAGTGTTACTGAATGCAAAACACCAATAAGAAATACGTGAGGACCAGTTGTCCTTTTGCTTTGATAGCTGCATTCCGAGATATGATCACAAGTCCTTGTACGTTTCTTCTAAAGCACCTAAAGTCTCGTGGTGGTACGCGGTTGATTTTAACTGCTGTACTCCTAAAATACTACACGTTTCTTTTAGGATATTTGACATAGGTTTTGTCCCTTGAATGGATGCTATTTATTCGGGAATTTCGTAACGTAATATGAAATTCTCCACTAAGACTTTAGCTATCGTTGAAGCTTCTTTGTACCAAGTCCAAAAATATTTTTTTAAACGCGAAAGTTGTGGTTGTGGTGACTATAATGGGTTCATTAAGCGGTCTTGAATACTTTTGTCTTTGACAATCAGGAGAACGTTTTATAAAGGATACGATACCTTTCTTTAACTGTTGCCAAAGCAAAATATTTGATGTTGTTATACATTTGATTTATTTCACTATGTCCTACCTGTTGGTAACATGTGGTAATCGTTTAATATCAATTGCCTAGCTTCTTCGCTTCCTTCCCTTTGAGTTTTATTAATGACATTTTTGATAAATTTGTGCTGAATTGTATTTGATTCGGCATGTTTTTGGTCATAAAACAAAGTAAGCTAATGCAAAATTTAAAATACAGATGTATCATATTTCAAAATAACATCAAAATAATTTTAAAACGCTTATGGATTTTTAATAAATATTTTTTATATTGAAACACTTTCAGTTCTGGGAAACAAATATTGTAGAATAGTACTATTTGTTATTCATAGAATATAGATTTGTTATTAATAGGTATATCTGTATAATCATACAGGAAAATACACAAATCGAATTTTGAGTATTCCTCAATGGTTGCATTAAATTTGCAATTTAATCATCATTAATAATCGATGTATATATACATAGTATATTCATTTCCTGAAACCGGCAAAAAAATACCATTGTTTCCACTGAAACGCTGAAATTTTTTTATAAAATTTACGTTTCTCTCGTTAAAACAATGGTGTCACATTATAGATTATTGTCGAAAATAAAGCTTCATTGTCTATACACAACTAACAATAGATACAAAACTGCATGAACAATACACAATATAGGCACATTATAATATAGGAAAAAAACTATCAACATGCTTGCATTACATTGTTGTTAAACGCATTATTCTCAAAGGGAAAAACTGAAATTATAAAATAACAATGAAAAAATGTGTATTATATTGTCGTGCTATGTATAAAAAAAGGCTGCCTGGATGATAAAGATAGGAACGTCATCGCTTTCCATTTAATTAATTTATATAAGAACTCCTTAATGTCTCTCGGACAGACCACCTGAATCTTAAATTAATAACCCAATGTAACTTTATACGCAGTCTGTAATTTGATATGTTTGATCATTTACTAACTATATTTGTCATGTCTCTAGAGACCGAAGCATATACAATCGTTCACAGTCTTATTTGCGCGCCTATCAATGAATTTAAATTTACAATAAATGTTAATATTATAATAACTAAAGATACTGGAATAAATATATTACCAGTGACCCGGTATCACTCTAACAAACAAAAAAGATAAAACTCCTATTCCTAATAATACTTTGGCCAGTTCGTTGTTTTGCTATGAAAATAATAAAAGGCATTGTAATAGAACTTGTTAGATTTCAAAGGTGTCTAGATAATTAAATGTCAGAACATTAACAAATATTTACAGAAAGTGAAACTGAACAATTATTAAAGAATTTGACAGTATAATTTTCACAACAAGATACTGATACTCCATTGATTAAGAGGTTTGTGTCAGTTATTCTCGATTGTGAGGGAAAGATAACATTGATAGTATTATTAGATAAATCTTGTTGTATTTCAGATGTCGAACAAGTTGCAGGAGGAATCGACATATCTGACTGGGTCGTTTTTTAGCCAATTGATTTATGCTATGCAGAGTATTTTCGATATTTCCTTCTGCAACCATACATGATTTCCATCCACCATAGTTTTTAATTGAAAGCAAGTCACCTACTTGATTTGACAATTTCGCTGAACTTTCTTTGGTTAACAGTGACCTGTGAAGTTACTTGTACTATTAAGCTGTAGTTACTCAGCTATTCGCATTGGAATTTTACCAATTGTATTAAGACCAGCAAATGAAGACACACACTTTCCATTGGGATATGTTAAGAAGAATCGTTGCTTGTTTTCTGGTCTTAAATTTGCATATTGCCGAATTAATGCAGTCTACTCTAGCATAACGATTGCAAAAGTATGGCTGTTATCTGTTTTTGTTTATAGAATTGTTACCATAATTAAATTATCGTTAAATTCTATGTCTCGCAATGACATTTTGCGAAGTTCTACACGTCGACATGCTCCAGAAATACCCATTATTTATATAGATTAGAAATACATAGGTATAGAATTGTATGAATTCAAAATATACAAAAGAGAATACCTTCATTAGTAGGAACAAAGAATCTGGTGCTTCAACAATAAATTTAGTAATTTGTTCTTCGTTTAATACTACTGATTTTTTAGACAGAAGGTGTTTCGTGGCCTGTTTTAAGTATGCTCTGACTTTTGCATCCGCATTCTCACTTATTTATTAAGCATGATTTTGTAGACCATAATGATTTATTTGATATAAACTTTGAAAATTATTAAACAATTTTTATGAATCAATATTAAAATTAAAACTAATTCCAAATAACGAAATGGACAGCGCTGACATAAGGTACACAAGGAACTTCGCCTAGTTTTCTTCTTTCTTACTATTACAACTTCTTCTTCATTGCCCTCTGGTACTTAATCGGTGTCCTCAACATGTCTTTTAAAGAATAATATCAAAGTTTACCTTTTTCCTATACAGAAGCATTTGTTTTAATGGGACTTACGGACAGCACATATCCCACATAAAAAAATTAAACAAGTAACAAGTCACCTTCGTGTATTTAATTATATTATTGGGATTACTTAAATTTATGTTTGTTAAGGAAATTTTTTGTCTCCATGCCTCTAAGCAAATTGTAGATTCCAATCTTAGTGTAAGTAGGATATATGGAGTCATAATGTCAGTTTGTAGCCGAATAAAGTGAAGCTTAGTGGGGCACGGGGAGGGTAAAAATGTTGCAACCTTGGCGGCTTGCATACCGTTAAGTGATCATATGTAATATAATTTATTAAATTATATAAATTCCTATATGTTTTTTTAAATTGTTTCTTTTATTAAAGTTTTTTCTTTAATAATTATATCTTAGAGAAACAAATTACAGATTTTTCTAAAAATAAATATTTGCTAGTGCCCCGTAAACTTTCAATACCCAATTGAAATAAAAATTAATGTTGTTTCCCAAGATGACTTTCAGAACTATTAGTAGTTCTGCGAGCAAAGAAATGTGTATTTTATTCAACTTAAACAGCAAATTTATATATGTATTTATTACCATTATATCCACATATTTCAACACTTAACTAATTGCTTAAATTTACATATATACAAGGTTTCGTTTTAGAAGAAAAAATATATTTAGGGCCGTAAATAAGTAAACAAAAACACTGAAACACCTTAACCACACTAAAGCACAAAAATCTAAATAAGTATTTCGACAACGAAGTTGTCATTTTCAGTAGCACTGATTAAAAATCGCGTTGTCTACACACAGTAGCGTAACAGGACAACACTGATTTCTGAGAGAAAATCATTTAACAAATTCGTGTCCATACAGCGCTTGCCTTGGGCTCGTGCTTTAAACTGACCACTCGTTCGTAATAGTTATTTACGAACCAAGTGCGGGAAGACTGTTTTCCCGCATGAGCGAACATTGTAAGCACGAGCGACCGCAGGAAGCGAGTGCTTTTAATTGCGCGAATGCCTGGAAGATGTCTTCACGCAAGTGGTTTGTACAATATTTTTTGTACGAACATTAAATTAAAGAAATATTATTGATTAATGTCATTAGTATCATACCTAAGCTAAAATAGATTACCTAATTAATTTAAGCATTTAATGTACGTAACTATTACTCACCTTTCCCTAAATTTAAGTTATTATATTCTTACACATGGCAAACATGAGGTATTTATTCTTATATTTATAAATTTATAGTACATTTATTGCGTTTTTTGGTTTAAATACAAACAATTCCGAACAGCCAATATGAATGTCGATGTGGTTCAAATAGATGCCGCTTGAATCTTGCTTAAGATGTCGCTTAAAATATCGTCAAATAGATGGCGCCACAATTTTTTTGGAAGAATTTTTAATTATTGCTCCTATTTCCCCAACTTTTAGTGAAGAATAGTGGAGGGACGTAGTATTTTATAGACTAAATTTTATTACTACCAAGTTAGATTTTTTTTAAATGTACCAAAATGCCAGTGTTTTTTTCAATTTTTACAGTCGCCTCAACCGGGAAAACGTATTTTACACATTTTACACATGCGCCAAATGTGACTTTACAGGCGGTGAGTACAAAAAATATATTTTCCTGCATTTTGTTCGTAAATAACTATTTTCTATTTCGGTGCTAGAAAGTTCAATTTACGACACGTGTATTGGTTGTATAAAGTCTTACTTTATCTAGCGTACGTTATTTCTTTGAAGTTGGTAACAAAAAATATCGAACTAAACCATATTTAAACGTCAAATATAAACGTTTTAATGTAACAACCATGTGCAGTAGAAATTGTACATAGAATAAAACGACACATGATAAAATAAAAAATAAAAAAAAACATAGTTGGCCGGTGAAATTTATAATAGGTACTATTATCAAGATTTACTTCTCAAGACCTCCGATATTCAAATATTTAAATTGTCTATAATCAGTGCAACCAACTTCAAAAAAACCAAATTTCTAAACATATCGGCCAAACATTGTCTCTTATTTTAAGTTTTTGGGATTTTTAATACCCGAAATACACGTTTCATAAGACATTTTACGCTCTAGAACGCGTGCGCAACAGTCATATCTTATGAAACGTGTATTAAATTCCAGTTTTACATAGAGTAAATATTACAGTTGAATAACATACAGATTTCTTTACTCGCAGAACTACTAATAGTTCTGAAATTCATCTTGGGAAATAACATTAATTTTTATTTCAATTGTGTATTGAAAGTTTACGAGTAATTTATGGGCACTAGCAAATATTTATTTTTAGAAAAATCTGTAATTTGTTTCTCTAAGATATAATTATTAAAGAAAAAACTTTAATAAAGAAACAATTTAAAAAAAAATTATATAATTTAATAAATTATATTGCATATGATCACTTAACGGTATGCAAACCGCCAAACGTGCAACATTTTTACCCTCCCCGTGTCCCACTAAGCTTCACTTTATTTGGCTACAAACTGACATTATGACTCTATAGGTATATCCTACTTATACTAAGATTGGAATCTACAATTTGCTTATAGGCATGGAGATAAAAAACTTCCTTAACAAGCGTAAATTTAAGTAATCCCTTTAATATAGATAAATAAACGAAGGTGACTTGTTACTTATTTAATTTTTTTATTTGGATGTATTTGATGTCCGTAAGTCCCATTAAAACAAACGCTGCTGTATAGGAAAAAGGTAAACTTTGATATTATTCCTTAAAAGACATGTTGAGGACACCGAAGTACGAGAAGGCAATGAAAAAGAACAAGTTGTAATAGTAAGAAAGAAGAAAACTAGGCGAAGTTGCTTGTGTACCTTATGTCAGCGCTGTACATTTCGTTATTTGGAATTAGTTTTAATTTTAATATTCAATCATACTGTAAAGTTCTATTTTACTATTTATACATATTAATTGATATTATTTGACAAATTATGAACAAAAATTAAATTTTTGTAATATTGGTCCTGGACAGAAAAGAAAACCTTTTTATAAACTGAGTAAGTGTACCAATAATTCTGTGACCAACTGTACAGTCACGTATGTACATATAAAAATATTTTGTCTACCTACCAATATGCTAATTATAACATCATATTTAGTTACTAAATTACTTTAATTGCTCTGACAGCCCTCTATTTTTTACATTCCGTCCACTCATTTCTAAATACATGTTTGCTTTCAATCCAAAAAAGATAAATTGAGAGTAATTATTAATTATTAATGTTTAATTTTATGGAACTCCATTTTTTTATGATTATTGGGAAAAATATTTAGGAATGTTGTATATGACTTTTAGATGATTGTTTATGCTAATTGTAGCGTTCGCTTTGGTGGCAATACCAATAATTTGACGTCTGCTGTCTGGTTCCTTTGTATCGATAGTTTTGTCGGTCTCTTAAATGTGTACGGGTTCATGATTTTATTATAGTCTGGTGACTTTTTTCTTCTTGAATTATCGAATATATTAATCAATGAGTAACTGAATCTTAACAAAAGATTCATTACATAATATGCAATATCGAAAAACTTGAAACAGATTGACAATTATTTTAGAACTAATTCTAAGAAAATATCAATAAAAGTTGCTAAAAAATGCACTAATTGATTAATAGCAACAGGCGCGGATCCAGAAAAAAATGACAGAGAGGGCACAAAGTTCTGTAGCTAACTGTGTGACTTTATATCGAATGTTGTTTTCAGTTGTTGCATACAATTAGTTGGTAAGTAGGGAAATTTAAATTGCTTATTTGTAGCTTAACAGCAGACAATAGTTCTAAAATAGTTGATTCAACTTTAGATTTTGATTTTACTTAAAGGTAAACAAAAAAATGTGGTGTGGCCACCACACGACTTTCTTATACGTATGAACGTTTCAAACTATACAATTTTAAGAATTTTTTTATAGAAAAATTATTCAAAATCCTATTCTAAGTACTTCCAGTCTCTTAATAAATCTCTACAGGATACATACTTTGTGAGATATTTGCAAAAAAATGCTACTTGCTAAGAGTAAAAGTATTACTTCCGGTCCGAATTTTGAATTTTCGTTTATACAAAAAATATTCCAAATCCAACTCTAAAGAGTTTTATACTCTTGCCAAATATATATAGAATGCATAATTTACGAAATATTTGCAAAAATCGCTTTTCGATAAGAGTAAAAGTGGTACTTCCGGTACGAATTTTGAAATTTCATTTATACAAAAAATATATCAAATCCAACTCTAAATACGTTTGTACTTTTGACAAATATATACAGAATGCATAATTTACGAAATATTTGTAAAAATCGCTACCTATTCGATAAGAGTAAAAGTACTACCTCAGCTCCGGTCCGAATTTTGAAATTTCTTTTATGCAAAAGATATTGAAAATTGAGTTCTAAATATGTACTTTTATACTCGTAACGTACCTGTCTAAAATGCATGACTTGCGAAATATTCGCAAAAAACTGATTTTCGATAAGAGTAATAGACCTACTTCCGGTAGGAATTTCAAAAAAATTTTTTATAAAATTCTTCTCAAATTTAATTTTGAGTATATATGAATTCTTTACAAATTTGTTTAAACTTAGTAGTTGATGAATAATTGGGAAAATTCGATTTTTTCACAGAAGTAAACTTCTACTTCCGGTCTGCTGATTTTACTTAAATCTAATCAGATCTCAAGAGGGAGACAATATCGTAAATATAAAATTTGGAATTGATGCCAATAGCGGTTTCACCGTTATCGTAGTCACACACACGCAAACAGACACACACACACACATAGAGACTTTTTTTAAAACCACTTTTTCGGTATCAGGGGACTTTAAGACGTGGACATCTGCAAAAATCTCGATGTAGAAAATTTTCATCATCACAATACTTCCTTTTACTACGTATAAGAAAGTAAAAGAGTAAGTAAATATAAAATAAGATCAAAGTGGGTGGTTTTTGTTCTTTTTCACGGAAACAGTTTTTACTAAAATAATAATATTCTCTGCGGAACCCACTTCTTGGGATTTTATCGATTCTGATAGCCACTAAACACGTGCCATTCATGTTTTAAATAAAATATAATTGTAATTTTCGAGCGTGTTCCTTGGTAATAAATCTAGAATCTCTTCAGGATCAACTTCCATCTGTTTGTTTATATTCATCATACTTAGCCAATTCTAACGCTCCTGACCAATAGTCTATCTCAAGAACGACTTAATTCTTTTCAAAGTACTGAAAGATCTTTCCGCAGTGACTGTTATCACTGGCAATACACAAAGAATTTTCAATATGCATTGTATATTAGGAAACATTGAAGCCAATTTGAAGGTTCCCATTGGTTTATCAGCCTTATGCGATTATTTCATCCATAGTTCCTTCCATAAATGTAACTCCCCAGAAATGGCTTTACTTGGAGATAGTAAGTCAGATAAGTAATTTTGAGCGCCTGCAATGATAACGCCATCAGGAACATTAGGTTCAAAATAAAATTTTGGAACTATTTGCTGAATCTCCCCTATTATATTATGATTTTGCTTATTAAAGCGGGCATTTAGTTTGGAAATAAATAAAATCCAGGTAGGGTAAACAAATATTTACTGGAAAAAAGGCCATAGGATCAATTATGCGAGCATTAGCACGATTTTGTTGAACAGTACTGATTCTAGGAATCCCTATTTCAGCGTCCATTTCCTGGGCGATAATCTTTGTTTCTTCGAATATATTTTTAAAATGATTTTCAGAGTTGTCCCGAATTCTGTTTAATTGCAGCGGATAGAGACTACTGGGCGTTGCTTGAGCAACTACTAGTACTTATCTTCAAAGTACAGACGATTGCAGGTAATATTTCTAATAAACGTAAAATCTCATCGTGTCGCTCAACCCATCTAGTTGCCTTTGATGATTTTTGTGTTTGTAAAACTTCTCCAATTTCTGAACTCAGAAGTTGTGTTGTTAAGGCGGATTCTCTTAAAAAAAATATTTATACTTGTAATTATACCGACAGTATTTCTTATAATAAGCACTGTACTTGCTTTGTTCAGAGCTAAGTTCAGCCTATGATTAGCACAATGTGTATAAATAGCAAGAGGCTGAATATCTAAAATCGCGCTGTTTTTACTTCATAAATATCATTTGTATTTACTTTAAAATTTTAAAGGGAATAATATGATACTTATATCTTTAATGTCATATTATTGAGGCACATAAATAACCGCAGAGAATGATGAAAAGCAGATGTTCTTCCTTTTACGAAGTTATAGAAGAGATTCCAATATACGAGAGATAAGTTGAAATTATTGTGAATAAGAAAATCTAGTAGAAAAACAATCCTACAGTGTTTATTTAGAGCAGCTCTTTATCTGTCATTTGACGTGGAAAGTGGAAAGAAAGAATGGTCAAGTGTACATTGCTGAAGGGAATTACATTGAGCATATTTAAAATGAAATCCTAGAAAATATTCTCAATAATTTCAGCTTATCGCTCGCATTACATTGAATTCCCCTTTTAAAGGCTTTTGCATGTTTTATCATTTCATTTTTTTTATTTTATTGCTTGTGCTTTCCAACACTGAATCAGAATAGTAACAATAGTAATAAATTTTTATTGTTCCAAAGATATACATCTAAATCTAGAACAAACAAAAAGGCTTCGATAAATAACCAACCAAATATATAGGAACGAGAAATAATGAAGTGTGACCACCATAAGACTTTCTTATACTTATGAGCGTTGTTCTAAATAATCTTAAATCTTCTTCTTAGGAAAATAAACCTGCGAGTAAGTGAGTTACTTCAAGTCCAAATATTACGAACTTTTTTACACAAAAATTATTTAAAGTCCTATTCTAAATACGTCTATTCTATTAATAAATCTCTATAGAATGCATACTATGCAAGATATTCCAAAAAAAAGTGCTACTCGCTAAGAGGAAAAGTGTTACTTCGGGTCCGAATTTTGAAATTTTATTTCTAAAAAAAAATATTCCAAATCCAGCTCTAAATACTTTTGTGCTCCTGATGAATATACATAGAATGCATAATTTACAATATATTTGCAAAAAATCGCTTACTCGTATTACTACTTACTGGGCCCATAATAAGTCTTTCATCATTAATCGTTATTTCATAGCTATTTTTCAAAACACTGATTAATTTTTGAAGAAAATTGTTATATAGTTGAAAATCCGCTAATACAAAGTAATGCCAGTTTAACCAGGTATTAAAGACTTTCATAAACTGCATATCATTTCGTTTAGAAACACATAAATATAAATTAAAAGTACGCAGTAAGTAATTTTATTTTTCGTGTCTAAAAATTTTATGTTAAAATCTGGTGTGAAAATGGAATTAGAAATGACAAAAATTCTGATTTCTCTAAAACACTAACTTTGCATTCAAATTTTATAAGTAGATAATAGTAGATATTGATGTTAAGCCCGCCAAAAATTAGGGTTCCTTGTCATTTCATAGAGATGGCACATCTAAATATCTTACCGTATTGCCCAACATGTGCTGGATACACGTCATGCCATTTCTTATTTGACAATTAGGAAAGCAGAGAAAGGATGGCTTGCTGATAGTATAATTATTTATTTTAGAAGAAGGCGCAAGTAAGAAGAGCGGTTTAAGCCTGTAATGTGTAGATATAGTAGAATAGAATTATTGTCATATAACTACAGATTATAGACTTAAACCACTAATTCTATTTAAATATGAAAATCATAACGATGTACAGGTTATGCATATAATAGATATATATATGTATATTTAAACTCCCGAACTGAGAAATAATTTTGTAACATATATAGATATACAATTATAATAATTACTTTTGCAATGCTTGTCTTCGGATTTGTTCTTTAGTTTCTGCCACGTCCCACTTAGCACGTTCTCCTTTATTCCACACCAAATAAACAACAGTGGTGAAAATAGATGCAGCAATAGTAAAGCAAAAGGCCTTCTTCCAATCATACATAGTATTCCCTTTGGTTATTTTCAAGATGAGTTGTTCAGAAATAGGAGTCGATAGAGTAGATATAAAGAAAGTGACTGCCGCGTAAAATCCAGCATAGTGTCTTGTCCGATCTATAACAGTAGCAGTTATTGCCGAAAGGTAGAGAGCATCGCACATCATAGCACAAACGAAAAAAAAAACAGACGGTCCTGTGTGGAATCTCATGAAAGTAATTAATATGAGGAAAAAAGTGCTCAAGATGCTTCCCAAACCAACATAAATTGATCTCAAGTATGTGGTTGGCACTATATCTTTTTTGATTAGGTAATCCCCTAGAATGCTACTTGGTATTATAACACAACATAATAAAAACACTGGTATAAGGCCTAAATAGGGCCTAATCACAACGTCTTCTTTATATACACGAAGAGCAAAAGCTCGATAACTTAAATTCATCGCCGATTGTATGATTATGTGTCCAATTTGAGCTGAAACTATGGCCCACAATGCACAGTCTCGTAAAATATTTCTCCAAGGTATACGGTGTGGAACCAAATTTCCAAATTCTTCTAACAGTTGCTGCTTCTCCTCCTGTTTAATGAATGCGTGCGTGTCAGGACTCGAAAACACAGAATGTATGAAAACTAAATACCAAACAACAATTGCCGTCGTCCAAAAGTAAAACACGCCACGCCAGTATAGCAAAGTAAATACAAAGTAATGTGTTATAATTGAACAAAGCACGTGACCAAATACCGATCCAGAGTAAGCTGACGCAGTCAGAAACGTCAACTGGTAATTTGGTACCCAATGCGCAAGTAAACTATAGGCTGCAGGTTCACAACCACCTTGAAGAATTCCATTAATAAACACCAGAAAGCAAATTTTTATCCACGCCATTTTACCTAACACAACCGGTACTAATAATTTTAACACGCCAGATGCCAAAAGACTACATGATAAGAAATGCCTTGATCCATATAAATCACAAAAACAGCCAGCAGGTACGTGGCCTAACATGTATCCAACCCGGTAACTGTAATGCATGATTGACATCCATTCGCGCGAAGAGCTCCAATCTGGAAGAGATGGTTTTACTATTTTATGTTTATCCTGGGATGCATCCTTAACTGAGATATTTACGGAAGCATCGCTATCAAGTGACTTTTGGATTTCGATTAAATATCTAATTGTATATCTGGAGCCAAATAATAGTAGCAATGAAAACCATACCATGATACAGGTAATGTATCTTTGACGTACTACTAATGAAAAGTTACATTTACCGCAACTGACTTGATAAGACATACTCAAATAATTTGAAATACCATTTTACATAAGCAAAATTTTGTAACTTTAAATTATATGACAGTTGTACAAATTTAATAAATATACATTTGACATTTTTGATGTTCATTAATATTGGGATAAAAATGACAGTCGTTAGCATCATAGATAACCTATACTCTATAGATGGGTATCTTTTGGATATAAAACGACAGCAAAACAGCAACACCAAACGGGACTTTCCCAACTAAGTCAGCTATACCGAAATTCAATTTTATGTTTCTCATGTATCCATAGGCAATCTTTTAATAATATTGAGTAATACCCACTATAGTATTTTCATCGTAAGAATAGGTGCACGTCATCAACAGAACTTTAGGAATGACAAATATACCAAGTACTAAGTACCTAAAACGCCATCTCTTATAAATGCAACCTTAATACTCTACGCAACTCTACTGCACTTTTAACACCTGTCAGTACTGAAAGTAAGCAGGGCAGTGTTGTCAAATACCGTTCTGTCATTTAGATTATTGCGCGCCAAATATTTTCAGACGTGTTCTTTATTAATTTTTGCAGTTTTTGAATTATGCTTTTTACAAAACAGTTATTTTCATAACTAAAAGACGTTTATTCATATACAATTATGCCAAAAGCGTGTTGTAGTCGTTGCATATCAATGATTGCATCTACAGTTACACAGTTTGAAGCAGACCGTGACCATGGTGAACTTGTATTACCTTTATCTTCAGTACGAGAGGTAAACAGCACAAATTTTTGTCATATACTGTACTACAATTATTTATATGTTACAGCGAGCATCTATAACTTTGGGTGTAAGCTTGGCAACTGTAAGTAAAATGTCATCCGAGGTCAAAAAAGGAAATGTGCTTGTCAGTCCCAAACGCAAGCGTGACAAAGGGAAGCCTTTTGTTGATGTTGACAACTTTGCTGAGTGCGCTATAAGAAATGCTTTGTATGATATGCACAGAAACAGTAAGTTTTCTAAAATATGTATTGTACGAAAATGCACTTAATTTATGAATAATTACAGAGCAAAATATTACTCTCAAATCCTTAGGTATTGTACTTCCTGAGAGGGATATTTTCACAGGTGGACAAACTTCATTGTGGAAAGTCCCCCAAAATATAGGCTTTTATTACAAAAAGGATGATCCAAAACGAGCACTAATGGAAATACCACATATTGCTTTGAAACGTGTAAACTTTTTATCAGAATATAGTCGTATAAACAGTCTGGAGATTATCAGTTTGTTTTTACTGATGAAACATGGATATTTCAAGATGGCACGGTGGCACGATCATGGCAAGATGAGGATGTAAGAAGCGTTCGCAAATTTAAAATTGGTGGAAAAGGGTAACAAACTGATTCTATTAGTTAATTAATTACTAACATATGCATATATTCTAGATTTATTGTATTGCATGCTGGAAACTCAGATGGTTTTATTGATGGTGCAGACCTTGTATTTCCATCTGCAAGTACCTCTGGTGACTATCATGGAGAGATGAACCGAACTAACTATTTGCGGTGGTTTGAGCACCAACTGCTTCGCCATCTTGAAAGGCCATCTGCAATAGATTTAGATAATGCTAGTTACCATACTACAATATTAAATAAGCCACCCACAGCTGCATCAACCAAAGCTGCCATTCAACAGTGGTTAACGGAAAACAATATGGAATATGATGAAAGTTTATTAAAAATTAAACTGCTTCAATTAGTTGACAAGTGAGTAGCATCACCCCTTGCGTTGTTTATAAAGTAGATGAACTTGCACAACAATATGGTCATATGATACTCCGTCTTCCACCATATCACTGCATTTTTAACCCCATCGAGCACATTTGAGGAGCTGACATTCAATGTGCGTTTTGTCCAAAATTTCAAGTTTTGAGTTAGAGATGGCGTTCTAGTCTTTGAAATACAGCGCATCTTTTCGCAGCATCCTGGACCTTCCAAGTACATTTTGTCCAGTTCAAAATCCATGGTGAATGTTGCTTGGACATTCGAAGTGCATTTTGTCCATAACAACGGTACTGTCAAATTGCGTTTTGTCCTCGCACTGCGGACTTGTTGCACTTTGAATGTTTGTTTATATTGTTCTGATGTGTCGGTCGTCGTTGTGCCAACGTGCTTGCTTGATAATTGATAAAAAATATGGAAAGTGAGCACATTGTGGGCGATACCGATCGAGGAAGTCGTACGCGAGCCAAAAATGTGACAACCAGAGAGCGAAAAAAGCAGATAAGGTAATTTTATAATATTTTGTGGTTAGGTTTGGTTTGATTTTGGTGCATACTTTTAGGTATTCTGACAGTGATCCCAATTTAGATAGTTTAACATATCCTTGCCATCATGAATCTTGTAACAGTATTACACTGCGGGAATTACGCTTGAGCCGCGCAAAATTTTATGAGCACCCAGATAAAGTTAAACAAGACACCAAGATTTCTCACTGTCTTCACGTGAAATCGCCAAAAAGGAAAAGGAGTAGGAGGCCTCGAAATCCGAAGCACCATAGCATGAGTGTGAAGTACAAATTGTGGACCAGATCTGGGAAGAAAGATGTTTGCCAGAAAATGTTTCTTTCTGTTCTTGGCGTCAGCCAAAGGCGAGTTCAGACAGTTGCCAAGAAAATGAAAAGTGGTGACGGAATAGTGGAGAATCGTGGTGGTGATCGCCGCTCAAGAAAAAATATCACCAAAAAGCTTAAAGTTATGGAATTCATCAAGAGCTTGAAGGGCACAGAAAGCCACTATGGACGAGCCAAATCCCGCAGAATTTACTTACCTTCTGAGCTTAATATCACCAAACTCGCAAAAGCTTATAACGATTCCGTAGACCTAAGCTATAAAGTGAACTACAAATTTTTTAGTCGCATCTTCAATGGTCACTTCAACATTGGATTTGGTTCTCCCGCCACCGATGTTTGTGGATTTTGTGTACGTCATCGCAGACAAGTAGAATTAAGTCAAAATCCGCAAGAAAAAACAAAGATAATAACCAACTTGAGAGTACACAAATTGAGGGCGAAACAGTTTTATACCATGATGAAAGAAGATTCGGATGACTCTCTTTCTTTTTGCTTTGACTTGCAGCAAGTGCAGGTGCTACCGAAAGTTCCGATAGGAGATGCTTTTTATGCACAGCAAGTTTCTTTATATTCATTCTGCATAACCGACATTTCCAGCAAGACACCCATATTCTATTCCTGGCTAGAGACGCAAGCTGGTCGGGGATCGATCGAAGTAGGATCTGCGCTTTATGATTTTCTTTTGAAATTGGAAATCCCGGACCACGTGAGGGAACTAAGACTATACTCAGATGGATGTGGTGGCCAAAATAAGAATAGCCATATAATACACATGTTGATGATTTGGCTCCATAGACGTGCCCCACCAACATTACAGTGCATAAGGATGTGTTTTCCAGTTCGTGGGCATTCGTACCTTCCTGCCGACCGTGCATTTGGAAGAGCGGAGAAATTGATAAGAGCACAAAGTACAATAAAATCGCCGGAAAAGTACTGGGAACTTTATTCTCAAGTTGGGGAAGTACGAAAATTAGGGATGGAGTGGACTTGTGTTTACAATTTCAAAGAAGCTCTAACAGTTTTGAAGAAAGTTGATGGGATCAGCGAAGCAAAAAGAATTTTTATCACAAGAACCAAAAATAGAGGTGTGAGCGTGAAAACTGAGCAGTACTACAGAAATAATGATGAATCAAAAAAGTATGAAACATTGTTGAAAAAGAACAAGAAGATTGAGAATATTGTGCTGCCAGAACTACCACTTTATCGAGAAATCAAGACAAAGAAAGTAAAGAGTCTAACAAAGTTGCTCGTTGAACTGGCTACTGAAAATTGGAGGAATGACCCAGAATTGGCATGGCTGAATCCAATTTTACCTGAAAATGTTCAAAATCATGACGAAGAGGGTGAGGATGGAGATGATTCTGATCATGATCAGGAAGAGCTGTGTCAATGCCAGGAAGATGATGGTGGGGTTAGGTTGTGAAGTATTAGCTTCATTTTTCAGATTGTTTTCTTTAACAATGAATAAAGTTTACTTACCTTACAAAAATTGCATGTTTCCTAACAAACAGTTTTAAGTCCTTTATTTTACAAACAAAGTGAGTTTTGTCCACATTGGACAATCAAAAAGCATTAAACTATCCAATTTTTAGTTTTTTGCAATTATTTAGAAAGAGGAATTTTTGAAAAAAAAGATAGGATGAAAACTCACATTTTTTCATATTTAATGACATGTTGAATTTTACTATAAGTTGTATCGTTTTTAGACTATAGTTTTTTGCGTTTTACAGAAATTATGTAATTTGGACAAAACGCATATTGAATGTCAGCTCCTCATTTGGGGTATAACAAAAAGTTATTATGCTAGACATATTGGAGAGCATGGACGATGTATAGAAAGTGTTCAACAAACATGGCAAAATTCCTTAAAATCTGTCACACCAGAGACTTGGAGAAAAACAATACATCACACAGAGAATGAAATATACAAATGGTGGGAGAGGGAAGTTGCAGTTGATCGTGAAGATCCTGGGGAATTTATTATTAATGTGAATATGGGCAGTTCAAGTGAAGATGAACTGTCAGATTGAACTTAATATTACTTTTTTTATGCTTTTGTATTTAATATCTGTCACTAATACAATAATAAAATCTACTTCCTGCGTTTGATTATTTATTACTTATTATTAAAGTTCATTTTTCACATATTTCTGACAAATCTTTAAAGCATTATTGAGATCATACTTTTTTTTTAAATATCGATTTTTATGCTTAGAAATAAATACAGTTTGCGATAAAATTGTCATTGAAAATCGAAAATTAGTGGATCATTTTATGAACTAATGTTTGTTTATGTAATACAATCATATTTTTTAATCGTTTAGTTTGTTTTAGTAATTAGTGCATCAGCCTCAATAAAAACTTGCAATAGACTAATTGGTTTTCGTGACCTATACTTCTAGTTTGACAGTTGTTTTTATCATTTTTATATTTTATATGTATCAGCTTGACAACATTGTGCAAACGTCATTGATGACGTGCACCTAATCTTACGATGAAAATACTATATACTTATACCGTTATGCTCGCTTGAGCTGTCAGTGACGTCATTGCGAAGCAAGTCAGATTGACAGTTCTCATATTGCCTGCATTTTGGCACAGTTTGAAGTTCTTTTATCGGTTTTTTTATAATAATATTCTATTTAATATGCCTGGTTGTGTAAATATATATACGGTTGTCGTAAATACAATTGAAAAAGTAGAGATAGTCAGATTAAATGTTACAGGTTTTTCAAGGAACGAAATGTGTGATTAATTGCGTGTAAAAGGCAGGATTTAATAAATTTGAAAAATGGTATTTCCAGAAATCTAATTTTATCATTATTCATAATAAAAAAAATATTTTAGCATGTATCTGTTTCGTTCATTTTGAGCCATTATGTTTTCACTCCAATAAGAATTACTGCAATTTTCCAATAAATCAGAGATTTAAATTCAGATGCATTTCCCATATTCAAAGAAAAGGCTGATTCACTAAATAGGTAAGTGCTCAAGATATACCGTAGTCGACAAATTTTAATTTCTGGTACGAAAGTAGAAGAGGAAAAGAGCACGTCGAAATAAAGTAAAAACAAATATAGCGAGGCTGCCAAGCGCACCCGGCAAACGTTTCCTATGAAATGTGAATATCCCCGACAGCGTTGCTTCCCCCGCCATTGTTGGAAAGCAGGCATCGCTGCATTTACAATGCATGGGATAGATAGCTAGTATAGAAGTATAAACAGAAATTAAAAATTGTCGACTACGGTATGTTAAATAAATATATTTATTCACATTTTGGCAATGATATTATTTACTACATTTATCAATACTTTACTTACAATTTTCAGTTTATATTTACACAAGTCATAACTCTAGCATCTAGATAGCACAGTACAAAAATGAACTCACAGAATAAACTATTTTGCATTGTGTATTGAAAATGTAATTCAAACAAATGCAAAAAAGTTCAAACACGTTTAATCGTTATGATTGCATTTTAAAATACCACATTGCCTGAGTACTTCAACAATTGCTTTTTATTTAATAATATAAGCAATTGTTGAAGTACAATTGTTTATATTATTAAATAAACAATTATAATCAAAAACTACTACTAATTTGCATTTCTGGAAATACCATTTTTCAAATTTATTAAATCCTGCCTTTTACAGGCAATTAACCACCGTACCGTTTCTTCTTTGGGAAACCTGTAATATTTGATCTGACTATCTCAATTTTTTCTATTGTATTTACGACAAACGTATACAGCACAAACAAGCATATTAAATAAAATATTAATAAAAAAAACTGATAAAACAACTTCAAACTGTGTCAAAATGCAGCAGATTGAGAACTGTCAATCTGTCATTGCGAAGCAAGACAGATTGACAGTTCTCTGCGCGACAACCAATGATGAAATCGCAAAAATTGCAGCTACTGCGGGATGAATACCTGACGAAAGTGCAGACATTTAGAGAAGAGAAACATTTTATTTAATGCTTGGACAAAACGTGATATGACAGCCATTATACTATAAAGAAAGGCTGGGATGATGGTTTGGGAATGTATTCCTTCAATGTTCCTGTTTCAAGGGGGTAAAAACAAAAAAAATTGAGCTCTTAACTTTAAGTGTTACCGTAAAGAAATACAAGTTTTTTGAACAGGATAATTAATGGCTTCTTAACAGCGGTTTTGAAGGCAGACATGTCATCTGGTTTATCCAACTTTGCCTTAGGTACATTAGATCTATAATATAATAAGTTTCTGGTAATTTCTATGCACTATTTATATCTATAATGTCATTATATTGTGTTTCGTTTTCAGATATACCTTCTTAATTCTTATTAAAATACTAAAATGCCTTTTTGGTTTATTATTTCTTAATATTCTTTGTATAGTTGTTATGCGTGTAGACTCATATGAGAACCTATAATCCATTACATATATATATTTTTATTAATTCTTCTTATAATTCCAAGTAAAATTAAACTCATAAAAATTATGTAGGTATACATTCTAAAGTATGTATTTAATTAATTCAACCGTTCTTATTGCTAGATCTAAATTTATATACTTAACTATTAGTAAAATTCATGCTTATACAAATTGGTTTGAATTCTTCAGTTTTTAAAAATTGTTAAGTTTATGGCAATGTGTATATGTTTTAAACATTAGAAAAATATTTCATAATTTACTAAATATATATACAGTGTAACATAATTTCCCCAATTTTTCTTGAACGTCACTGCGTTTTTCTTTATCACCTAACTTTTGTTCCTTCCAAGCACAATCGTATTATATTATTCAAGAACTCCATTCTTTAAAAAAGACTAGGAACATCGACCACGACAACAGAAAGACTCCTAGGAATTAAATTTGTTTGTTCAGGTTCTTTTCTTTCGCTGTCTCTTTTTACTTCCGCGTTTTTTCGCTTGCTTTCTGTTTCTTCTAAAACATCTTGACCGTATAATTATATTTGGGGAGTATAATGGATTTTGTAATGCATAGTTGCTTCAAATAACTTCTTTGCGTGGATATTATTATTTTTAAATTATATGGAGCCGGATTGTATTAGCATATTCTGGTTTTTAGCATCACCTCTATTATTTTATGCTGTTTTCCGTAGTCTTTTGTCCCTTTGTACGTGTTTTAATTTTGTATAATGAATAATCACGTATATACAGAATAGATGATCAGAAGACTAGTATTAAAAAATATGCAGCAGATTTTAAAATGCATGTAGTAATTAAGAATTGTTCAAATATACATTTCTTGTATGTATTATGAAATTATTAAACATATTTAGAAAAGTGCAACAATTTTATATGTACATGATAAATTCGGGCACTGTAGTTAATAGGGCTGCTATGCTTAACATTTTAAAAATATATACATATACGTATCCAGAGTGATTCATAAACCAGTGGCACAAAAAAGATATTTTTTTTTAATTGAATATCCTATAAGTACAGGGTGAGTCATTAGTAGGCGCTTCTTCGATTGTTCATTTGCGTTTTAAATAAAAGAAAAAATAATTTGTGGAAGATCATTGGTTGCTTGTGGCGCATATTGTAAAAATACTTTAAGCTCTGACGCACTTTCGGTTTCACCGGAAATGCACGGAACTTAATTTTTTTTAACGACTCAACCTATATATTTGTAGATTTTCTTATACTGCTTTAAATTCTCTGTTCAACTGTTTTTTCTTTTTCAAAATTGAGCTAATAGTTTTTGAGTTATTAATTTTTTTTGAAAATATTTGACCAAAACACGTGTTCAGAAAAAAATCATTTTCACATTGTTTTTAAAAGTAAAAACATTAACTTTGGGGGTGCTTGTAGCCAAGAAAATTCTGCATCATTTGGTAAAATTGCACTCGACAATACCTCAAAAAACTTTGTTTTTTCAAAGCCTACTTCCTGAAATTTTCACATACCAAAAACTTATTTTTTTTTAATGGAACACCCAGTTTTTTATTGAGGCATTTTGTTCCTTTTTTTTATTATCTTTCATTTTTGTTAACAATGCCCTATACCTATCGTTTGTAATTTCTGAGATAATCACGATAATAGTTATTAGCGGTCAATTAAGGAACTGCGGGTGCTGTTCTATGCACCCAAATATTCGTCCAATAAAGGCTGGAATGCGGCTGACTGCCTGAGTCAACTGTTAAAGAAAGTCGGTATACATTTATTTCAAACTTATAAAAACATCGCTATTAGTTATCATCCAAACGAATTATTCTTTTGAAGAGTTAATAGATATGATTGACGTTTTGGGTGAATCTGAAAGAAACTCTTTGCTAGCATCCACACTTTATGCACAGCTATCCCTGGTAGAAGTCAACCGCAGCCAGAAACCTTCGAAAGTATAAAGTGGGCGGTTTGAGTGAACAGAAAGTATTGAATATGAAAAAAGAACGGAAAAAGCAATAACTGGTGAGGATAAGACGTTTATGGTACTTGCGAGTGTAGTCGAACACCCCCATACTAGTACTACGAAAATTAGTCGTCAGTTAGATGTAAGTCAAATTTGAGAATCCAGAATAATTGATAAACATTAAATTCACCCGTAGCATATTCATACACAGGGTTAGATGAAAGAAATTTTCAGAATCGCTTACATCGTTGTCAATTGGCAGCAGATAAATTATCCTAGCTTTCTCAATTTTTTGTTGTTTACCAACGAAGCTACCTTCTATTAAAGTGAATACGTTCATCGTCACAATTTCCGTCATTATAACACAATAAGCCCCCCACTTTATCACACCTGTAAACTTTCAGAATCGTTGGTCATTAAAGCTGTGGGGAAGAATACTGGGTACTTACATAATTGGACTTTATTTCTTTGATGAAAACTTTAATGGAGGAGAGTATCTTCGCTACCTACGGACGGATTTTCAAAGCTTTTTGAAGACATCTTCAAATATGTCAGTAAACATAACCTTTATTTTATTTCGATGTTAGCCAACACAGTCAAAAATTAAATACTGCAACTTGACATTGCCGGAATTAAAAAATTGAAATGCGATGCTCTTCATTCTGTAAAAGTATTACTTTTGGGATAGTTGGATTTAACATTTACGTTGTTTGACAGTTGACTAAGGAAGTCAAGCGCCATTCCTGCCTTTCATTGGTTGAACGAATATTTTGGTGCATAGAACAACAGCGCTCGTAGTTCTTTAATTGGCCGCTAATTGCTCCTATAGTGATTATCTCAGAAATTACAAAAGATAGGTATAGGACATTGTTAACAAAAATGAAACAGAATAAAAAAAGGAATAAATGCCTCAATAAAATACTGGGTGTTCCATTTAAAAAAAATAAGTTTTTGGTATCTGAAAATTTCAGGAAGTAGGCTGTGAAAAAACAAAGTTTTTTGAGGTATTGTCGAGTGCAACTTTACCAAATGATGCAGAATTTTCTTTGCTACGAGCGCCACCAAAGTTAATGTTTTTACTTTTAAACACAATGTGAAAATGATTTTTTTCTGAACGCGTGTTTCGGTCAAATATTTTCAAAAAAAAAGTAATAACTCAACAACAACAGTTTAATGCAGTACAAGAAAATCCAAAAATATATAGGGTGAGTCATTTAAAAAACTGAAGTTCCGTGCATTTCCGGTGAAACCGGAAGTGCGTAAGAGCATAAAGTATTTTTACAATTTGCGCCAGACGCAACTATGGATCTTCCACTAATTGTTTTTTCTTTTATTTAAAACACAAAAGAGCAATCGAAGGCGCGGCTACTAATGACTCAGCCTGTATACAGGGTATATCACGTAAGGCGGCTATTAGAAGTTTTATGGGATCCATAAACAGTGTAAACTCGACATTTGGGATTGAGTACTTACTTTATAAGGTGTATTATTCTAAAATATTTTCAACTAGAACTGACTTCCGGTTACAGCGGAAATAGATACAAGTTTCTTATTTTAAATGGAACTGTATATTTTTTTTCGATTCATTCAATTCTACATGTAATTATGAAACAATTTGCATTATAGTTCCCTAACTCTAAATTCAACTATTTTTGAGATAATTGCATTTTTGTTAAAATTTTTGCATTTGCATAACTTAAAATAAAATTTGCTATTTAAGAAGTCAGAAAAGAAAGGTGCTATATTTTCAGGGATCAAACTACAAGGACATTAGTGCCGATTAGCATTATATTTTGGATCTACTTTTATACAGGTTGTTTCAAAATTAATTGCTAATATGGATATCTTCAAACATACGGAACTCCTTTTTTTTAAATAGAACATGGTATTTTTTATTACTGGATTGAATGAAACTTCAAATTCTGCGTCAATAAATATTAATTTATAATATGTCTATTTTTCCTAGTTATTGAAATATTCACGATTATTTGTTTTAGTTTCATAAGAACCGCTAATAAATTTTGAATTCGCATAGTGTGACAGGGAAATGACAAATTCCTGTCATAGTTGTCGAGCAGTTGTCGCTTAAGGACTAATGCGATAATGATGATATCATAACGTGTAATACGTACATACATAGAGATGATTGATTATACATATTTTAAAAAGCTACACATGACAAATTGATTTCTCCTAAATAAATTAAAACAAAACACTTGCAAAAAATAATTTAATATACAGAAATAAAAAAAAACATTTTTTTGAACAACAAAACAAAACATACAAATTATAAATTGTGCTCGATATGTTGACCATTATTTCCTAAACATCGAGTAATTCTTTTGTGAAGTTCAGTAGTCGTAGCAGTGATAATAATTTCGCCACTAATGTTGGTTAAAGACGCTTCTATTCGATTAAGTAATTCTTGGCGTGATTCTACTGGACGCGAATACACTTGACTTTTTACGTATCCCCATAAAAAATAATCCAGAGGCGTTAGATCTGGAGATCTAGGTGGCCATTTCCACGGTCCATTGGTCCCTATCCAACGATCATCGAATAAGTTCGTTAACTGTGTATTAACGGGCCAAGCGGAATGTGCTGGGGCACCATCTAGTTGGAACCAACACTCTCTAAACTCAAGTCGAGGTAGGTCGTCTAAAAATGGTATTACTACCTCGTCCAAAATATTAAGATATCTTTGTATTCAAATTTTCTTCGTAAATATGGAAGCATAATTGATTGTATTTCATCATCACAAATACGTTAACAGCAAACGAACGTTGAAAGTTTGTTTCACGGACAACATGTGGATTCTCTTTCGCCCAATAATGCAAATTTTTTCGGTTTATCACTCCTTCTCGGCTAAATTTCCATTCGTCGGTCCAAATTATTTTTCTCAAAAAACTTTCGTCTTCTTGCATTTTTGTTAACATAAACTCACAAAACTCTACTCTTCTGTCGGTATCTCCAGGGTGTAATGCTTGAACTAATTTGAATGAATAAGGATGCATCTTGTGTTTCTTGAGAATGCGTTGAATAGACCCTGTAGATAGCCCTAGATCAATTGATGCTGCTGCAATTGAGCTGTTAGGATAAGCATTGAAATAACTTAGTACATTTATTTCATTTGCGTCCTCGTTTGTGACAGGTTTTAAGCGATTTCTTTTACTACTTTTTATTCGTCCATGGCGCAGAAAGTTGGATGTAATCCTTTTAAATTTCTTCGAATTTATCGATGGCAAGTGTGGATACCTTTCATTAAATGTTCGGCAAGTTCTTTCGATAATCCTTTGACATTCGCAGTGGATATAAAATAGGTTTAAAATATCGTTGTTTGTATAATTTTCGCTATCATTGTCCATGATGACAGTAATTCGCACACTAAATGACAGCGGCTTCACAACTACCTATGTTTGTCATTTCCCTGGCACACTATGCGAATTCAAAATTTATTAGCGGTTCTTATGCAACTAAAACAAATAATCGTGAATATTTCAAAAACTAGGAAAAATAGACATATTATACATTAATATTTATTAACGCAGAATTTGAAGTTTCATTCAATCCAGTAATAAAAAATACCATGTTCTATTTAAAAAAAAGGAGTTCCGTATGTTTGAATAAATCCATATTAGCAATTAATTTTGAAACACCCTGTATAAAAGTAGATTCAAAATATAATGCTAGTCGGCACTAATGTCCTTGTAGTTTGATCCCTGAAAATATAGCACCTTATTCTTTTCTGACTTCATAAATAGCAAATTTTATTTTAAGTTATGCAAATGCAAAAATTTTAACAAAAATGCAATTATCTCAAAAATAGTTGAAATTAGAGTTAGGGAACTATAATGCAAATTGTTTCATAATTACATGTAGAATTGAATGAATCTGAAAAAAATATACAGTTCCATTTAAAATAAGAAACTTGTATCTACTTCCGCAATAACCGGATGTCAGTTCTACTTGAAAATATTTTAGAATAATACAGCTTATAAAGTAAGTACTCAATCCCAAATGTCGAGTTCACACTGTTTATGGATCCCATAAAACTTCTAATAGCCGCCTTACGTGATATACCCTGTATAAGTTTAAATATGGATTTAAAGGTATGGCAAAATGATGAAACTTTAAATAAAAAATCCTATTTCAATTAAATGGAACACCCAATACATTTTAAAGGTAGCTGTCGATAAGATCTGTAAATTGATGCATTGCATTGTCCTTGCAATGTGTAGGAATAGAAGTTGACAAAAAAATACCAATCTTACACTCATAATGTTTGGGCCGTATACAACAAACAATTCACCATAAATGTCTGCCACAGACAGAGACTTTTTGCTCAACAAAATCACATCACTCCATTTGGCGGGATTTATTGTCAGTGCACCTTTTGTGACGTTATAACCAGCAAATGCATAGCAGTATGATGTTCTCATTAGGATAGCTGAAAACCTAACAAAACTCAGATTGTTTGAACGATTACATGCCGCCCACTACTACTAGCGCCTGAGATTACTTTCCGAATTACCCTCGTATCTCACAAATTATGCTTTCTAAGCAAGTACTAGGTGGCGCAAAATGTATCATCCTATTTGAAGACGCCAATAATTTTTTCATTAGTCGGTTAACGTAATTGTTTATCTTTTACATCTGATAGATAACAGTCACGAAATGTGTGTTGCAAAATGGAGAGGTATAATATACTCTACCAGAACGCGGAATAATTGTTTCTATATTTTTGCGGAATAATTCGTCAGTGGTTTTAACTCAAAGTGATCTGACGACTGCAGACTACTTTCTGTGGGATTACTTAAAGAGGTTGGTCTACGTAAATAAGCCGCAGACCCTCCAAGCCTTCAAGAACAGCATTCGCCAAGAAATCGACAATCTAACTCCAGAATTCTTGACGAACGTGAGGCAAAATGCCATAAAAAGAGTTGAAATTTGGTGGCGCCCACCTGTCAAATATCATTATCGAAACATGATAAAATTACATTTTTATTGCTTCAAATAAAAGTATGCGTAAAAGAAATTATTTAGTTATTTTTTGAATTACAGCAAAAGAAAATCGGATGATACATTTTGCTCCACCTTGTATATTAAGAGCAGGAACAAATTTAATGCTTGATTTTGAATAATTTTTGCATAAAAAGATTTCAACATTCGAACCGGAAGTAACACTTTTACTCACAGGTTTATTTTATTAAAAGTGGGTTTACATTATAAGATTTTTATTTTCTCTCTCATAAGCAAAAATCATGTGAATCGCTTAAGAAATACTTAAGAGATGACAAATTACACAATATCTAAAATATTGTGTTTACATGCTTATAAGTCGTTATGAGTTTTGTAAAGATTTTACGTTAAGATCAGAAAAAAGTGAGGTTAAAATTGTTGACAGTATTCTAACCTAGAAGTTGATGGGAGAATTGAGTTTTGTAGAACAGTTCGTTGTATATACTTGTGTCGCAAATAATTTGTTTCAAATGGATGAAAATGGTGTACGCAGAATTGCTAAATTATTACAGAAACATGAAATTTTGTCTTACGAATTATTACTCAATCATATAGTACTGATGTTTCTCTTGTACAAAAAACAAAACTTATCGTCCAAAAAAACAAACAGGACAAGACTTTGGACTCGTAAATGGTTGGAGAGGCGAAACTATCGGCGTGGTATATATAATTTAGATTTCAATGAACTCAGTGTGGAAGATAAAAGAAGTTTCAAAAACTTTACGGGAATGTCGACAAGTACGTTTGAGGATTTGTTGGCTAAGGTGGGCCCAAAAATATGTAGATAGGATACAACTTTCAGGGAGCGCAAGCAAAAACTCGATTATTGCTAACACTAAGATTTCTTGCTACAGGATATACTTTTCAAAGTCTGCAATATAGTTTCAGAATTTCAGTACCATCTATATCACACATTATTCCAGAAACAGCAAAAGCTATTTACGAGACTTTACAAGTTGAATATCTTTCTACACCTAAAGAAGAACATCAATGGAAAAAAATTGTTTGAAATTTTTATAAGCAGTGGAATTTCCCAAATTGCTTAGGTGCTCTCGACGGAAAATACATTGCATTTCGTGCCGAGAAAAAAGATGAATCATTTTACTACAACTACAAAGGTTTTAATAGTATAGTTCTAATGGCTCTGGTAGATGCTAATTAGGTATAATTTTCTTTATATTGATGTCGGATATAATGGCCGAATAAGTGATGGGGGAGTATATAACAACAGCACTTTATGTTCTGCAATGGAAAACAATACCTTAAACTTTCCACCTGATGATTATTTACCTGGCAGTCAAATTAAAACACCCTATGTTATTGTCACCGATGATGCTTTCAGACTTACTAAAAGACTAATGAAACCATGGGGTCAGAAATCAACAAAAGCAGAAAAAATCTTCATCTATAGGTTGAGTCGAGCTTGAAGGATAGCGGAAAACGCTTTTGGAATTTTAACTAATAGGTTTCAAGTGTTACAAAAAGATATAAATTTAGAAGTCAGTAAAGTTCAAGATGTCGCACTAGCTTGTTGTGTTTTGCACAAGTACATCAAACATAAAGATGGCAAAACTTATCTGAAAGGAATTGAGTGCGAAGATACAGAAACAATAACCCTTACTGAAGGTTAATGAAGAAAATAAACTTTTATAACTGGTTTGGAAAAAAATCCTAAAAAGCCCGCCAATGAACCAATTGAACTAAGGAAAAAGTTTACCACGTATTTCAACACTAGTGGATTTGTTCCATGGCAGTGGGAAGCTATAAAAAAATTTAATTTTTGAAAACTAAAATGTATTTAATTTTCTCTACAAAATAGAAAATAATTATGTAATATAAAATATATAATCATAATGTAATATTAAAACTATAGACTAATAATGTAAAATTAAAAATATAAAATAATCATGTAACATTAAAAAACATAAAGTTATTCTGTATTTTCTATAATGATTATTTTTTCTTTTGGATCCACTTTTTTTGGCAGAGTAAATTATACTTGTTATTTTAAATTTCACATCTGTAAGAATTTCTTCATCATCGATACGCTGTAGTTCATTTTCGATGTGTCGGGTAAAATTTTCAGCTACATCATCCTGTATAACTTTATTTACTGTAAAATTTCCTTGCAGAACACTTCTGTTGTGATTGTAGGCATTATTTCTTTCAATGATTCGCAAATTTTAATATGCGCGTCTTGCCGGGCATGCTTGTTGCTGTAAAACGGGTGTTTCGTGTCAAAAAGGCACGGGTTTTCTTAATACAGTATGATTAATTTCTCGGGTCCATTCAATCTATTTACAAAAAAAATGCTTTACTCGACTTCTACGTATTATAATAATAATTGTTTTGCCTTTTTATTCTCCGTCTTTCCATTATTTTACATTTTTTAACCTGTTTTGTTGTAACTATTACTAATAATAATAACACAGCTGATACGACGCTACAAGCTAACCACAAACAACTGACAGATCACAAACAGACAACAGATGACAACACGGTGGGAAGTTTGAAATTACGAAAAATACTCTCACCAACTCATAAAGACACATAAAGAATTGGTACTTTCCTATACAGATACGACGTGAAGATTATTCATAAGACTAATCTTAACTCAATCCTAAGGAAAATCTTATAATGTAAACCCACTTTAAGAAGACACAGAATGTAAAACTTAACGTAGTACCAATTTTGCATAAAAATTCAGAGCTCACAGTACACATAAGAAAGTTGTAAGGAGCCAACACCTCACTTATGAATTATTGTTCAAATTCGCCGTTATTAGATATAATTTATTCTGCGCTGTCGTTACTAATGAGTAAATGTTTTATTTGTAGTTAATGTATAACCACTATTATATTACATTATTATTTTTTCTCGGTATTGTACACATAGCAGTTGAGTTGTCAAAATTATTTTTAATTATTACTAAATATGCCTATAAATAAATGTGAACGTTAAATAGTAAACGTTATCGAAGTGTGTAATATATATAATAATATACTAATTTCAATTTAATTGTCGGAACTTGTAAAATATGACAAAAACGATAAATGACAATAATCTCTTAAAGAATTCTCCTGCCACTTAAAACCAGTTCATCAATCATATTTTATATATTTTTTATAAAGCTTATAGTGACAATTAAGAAGCGATTAAGAAATGTACTACAGTCACGATGTAGATGTTAAGAACCTGAAGCGACAACTAAATAACTTAATTTCAGTATAGACGATATTAACGAAAACAACTTAAATTGCTCTTAATTGAAATATTTTTCGCAATATAAAAGGGATACACATTGATCTTGAATTTGTAGAAACGTCTCTTGTCCGCTATCTAAACTTGAAACTCATTGTAAGGATTTATAAGGAAGACAAATTAGATAAATGTATTGAATATATTCTTATAATTTCGTTTAATTATTATTATAGACGTCGATTGAGTGATAGTAAATTTTCACAGAATGAAATACTTAAAATAGGTAATGATTATCCAAATGAATAATTTTAGTTATTAACTAAGAAAGCCTATTTTGTGTTTTAAATATGTAGCTATGCTTTTTAAACTTATTTATATAGTGTACACGATGCCAAAAATAATAATTAAACTGCGCTGTGTGACGTTACATATATTGCTGCTATGTTTATGTTTGAAAAAAAGGAGTTTATTGTATAAAAGAAGGCAAGTGAGAAGACTGTGGACACGCAAGTGGCTTGAAAGACGAAACTGTGGTCGTGGGCTCTCTAGTTTAGTATTTTGTGAATTAGTATTGGAAGATAAGAAAAGTTTTAAGAATTTCACTAGAATGTCAACAACCACGTTCCAAAATTTACTATCAAAAGTAGGCCCAAAAATACAAAGAGAACACACAACATTCAGCCTAGCTACAGGAGAAACATTTCACAGTCTGGAGTATGGTTTTAGAATTTATGTACCGGCAATATCACAAATTATTCCTGAAACAGTTATTGCCCTTTATGAAGTCTTACAAAATGAATATTTATGTACGCTCAAAGACGAATATTGCTGAAAAAAGATAGCAGCGGATTTTAATAAATTATGGAATTTTCCCAATAGTTTGGGAACCATAGACGGTAAACATATAGCATTTCATGCGAGAAAGAAGGATGGCTCATTTTACTATAACTATAAAGGTTTTAATAGTATTGTACTGATGGCACTTATTGATGCTCAATACAATTTTCTATATGTTGACGTGGGGTGTAATGGCCGTGTGTGTGATGGTGGTGTGTACAGTAACAGTACATTATGTTCAGCAATTGAACAGAACACATTAAATTTCTCTCAAGATGAAATTTTGACAAACAGCGATGTGAAAACACCATATGTAATTGTTGTTGACGATACCTTTCGACTAATAAATAGATTGATGAAACCATGAGGCCAGAGATTAACTAAAGAAGAAAAAGTTTTTAACTATAGAGAATTGAAAACGCCTTTGGGATACTAGCCAACCGATTTCAGGTTTTACAGAAAGTTATTAATTTAGAGGTAAATAAAGTACAAAACATAGTTATGTCGTGTTGCGTGCTACATAATTATATTAAACAACATGATGCTTAAACTTACCTAACTGGAAAAGATAAGGAAGATACTGAAACCAGGTTGGTTCACAATATTCCTAAATGTTGATATATGACCTTTACCAAGAAATTGACGAGTGTTGTATTTCACTATGACATTCACGGACAATCTCTAACTAAAGTAAATTTTGTCGGGGACTTGGGTGTGTTGTTTGATTCTCGTCTTTCCTTCAATGACCATATATCGTCTTCATGTCTTGCTGCGTTCAAAACCTTGGGATTCCTGATGCGTAGCTCTAGATACTTCGATGATACTTCTGTCCTTAAGACTTTATATTATTCGTTTGTGGTAACCAAACTTGAATATTGCTCTGTTGCTTGGTCTCCTAATTATATTAGCTATCAATTGTCTTTAGAAAAGATACAGCGTCGATTCTTAAAGTATCTTGCTTTTAAGATACAAGC
Organism: Amphimallon solstitiale; assembly: GCA_963170755.1. Taxonomy (NCBI): domain Eukaryota; kingdom Metazoa; phylum Arthropoda; class Insecta; order Coleoptera; family Scarabaeidae; genus Amphimallon; species Amphimallon solstitiale. The sequence goes on along the minus strand of OY720676.1, from coordinate 166,857,715 downwards.
TGTCTATCCTCCTCGTGGCACAGACTACCATCATCTTCTGCAGAGTCATGACATGCGGTCTCTTGCTGCACGCAGAGACTTATATGCTGCTTGGTTTGTCTGGAAGCTTGTGAACAATAAAATTAATAGCCCTATATTACTATCTTGCCTTAACTTCTTTGTCCCTAGAGCATCTTCACGTTTTTCGGTGACTTTTACTATGCCGACTCCACGAACGAATACTCTCTTACATTCACCGTTTTACAATATGTCGCGATTAGGGAATACTCTGTATGACGATATATTTAATGACACAGTTGGTAACTTTAGGAAGCAGTTGTAGTTCTGATTTTCAATCGTATATCTACCCTTTGTCAGTTGCTAGTTGCTCTCGCTTTCGTGTTTCTTTACATGTGGCATACTCACATCAATTTCATTTAATTTTTTGTTTCTTTATTATTTTTGTTATTATGTATTAATATTTAAGAATTTAGGTATTAGTTATATTTGCTTTTGTACTGCACTCATATAATTTTTGTCGTGTAAATGCTTGATGTTGGGCAATAAATATTATTATTATTATTATTATTATTATTAAAACCATAAGAGTCACTGAAGTAGAATGAGGCACAATGTTTTTATAATAAAATTTGGAAAAACAATCTCGAAAACCAACCAATGAAGCAGTCGATATAAGGAAGGCATTTACACATTATTTCAACAATGCAGAATTTGTACCGTAGCAATGGGAATCAATAAAGAAATTTAATTTTTGAATTTTGTGTTATAACAATATTATTACAATAATAAAAATTACGTGAAAGGTTTATTATATAATACTGTTTGTTTCAATTACAATGCCTGCTCTTCTTCGTGCAATCCACTTCTTTTTGGCGGCATATATTGCTGAATCAATTTCATATTTCGAATCATTTAATATTTCTTCGTCTATAACTCTCATTAGCGATAAATTTGGCATAAGCATCCTGTTAAGGACGTTTATTATTATTATGTTTTCTTATTCGTATTTATAAAGTAAAATGTTATGTTCTATGTAAAACTCTTATATGTTTAGTTTTAATCTTAATTTGCCTTATTTTACGAAGCAACAATTAATTATAACATGTACATTTTTCTGTATAATTTCTTGCACTCATTTTATTACTTCACACTCGTCAAATAATGTATATTTAAAATTAAATCTGGAAAAACCAAAAGGGACATCAGCCTCCTAATGTAATCTGTAATCTCTTAGAAACCTTTCTATTGTCCGGTCTAGCAAATCGGTAAATGCTTTGTTAAAATTACCATTGATTTTCTTTCTTTTATTAACACCCTACGGTTGTAGTAGTAAAAAGGTCATAAACATTAGTCGGATTTTATAATTATAAATATTCCATAATGGACGCAATCCATAAACGCCACAGCAGGGATTATATATTTATATTAGATAATTGCATTCCTATTTGCTCCTTCTGGGAACTTTTAATGATACTTACAAGCCTATTAATGAATATTTGGTTTTTCCAGGCAACAATAGATGAGGTACAGTTTTGTAAACTTGCTACCCCACTCTAAAGACTGAATTCGTTTTGTAGTAGAAGATTAAAATCAGTTCAACATCAAGACTCAACCTGTTAACAGGTATCTATCATGTATGGTTCACCTTGCACGATGCAAGTAGCCTACATGTATTGGCATTGTCATTTTATGTAATTAAAAATAAAGTTAGTTGTATATAACAGTGTAGTGTTATTTTATTAGTGAATAACAACGAAAAAACGTAAATTCAATGACGATTATCTTCATCTACTTCTAAAACAAGAAGACACAAGAAAAAGATAACAACGTACGTCTTTCAAAACAGGAAGACGCCACACATCCCAAGTATCTTCATCATTATTTTCTCCTGCATTCTGGTTCTGATTCTGAGTGTTGCGTTTTTTGATCACTCGTAATATCCCCTGATGTCTTGGTTCTGCCCCATTATTTCCGTATCTTCAAAATTTTGGCTCTGACTTTTTGTTTCGTTGCTGTTCATCCACAATACTTCCGTATACTACGTATAAGAAAGTAATATTAACATACATTATGAACTTATATAATATAATTTACATTCATGTATTTGTGTTTGTATATGTATTTGGCTGTATCTGAATTTACAACAACAATACCTGAATTACATTTCGCACGCGTAACTTACACACACACACACACACACACACACACACGTATGATTAACTCCTAATGCTGTGCTTGCGCGCAATTTCACGAAATTATTCCGTTATTTTCATGCATACTTCTCATGCTGGGCATCAACTTCATTACCAGGCCGCTTCAGCGTTCAGGAAATAATTGCCCGCAGACGTGAACAGGGGCGTGTGTAAACGCACTTCCAAGAAAAGCACACACACACGTTTCTTATCAGATAACGCACAAAAAATATACGATTTTTGCGCTTATCGTCGCGAACTGAAACCGCTTCCAGGCAGGCGAGAAACTTCCACTTAAGATTTAATTGCAAACATATACATAATCGACGCATAAATTAGTATAATAATCGCTGAAAATGGTAATTATGGATGTGAAGAGAAAAAGGAAATGTTAGTGCTTATTTCGTTTTAACTTGTAAATAGTGGTGAGTTCCGTGGTTCGTGTTGTTAGACAATAGCGCTTTATTACTGTACTGGTTATAAGTTCGACCGCAAATCATTACTTGTTCGCGTACTTTTGCCGCTTATCTTCTGCTAATTTATTTGCAAATACACCAAATGTTCTCCCTTTTTACACAGCAGATGAAAGAGTGTGAAGTTAGAATTATTGTAGGGAATAAAATATAGGTGTTTAGACTTGAAGACATCTCCTCTGAGCTTAAAAGAAAATATATCTGTTACAATTTTATCGAAAAATTGTATTTGAAATGGATCAACTTGGCATGTGAAAATAAAAATTATAAAAAGAATGTTTAGAAAACATATATAACAATCAATGAAAGAAAGAGCAATATTAATAGAAGAACCGCAACGCAAAGAACAACAAACTCATCAATTCAAAATTTTTGAAGGACAGAGCGAAGCTAACTCCTAAATCCAATTACTAGAAACATCATTATATAATAATAATAACAAAATAATCATCTTTATTACCCAACAGGCAAAACCCAAAGCAGGGTTACATAATACGAGGGTTCTTCCCAATTTTTTTGCTGAACGGTCGTGCATCTTTGTTCTATAACTTATCAAAATGGATGCGCCCATCGAAAATCCCACCAAATGTGAAATGTATAGTGTCATTAGTTTTCTGAATGCACGTAATGTTCGACCTATCAAAATTTATCGGCAGATAAAGAGTGTTTATGGTGATAGCGCAATGAACGAGGGAGCCTTCAGTGACCAAACGATCCTTAACGTTTGATCAAGGAAGAACCAGTATACAAGACAACGATGGGAGTGCGAGGCAATCACTCGTTAAAGATGAGCTGAAAGTAAAAATTGAAGGAAAATCGGCTTCTTAATTCAAGCACATTAGATGAATTTTTCCCACAAATTTCACCACGTCTCCTACATGAAATAGTTACAGAGCACCTTGGCTTATGTACAAGGAATCGCCGAACAACAATGCCTAAATGTTTAATTAGATACAGTATCTTGGAGTCTTTGCATTCAATAATTAAACTACAGTTAAAACTACTTAGCATATACAATCTGCACAAGTGATGGTCTCGTTGAGTTATGTAGATCGAAGTCTGTTATTCTGCTTCACACTGTATCATATCTGCATCTAGTCGATAAACTTGCACTGGTGAATAATGGCTTCATATAGGTGATAAGGTACAATACTTCTTAGCTTCTCCCTGTTTCTCTATTCGCTAACATGTATACTTATAGGGTATCCCGATGCTTGTTTGATTAATTTTTTGCAATATTTATACTTGTATACACTGCATACTGTCGCACATATCGAGATGTTATCGCCTATTTCATGATAGTTCATATGCCTGCCATCTCTTCCTAACAGCTAGCCACATTGTTTTTAAGAACATGTTCCACAAAGTATTTCCTATCTAGAGGTTCATTTACTGGTTACATATATTCTACTTATATTGTTACTTGCACTACTTTCTCCTTTCTTAATAAAAGAAGGATTTCCATACAATCCATACAACAAAGATTCCCATACAACAAATATCCTCCTTACAAGCCTAAAAGTCGAAGTAACAATCAACATGTGCTTTTTTGAGGTTACAAATACATGCGTTACAGATAGAGCATGTAAAAATAAGAAAAAATTATCAACAGGTGCATTACTTATTATCATCACGAAGCATGATGACTTGAGATATAAATTAAATGGCAATATTAACAACTGAACTTACCCTAGTGTCTTATTAGGCTTCACCATTTAAAAAGAAGCTAAAATTCGCACGGCATCGTTTAAATGTGCCTGTCAAATGACAAAAAGAAGCGCATGAATATAGCCGCGTCAAAACCTCCGTGATTACACATGCTATTTGTCACATCGGCGATAATGATTGTTACTGAACCAGAACAGGTATTTATAACTGTTACAGTCTAAGAATTTGACTGATGTCCATTAAACGGTACGGATGGAAGCAACCCTTGAATTTTGGACCCAATATCACAATAATGGTGACGAATTTCTCGACAGTATGTGACCAAATGGGAGATGAAACTTTAGCGTCTTAAAGGCTCCCAAAACAAGCATCAGTTTATGTAGTGGCATCACACACAATCACTCTCAAAATCCAGAAACGAAAAACCATACCTCAACACCATAAAGTAATGACAACAGTTTTTTGGGACCGAAAGAGTTTGATCAACGTGGAGTTTATGCCAAGAAGAGTCACAATAAACTGAGAAGCCTATTGTGAAAGTCTTCAACAACTTAAACGCACCATCTGAAACAAGAAGCGGGGAATGTTGTCGCAAAGCGGGTTTTGATTCATGATAATACGCGGGCTCAGTCATCAGCACGAAGAAAGAACTTCAACGTCTCAAGTGGGAAGTTTTGATAGACAGATGTTCAAAGAGAACATTTTCTGAACTGTAATGGAGAACTTGCTTGTATGAAGTGGAACAGCATTAGTAGACGCTACTTGGTCACTAATATTAACAATAAGTCTGAATATGTGAACTCTGAGGTATTTGAGGTCTGACTGAGTACAATTTTAGAAAGGATAGAAAAGAAATAGGTTTTTTATGAATATTTCAGCATTTCAATTTTTTGTGTAATTAGACTTCTAGATAAATACAGATTATTATTAAAATGCTGTCATTGTTACCAATAATTCCAGCAAGAAAACAATTAATATTTATGCAAATTTTAGTCCGTCTTGAAATATGTGCATAGAAATTCAATAGATTTAGTACAGACAGCACCAATACTGTAACAAAATTAGCAAATTGTAATAAAGTCAAACTCGAAAACACCATTAAATTTGTAAAAGAAAGAATGTGTTTAGAGAATATTACATTTTTAACCGGTGATGAAGAAATATAGAAATATTGTTCATCCTCGGTGCATTTAATAAGTAAAACGTCTGTTGGCCATGATGTTCGCAAGGCCAACTCTATCTGCTATCGATATAAGATCGTCACATAACTTCGATTTACATTGATGAATTTGATTCTGGTAACCTCAAAATATTGATCCATATGTAACTCCATCTTGTAGTACCCAAAAGAAGTAATGTCTGAATTTTCATCCAAATAAACTTTAAAATAACACTTTAAACATTAACTTTACAATAAGTAATTAATATTAATAATTTTAAAGTAATTAAAAAAGTGTTGCTGATAAAAAACTTCTTGGGTTGTGTCAAGAATAACAAATTTATTTACGTTTCTATTTTTTTATAACAATTCAAAAGGAAACACTAATTAAGGTTCAAATACGTTGTAAAGTGTTTGTTTAACTTAATCGTGGCTTTCAACTTTATTGGAAGATTTTGAAGCTTTACTATTCCACATCGCAATATTTGCCTTATAAAATATTCAGGCACTTTGCCATCGGTAGTAAAATTTAGGCCTCCTTGAAACCTAATATTTAGTCTACAGAATCGCAACTAAATGATTTCGTTATGACAAAATAACTTTCTTGTACAGTATACTCAAATAAACTACATACATGGCATGTACACTTATTAAAAGAAATACAGAATATTTCCAAATAACATGAATGTACTTTTTTCCATTTTGGCACTATTACAATTTGCTAATTTAGTTACTTACAGTGATGCACTCTTTGGTGCTGTCTATACCAAATCCGTTAGTATTTCTACGCACACACTTCAAAACAGACCAAAATTTGCTCTATAACACAGGTCCAAGTCTAATTACACAACAAAAATTGACAATGTTGAAATATTCATAATAAACCCACTTGTATCCTTTTTAAACTAGTACTAAATCAGCCCTCAAGTACCTTAGAGTTAACATTGTTAATCTTAGTGACCATAGCATAGACAAAATAAATGTCAAATCATTAAAATGTCAATAACAGCAGATTTGATATAATCCAATCATATTGTATAATTTATCACGTGATTTTAACAATGTTCAGCGATTACCAAGTAATTTAATTTAATTTCGGCGAACTTGCGAGCTTTTAATGATGTTGTGAATAGTTTTAGTTTGCATGCAACAATTGATGTACCCACTAGAGTTTGTAATACATCGTCCTCTTGTATTGATAATTTTGTAACAAATTTGCCGCTTGACTATTATAGTTCTTCTTATTTGGATAACTGTTTGTCCGATCATTTTAGTCAATTTTTGAATGTTAAATCGGATCTAAAATCAAATGCTGTTAATTATATTTATAAACGGAAAGTTTCTAGTAATTCCTTAATTTTGTTCAATGATTACCTGGAAAAAGAAACTTGGTTACCAGTATACCAATGTTCGTGTCCAGATACTGGTTTTTCAACCTTCCTAGAGATATTTGCTTATTATATGAGTATATGTTTTCCGTTGGTTAAGTGCCATGTTGGTCATGGCACGGGAATTGGGTGGATTGATCAAGAAGTCTTGGATGCAAAGAATAAACTTACATTCTTAAGTGATATGAGTAAAAAATTCCCTATATTTAAGGCTGATTTTCTCAAATATGAACAATTTTATAAACAATTTATCATTGACAAAGAAAAACAATATAATAATCGTTTTATACTGCAATCTAAAAATAAAAACAAAGCCGTTTGGACGCTGATAAAAAATAAATGCCCAACACATCAACAAAAAACAGTTCTTCCGGATTGTAGTATGTATCGAGAAAATACTTCTACATATTTCAACAATTATTTTGCAACATTGGCTTCCAATCTAGTTAATACAAATTTTAATCAAACAGATATTGAATTCAATTGACACATATATTGACTTGGTTAATAACTCGTTTTTATGCCGAATATAGACAGACATGACATTGAAATTGCAGTTGGTAAATTAAATGCAGATTCCTCAGCGGGATACGATCATATCTCACCCCGTATAATTAAATATTGTTATTGGCTAATTATTGAGCCGCTTATATACTCATTAAATTTGTCGATTAATCATGGGATCTTTCCATCAACTCTAAAAGTAGCATTGATAAAACCACTTTATACGAAGGGAGACTGTAATGATTTTTCAAATTATAGACCAATAAGTGTTGCGTCAGTCTTTTCAAAGATTTTCGAAATAATTGTTACTACTAAATTAACTGAATACTTTAAACACTTTGATTTATTTTCTGACGATCAGCATGGATTTCGTCCTAGTTATTCTACGAATACTGCCTTATTTCGATGCCTTGCGAGGGCCATTACTAGTGTAGATTCTAATTTGCCATGCTTGGCAATGTGCATTGATTTGTCAAAGGCTTTTGATTGTATAAATCACACGATTCTTCTTTATAAACTGCATAGGTATGGTGTTCGCGGTATGGTGAACAAATGGTTTGAGTCTTATCTCCGGGACAGAAGGCAGCGGGTTTCATGTTATGGAGAAATATCAGTTGAAAGAGAGATAAAATGGGGGTCCCACAAGGCTCAGTGATGGGTCCCGTGTTGTTCTTAATTTACATTAATGATCTGCCAAAACTTATAAAACCATTGGCAGCAGTCTCTCTCTATGCGGATGATATTAATATAATCGTTGATGCTGATGACTTATTAGATCTAAAATCTAAAGCAGACAGGATCTACACACTCATAAAGGATTGGATGTCTGTCAATAAGCCATTAGTCTATGATTCAAAAACCAATTGTATTTTGTTTAAAAATCAATTAAAGTTTAGGGAAACGAAAATTAACCTACATCAAACTTCTGTGGACCTTGTTAGTTCATGCAGGGTATTGGGGGTTGTGTTGGATGAGTCTTTGACTTGGTCCACCCATATTGATGTTTTGTGTGGTGAGCTGAGTAGGGCTTGCTATGCGATATATAATCTGCCCAATTCTTGCAGTTTCGAAGTGTTGAAGACATACTACTACTCGAATATATTTTCCAGGATTCGATATGGTATAATTCATTGGGGTCATTGCAGAGATGCCCAGAGGGTATTTTTGATGCAAAAAAAAGCTGTAAGGTACATATATAACCTGAGATTTCAAGAGTCTTGTAGACCTGCTTTTAGAAAAGAAAGAATTCTGACCTTCTTTGACATATACATATTGGAAGTAGTGTTATTTGTACATGAAAACAGGTCATCTTTCACCACCAGTATAGACCATAAATACAATACACGGCAAAATAATTACCTGTTGCCATTTCAGCATAAAACAGCACTTTTTCAAAGAAATCTTCTTTATAATGGTTGTAAACTATACAATAAACTTCCATCTGAAATAAAACGGGAAGGTTTAAAGAAATTTAAACACAAGGTTAAGGAATTACTATTAACTTTAAATTGTTACTCCTGTGAGGACTTTTTGAATTAATGATTTGTTACCTATATTTGTAGATTTTATTTTTGACGTTTTCACACATGTATGTTTTTATTTGTATGTACACATGTCTCTGAAATAAATTATATTATTATTATTATTATTATTATTAATTACCACACCACATAAGGATCAGTATTTTGAGGTTACCGGAATCAGAACAATCTCGTCATGTGACGGCCTTATATCGCTCAGCGATATTGATACAATTGGCCGTGGCTGTTCGAAATTTGTGGCGTCATCTTTAGTTTCAGTTTATAGACAAATGATATCCTGGTATAATTAAATGCAATTTCATAATAAAAAAGTGTTAACATATTAGAAATTATTATTTTTGCATTTTATTATTTATTATAAAAGAATCGTTATAGCTGTGCTTTCATAATTATAATAATAATGATAGTTTTTAAAAAAAAAACTATTTCCGTATGTGAACGTCGTCGTGAGAAGCTATTGTCTTCAGAAGAAGTTATTCTACAAACATTGCCGTATTTATCTCGGTGAAAGAACGTCTTGATGATGCAAAAACATGTACTTTAATGGAATGAAATGGCATTGTTGTTAATCGTTTATTTAGATTGAAGTGAATCCGCTTGCATTATACTCTATTGTGATCGAAGGCAGTTAGATTAAGCCTGGGATGACATGACATTAGCTTAAGTGTGTGGATGTGTGCGTACATGTGAGATAATACAACGAACTGTAATTGTAAAGCACAGTTTTTCAAGAACATATCTCTTGTATATAATACCGTGCCTGCCGATATTGAAAATATTAATGATATTTTGTTTGAGAATTTAATTGTACATCAGACCACTAAACATGTTACACAATTCACAGATTAGAAAGCTTTAACTACTCTAGTATTTTATACAATACGCTTTGATTAAAAGCGTATTGCAAACTGTCTTAGAATTAACCCAGATTCTTTCTTTTCTTAACCCAAGTTTTATCCTAAAAATGTTATTAACGAACATAAAAGTGAATAACTTCATTAGTATGCTTTTACCAGGAGATCCAATAACAACGTTCTTTAATAATTTTATGTTATTGATGAAATTTGAAGTTGATATTTTAAATTTGAATAATCTGTCTTCTGTAAGTACGTAAAATGTAGTGATGCTATATATTATATAAAATAAATTGTATAGGTACTTCACGTCACGTTTCTGAATAAATAAATGATAAACAGGCACACTTTAATTTAATTTTATCGAAGTGATCAAGCAAACGAATACAAGAAACGTTGTAGGTGAAAATGCAAGTGAGTTTGATACTCGGCAAATACAGAACGTTTATTTATTATTCGTAAGACTCGATACATAACCTCAATGGAAACCTTGCTTCATTTTCCATACTGGCTTACAATATGCCACGCGATCATTTAAATTCTAAATTATAGCAGGCGGGATTTTTTTTATTAGGTTGTCCAGAATGTCAATTATTGATTAATTGAAATTTGCGGTTATGTTATCCGGAAGATCTGGTCATTGAGCACAAGGATGAGTCACTTCCATGTGTCGATAGTGCGCGTTTTTTGGGCGTGGTGGTGGACTCTCGGCTGTCTTGGACACCTCATATTGATGGCCTCGCGAAGACATTGAGTGGCTATTGCTACAGTTTGAGGGTTGTGGCTCGGAGTGTTGATGCTGAAACCTCCTTAAGTGTATACTATGCATGCGTACAGTCAAGACTACGGTATGGTGTTATCTTTTGGGGAAATTCACTGGATGTGGAAAGAATCTTTAAACTACAGAAGGCCTGTGTGAGAGCTGTTTTCCAAAGATCTAGAGACTCATGTAAATTAGTGTTCAAGGACTATAATATACTTACTCTCCCTTCGCTGTACATATTGGAGTCTGTTACTTTTGTTAAAAATCATTACGAAGAACTCTTTAAGAAATACGAACTTGAACATGGTCACAGTACTCGGGGTAAGGCCTCTTTGCATTTGCTTCCTCCACACACTCGCTTGGCAGGGATACAGAAACAAACCATCTGGCAATGCATTAAATTATACAACTGCTTACCACAAACTCTGAAAGTCTTACCGCCACAAAAATTTAAAGCGACATTAAAGAAATATTTGACGAGTAAGGCCTTTTACTCAACTAATGATTTTTTTAACTCTAATTATGTATCATGATTTTATTTATTTATTGTTTGTTTGTTTGACTCTAAATGTTTTTTAAACTTTGTGCATCTACTATGTTGATATTGTAATTTTGACGTGTTCTATGCTCAGCAATATGGAATAAACTATATATTATTATTATTATATATTATTATTATTATTATTATTATTATTATTATTATATTCCAAATTTTATAAAAATTCGTTCAATAATAATAATTGAGATATATGACCCGAAAGTGTTAGCTGGGACACTTGTATAAAGTATTGGTATTTTACGATAGTAATGAACAACAGCAATTCATAACTGTGAAAATTATAAACAGAAGGTTTAGATTAATTTATTATTATTAAGTAGGTCCTGGACAACGATGCCCATCCAGAATAAGAAGGTACAATATTTCTTTAAAACATTTACAGGATATCGTAGTAATGAGTGAGACACACGTGTCTATGGTTGCTCTACAGCGGAATTTACTCAATATTTTTCTATTTCTTTATTTTGTGTATCTGCACTGATTCCTTTTTTTTTTGAGTATATTCTTGGGTTCGGATGGCATGCAGGTCGACAATGTCTTCCACGTGGCGATCCGTCTTTCTTATATGCTTACATCTCCAAGGTTCTCTCACCTTATTCCTTGGCTACACCGTACTGATGATGACCAATGAGTCAGAAACACGTGTCTACAGTTGCTCTACTGCGGAATTTACCCAATCTTTTCTATTTCTTTTCTTTAAATATTTTTATTCAACTAATACTTTCTTTAATTGGAAAAAAAACCCTTATTATGTACTTATCTATTGTTGTAAGTTGTAATAAAATAATTCATTGTAATATTATGTTTGATTTTACTAAGCTTAAGTTTGCTATCGTTCTTAGTAGGACAAAGAAAATACTATTTATCCATTATTTTTTGCTGATATTCATAGCTTTATACAATTTCTTCTCAAGTACTTATATTTCACTACGTCAGTCACTACTTACTCACTAACACGCGTAAAAGAGAAAACTAACATTAAATCTTTTTAAATTAGCATTATTTAATTGGAACAATGTATATTACACGTGTTTTTTCATCAAATTTATCATCTTTAACGGAAGAATTTATGATTCGAAATAAAATACAAGCTCAGCAATAACTTATTAGTTTCACGCTCAATAAATTATATTAATTACACCCCATAATTGGCGCTTATGCATGAAGACGTCGTTAAGGCGATCCATAGACACATACACACACCTGATCCTTATCGTAGTAGGCGGTGGTATATTATGTGATTCTTATACACAGACGCATAATACACCTATGCACGATTCGTACATACGCAAGGTGCTTAATTCGCACCTGTACCGTGGGTTGTACGCAAGAATGTAAAATAGGAAAATGAAGAAGTACGCACACCTAATGTTACTTAAATTAATATGTACGCCTGTGATCTCTAGATCTTGATAATTACGTGAATGGTAGGTACAGACGTCTGTTGTATGTACATACACTCGTACGTACGTTAAGTACATAAATGCGTTTCTTCGAATAGTTAATGATGTAGCGATCCGGTCGTAAAACAAAAGAACAACTGATGTTTTATCATAAAGTGTAGAGTTGGACGTTCCGCCTGCTTTGATTGTTTTAATGTATAATAATAGAGTGCGTACAGAAAAGTGGTATGATGTAATTATATAGACGTAAATAAAACAACAATAAATATACCTACAAATTACAGATATATTTGGAAAATTATTCCTAGTCTTCTTCATGATAGTTAAGGCTGCGTTGGAAAGGTTTCGGTGGGAGAGAAATGTGCCAGAAAAACATCATTTCACGAACTGCAAATTAAATTGATACGAGGGATATTCTCTTTCCGCTGAGCCTATCTGGTTGGCGATGATATTTACCATGTTATTTGTTCTCGTCAGTTACCAAGCAACAAAGCTTTCGTTCAAAATGAAAGTTTGTCCGGATAAACACAAACTCTTATGGTATTACCCCCGACAAATGTCTGGTACGTCTTTTTCATAAATTAATGTCAAAAAGAACTGAAAATATTCAAATTGATCGTTTCTTCTTGTCACCTAATCCATATTGGCAGGAACCTTTATCTAAGGGGTGGTATAAAAATCTCCCGGTAGGCCAAAACGAAATAGGAAAATTGACAAAACAAGCGGCCCAAAAGATTGGCTTGGATCCTAAAAAGATAAAAATTACAAACCATTCACATCGTTCTTCTGCTGTAACACAACTAGCTAAAAGTGGAGTAGGTGAGCAGCAGTTGTTAAAAATAACAGGACACTCTTCTGCAAACTCCATCAAACCCTATCTACAACTTGACGAAAAGCATCACGCAACCGTAATAAACAAATTAAGAGGAGACACTGTTTCTTCCTCTTCATCTCAAGGAAATAGCACTATTACCTACAATAATTGCACCATTAACTACAACAATTGTAAAGATTCTTAATTGTTTAATAAAGATACTTACATACTTATTTAACATTTTCCGACATAGTTTAAAAAATAATCACGCCGAATTACATTCGTGGTAATAATTTTTTGTTGATAATTTTAACTAGATTAGCACTCACCTTTATTGCTATTAAGAAATCCCACTCGTGGACTTCGTCCACTCGTGAGATTTCTATAGCAACAAAGGTTCGTGCATCTAGTTAAAATTATCAAAAAATTATCACCACTTATGTAATTACTATTGATTATTTGTAAGTTACATTAGTTTAAAATACTCCTTTCGCCAATAAATCATGGAACTGAACAAAGAACATTATCAAGGGGTAATTTTTTACAATTTCAAACGTGGCTTAAGCCGTAATGAATGTTCTGAGGAAATCATGTGAGTGATTGGTGACAAGTCGTATTGCTTCGCTACCGTAAAGCGGTGGCACAATGAATTTCAACGCCGTCGAATTTTCTTAAATGACAGTTTTGGCGCTCCTTGGCCAAAAAACGGCAGTTACAGAAAAAAATATTCCTCCTATTCGGAACATGATTGTAGAAGACCGGCATACTACTGTTAGAAGCACAACTTTAAAAATTGGTGTGAAAGCAATTAACATTATCTTACACAAACATTTGAAAATCCGTAAGCTTTTTTTTCGGTGGTTTCCCCACAATTTAACTTCAATTCAAAAAGAGGACCAGGTGAGATGGGGCACATCTACACTAGATAGCTTTAACCGTGGATCGTCTCATTTGGTGTACAACATCAAAACAGATGATGCAACATGAGTATACTGCTATGATCCTGAAAAAAAGGAACAATCGACAGTTTGGGTCTTTGAGTTAAGTCGGCTCCAACAAAAGTTGTTCGTGAAAAAAATCGAAAAAGAAGATGGTCGCCACATTTTTTGGAATTACTGGGCATTTTCCACTGTAGCACTGGAGGATAGACGTACTGTTAATTCAGAATGGAAAACTACAGTTTGTTTGGTTCAGGTTCTTCAAAATATTCGTGAAAAACATCCAAGAGAAAGGAGGGAGCAACTTGCATCAAGATAACGCTCGGGCCCACAATGCCGCTCGAATAATTGTATTTGAATGCCCAAAACATAGAAATAATAGGTCATTTACCCTATAGTCCTTCATGCCTTATTTATGCGAGTAAACGATAAATTACGGGGTTTACGTTCTACAACGGGCAAAGAAGCGGCTTATGCCTTTAAAAATGGAATAAACAAACTACTTCCAGAAGATTGGAGAAAATGTTTTCAAGGGTGGTTTTAATGGAATGCAAAAATGCATTGACTGTGAAGGATAATACTTGGAAAAATTACACTGGTCAACAAAAAAAGAAAAATTGTTTGTTTGCTGTGATTTTTTTGTTTCTCTCTCAATTGACGCGTACTTTTTAAATACGGCAGCAATTTTTCCCTAACAGCTTTTGTTTTTGAGTTATAGCTAACTACCCTCATTTACTATTTTTACTTAGATTTTCGTTTTTTATTGTACACTTATATTTTGTTGTTGTTTTAAATATGGCTTCGTCAAGAAGATGTTGTGTGCTTAATCCAGATTGTTTTTGCTATATTTGTGGTGAATATATATTATTTGAAAAGTATCGAAAACCTATATCTGATTTTGTGAAAACTGAAAATTTGCTTATCCGGAAACCAACATCACATTTTATCGTACCCGAGAAAAAAACCTCTTACCGTATTTTGCTCAAGAGAAGGATTTAGTCTTTTGTAACGATGTTGGTGGTATTTTGCAACAATTAGGTTTAAAAGAGTACCAACCTAGTGATTGGCGTCTTTTCATAGACAGCAGCAAAAGAAGTTTAAAGTGTGTTTGGCTTCATAACGGTAACAAGTACGGATCCATACCTATTGCACATTCGACTACTTTAAAAGAAGAATACGCAAGTGTTTCTAAGGTTATGGAAAAAATTAAGTATCAAGAACACAACTGGGTGATTTGTGTTCATCTGAAAATGGTTAACTTTTTTTTAGGTCAACAAGGGGGGTACACAAATTTCCCTTGTTTCATGTGTCCCTGGGACAGTCGTGACAAACAACACCATTGGTCACAAAAAGTTTGGCCAGTGCGAGAATAACTAAAAGTTGGTACAAAAAATGTCATACACGTGCCTTTAGTTAGCCGAGACCGCATCAGACTTCCACCATTTCATATTAAACTCGGCATAATGAAACAGTTTGTGAAGGCGCTTGACAAAAGTGGCGGATGTTTCAATTTTCTTTCATGCAAATTTCCAGGATTAAGTACAGAAAAATTTAAAGCTGGTATTTTTCATGGGCCACAGATTAGGCAACTCGTGAATGATCCTAATTTTATCAAATCAATGACTGAAGGCAAAAAGAAATCTGACGACCATGTCGAGCTTGTTGAGTGCATGCTATCGAATTTGCAACAGCTAGGGTGCAACATGAGCATAAAAATCCATTTCCTGCACTCGCATTTAGACCGATTTCCAAAAAATCTGGGTGATTTTAGTGAGGAGCAGGGTGAAAGATTTCCTCAGGACCTTCGGACAATGGAAGAGCGTTATCAGGGAAGGTGGGACTCACAGATGATGGCAGACTACTGCTGGAGTTTGCAACGAGATCTACCTAAAGTCGTTCATTCAAGAAAATCTTATAAAAGATCGTTTGATAGTGTTTGAGAGCAATTTTGTTAACATATTGCAGTGATCTTGAGTTGGGTTGTAAATTATAAATAAATAAATATAATCAAGATCACTTCAAGGTTTTATTTAAATTAATTTTTACTTTATTTATTTTTATCATAATGTGTATGTAAATATTCACCATATCAATAATTTGCCAAAATTTTATTTTTATTTAAGTAAAACAATAAAAGAATCTTAGTAAAATTTTTATAAAGTCATAATATTAAGTTACGCATTGAATGTTATGTTTTAAATAATGAGAAAGTGTCTCTCGCCCGAAGAATACCGGCACCGGCAAAGATCGACCGTGTAGGCCGGCGCAAGAAATATTGTTCGCCAGATGCATGGATGAGTCATAAACGTGTAGACAAATTTATATTCACATGTTTGTTTACCTTTTTCAAGGATTGTTAGTGCGCTGTTTTCCCAAGTGACCGATAAGAGCAGCACCGTCGATGTGCAGTTTTGGAGGTGGATTCGTACATCCCGAGAATTGCCGTACGTTTTTATAAAGAAAATTAGGCATAAAAAAGCTGACGGATAAAATTTCCGGGATAGCTTGGTGCAAACCGCTATCTTTAAATAGTCTTAAAGTAGGTGACAAACCACTTCCTCCTCTTTTAAATAGGATTACTCTTAAATCCGGACTTAGAATAATTTTTGAGATTTTCGACACTTATAAAATTTTTAACAAGATTCAACACTTGTAATATTTTTATTTTAACATGCAACGTGTATTACATTGAGATTTCTAGTTATACTTGAATAATTATTTATGTATGAGATAATTTTATTTATGAATTCGGATTTTGAATTTATTTAATTTCATTTTATTTTCTTTTTCTAGAGTGTTTTGTTTTGCATGTAGGGGTACTATGCCATACATTATGACAAAACTTTCTAGTAATTGTAATGATAACTTTGGATAGCATAATCATTTTATTTTCGTATAATTTACTTTTCTTTTAAATTTATTTATCCTACAAAAGGGATTTGAAATTAATAATTTTGTTTTATGTGTATATAGGATATATATAAGTGAATAAATTTTCTAAAATTTATTATGGATGAGTTTGAAACCATGTACGAAGAGTTAAAGTGATTGGATAATATTTGTTATAAATGTGTGTATAGTGGCGTACCAAATTCTTTGTTTGTAGTGGTGTTTTTGTATTGGAATTTCACGAGAAGGTAAAGTTTATTTATAATGTATATATTATTTCTTCTTATATGTATATCAAGTATATTTTTGTTGTATTTGGGTGTTCAATGTTAACGTGTTGAATAATACATCAGGAATGTGTGAAATGAATTATGTCGTTATTTAATTCATAGCATGGAGTCCTGGTGAATTTGAAAGACACGAATTGGTCTTGGTGGTACTGCGTTTGGGAGCGAGAAAAGGCACCAGGCAGAACTAATCAGGGCTGAGTTAATCTATTGAATACGCAAAGACATTATTTTATTTCATTTTATTTATATAAAATTTATTTATATATATATATATATATATATATATATATATATATATATATATATATATTCCTTAAGGAGTGAGCACATTGTGATGTATGTTCGGGTTGTGTCCGACGAGTTGAAAAGACATACTCGTAGGGTGGAACTTTGGGATACTCATCTGTGTGAATTTGCTATCTGATGGTACTGTGTTGGGAGCGAGAAAAGGCGCCGGACAGGACTAATTAGGGCAAAGCCATATCCTTAATGTTTATATTTTGTTCGCAAATAGTAGATCGCGTAAATTTTTGGTTATGTATATTCCAGTACAATTCATCATGTGTAATTTATTTTATTTTTGATTGTTTACATGTATCTATGATAAATATAATTCATAATAATCACGTTCACATTTTTCTTTAGACATAAGCTTTTCACGACATTATGACTTCATTTATTTTTATTTCTTATAATATTTTATTGATTATGATGTATCAATTTGAATAATGATTGAATTATTGATTCTTTGTATGTAAATATTTGTATATTAAAATTTTTGAATTCGTTTAAATTTATTTTTAATAAATTAGATGTTAAGATTTATTTGGCATTTTATTTTCTTTACCTGACCTGGAGATAATTAAAGAGCAGGAGAATCGATTGGAGAATCTACTTATATTTTCTGCCCCTGAGAGAATTATTTATTTTAAACTGAGCTAGTTGTATGTAAAATTTTTGCTTAACCTACTTTTCAGCAGAAAATTCATCGTATCTTAGTCTAGCATAAGGCCTAGCACTAAGATGCGTGCTCGACTCTCAATTACACATTGATTAAATAAATTAAATTTATTTCATTTATATATAAATTTGCAAGAGTCACAGCAATATGTATTAATTTTTTGTATTTTTTTGACAAAATAATAAAACTGAATATTTCAAAAAGTAAAGCTGTTAGCAATCTCCCAGTATTTTTTTCATAGTAAGGGCCATAGAAATACCCAATAACAGAAAAAAAAAATAAAGGAAACAAGAATTGTGTTGACTAGTGTTATTTGTTTTTTCTTAATAAATTGTGTTTTACTTTACCAGGCTCAGCGGAAAAAGAAGAGCCCTGGTATATAAGCGGTAAATATATTGAACAGCCAGTGGTCTTGCAAGCACTAGAGAAGATCCATAAATTTTAAATTTCCACTGTAAATTTATATATAATATAACAACTTCACTGGATGTTTATATCTGGTAGGTAAAAATAGCAACAGTAGCTTACTATACGTGTATTTGTTTAAGGTAAGCATAAAGTAATGATTATTATAATTAATGTATTCTATTTACAGATATCTGTTGCATTTACGTCGCATTACACTAGTGCAAAAATAAATTAGATGGCGCTAATAACGGATCATCGAAATTGATTGTCATCGCTGCTTCTGTGATTTTGTGGTAAGTGTTATAATGTGCCACCCAATATTAATGGAGTTTGAAACTATAAACATAGCATTGACGTGCTTTGAAAACATATTTTAGGTTATATATGAAATATTTACGTTCTGTGAGTTTACATAAATACGTTTGATTTATTTCACCTGCTGGCCTTCTGATGTAATGAATATATGACTTGATAAATCAAGCAAAACATGAGAATTGTGCAAATAATTATTATAACTTACTCACTTCTCTAATATAATTCGTTTCAGCAAAATTTGCAGTTACATGCGTTTTCAAGCCCATTTTTTCTTAAGAATTATGCATCCTACTTTTGGACAATCCAGAATTAGACTACATTGAAACCATTTTTGTAGATTTTGAAAATTTTGTGTCATTAATTAAAATTGAATCAAGGACATAAATTACAAAAGATAGAATAAATTGGATACCTTTTGCGTGTAACGTATAATGCATTCATAAGTGTAATAATAAAATTAAATCGTGTATGTATTATGTCCCTTAGTACATATATAAACTGTAGAAAATGAAACACCGATTACGTCGTTACTTAAAAAAATTGAGCTGTAAGGTAATATTTGATTTTTTTTTATTATTGTATATACAGGGTGAGTCATCTAAGCGGGTAAGGCCGATTATGCCTTTATGAGTAAAGATATTTCGAAGCGCTTTTTTCCTTGTAATAGCTGTTCATCAGGAGAACATTTTAAAAATATTTTGTATTATACAGAGTATTCCATAACTTGGTGGTTAACCATACTTATAGTTTTTTAAATGGAACACCCTATATATTATTGCATTTTTGTATTCCCCGTATAATTTTTAGTCAAAAAGTAATAAGATAGTATAGGCCTAAAATCTAAAGTTTTTGACTTATTCCCATTTTTCTGAAAAATTCAATGTTTGTATAAAATTATATTTCTCGAAAACGCCGTATTACATGGACAAAATTTTTTGCGAGCGTACCGATAATGTGTATCGAGCCTTATAGTTATTTACGAACCAAGTGCGGGAAAGCTGTATTCCCGCATGAGAGCATTTTACAAGGACGAGCGATTGAAAGAAGCGAGTACTTTTAATTGCGTGAATGCCTGGAAAATGTTTTCACGCAAGTGGTTTGTGCAATATTTTTTTTAATTTAAAAATATTGCTGAAAGTTAAGTTATTTATTCTTATATTTATAGTGAATTTATCACTTGTTGGGTTTCATTACAATTAACTGTCAATGTGTTATTTGAGAAATCGTGAAATAGATGGCGCCAACAAATTTGTTGGAAGAATTTTTAGCAATTACTCCTATTTCGCTAACTTTCAGTTAAAGAAAGTTGAGGGAACTAGTATTTTAGAAAATAAATTTCATTACCACAAATTTCGATTTTTTTTTAATGTCCCAAAGAGCCAATGTTTTTTGCAATTTTTACAGTGGTCGAGGGATACATGCGCGAAATGTGACTTTATAGGTGGTGAGTACAAAAAGGCTATATATAATGAAAAATTTTGGAATATTTTTTGAATAAGGATGTCCCCAAAACTTGAAACAAAACCGATGGCGTGAAAATAATGGAAAATATTCAAAATATTGGGCTAGCTTTAGAAAAAGTTCTTCAATCAATGGAGTTTTAATTGACATTAGCTGGGTGTACGCCCAAAGCTGAAATAGTTCAAATATACAAAAATCTAAATATCTCACGTTAGACTATTTATAGTGCAAGGTAACCACCTGAAAAGCGGAGGTGCAGTATCTCCTATCGACTTCTTGGACATTTGTGTAGGTAATTTTAAAATATTAGTATATCTTTCCAAGACCATAATAGTCCCCACTTCCACACATTGTTTACTTATTCTCTTATTTCTCTATTTCTCTATTTGTTTAATATTATTTGAAGAGTATGTAGTGTTTCACTATTTCCAGTTCTTGTTTTTCCTATAAAATCTCGTGCTGTTCTACTATTTAATTCCATTTACATCAAATACATGATTTGTTAATTGTATTTTTTTGAAAATAGATTAGTCTAGTAATTCATTGAAGAAGAAAGAAAATCAGTCTGCCGTTAGCCCAACTCCGCTTGCCATTTCAAAAGATGACCGATATCTTCTTTAGTATTCGTGTGCAATACATTATATTCAATTAAAAATATGCACGTCTATAAAAATCGAATGAAACGGAAACATATTCGTATTTTTCCAACGAATATACGTATTAGAATATCCCTAGATGAGTAATGTTAACCTTTGCTGGAACACCGAGAGGCTCTTATAAGTTATTACTTACATGGTAAAAACATCAAAGTGCAAACAGAGATTTACATAAACAGTAAAAAAGAAATAGATTTCCTATTTTACGAGTGTATAGATAAACTGAGGATCGCTATTGGCTTAACTATGTAAATTTTATTTCTTCAGCAGTAAAAATACACTCACTACCACCAATATAACGTAAATATGGCCGAAACATTGTGTATCGAATGTGAGTCATTCATTGCATTAGGGTTTTTATTGCAGCAGATAGGAGAGATATCCGCAAGAAAAAGAACGACCGCACCACCAGAAAATATGTGTTTGCGATATTGTAATAATAAAAAGCAGAAATGGCTTAATAACTCGTAGTGATTGCGAAAGATTTACATATTATGCATGATTGGTTTTATGTACATATACCTATATGTCGAACACTCAGAAATATACATACATATATAGAAGTATGTGCATGTGTTATATGTACAAAAATAAGAATTTCTACACATTCTTATTTATCGCATATACATTGTACATACATAACATACGTGTCATGAAAGCTGGTCCTCGAATATTGCTCCACTTTGCATCTCGCGCGCCCTCCCCACTTTAATCCAACGATGCGCGATAGATGGCATAGTTGAATCATGCACGTTTGACGGGTACTGCTAATGTTCTATGCATGTCACGGTATGTATGTCGCAGGGACATGATGAAAACGGAGATTTGATCAAATCCCTTAACTGTTTT
Organism: Amphimallon solstitiale; assembly: GCA_963170755.1. Taxonomy (NCBI): domain Eukaryota; kingdom Metazoa; phylum Arthropoda; class Insecta; order Coleoptera; family Scarabaeidae; genus Amphimallon; species Amphimallon solstitiale. The sequence continues at coordinate 166,835,630 of OY720676.1, read as the reverse complement.
AGTGCAAAGATGAAATAATATTGTTTACAGTGGCGGCCCGTAATTTTTTGGGACGGGAGGGCACCGGGGGAAGGAGGGGGGTCTGACTGTTTAATATCATAAATTAAGTACAGAAAAAAAAATAAACTCAATATGTTATTTAAATGTAGTAATGTTATTTAATTAATTTCTTTGAAAATAAAATCCATTCGCCGTTCCTTACGATTAGCAAAATGATTAATAACTAATTCATTAAGTTTGGTGTTCATGAGTTTATCTTTATTATAAAATTCGTCTAGAAATGTTTTGTTTGCTGTAGAATTGTCAAATTGTTTTGTATATTTAAAAAATGTGTTCCTAGTCGCTTTAACAAGATGTGGTACATCAAAAAAATAAACTATTTTATGTTCTAAGTAAAAGTATGGTGATTCTAGAGTAACTCCTTTTTCTTTTGAACATTTAAAAAAATTTGATCCGACATCAGATACTAGTGCTCGGACAGAAAGCCCAACTGCAAATAACTTTAGTATTGTATTATCTACAGTCTCCTCTAAAGCTTTACCACTATATGTGTTGCTGACTAATACATAACCAACTGGCTGTTTCCAATTCATATGAATGCCCATAGCAAAGAGAACCATAGCAAATTTTGCTGGTTTATATGTTGTTTGACCATTTATTTTATGAAATCCTACAATTTGTGTCTTTAGTTATATTATAAAATAAATTAGCTTTTAGTCACATTTCATCAATGTGTAGAATGCATTCACGTGCTTCTGGTATAAAATGAGCAGTTTTCATTTCAATTGCAGAATACACAAAATCAACACTCGTGGAGTTATATTCCAATTCTGTGTTAATCTTTGTAATGTTCTTACGCTTGCCAATTGAAGTATTTTACTTAAGTATTTATAAACTCTTGATCCCCAAAAATAGATATTTAAAGCAAATTGTTTGTACTGTATGCTGTATCTTGCAATATTCTTATTTTTATTAACTGTATTAAATTTAACAACAGTTGCCAGTTCATTTGTTAAATATCTGTCACAAGGCCCTAGAAAATATTGTAAATTCTCCTGTTTAGGATAGGATTTCATTTTAGATTTAGTAGCTGTACCTCGATGCTGTTTTAGAGATTTTCTCAGTCTTTCCTTTCTCGGGTGGTTGACTTTCTGTTAAATTTAGGGATCCAATATCACTTGTGCTAGGAACAGTCATAGTTTCCACACATTCTAAAATACATTTTGAAATTAGTATGCTTTTAAAATTTCAAATAATACTTAATTCTTATAAAATAATATTTCATAATAAACATTTACCTTTAGATAGTTCCTTAACCAGTGAGGTTTGAATTGGTTTCTTTTCATTATGGTCATGGCTGTGAGAGATAACGATGTTCTCTAAAATTCTTATTTTCGAAGGAGGTTCATTTAAAGTGTTTACTACAAAGATGAATTATTACAAATTATCTGTTACTCAATAGCTAAAACCTACCGATTTTCTTCTTTAGGAGACGAAAAGAAATTGTATGTAGAATATACTTTGTTGCTGAACATCTACGCACGCCGGATTTCTTCTTTCGTACAGTTTCCATTATTTATATCAACAACAATTTAACTGGCACCTTTACTTATTATTTATTCGTAAATTATAAGTTATAAAATTAGGTTATATTTATACAAGTACACGGCAAAAACAAAACACGCCATTTTGTTTGATTTTACGCGCAAATATCGGAATTATGCAAGTGAGGCTTTTGTCACTTCTGTTATTCTGTGATATTACATACTGGATGTCATCCGGCATCACAGTGTACTGCTCGCTCGCTGAGCATATACCGCTCTCGCCCAGCGCCACTTTTTATCCACTCGATTTCTAATACAAACGGTACACTCGCGTGAGATGCCCCGGAGGCTACGTCAGACTGATTTTTAAACGTGCTGAAGAGACGGACTGTTACTTCCGAAAAAATCCCAAGCAGCAAAATCACAATTTTAGAGAAGGAGAAAAATATATATTTGCTAATGTAGGACAAGTGTGCATATAGTGATTTTGCTGCTAGGGATATTATTTGTTATCAAAGAAATCAGAAAAATTATATACAAATTAAGTATTTATAATTAATTTATCTGTTAAAAGAAATTTGTCACGGGGGGGGGGGGGGGCAGTGCCCCGTTGCCCTCCCTACAGCAGCCGTCACTGATTGTTTATATATTAAAAGTATTTATTTAGTAAATCAATGTATGTAGAGTAGGTAATACAACAATAATTATTAAAACCCAAATTATTTATTCGAAACTAATTAACAAAAGAAATAGGTACCTACGCTGATATTTTTAGAAACAAATATAGTGTAAATCTGAAACAATTGTTTGTTTTATTTCTATTGAAACAAAAAGTATGTTTTTAGTGAAATTTTGAACGTTTTTAATGATTGTAAATAAATAATGATGTGCATTCATTTTTATTAAAATACGTTCTTGATTTGTGGCATTTCGAGTTACAAAGTACGTTACGTTTTTTACATACACATCTTTTTGTTTTATTTTTGGATTCTTCACACGAACACTCCTTAAATTTTTGACCTCCAAATAAAGATAATTTTTCTGCAATCTCACGCAGACTTAGGTTAGTCCGTGGAGCTGTTTCGGTTAATGTTGTGGTAACTATTTGGAGAGCGTTTTTAGGTAGCCAGTCTTTTATAATTCCAACTGAGGTACCAATTTGGTATAAATTATTTTTTATCTCATACGATTTCCACAATGTTATTTCCATCTAATGGGCCTCTATCTACATTAGGTACAGTTCTGTGCAATAAATTGGCGTACACTTAATATACGCTTATGTAAATATGACTTTTGTTTGAATACCTATCATGTATGACAAATTGAATTGACGCTATCATTCCATTTGTCAACTTAACTTAAGCCATTTTCACAATGGCAAAATAATGTCAAAATTAGCAATAAGACGTGTACGCCAATTTATTGCACAAAACTGTACATACACCAAAACTGTGGATTCCACTAACATGTCTTCAAATTTCTTCAAACAAACTTCTTTCATTTTTTCAGCTGTTTTTCTCTGGTGTTTTGCAGCATTTTTCCATTGATCTTTAATGCTCTCTTCATTTTGGCATAAATAACATAGAATTTTCAATCTATATCCTTCTTCTCCTACTGTATTCCCACATATTGCGTGCACCGGATTTTTACAAATGTCACATGAATGGGCCCCAGTAGGCTCCATTTCACAAGCAACACATCATGCTTTACAGTCACTGACAGCTGATTTCCCTTCTGATGCAAGTAACACTACAGATGTGTTAACTGTTGAAGCAGGAGTTGAACTAGAGTCGTTACTTCTTCGAGTTGTCTTGTTATCTATCAATAAAGAAATTGATTTAATTTCTGGTAGATCCTCTAAATTTAAAGCCTTTTTGGTGAGTAAATCAGCTGCCAGTAGATCGTATGAGAGTGAAGTGTTATTGTTGGTTGATTTAACTATTGACAGCAGTGGCGGCTGGTGACTAGGTTTTGGCAGTGCACGTACATAGACTTATTCACCGATAATAAACGAATAAGTCTTGTCTATGTACGTGCACTGCCAAAACGTACTCACCAGCCGCCACTGACTGATATATCATTTGAAGCTGAAGCATTCTAATCAATTAAATCAGATGCTGGTAAATCTTTTGAAGTTGAAGCGTCGTTCTCATTCTCTAAGGAAGCTGCTGATAAGTCTTCTGGTGTTAAAATAATATAATGGTCCTGCTGATTAAGAAGTAGATCCATGTTCAGTAACAAGTTTATCAAACAAATCTTTCGAAATATGACTAGGCTAGGTACGACCGCCGGAGTGGAGCGGTGGAATAATGGCGAGTGGTCACAAACGAGACATAGGCCTGTGCGAATCCTGACGAGTTTATTACATCGTTTCACTTAAACAGTTAAGGGATTTGGTCCAATCACTTACTTTCTTTAGGGAAATATCCCCACAGAGCTGTTATTTTAACATCTTCCGTGAATTGATCATCTACCTTAGGGATGTTATCAAATCTCCGTTTTCATCATCTCCCTGCGACATGTATATAGTGAGGCGAATGCCATAAATTTTATATAAAAAAGCTATCATGCAAAATTACTTGAACATGTTAAATTGTGCGTAACCAATACAATCTGCTCAGTTTAGATTCCTGGTTAATACTTATGATCAGAGAACACAAGAATATACTAAAAAGTATAATAAAATACTCTACACTTTTCTACTAAGTTATATCCACGAAATATAGAAAATTATAATTGCTTTTTGTAGGATTTCAATGGAGAATATATATTCTATGCAATGATTGTTACAGTAAATTTTTAATATTTCACCTTTTAATTCAATGTTTCAGGTATGTTGCGATATTTATTCTCTTACTGTCATTGCTTCCATTAAGTGGGGTCTATAATGTTTGTTTACGCACCTAGTGTTTTCAATCTGCTCAGTTTGATTGAATCAGGCAATTTCATTTTCTCCAGTTCAGGTTAGGCATAATTGTTCGTTGATGGATTATTTGTCCTAAGAGGATATACCTCCTAAATTTTGTCAAATTTTGAATTCTTATATTATAGCTGATAGACGTATTTTAGTTGGTTCGAAAACCAATTATTGAGAGACGTTTCATCTTTTATTTGTTACTGAGCACATACTGTAGGTGTAAACCTAAGTGTATAATCTACGGTTTCTAAATTATTATGGAAACCCAATAGGTATAGATGCCCTTCCATATGTCGACCAGAAGTCAGAGATTATGAGATATCACATTTGTGATCTCTCATAATCTCAAATCAAGGTTAAATTTAAAATTTTAGTTTGAAATTTGCTCTACGACTTTCATTCAAAGTTTTAATTGAACTTTATTTTTCGTCTAACAATTTATATTTTTTTAATAAGGCCAATTAATCGTTGATTGAAGGAATACATAAAGATGCGCCACTACATAGCACTGAGCGTAGCCAAAACTGGATCCGAGATCTATAACCACTGCATCAGTGGTTTGGATCCGAGATTCGAAACAGCCCGAGACAGCGATGATGTTTCTCGGCAAGGGGTTTGCGGGACGATTTAACGGAAAGACAAGCTATTTTACTATAGCGTTGCGCATCTTTATATATTCCTTCAATCAACGGTAGAATCAAATACTTTTGCATTTTTAGGGATTACATAATGTGTATTTTTTGTCTATCCTCGTCTAATAATTTTCCAGTACAAACATATGTATTAAAATTTTGTGCATTTACTAAATTATCTTTCCTTTACTTTGTATTACAACTCTGTTTGGAAAGTCTTTCAGTCTTATGCCTCTCGTATCAGTTTAGTAGCCAAATGTTAGCCGTGTATTATGATTACTTTGAGATAACTTAATTTCTGGGCACCAATTTAAATGTAATGACGTATGAATACAAATTAAATTATTTTATTTAGAAGCGTGAGTGTGTCACGGGCTTCAATGGGAAGCCGTGCTATAAGTTCCGCGCTTTATATAGCACCCTACTAGTGGTGTTTATTATTGAGGATCGCAGAGTCTTCCTGGACTCCCACTTTATTTAGAAAACGACAATATTTAAAATTAAATAATTATGGATGGTCGACATGAGTAAAAGTTGGCTGTTTCCTCTATGTACACATTCGTACATTGGGTTGCAATTTCGTCGTTCTCAATGCGTAAATGGGTGGTTCCGATAAGACCCCGTACGCCAAAATGGGTACCGAGAAGCAATTAATTGTTTAAATATAACAAATCCAATTGTGTTATGATTCAATGAAGTATAACTTCAAAACAAATATATGTGAGGCTTCTAATGCTCCAGAGGCGCTTGAGGCAGGGAATAGCTTTCAGCTGAAATAATTTTTCTGTTAGGACACTTTTTGTGCTTCAAAAGGTTCTGATACGGCGTCTTCAAATTAAGATCTAAACACAAGATAAAACACTAGTATATTTACAATACAATTAATCTTTATTTTCGGGTTTTTAGAGCAAAATTTTTCAAAGTTGAAACAGCTGCCATTGATAAAATTCAAACAAACATTGAAAGATTTTCTATCGAATCAATGTATAACAATTGATGACTCCTTCACTGCACCTTTTGTACTACAGTATTTTTCGTTTTAAATAGATATTAAATGTTAGTTTGATTTATCGTCTAACATATTTGTTGTATGTTTCTTATATGTGTTTCATAATTTTACTGTAATTTAATTTTTGTGTGCATTTCAAGAATTTTACTATAGTGAAAGAACAATACATGAGTGACACATTTCAAAAAGAAAGTGAAGAGAAAATCTTAGATTCCGCTGCAACAAGTTTTGCAAGGATATTTTATTTGTTGGAATTCCTAAATAGTTACCATAGTTTTGTTACGAAGTTAACCCAAATTTTGAATTTTCTATTCATGAAATATTTCTCCAATTGTACTAAATCCTATACAGAATAAAGAACTAACATTATGTGCAAATATAATTACAGATAATTGTTTTGAAAAGAGAATTTCTAATATATTAACCCAAATATGTATTAAGACACAACATCCAAATCCAGTGTTTATGATTCATTCCTCGTTTTCTTATTCTTATGCATAGCAAGATGAATAATGTCTACTAATTAACATGGATAATTGCGTCTGAAAATGAAGCTATTTTTGTATTCTAACAGATATTGTGGAAAATTTATTGTTTTAAATTAGCATTCTCGGTCAATCAGAATAAATTATTAACATAAAAGCAAATTTCTTTCTGTGTCGAAGGTGTTTAACCTAAATACTTTAGTCAAATTTAATGAATTTAGGACAGCAATTGGGTAAACTGCAATTATTACTTCCAAAATATGTTATTACCAAATATGTTTTTCAACCTCAATTACACGCCGTACATGTCACGAGAAACACTTCATTAAATATAATTCAGAAAGAAATGAGAACGAGTCGAATGATGTATATTAAATTTATTTTATTAAATGTGGAAATAGTACTTTCATATAACCAACCTAATGTAAACTCCATTATAAGATAGTTACCAGAGGTTGTAATATATAAATTTTGTGTGTTTACTTATAGAAATATCTAGCAGTAGTACTCACATGCCTTAATATCATTCTATTATGATACATCCTTTTTTTGTCGTTGTAAGTAACTACATATACAAATACTCTGAGTCTTTATTTTGTTTCTGAAACCTATGGACATCAATAGGTTTTTGAAGTTTGGGATTCTTAAGGGTAGGATTTTTATACGTATTATTGTTTCAACACGCACCACGGCTGAGCTATACTGAAGATAACTGAGAGTTTGAAACACGTGTATGTACTAGCCCCTACACTTAGTAGTTTCCATTTTCATTTTTAATTTACATTATTACGCATTATCATCTTTCTATATATTGTCGATCTTGTGTTATTTACGCATAGGCTAGTATTGTCTATTATGTAGTAATGTTGGTTATTGTCTGCAATAAATTATGGAACTTCCGACAGAAACTACAAATTGGCTCTTGCTTTTCCTATTTGTTATTTTGTCATTAGTTTGCTGTATTTTATTGATGAAGTCGATACATCAAGATGAATTTTATCATAATAATAAGTATTTTTCTTTGGAGTGTAGCGACTGATAAATTACCAATAAAACTACATTTGTTTTTTTGTGACGTTTCGACTTTTATTTATCTATCTATATTTATCTGACAATCTAAAATTTTTTAGAAAAAGAACAATTTACATTTCAAATATAACTCTATTTACAAATTAAAATTCGATTTATCTCTCCAAAATTCAATTAATTTTTACTTTCTTATACGTATAAGAAAAATAAACTACTAAGTTTAAACAAATTTGTAAAGAATTCATATGCAGTGAAGTCCGGATATAGTGAACTAGAAAAATGCATCAAAATTGGTTTACTATATCAGAGGTTTACTATAAAAGAAAAATATACTTTTGTACACACCTGATGTTTGCCTGATGAAGGGGGGTTATGTATATGTTTGTTTTATAAAAAAAATGCCATGATGTACCTTCGTTGTTTAAAGTTAGGTAAAGTTTTATTTACGGAACATATGTAAATCACATTCTGTATAATACCTGACCTTAATAAACAATAGTAACAAAGACACTAAAAGAACCTACTCTTTGATATTGTACTCGGTTATTTTGGTTTGTACAAGTCTGTTAGAAAAACTAATGTTACTTATATAGCTTTCAAGGTTGCAAAAAGAATTCCAAACTTTTTCGGGAACTTCGCGTGATTGCAAAAACGTGCGAATCTCTACCATATTTTGTGTCACCATTTTCACTGAAGGAACACTGACCATGACATCTTCCTCATGTGCCTCCTCGTCCAGCTCCTCATCACTCAATTCTGCATTTGTCATTGAAAAAATTACATAAATCAGTCATCATTCTAATGTTTCATTTTATGTTTATGTACATACTTGTTAAGACTGACTGAATAATTTGGTCTTCCGTCAAAGACTCTGTTGGAATCACTTGATCGTCGACTGAAACGTAGTGTTCAAAGTCAAAATCTTCAATTCTATTCCTCATTTCTGTTTCAAGAACTTTTTGGGTGTCGGAATTTTCGGAATCTCCTGCTTGTTTCTTGAGCCACTCATTTAGAGGCAATTCGTCATCGGAGTCAAAGTCATCTTCTGCTTCAAGAAATTCTGCATGTTTGAAACAGTTTGCGATGGTTTCTCTGCTAACTTCCTGCCAAGCCAGGTGAACAAAATTCACAGCATCCAAGAGGCTCACTGAAAACTCTTTTCCATTATCAATTGCTTCTATCATTTTCATCAGCATAATCTTCCTGCGACACTTCAGAGAATGAATTATCCCTTGATCCATGGGCTGCAGCTTTGAACTGGTATTGGCTGGCATAAAAACCAGTTTGATATGGTCCAGCGCAACATTGGGATGTGCTGGGCAATTGTCGACTAAGAGAAGAATTTTTCTGTTTTTACGCTTACACTCTGCATCCCATTGGAGTAGCACTTCGGTGAATAAATTAGATGTCATCCATGCTTTGCTGTTTGATTTGTATTTGACTGGTAGGATTTTGTTTTTGAAACATCTGGGATTGGCTGATTTGCCTATAACAAACAGTTTTCTCTTTTCTGTCCCAGACATGTTTGCAGCGACCAAAACTGTTATTCTAACTTTAGACATTTTCCCACCTACACAGCTTTCTCCTTGGAATTTCAGTGTTTTATCAGGGGTCAGTTTGTAGAAAAGGCCGGTCTCGTCGGCATTAAAAATATTGTCAATGTCATAATTTTTGCGAAGATCAGGCCAAACAGTTGTAAGCCAGTTATTAACAACATTCATATCAACTGATGCAGATTCACCAACAATTTTTCCTCCAGAAATACAATTTCTCTTCTTAAAACGTTCAATCCAACTTCTGGAACACACAAAATCTCTTCCTTCAATTTTACTTCCTATTTCACTTGCTTTTTGCTGAAGAATTGGGCCACTCATGGGAACATTGTCTTGTCTTTTTTGGGTGAACCACTTTAATAGTCCCTTATCAACACCTTCATGAGCTGATTTTCTCAGCCTTTTACACCTTGCGTTCACTTGACCATACGACGAAAGAATCTCATCTTTTTTTTTCCAAATGATGGAGACAGTTGATTTCGGCAAATTCATTTCACGACAAATATCACTTTGTTTGATACCACTTTCTATTTTTTGTACGACATCATATTTTTCCTTTAGAGTTAACGCTTTACGTTTTTGTTTCTCCATTTGAAAGTCTGTCACTGTACAGTATAACCGTCAACTAATGTTCGCAACGAAGTCTAAAACGCAACTGAGAACAAAACAAAGACGAATGTGCTCAGCGCTTCTGTCTCTAAGTAAAAATCGGGGAATCCCCAGGGAATCCCCGAAAAAGTTCACTATAAACTGAAAATTTAACTTAACCTTTATGAAATTTGGTTCACTTTATCCGAAAGTTCATTATATCCGAGTTCACTATAAACGGTAAAAAATTACATTGGTCTTATGGGAAATTTTATGGGTATTTGAAAAATCGTTCATTATAACCGAGTGTTCTCTATAAACAGGTTTGCTATATCCGGACTCCGCTGTTTACTCAAAATTAAATTTGAGAAGAATTTTATTAAAAAAGGTTTTCGAAATTCCTACCGGAAGTACGTCTTTTACTTTTATCGAAAATCAGTTTTTTGCGAATATTTCGCAAGTCATGCTTTTTAGACAGGTACGTTACGAGTATAAAAGAATTTAGAACTTAATTTTCAATACCTTTTGTATAAAAAAAATTTCAAAATTCGGACCGGACTTTTACTTATTATCGAATAGCGATTTTTGCAAGTATTTCGTAAATTATGCATTCTATATACTATACAGGGTTATTCACGCTATACGGCACGGAATATTGTGGCCAAAATACGTGACTTTCAAAAAGTTTCACTTTTGGGATATATGGGGGTCTATTATAGTTACTTTTTAAAATTATTTTCATATTATACAGGGTGTTCCAAGAGCCCTAAAAGTATCAAAGTTGTGTTTTTTTAAATGGAACCCCCTGTATATTATTGTATTTTCGGATTCTCCGATCAAAATAAGTGTCTGTTTTAATAAGGTTTACAATACCTAAACCTTAAGGTTTTTTAAATAATTTGAATTTTGCCAAAATCTAACCTAATTTTCATGTTTCAAATACTTAAGAAGTATTTAAGTTATGTAAGCGAAATTTACAGCGAAGTGTAACAATATATCATATTTTATATCCCAATCATAATAAACTTGCCATCTTATACAGGGTGTCCAAAAATTAAAATTAATCAAATAAGAACTTTAAGTGGCTATAACTTGATTAATTTAAATAGAACGCCATATTTTTTAACTTACCAGGAAATGTACTTTTTAATTACCTATCGAATGGTATTAGGGTGTTCTATAGCTAAGTCTTCGCGTTTTTACAGAATACGCCAAAAAATCGTTTTTTGCACCATTTGGTGTTTTTTAAATAAAAGTTCTAATGTATCTAGTTGCCTATGGTATTTAGAAATGTCACATAAATTCATTTAGTCTGTCAGTTTAGTCTGCAAAGTCTGTTTTTGCTATAGTGGTATTATTTTTTGTAATTGTGGAAGTTTAGATCGTTATTATTTGAATATTGTTGTGGTGTTGCTTAGTCAAAATGAAGATTTACCCAAAAGAAGAGCGTATTGATATGATTTTTATCCTAGGAGAATGTCATCAAAATTGTTTATTGGCTTCTCGAGTTTATGCTCAAAGTTTTCCGGAAAGAAATCATCCTAAGCCAGCCGTTTTTGAGAGATTATTAAACCAGTTTCAGGAAAGTGGAAGTGTCAGTTATAAAAAACCCATTACAAGAAAACCTGTCACTGAAGATGAAGAAAATGTTTTTACGGTAGTTGGTTCAGTTATCGAAAATCCCAATGTTAGTCAAAATCAGATATCCGAAAATACTAACATTAGTCAAGCAAGTATTTCAAGAATTCTTAAAAAACACAGATTTCATCCTTATAAAATCCAGCTCTGCAAAGAACTTTATGGAAATGATTTTGACAACCGAACTGAATTTTGCATGTGGGTGTTAGATAAAGTGGCAGAAAATAAAAACTTTTTTGAAAATGTGTTATTTAGTGATGAATGTATTTTTCATAACAATGGTCTCGTGAATAGACACAACTTCCATTATTATTCTGATTCGAATCCGCATGAATACAGAGTCATGAGAAATCAGAATAGGTGGTCCGTTAATGTGTGGGGTGGAATACTGGGCCAATATTTAATTGGACCCTATTTTTTTGAAGGACCTTTAAATGGTATGATGTTTCTCGATTTTCTTTTACACCAACTTCCAGTATTATTAGAAGAAGTCCCTTTAAACATCAGAACAACCATGTGGCTTCAACTGGATGGAGCTCCGCCTCATTATCATCGCGAGGTTCGGCAATTTTTAAATGCCAACTTTCAAAACAGGTGGATTGGAAGAAATGGATTTCAAAATTGGCCCCCCAGATCCCCGGACTTAACTCCACCAGATTTCTTTTTATGGGGATACATAAAAGGAATTGTCTACAATACGCCTCCGACAACACCACACGATATAAAAATACGCATAAGAGACGCTTTTGAAACTGTAACCCCGCAAATGTTGTCCAGAGTTAGCAGTGGTTTTGAAAAAAGAATATGTAAGTGTCTGGAAATGGACGGTCGACATTTCGAACATCTGTTATAAATATTTTGCTTCTGTTTTATGTTATCGTTGATATGTTATTACCATTATTGCTGTTATAGCCTGTTAGATTATAAATAACGTTCCAAGTTTCTGAACATTTGTAACGATATTCGTCATTATTATTCTTATAATTGTAAATTATCTGACATTTCTAAATACCATAGGCAACTAGATACATTAGAACTTTTATTTAAAAAACACCAAATGGTACAAAAAACGATTATTTGGCGTATTCTGTAAAAACGCGAAGACTTAGCTATAGAACACCCTAATACCATTCGATAGGTAATTAAAAAGTACATTTCCTGGTAAGTTAAAAAATATGGCGTTCTATTTAAATTAATCAAGTTATAGCCACTTAAAGTTCTTATTTGATTAGTTTTAATTTTTGGACACCCTGTATAAGATGGCAAGTTTATTATGATTGGGATATAAAATATGATATATTGTTACACTTCGCTGTAAATTTCGCTTACATAACTTAAATACTTCTTAAGTATTTGAAACATGAAAATTAGGTTAGATTTTGGCAAAATTCAAATTATTTAAAAAACCTTAAGGTTTAGGTATTGTAAACCTTATTAAAACAGACACTTATTTTGATCGGAGAATCCGAAAATACAATAATATACAGGGGGTTCCATTTAAAAAAACACAACTTTGATACTTTTAGGGCTTATGGGACACCCTGTATAATATAAAAATAATTTTAAAAAGTAACCATACTAGACCCCCATATATCCCAAAAGTGAAACTTTTTGAAAGTCACGTATTTTGGCCACAATATTCCGTGCCGTATAGCGTGAATAACCCTGTATATTTGTCAAGAGTACAAAAGTATTTAGAGTTGGATTTGAAATGTTTTTTGTATAAATGAAATTTCAAAATTCGGGCCGGAAGTAAAACTTTTACTCTTATCGAATAGCGATTTTTGCAAATATTTCGAAAAATTATGCATTCTATATACTGGGGTGTCTCTAAAAGGTGCGGAAAAAACGCTACCACACATTTCTGAGGGCAAAATATGACGATCTAACCCAACTTACCTCAGTCCAAAAGTGGATGCTTTCGGAGATACAGACTGTCAAAAGTTCAATTTGGTTTTAGTTTTTTATAAATAATTTCTGTAATAATTGGTATATTGTCACAATATTTGGGTAGGGGGGGTTTCGTGGGGTAAAAAATTTAAATCTGCTCTCATTTTCATTTCAAAATGTAGAGGGCGCCACCTGCGGCATATTGTATCCATTTAAAACGTAATAACTTTTTTTAGACACACTGTATTTAACTTTTAAATAAAAATTCTTATTCTCCAATGTTTTTTACCTAGAAAAGGTATACCTGGTAGGAGTTGATTGGAGCAGCCGTTTATGAGTAATCTGGATATAAAAAATTCATTCCGTATATGGACACATATGCTTCTGTAATTTGGATGTTATTCTTGTGGCAATTCAATGGAATGGTGCATCCACTTTTGGACTGAGGTAAGTTGGGTTAGATCGCCCTCAGAAATGTGTGGTAGCGTTTTTTCCGCACCTTTTAGAGACACCCTGTATATTTGTCAAGAGTATAAAAGTATGTAGAGTTGGATTTGGAATATTTTTTATATACATGAAAATTCAAAATTCGGACCCGAAGTAATACTTTTACTCTTAGCGAGTAGCATTTTTTGCAAATATCTCACAAAGTATGTACCCTGTAGTGATTTATTAAGAGACTGGAAGTACTTAGAATAGGATTTTGAATGATTTTTGTGTAAACTAATTTTTAAAATTGTATGATTTGAAACGCTCATACGTGTAAGAAAGTCGTGTGGTGGCCACACCTCATTTTTTGTCACTATTATTCTGTCCCCTTTTAATTCTAGCTAGAATTACTTTGCAAACACAAACAATAAAAACAATAACATAGATTTTATATGAACTGATGAACAATGTAGAAAAATCAACTTACTTACTAATTTTGTATTTATTATTGAATTGTTGTTTAATTTAATCTTTTCTATATTATTACTATCGGATGGCATTTTCTTTTGCTTTGTTGCCGATAATTATTTTGTAATTTACCTTTTGGTTGTCTCTGATTTTATCAGTGCTCAAATATCTTTTGCGTTTATAAGTACCGACAGAGCAACTTCGAACATATGTTAGCTGTGCCAAAAAACATAAAACTAATTAACGTGTCTACTTTAGACACAGTTGAAGAATAGCTGTTTATAATAGAAACGTTAAAAATGATATTTTATTTTGAGAGTGGCGAAGGTTGCGAAACGAGCGTAGAGAGTTAGACAACCCCACGAACAAAATAAAATCACTTTTAACAAGAATATCATACACTAATTTTTCTACAGACACCATTGTAGGTATTTTAAAATCTCTTATTAATGATTCATAAATTTACCTAAAAATCTAGTAATTACTCTGATATTTCCGGAACAATCTAAAATGTGACATTATGCTTGTCAAAAGTAAAATATATATAGAAAAGATGAGTTTCAATCAACATGTTGAAATTCCTATCCAAATAGAAGATACCCCTTGTAGAGCAAATTTAGATTTGTTGCCCAGTAAATCGAGGAAGCAATATGAATAGGCATTTAGATGGTTTTAAAGACTGATGGGTCTCTAAAAATGTTGCAGGAAAATATGACGAAAGTGTAATGTTAGTATCCTTCAAAGAACATTCGAAAATATGGAAGTCTTCTACGCTTCGGGCCCACTTTTCCGTAGTTAAGGCAATGTTAAATGTGAATACCAATAAAGCCATAAGCAATTTTTATAATCCCATTGCATTCTTGATGCGTAAAGCTGAAGTTTTCACAAGACAAGATGTTGACAAGTTATCACTGTGGCACCAAATGATAAATTTTTGATGTTGAAAGTAGCTTCTATAATTGGTATATTAGGTGCGTGTCACCGCAAAAGAATCTGTCAAATGACATTAATCGATATTGAGGATTTAGGAAATATACTTCTGGTGAACATTCCAAATGGTAAATCTAGGGTCTTAAGAACCCTTACTATTATTACTGAAGCTCGCCTTAAATTACAATCTTAGTACTGGATATTACGTCCAAATCATGTCAACCACCAATATCTTTTCACACACTACACAAATAGCAAATGTACTATTAAACCAGTGGGGATAAATACATTCGAAAAAATGCCGGCAGATATAGCAAAATTTCTTAAATTACCAAACAGTGAAGTTTACACAGGCCGCTGTTTTCGACGAACTTCCGCTAGCTTATTGGCAGACTCTGGAGCAAATTTAACTACAATGAAAAGGCATTAGTGATGGAAAAGTTGGAGCGTCTCCGAAAGATATTTAGGGGACTGAAAAAATGCAGTTGCTCGTCAAATTCTCCCAAATGATAATTGTCCTTCTACTTCCAAGAGTTCTGATATGCTGTTTAATAACGATATTTTGTTGATTCCATACCAGCTTTCATATAATAATCGTTCGTCCAACAGTTTTGACTTGCAATTCAAGAACGATATTTTCTCAAATGGGTTACTATTACTAATTGTTCCAACTACACATTTAATATCAATGATTCTAAAGGCGTTTTTGGAAATTAAACCCGGGCATTAGGGTTACAACACGGTTAGCACAAATGCGTTCGTTAATTCAGTCGGGTAAAAACAACAGTGTTCGTAAAATCGGTGTGGTTTTCATAACCCTGGTAAGTGACAGGTTGTTTTACTCCCTCTCCGGATATAACATTACAAAGCATTAGTGTCGGTACAGAAAAATCCTTTTTACTTTCTTATACGTAGGTAGTATAAGGAAGTATTGTGATGATGAAAATTTTCGACCTCGAGATTTTTGCAGATGTCCACGTTTTGAGGTCCCCTGATACCAAAAAAGTGGTTTTTAAAAAATGTCTGTGTGTCTGTGTGTCTGTGTGTCTCTCTCTCTCTGTGTGTGTGTGTGTCTGTGTGTGTGTGACCACGATAGCGGTCAAACCGCTGTAGATATCAATTCCAAATTTTGCATTTACGAATATAATCTCCCTCTTGAGAACTGATTAGATTTTGAGCAAAATCGGCAGACCGGAAGTAGTAGTTTACTTCAGTGAAAAAATCGAATTTTGCAAATATTTCGTCAATTACTAAGTTTAAACAAATTTATAAAGAATTCAAATGTACTCAAAATTAAATTTGAGAAAAATTGTTTCGATAAAGTTTTTCGAAATTCCTACCGGAAGTAGGTCTTTTACTCTTATCGAAAATCAGTTTTTTGCGAATATCTCGCAAGTCATGCTTTCTAGGCAGGTACATTACGAGTATAAAAGTATTTAGAACATACTTTTAAATGTCTTTTGTATAAAAAAAATTTCAAAATTTAGACCGGAAGTACCACTTTTACTCCTATCAAATAGCGATTTTTTGCAAATATGTCGTAAATTATGGATTCTATATATATTTATGAAGAGTACAAAAGTATTTAGAGTTGGATTTGGAATATTTTTTGTATAGATGAAATTTCAAAATTCGGACCGGAAGTAACACTTTCATACGTATAAGAGAGTCGTGTGGTGGCCACACCTCATTTTTTTATACGAAACAAAGAAAAGCCATGATAATTTGTATTTTGCGACATCTAATTTATAGTTTTTAATGCAAACTCCCTTCTTATTCCTTCTTGCGTCGAGTTTTATAAAGATTATAAAATCATTGTTTGATTCAAGTACAAACAAACTTGCTAATAAAACTATTTTACGAGTATCTGGTTTTGGAGTATTCATTCACTGGGTATTCATGTCTTTTACTTTCTTATACGTAGATTAGATTTTCAGTAAAATCGGCAGACCGGAAGTAGTAGTTTACTTCAGCGAAAAATTGAATTTTGCCGTTATTTCGTCAACTACTAAGTTTAAACAAATTTATAAAGAATTAATATATACTTAGAATTAAAATTGAAAACAATTTTATTTAAAAAGTTTTTCGAAATTCCTACCGAAAGTAGGTTTTTTACTCTTATCGAAAATCAGTTTTTTGCGAATATTTCGCAAGTCATGCTTTTTAGACAGATACATTACGGGTATAAAAGTATTTAAAACATACTTTTCAATATCTTTTGTATAAAAAAGGTTTCAAAATTCAGGCCGGAAGTACCACTTTTACTCTTATCAAATAGCGATTTTTTGTAAATATGTCGTAAATTATGCATTCTATATATATTTATGAAGAGTACAAAAGTATTTAGTGCTAGATTTGCAATATTTTTGTATAAATGAAATTTCAAAATTCGGACCGGAAGTAACACTTTTACTCTTAGGGAGTAACATTTTTTCTGGAATATCTTGCAAAATATGCATTCTATAGGTATTTATTAAGAGAATAGAAGAACTGGGAATAGGGTTTTGAATAATTTTTGTGTAAAAAGTTCTTAAAATAGTATAGCTTGAAACGCTCATACGGATAAGAAAGTCGTGTGGTGGCCACACCTCATTTTTTCATTATGCTGGTACAGATTCTAAGCCACGAATATAATAGGTTATGTTTATGTTACGTTACTACCCTAACAACATTCTTCGAATTTCGCGGGTATTTTAAGTTGGCTGCAAAGGCAATTTAATAGAATACAGGTAGGCCAATTATCATTTTATTGCGAAATTCCGAAACAAACCGGGTACGCAAGCAGAAGATTGATCAAAAACTAGATCAATAAACATTTGTTGATAAAATTACATTTCCATTCACTCCTTTTGCAGTGAAATATCATCTAGTAACCTTTGTATATTATTCTATTGCATGCAGTATAAACTTAAAACACCCGCGAAATTCGAAAATGTTGTTAGGGATATACATGGCAGCAAATTGCGCTCGGAAATGTTTTAAATAACCGGGTAAAATTTGTGAACCTGTCCGGTACTGTCTAATCGGGTCAGTTACATGTTATACATTTTCCGAAAACGCTTTAAATAAGATACTTACTTAAATAACTTGTAATATTTCTTAAATAATATCTGAATTTGAATTGTTAATTAAAAGGTGAGGCTAACTTAAAAATATGATTGAAGACAGGAATAGAATTGTGTGTTGCCTGTTTTAAGGCAACTCCATCGATTAGGTGGGTACTATTCAGTTGAATCAAAATCGTTCTTTGATTAGTATTTCGATTACCCTGTCGTATCGTTTTCAAAACATCATTGTGACAAACGACTTGTCGTTTTACTTTTAACACTAATAAAAAATATCTAATTTTTAATTGAAGTATGTCGTGATAGTGTTTGTAGAAAAAAAAACGTTTGTAATCAGGGAACCACGTGACAAGAAAATGTGCAAACATTGCTAAGTCAAAAATGTGCGTGATTACAATACATTATTTTAATACGTATGGAAAATATAAGCATAAATGTATGTTTACCAACATTAATATAACAGTTCACAGTAACAAAAACAAATCAGCAAAAATCAAGTACCTAAGAAGGAATACTTCACAATTATTAAAGGACAAAGAATGTCCTAATGCGCGTTTTGTAATAATAAGCACCATTTCTTTCCTCATAAGACTGCAATTTATTAAGCAACTTGCGAAATTTATTATCTGGTATACCAACAGAATAATCCAATAACTTTCATGATTAACTGTACAAGTTTTTACTGTTTCATTCGCGTTCTTATTGTTAGCGAATAATCTTGCACAGCAATATTAGTAACAATAATGATAATAAGTTAAGTTTGAAGGAATATCCGGACGCATTTCAAAGCAGTACTGAATAATTACGCGCTTACACGTATATCTACATTACAAGAAGACAATAACGTAAATAAATAGCGCAAGCCGCTTCACACCAAGGAACGTAACGAATAAACTGCACTTTTATGTTAATTTTTGGACGACAAAGGCGAAATACTATGGCTATTAATGTCTTTATTATTATTAATAAACACATCCTAATGAAGATTTATTAATTCCGACTTTACCAAACATTCTCGCTTTTAACGAGCTCAAATTCCTCATTTATTCTGCATTTATGTATGTGTGTATCGTTATACTTTGTACTACATACTACTATTAATTGTGCACAGTGAATAATATGTAAATCAAATTTAGAATTGTTTATACTGGCGCTAAAAGGAAAAACTGTTGTACTTTTTCTCTCTTGACTGTCACTCTACCTAAAAGAGGTTTAAAAACAATTAAGAACCGTTGATGAAGTATCATTTGTCGCAAGCGCGGCTTGTGTATTTTAGACGACAGTGAGTCATGGTAATTTCTCCACGTTGCGCACTATTTACTCAACGGTGGTGTTAAAGTCAATAATATAGAAATATTAGACGGGCTGTAAACAAATGCAAATCACGCCACCTAACTAAAAGAGATCGATGTGCATATATGCAAATGTGCTTCAAGTAGTCATATTAACTCTTGAATAAACAAAACAATTATGCGACTTGTTGTAAATGTTGAATATTAATCGGTTGTGTTATATCAAAAATAGAATCATAATAATATTGAGAAGTACAAATTTCATTTTGTACTCGCTTATCAAAACCTGTCATTTCACAATTCGATTTGCGTGCGTAAAAAGTCACTTTAAACACGAGTGCGTAAAAGTAAAGTTGGTACTTCCTAGAACTTGATTAATTTAGTGACATTTTAAAATCATAAATTCCTAACCTTAATAATATGCTACCCAGTTCGTTGTTTTTCTATGAAAATAAAAGGAAATGAAATAGAATTTTTTGAATTTGATAATTTTAAATTAAATGTCACTTCAAATAATCAATACTGCCAATTCAATTTTTTTTAATTAATATCAAGAGATTAGTAGTGTGTCATAAACGATAACGTATTTAACAATATGTATTATTATTATAGTTCTCGTACAAAAAATATTGTACAAACTTCGTGCGTGAAACATTTTGCGAATTCGTGTCCATAAAGCGCTCGCCTTTCGGCTCGCGCTTTAAACTGGTCACTCATTCGCGAAATATGATTTCACGCACTTGGTTCGTAAATAACTATTATTCATCACCATTGGGAATTCAAATTTTAGCGGGCGTCGGTAAAACAGATCTCGATATGCTTGTGACGTCACGGTCAGGGCAGATTTGTTTACACGTGTGCGGTGTGCTTACCATTGTGTTTATATTGAGAATTGTAGTGTTCCTCGCTCCTTTTTATTGTTTTAACACAAGGAAGGTGGCATTTTATGCAATGTTACAAAATACCTCTCTCACAATTTTTAGTGTTGTTGTTCCCTTATAATGAGATTCGCATTTGAACTGCTACTTTACTATATATACTGTTACGTGCTATTATAATTTTTAAAATGGTTCAGGCTTTTTGGCATTATAAGTAATATTTCCTCCCTAGATTTAAAGCACATTTTAATATTGGGTTTAAAAACCACACAGACTTAAAAGACATCCTTTTACATGTTTGAGAAAAAACAATAAAATAAAATAGATAAAATTATATATTACTATGAAAGATCTTGTTTAATTTTCATAAATCTAAAAAAATGCCCCTCCTATACAAAAATAATCTATGGTTTCGCTTGTCAATTAAGTAATGTGTTTCTCCAAAATTCAATTATTTTACTTTCTTATACGTAGTATAAGGAAGTATTGTGATGATGAAAATTTTCGACCTCGAGATTTTTGCAGATGTCCACGTTTTGAAGTCCCCTGATACCGAAAAAGTGGTTTTTAAATAATGTCTGTGTGTCTGTGTGTCTGTGTGTCTGTCTGTGTGTGTGTGTGTGTGTGACCACGATAGCGGCCAAACCGCTGTAGATATCAATTCCAAATTTTGTATTTATGTGTATAATCTCCCTCTTGAGATCTGATTAGTTTTTCAGTAAAATCGGTAGACCGGAAGTAGCAGTTTACTTCAGCGAAAAAATCGAATTTTGCGAATATTTCGTCAACTACTAAGTTTAAATAAATTTATAAAGAATTCATATATACTTAAAATTAATATTGAGAATAATTTTATTTAAAAAGTTTTTCGAAATTCCTACCGGAAGTAGGTCTTTTACTCTTATCGAAAATCAGTTTTATGCGAATATTTCGCAAGTCATGCTTTTTAGACAAGTACGTTACGGGTATAAAAGTATTTATAACATAATTTTCAATATCTTTTGTATAAAAAAAATTTCAAAATTCAGACCGGAAGTACCACTTTTACTCTTATCGAATAGCGATTTTTTGCAAATATGTCGTAAGTTATGCATTCTATATATATTTATCAAGAGTACAAAAGTATTTAGAACTGGATTTGCAATATTTTTCGTATATATGAAATTTCAAAATTCGGACCGGAAGTAGCACTTTTACTCTTAGCGAGGAGCACTTTTTTGATAATATCTTGCAAAGTATGCATTCTATAGCGATTTATTAAGCGAATGAAAGTACCTAGAATAGGATTTTGAATAAGTTTTGTATAAAAAAATTCTTAAAATTGTATAGTTTGAAACGCTCATACGTATAAGAAAGTCGTGTGGTGGCCACACCTCATTTTTTTACTTTCTTATACGTAGTATAAGGAAATATTGTGATGATGGAAATTTTCGACCTCGAGATTTTTGCAGATGTCCACGTTTTGAAGTCCCCTGATACCGAAAATGTTGTTTTTAAAAAATGTCTCTCTGTGTCTGTCTGTCTCTCTCTCTGTGTGTCTGTGTGTGTGTGACCACGATAGCGGTCAAACCACTATAGGTATCAATTCCAAATTTTATATTTACGAATATAATCTCCCTTTTGAGATCAGATTAGATTTTCAGTAAAATCGGCAGACCGGAAGTTTGTAAAGAATTCATATATACTGAAAATTAAGTTTGAGAAGAATTTTATTAAAAAAGTTTTTCGAAATTAAGTCTTTTACTCTTATCGAAAATCAGTTTTTTGCGAATATTTCACAAGTCATGCTTTTTAGACAGGTACGTTCCAAGTATAAAAGTATTTAGAACTCAATTTTCAATACCTTTTGTATAAAAAAAAATTTCAAAATTCGGACCGGAAGTAACACTTTTACTCTTATCGAATAGCGATTTTTGCAAATATTTCGTAAATTATGCATTCTATATATATTTGTCAAGAGTACAAAAGCATTTAGAGTTAGATTTGAAATATTTTTTGTATAAATGAGGTTTCAAAATTCGGATCGGAAGTAACGCTTTTACTCTTATGGAATAGCGATTTTTGCAAATATTTCGTAAATAATGCATTCTATATATATTTGTCAAGAGTACAAAAGCATTTAGAGTTAGATTAGAAATATTTTTTGTATAAATGAAGTTTCAAAATTCGGACCGAAAATAACACTTTTACTTTTATCGATTATCGACTCTTAGCGAGTTGCATTTTTTGCAAGTATCTCACAAAGTATGTATCCTGTAGAGATTTATTAAGAGACTGGAAGTACTTAGAATAAGAGTTTGAATAATTTTTGTATGAAATAATTTTTAAAATTGTATCATTTGAAACGCTCATACGTATAAGAAAGTCGTGTTGTGGCCACACCTCATTTTTTCATTTGTAATACTGTAGTGGTTTCGTGTTGGAAAGTTTTGACTGGATACAACACTGAGTTTTAAGCGCTTTATTGACTACCATTCTCAAAAAAATGAAATTCATTGAGCGTACATTCATTGAGTTTGTATTATTTCTATCTATACGCAAGCTTATTTTCCACATTTTTCGTCGTTTCTGAAGTCCTACCTGTCCAAATTTATTTTTCATTTCAATTTTTTGGCTCTGATGTGGGAGCGTGTGGTACATTATATCACTGTTCATCTTTCCCACTGATTTGCGTCATATGTTCTATTTGAAGATTAGTTTGGAATAAATTCATTGTTAACGTTAACACACTCTGAAGATTGACTTTCCATTTAATATCACACAAAAATCTTTTTTTTTTAAATTACTTCACTAAAATCATCCAAAATCAATCAAATTGTTATGACTCCTGAACAATAATACATGGAAGAGACTTAAATCTATCCTAACCGTGACGTCATGCGCTTAGTTCATATTTGTTTCGCTGGTGTCGCATGCTTAGCTTGAATACCGAGCCGATATTCGAACCCATAACTTCACCTGTTGCTTTAAAAAGTTAATCCGGCCATTACATTATTAGTCATTCATTTAAGTAATATGAAAAAACAATGTTCCTGCTGTCCCTGATATATAGTTTGCAAAATTTCTATAAATAAAAATTCATTTGAGTTTGCTAGGCTCTTGCTTTGCCATCTGAACTGAAATGTCTATTTAAGTAATTTAAAACATAAATACACTCACCGGCAAAATAATCGATCCACTCAAAAAATTGATGAACTTTGTTCGTTAATAAGTTTGTTATTTTAAATTCGATTTGATATATTTGTTTGCATCTTGTAGGTAAATTTAAATGTAATCTATCACATCTTTGGAATTTTAAAAAAATTTGGCGTACATCATTTTATACAGGGTGACACAAAGTCTGTTTTTTTAAATCAACTTTAAAACCACATATGGATTATCAAAGTTGCTCCACCTTGTATTTTCTTATTTTGCTAACAAGACACATCATTTCTTTACAATTTCTTTTTTTACTTATTACAATAGCTTAATTTTTGTAAAAGATACAAGGGTTTAATCTTACATTTTTGCATTTTTCCTATGGTACTAACAATAAGTTTACGAATTTATCGTTTTTGCATAGAGGGCTATTGAAATACTGTCAGTTGTGAAATCTAAAACTTGTCAATTACGTTTTTGAACGTGTTTCTTGTCGAATAGTAATTTAAAATATGGATCTTTCTGTAACCGACGCAGCGAGAGCTGTTGCTTTGATTCAGGATGGTAGGTCACAGTATTATGTGGCCAGAGTGTTGGGAGTTTCAAGATGTAAAGTTCAAAGAGGTGATAAACGGTTTAATGAATTTGGTGTATACACAAGAAGAAATCATTGTGGTCGAAAGAAATCTACTAGTGAGCGAGATAATCGCTTTATAACGTTAAATGTTTTGAGGGACAGAAAAGTTACTTCTGTGCAAATGAAAAACAGATTAAAGGACGTAAGGCAAGTTCAAGTAAGTGATAGAACAATAAGAAGGCGGCTGTTTGATATTGGACTGCGTTCTAGGAGACCTGCAACTGGTCTATAGTTATTGAGACACCATCGAGTTGAACGCCTTAGATTTGCTACGGAACATGTAAATTTGGGTAACGAAGAATGGAGCAACATCCTATTCACGGATGAGTCAAGATTTTGTCTTAGAACACCAAATGGACGTGAAAGAATTTACCGGAGAACTGGTGAACGTTTCCTTCAAAACCATTTTTTTTCTAGAGTAAGTTATGGAGGCGGTTCGGTAATGGTGTGGGGTGGCATAAATTTTGAAGCTCGGACAGACTTGGTTATAATGAACGGGGGAGCCATGACAGCCGATAGATACATAAGAGAAGTTTTAGAGCCATATATTGTTCCTTTTGCACAGTTCATCGGAGATGATTTCATGCTGATGCATGATAATGCCCGACCGCATGTTGCCAGAATTGTACGCGAGCATTTAGCCGAGGTTGAAATCCCAGTAGTAAATTGGCCTGCTCTGAGCCAAGACCTAAACCCAATTGAGCATGTTTGGGATGCACTTGGGAGGAAAATACGATCTCGTGTACCAAGGCCTGCAAATTTACAGCAGCTTAGTGACGTTCTAACTGAAGAATGGAATCAAATCAACCAGGCTTACATTCAAAACTTAATTGAGAGCATGCCAAGACGAATTGCAGCTGTTATCCGTGCACGTGGAGGAAACACTTCGTATTAAGTCTTTTATGTTTTTCATTTTCTTTTCATTTCCTTTTCATTATATTCGGTGTTAAGTTAAATTCGTAAACTTATTGTTAGTACCATAGGAAAAATGTAAAAATGTAAGATTTTTCTTAAACCCTTGTATCTTTTACAAAAATTAAGCTATTGTAATAAATATAAAAAGAAATTGTAAAGAAATGGTGTGTCTTGTTAACAAAATAAGAAAATACAAGGTGGAGCAACTTTGGCAATCCATATGTGGTTTTAAAGTTGATTTAAAAAACAGACTTTGTGTCACCCTGTATAAAATGATGTACGCCAAATTTTCTTAAAATTCCAAAGATGTGATAGATTACATTTAAATTTACCTACAATATGCAAAAAAAAATGAAGCAAATCGAATTTAAAATAACAAACTTATTAACGAACAAACTTCATCAATTTTTTGAGTGGATCAATTATTTTGCCGGTGAGTGTATGTATACAGGCTGTTTGATAAAAAACGCCTCATCCCACAACTTCTTTATTTATTATCCGATTTCAGTAAATAATATCTATAAGTATAAAAATGTTGTTCCCATTTTTTCAACTTTTTTTTTTAATTGGACATGCAGTTTTTCTCATTTATTCTGGTAGATATTTTTCTTCTAAATCTAGTAATGTTCATTTAGGTATCATTTGGTTGATATTTTATGAAAAAAAATTGAATTATCTGCTACCTTTATCCGTTACTATGAAATTATTAAGCGTTCCCTGAAAAAAAAATCGCAACACAAATGTGACAAATATGTCATTTTAATGCCTATCACTCGAAAATTAGCTGGGAAGCCTGCATCTATTATTTACATTTTTTTATTTGTGACACAACACTGCTTCAGCAGTCTTTTATTATTCATAATTCATTCGAAATCACAAGTCAAAGACAAAACTCGGTGAGATTTAAGGACAACAATAAAATAAAATGAACAATAATAATCAAAATAAAAACAAATTAGAAACAATTAACAAACGACATATTATCTACCTGACTAACGAAAAAAAACTACAGGTGCCCGTTTAAAAAAAAAAACGACTAAAGCTTCGAATTCAAGACAGCATTTTTAAACTTTTTTTTTATTTATTGAAATCGCATAATAAATAAACAAGTTACGGGATGGTTTTTTTTTATCAAACAGCCTGTATACAGGGGGATTTTAAACTTATTTTTAATTATATCCCATTATTTTATCTACTTAAATAACGGAGTATTACCTGCAGAGGAATCCTAGGACACCCGGTATATTCTGCACATACAATGCAACGACCGAGCGTTTTTACGTTTCCAGAATGGGAAAAAAGGAGATAGTTTAAAACTACAAAATAATTTTCTTTGACAATATATTCACCTGCAACTCTAACGTTTTATCTTGGTCTGAAAAATACTTCTTTATCACTCATAAATTTCTTCCCATGTAGCTCTTGCATCATTTTAGGAAACAGGTGGAAATCGTTAGGAACCAGATCTGGACTATAGGGTGAGTAATTCACAATATCGAAGCCTACTTTATGCCAGGCAGTCAGCGCAACACAAGTCTTGTGGACGGGAGCATTGTCGTGCAGTAACAGGACACTTTTCGTCAATTTTCTTTACTCTCCCTTACTCTTCTTTTAAATGTTACAGGATTGAAGCGTAGTATTTTAGTCAATTAACAGGCCGACTGTAACACCTTAAACTTCTTGGGTGGTGGTATGCTCCTTTTATTCCACTGCATACAATCTTGCTTGGACTCAAGCTTATAACGATGAACATAAGTTTCATCCCCAGTAACAATTCAACTCAATATATCATACCTACCTTCATTACATAGTCAACACCCATCATGCGCTGACCTTAGTCCTGCCAAGATGATCATGAATAATTTTCAAAATGGTTGTATCAGGTATTCCAGCCTTTCCAACGAGTTGTCTTCTTTAGCCGAACGTCATTAATTTTTCGAATTCTTTAAAAAATTCTGGAATAGTCACTTTGATAGTCCATGGGTCTTCTCCAAGTGATTGCTTAAAGCGACTGTACCACCTAAAAACCATAGTTCTTTCCGGGCAAGAATCTTCTAAACCGAAGACATCTCTTTCAGTATGGTATGAGCAGACCTTCCTTGTCTTGTATGGAACTTGGTAAGGGTGCGATACACGATTTTCTCCATATTTCACACTTTCTTCCCGATCAAGGTGCATAGTCGATAATAGTTTAAAGACTACTGACTCGATTGTGTAAAAACTTAATATTTATACTAATATAGAGTCACTGAACACGATACGACAGAAAGAGCTCTCCCACTACAATCCAACTCCTGCATTCCGCCAACTTAGAAACGTTCCCTCGTATATGTTAGTCTCATGAATTATTAGTGTTAGTACTTTTCTAAATAAGTTATTGCATTATGTTGTCCTTTTTCTTGCCCAATTATGTTATTATTATTAAGCATTCGAGTTTTGAGTCCTTAGAGAGACAATTTCTTCCGCTGTGCAAATATTAAAGATATGGAAACATAAATTACAGAAATGGTTGTAGCACCCCGTGAAAGTAAGCGAGAGAGAGAGAGATAGAGAAATGATGCGACCATACTATATGCTTCTCACATGCACAAACAAAATGTTTTAAAAAATGCATGTCGTTTCAACCTTGCTAAATCAACAATTCTCGCTAACTGCATCAGTCGACGTGTAACAAATCCTGAAATTACATATTTTCATACATCATCGCTTACCGTTAAATTGTGACATGACAAACTAGGGTTGTCGCAAAATGAATTTCAAATTCTATGTAGGAATACGTATTCATGCACTGACCCTCCCCGTTTGTCATTAATCATAAATATATCAATCAGTCACTACGGCACCATTGGCAATTTGTTGGAATATACACTATTTGTATTGAAATGATTCGTCACGTCTGCGAATCTGCACAACATAGCGTTTCACGAAGAGTACAGGAGCTTCACGCCACAATACACTGAATATAATGTGGAAGCAGATTTTTATTCATCATATGTTTGTCAAAAGATACGTCAGGTAAAGCATTGATTTCTTTACGAGATGCAATCTCTTTTTACATGCTCGAAAGCACCACTAACCAATGACACGTAGTATGTTCTTTAAAGGATACTTTTAACGAGGCGTGACTTTGAAAAAAATTCGAAGAGAATTATTTCGACTTTTATATGATGAAGACCCTCAATTTTCTAAATATTGTCATGACTATCGACGGAGGAAAAAATTTGAAGATTCTCTAATTTTACAATTAGAGAATCCTCTTCATAATATTAGTGAAAAATTGTTGCATGTTGAAAAGTAAAATTGGGAAATTATTCCATATTTTATATAATATCATTGCTTTGAAATACAAATATAAGAGTTATTGTTATTTAAATTTAAACCATCCGATCACAGTGATATCGGCTACGTCAAAATGTACAAAAATATATCACATACAATTAGTACATACTGTAAAAGAATAAACAAAATAAAACAAACATATTAAAAGTGACTATAGTCATATAAACAACTATCAATCAATAGATTTTTCAACTTTTTCTTAAATATTCTTATATTACTACTCTCCCTTATTTGTTGTGGAAGACCATTGTAGACAGACAGGCAGCAATACATGGGAGATTGCTGAAAAGCCGCCGATTTATGTACCGGTACGCTAAAATTATCTCTTGTTCTTGTTAGATAATCATGAAAGTAACTGTTTCTTTTAAATTTATCTTTATGTGTAAAAGCAAAGACAGAGCACTTATACACAAAGACAGATGTAAATGTCAAAATTCTGTCCAATATAAATAGCGGACGACACGAATCCACGGGTTCCAAACCAAATATCAGCCGCACAAGTCTTTTCTAAGCAATAAATATGTGATTCACATTAGCTCGCGATGAGTTGCCCCACAATATGAAATTGTGACTCAGGTGCGAATACGCGATGGCATAAAATATCTCTAATAATTGCTGAGAATCCATAGTATTTTTAAGTTTCAAAATGGCGCACTACTGAGTTTATCGAGCACGTGTTCCACATGCCTTTCCCATGAGAGATCAGGCTGCAGAAATACTCCCAGAAACCTAGTAATAACCCGGACATCCTCTATTCTTTTCCGAGTATGTAAATGTATAACTGTTGTCTTATTCATATCTAGCATCAAGTTGTTGAGATCACACCATTTCTTCATTTCGCTTATAGCTGCATCTATCATCAACTGCATGGCATTCTCCGTCTCAGAAGACATCAATATTGAAGTGTCGTCAGCAAAACTAACTGTATAACCAGTCTTTATAAAGTGATGTAGATCAATTATATATAATAGAAATATTAGAGGACCCAACGATGACCCCTGTGGGACTCCAAAGCTCAGACTCTTTCTCACAGATTTCTCACGTTTACGTTTACGCATATGTACCTGCCCTCCATAAATGAGGTAATCGATCTATTTGTATTCCCACAAATGCCCAATGCACAAATCTTGTTACTCACAAATCCCGCACTAACGGTTTCAAAGGCCCGTGAAATATCGAAGAACAACCCAGTAACACATTTTCCCTGATCCAGTTCCTCGTTGACAGGCTTTATAAATTTAAAGGTAGCCATTTCTGTAGAATATTTTTCTCTAAGTCTGTATAAATGCCAGTTTAAACATCTACGCCAATTTAGAATTTATAAAGAAAAAAGACGGATTCAAGCCAAGTCGTTCACTTCTTTAAAGTTTCAAGAATTACCACAAAAAAAAAATTAGAGAAAAGCTTAGAGAACAGAGATATGATTGACAAAGACAATTAAAGTGTGAAATAAAACGGGAAGTACATAAATATTTTGTGCTAAGATAAATATAATTTTAGAATAATAATACAGAGAGATTTACTCTGTAAATATCCAACATGAAGAATTACAGATCGCAATAAAAATTAGATCTTCAACAAAGATAAAAATGGCTCCAGCGACTAAGTTGACTTAAATTGATTCGAGAAAAATGTGCAGCTAGCAACAGAAGGGGGTGTCTATATAACTTAACTTAAAAATTTTAAAAAAAAGGAAAATGGAGTTGTACCTTTGCACCTTTTGTGGTGTCTGACACTATTTAGCATCTATGGCATAACAGTCCTAATGGTGTTTGTGAAGAGCGTTCTTGAGTCGTCTAAGTTTAGTAACTAAATTATACTAATACTATTACAAGAAAAAATTGAGTAATCTAGGTTTCGTTACCTTTCTGTTCATTCATAAAGGAAGATAGAGGGCACTCAAAACGCGCACTGTTCAATTGTTGACACTTATAAAAAAGACTGGCTGGACGAGAATTTACGGACTTCTTTGCAAAGATAAACCAGACTTACAAATAAATTGGAATATTTCGGGGTTATACACCAGTAAGCGCATGTCAGTTAGCATTTATTTTATTGTTTAAGATACTTGTTTGCTTTGTTTTTATCATTCATATACAGCTAAAAACTATTTAAAAAGAAATTATTGCATTATGGGTTTAGATATTAAGAATACAAAACACGCTAACTATTATTTAATTTAAGAAATAAAAACACGGAATGACTAAAGATTATAAAAAGGAATTTGAAGGCATATATGATTAACAAATGTAAGTAAAAGCACAATAACATTTATATAAATCAATAGAGATTTATAGAATTTCACTTTTAAAGCATACCATTATAGTTTCTGTTAATTTAAATTTTCAATTTATAGCAATATTTAGAGCAATACATTCTGTTCTCTAATGTGAGAATGTTTGGGCAATGCGATGGCTCGGCATCGTAGTATTATTGGTTTTCAATATAGAAACAGCAATATACTTGAAAAAATACTATGAATACTATAAGAGTATGTGAAGATTTTAATCAGATTTATCAATTGTATAAGATAGAGAATACAGTATATATTGTAACTATTTGTACTAGAATAATCGGTAATTACATTAGTACTAGTATGAAATTAAACACTGATATAATATTAATTAATTCTTGCTAAAAGATGTATAATAATAAGTGAATAAATATTCCATTTTTTATTTGTTTTGTTTTTTAATAAACCGCCTATCCTATAAAAATAAGAAAGAATAATCTTGAAAGAAAAACGTTCCACCCCTACGTACATAGAGCCAAAGATAATTAGCAAGAGGGGCAACTTTGGAAAGTAGAGAGGGAAGAATTCACATTATCTAACCAACAATTACATAGAACATGCTAATGAGTAAGCTTCGAATAAATATGCATTTGAATAACTGCATATTCTAATGCATAATTAAGTCATTTTTGAGTTGAAGTGCATATTTTAGTCATTTTCAGTTTTATCCGCTTATTTCCCAGTTAATTTTTTTTTAAACATAATGTAATGGTTTTTAAGGGTGCAAAAAATAATAAATAATTCACTCACTATTTATTTTTAACAGTCTATAATTAAAACACCAAATAAAAATATAATTGGAAATGAAATTAAAGAACACTCTTCAAACAAACGAACTATATAAAAACTAAATTCAATAAAACTATAATTATTGAATCACAGTAACACAAAATACTATGTATGTACAAATTTATCTAAGAATATTTATTTGACAGATTTATGTAAGAGTAGTTACTTGGTACACACGTATTTACATAACCGATTCTGAAAGAATGAATGTATGCTTTTTCTGTCCTGTTGCCTTTTTATAGAAGTCCTATTATTCTCGAATTGCATTACATAAACAAATCTAATAGAACTGTCACCGTCCTTCGAAAATATATTTAGTAAATCGTTGATTGACGGAATACATAAAGATGCGCCACTACATAGCACTGAGCGTAAGCAAAACTGGATCCGAGATCTATAGCGATTGCATCAGTCGTTTGGGTCCGAGATTCGAAACAGCCCGAGACAGCGATGATGTTTCTCGGCAAGGGGTTTGCGGGACGACTTAACGGAAAGACACGCAATTTTACTATAGCGTTGCGCATCTTTATATATTCCTTCAATCAACGGGTAAATTCCAAACAGCTTTTATGACCGATTATCAGGTACCCAACACGCAAGGAGTGGAATATTCCATAAATTTGTTGTTTGATATTGAGAAGCGAACATCCCAGTGTTAAAAATTCCGAAAGAAAAATGATCAGTTAGCGCAATTTTAAACCAATTTGTTAAAGACTTCAGCGATTTTACAACTGATGGAAGTGTGCTGTTTTGTAAATACTGTGAAGTGAGTGTAACAGCAACAAAAAAGTGCCAAGTGACGCAACATTTACAAACCATTAAGCGCCAAAAAAAAAAAGAAGAACCGAAGTTTAGGAAGTAAACAGCAGATGTTAGTACCAGCTATATTAAAACCTGGTCCCAGTCGTTCACCATTTAACGAGGAATTGTGTGAAGCTCTAATTTATTTAATTAAAAAATGAAGCATTTAAAACCTTTTTGGAAAAACATACCCAGCAAAATATACCAGACGAATCTACAATGCGAAAAAACTATGTTCTGCCATTATATAACGCCACAATACGAAAGCTGCGAGAAAAAGCTAAAGATAAAAATATTTGGGTATCTTTAGATGAAACAACGGATGTAGAATAAAGAAGCATAGCAAATTTTCTTTTTGGTATTTCGGGAGTTGAAGAAGAAATAAATAAATCGTATCTGTTAACAATAAAAGTATTGGAAAAAGTTAACCATACAACAATGGCCACATTTTTCAATGATGCGCTAAATTTTTTGTGGCCAGCAGGCATTTGCTACGAAGAAGTGCTCGTTGTGTGTACGGAAGCTGTTCCATATATGTGTAAAGCAATGAGTGGTTTGAAAATACTTTATTCAAAAATGACTCACGTTACATGTGTGGCGCATGGCTTAACATCGAGTGGCCGAATTAGTGCGTTCCGTTTATACAAATATAAATTTGTTAATATCATCGACCAAGAAAGTGTTTTTAAATGCACCTTCTCGCGTTGCCAAGTTCAAAGAAATTGCTGGTGGTGGGATTCCACTTCCGCCGCTCAACATTTTGAGCTTATTGCCCGTGTTGTGAACGATTTCTATCCTGAAGAAGCGAAAAGCATATAGGAGGCTCAAAACGCTTTAACACAAAGAGGATTGCGCGAAGATTTGATTTTCATTATGTTAAATTTTACTTGTAATTCCGAGGCTATTTTGAAATTGGAAACCAAGGGACTTAGAAGACCTTTAGAAAACAGCATACAAATTGTTGAAAATGTTTTTGATAGGTGAAGTAAATTAAAAAATTGTAGTTTTCCAAAAAAAATGTCGTCAGTTTTAGATAAAAATACTGGATATCAAATTTTGAAAAATATTTCTAAGGGTTTACAAAATGAGGAAACTGCTGTTGCTCCCAGTAATTTGAAGCTCACTGACATAGTGGATTTATCATTCGCTCCTATTGTATCATGTGACGTGAGAGATGTTTTTCAGAATTTAAAAGTATTTTAGGTGATAGTAGGCGTAAATTTATATTTGACAATTTATTACATCATGTCATAGTGAAGTGTAATAGTAAAAATCTGTAAATTTATTGTAAATAGACAATTATAACCTTTAAAAAATGTTTTAATGCATATTTAAATGCATATTTTTAATATTTTAGATGCATATTTGCATGAATATTTTGTACTTTTTTAATGCATATTTATCCGAAGTCTACTAATGAGTATCAGCATAAGGCTATGCTTATTTTGTATAGGTATATCGCTGATAACACAGGCCTGCATAAAATTTGTGATGACGTGATTTTTGTTTGTTAAGCTCAGTTTTTATATAGCAATAACTAATTAAAATACAGTTGGTCTCTATCACCCACATTTAAAGAAATATATATATATATGTATATAAAAAAAGTATTATAATAGGCGTTTTAATACATTTTAAAATGAATGTAGTAATGTGTAAATCTTTTATTACATGTATTCATTGTGCACAGGATTTCCGGGAATGTTTACCGACTAAATCCTATTTATAATGCTTTCACTGTATTAGTACTGCGAAAAAGGGTTTTAAGTTTATCACACCAAACAAAATGTATATTTTAATGTCATTTACTTCATTATAGCTCGGAGTGTTGATCAGTAAATAAGTAAAATTTATTTGTATTTAGTGTTGTGCGTGGTATTTGATAAATAAACATTGCTTAAAAATATGTCTAGCCGGTGTTCCAAAAACAAACCAGATGATTTTTGTTATATTTGTGGATATTTCGTCTTGAAAAAGTTTAAGAGACGAATTGGTGAATTTGTGAAAACTGCATATTATGCTTATTTCAAAATCAAATTAGGAGATCAAGATAAAGATTGGGCACCGCACGTTGTTTGCAAGGTATGTGAAGAAGGTTTAAGACATTGGACCAAAGGAAATAGACAAAGCCTTCCTTTTGGAATACCGATGGTTTGGAGAGAACCGCAAAATCATCTTGACGATTGCTACTTCTGTTTTTGTGATATTAAGGGGCATAATAGAAAAACTTTGAAACATATTTTGTACCCAAACAATATTAAATCAGCTATCAGACCAGTTCCTCACAGTGATGATGTACCGATACCTATACCCCCCAAAGTACTAGAAGAAGATACTGAAACCTCTTCAACTTCCGGTTCCGTACAGATGGATTGTGATTATGAACCATCAACCTCAGGTCAAAACCAACCTCAGCTATTTTCACAAGCCGAACTAAATGATTTAGTAAGAGATTTGGGACTTTCAAAAGATCTTTCTGAAGTACTGGGGTCTAGGTTGAAACAAAAAAATTTGCTTGCCCCAGAAACTACCTTCTCTTGGTATAGAAATCGTGAGGCTGAATTTGTAAAATATTTTGCACAAAACGGACCACTCGTGTACTGCCAAGCAATTGCTGATCTAGTTACTTTCCTCGGAGCTCCTGAGTACACACCTTCTGACTGGAGACTTTTCATCGACTCCTCAAAAAGGAGCCTTAAAGCTGTTCTTCTACATAATGGCAATGTTTTTGCTTCTGTTCCGGTCGGCCATTCGGTTCATTTAAAGGAAAACTATGAAAATTTACAGGAATTACTTTTAAGAATACAATATGAAAATCACAACTGGGAAGTGTGTGGAGATCTAAAAATTTTAGGCCTTCTCTTGGGTCAGCAGTCTGGATATACTAAATTTCCATGTTTCCTGTGCGAGTGGGATAGCAGAAATCGAGAACAGCATTGGATAAAAGGATACTGGCCACAAAGGGTGACTTTAACACCTGGAACCAAAAATGTAATTCACGAAAGTCTTATTGACCCTCAAAAAGTGTTACTTCCACCACTTCACATAAAACTTGGACTTATGAAACAATTTGTTAAGGCATTAAACAAAGAAGGAAATTGTTTTAAATATTTGTGTAAAACATTTCCGACTCTGTCAGAGGCAAAATTAAAGGAGGGAATCTTCGTAGGCCCACAGATTAGGAGCTTGATGAAAGATCAAGAATTTGAAAATGTAATGGAAGATAAGGAAAAACATGCATGGCATGATTTTAACGAAGTTGTATATAAATTTCTAGGGATTTATAAAGACACAAACTATGTTGAGATCGTTGAAAATATGCTGGAAAAATTCAGGATTCTTGGTTGCAATATGAGCATAAAAATTCACTTTTTACATTCACATTTGGACTATTTCCCAGAAAATCTTGGGGACGTGAGTGAAGAGCAAGGAGAAAGATTTCACCAGGATATTAAAGAGATGGAAAAAAGATACCAAGGGCGCTGGGACAAAAAAATGATGGCCGATTACTGTTGGACATTGAGAAGAGATCTTCCTTTAGCTGAATATGACAGAAAAACAACCAAACGAAGCTTTTCTCAAAAACGAAAACGTTTTTTTAAAAAGTATAAAGAATAAATAACTATTTCTAATAGTTTCTATGTGTATATTTTTGTATTTTTTTTAATATATTATAAAACTAGCTTATAAATTAAATAAATCGTGTATTTTCTATATTTTTGGATTTTACTGGTTTGAAAAATAACCTTACGTGATACAAAAAAACTAAAAGCAGATTTGAAATCAGCGCTACCCAATTACTAGAAAACAGTTAAAATTTTTAAATCAACTTTCAAAGTGTTGAAAAATGCAGGCCTGTGTAATGTGACTGATGTCTCTGAACATTTTTTTATATCAATAAATTACTCAGGTACCTATATACATATCACAGCAATACGTATTTCGAAGTAGTTTTAAAAATATCATAAAAAAATTGCTAAAAGCATATGACCTTTACAGTAGCAATAAGTATAATAATAAAAGTC
Source organism: Amphimallon solstitiale (assembly GCA_963170755.1). NCBI lineage: Eukaryota > Metazoa > Arthropoda > Insecta > Coleoptera > Scarabaeidae > Amphimallon > Amphimallon solstitiale. The sequence goes on along the minus strand of OY720676.1, from coordinate 166,799,346 downwards.
TTATAATTTTAGAGTAATTAATTTAAATTTCTATTCCATTATTCGCTATTAAAAGAAAATAAAACGAAACAAATTGTACAAGCACAAGAAACCATCGTAAATATGTCGACGTTGCCGTAGTATGTTTTCCATGTTTTCGCATGGAATCCGAAGACACACTATATTTCTTCAAATATAAATAAAAGCAAATGCAATAAAATAAAAATATAAGCTCCGCTACATTTATTCTAATCTTTACTGCTTTTTTTGCCTTCCACCCACATAAAACAGATAAAACTGCGTATAAATAGAAACATTTTCCTTCCCCGTGCATATCAATTTTCTATCGATGTCTTTACTGTCAGACTATAATAATAAAACTGATAAAACTAGCTAATCACGATCACGAAATATCGAAAACAATATATGTTTAACACTACTTTATTGTTTTGTATTTCTTTTATCTTTCCATATTATTTCTCTTTTCCTTATATACCGCATCCATAATTATTATATAAATAAGCTAAGTCAAAAATGTGTATATTTTTATCAGCGGAACGTATGATTTATATTAAACAACTCCTTCCTGAAAGTTTTGCTCGAAGTAAAAGGTTGAAGTGTGATTCATTCGAAGTACTATATATTCGTACTACGGGTATTGTTTTTATCAAGATCTAAAAGCGGATACACGATATTAATACCAACCAAATACTGTTTGTGGGCGATCTAATCACCAGTGATTTATCGTTTATAGGTTACATATTTCACGGTGACATTTTCTAATAGTATAACCTCAACGTTTGTTGTTCAGTTCACCGTTTTTGATCATGTATCGAATAATCTAATAAGGAAGATAATGTTACTCGGAATAATGCAAGTACTATATACTGTATGTATGATAATAATAATTTACTTTACTGTCATAATTTCTTATGAACACTGACATTATTATTACGTTACATAACCTATTTATATAAAATCCACAATAACGTTTGACCTACATATTATTTTAGGCTATTTAACAACATATGGTTCGAACAATAGGAATTTTGATAAATAGGTATATCTATCTAGTTTTATTATTCCTAGTTAAGCAAAAAAGTGTATTTTATTTTACAGGCAACAAAAAAAATGCAAGCAGAATAAAAAATGAGGTGTAGGTACCACACGACTCTCTTATACATATTGCTGTGTCCCTAATGATATTAATAAATAAATATAATGAATTACGTGAGAAGGATTGTATACTAAGAATTTTAATTTAGAAATCTAAATTTTATTTCTTCCATTATTATTTATGTATGTTATTTATGTATGATATTAAAATGTACTTTAAAGTGCAAGTTTATAACACTCTGTATACATCTAGATATCTTTAAAATCCCAACACAATGTTATATAATATATTACGTCTTAATCAACTGTTTTGTGGTATTTGTATAGATACAGATAGGTGGACGCTCTAGTATCATAGGTTGCCTATCTCTATAGGGGCTAATTGAAGAATTATTTAGTTCGATTCTTAAAATAATACCTACATTTCTTTGCATAATTTATTTTTCTTTAGATCAGAGGTAGTAAATGATCTTTTTGAGCGAGTTGTTAACACCAAGGGCAGGCTGCGTGTTATGCTTCGTGACGATAGAATTATAAAGCTTTCTCACTTAATGGCCGCACGAACTCAGGCCACAGGTTTACTGAATATTTCAGTGATAAGTATATATTTATTTGAATTTCTTGAAACGATTCCATATATTTTCAGTTTTAGTTATTTATTTACTTGTGCATTCTTTTTTATTTCGTTTTCGACACTGTTTCTTGCTAAAAACACAACAAGAAGACGTTAAAAATTTCAATAATGCATTGTGTTAATCATTAGAAAGATGTCCATAATTTGAATGTTCTTTTGGTTTATAAATTGTATTTAATTTAAGACTGTATTTTGTGTACATACTTTTATAATTTTTATTGTTTATTGTCTGTCACTAGTTTCAACTCTGGTGACTCATTTCCAAACAGTGTATTGTTGTAGTGTTCAAATATACAAGAAAATTTAATGTGTTTAATTGTATAGAATTAGAATCGTAAATCAATTATAACTTGCCTCAGTATATGTAGGAGTGATTCAAATATCGCGCTAAAATGGGAGGTACATAATTTGAGGAGATTTTATTGGTTCTTGCGTGGGCAAATTTAATATGGAAAAATTAGTACTCGATATCCTCCATATGTTATAACGTAACCAAGCCTTAACCTGTGGATATTCTCTTTCATTTTTGCTTTGGTTTTTATATTTTAGTATCTTATTAAATACAATCTTTACATTTAAGTACGTCGCAAATATTAGTGATTAGGAAGATCCAAGGAAACTCAAGCAACATTAACGATTAGAGAACACTTAAATCGACAAAAAACAATTCTAAATATGTACAAAATATTAACGCTACATACTCCAAAAATGGGGACAACGGTAATTGTAATGAACATATCGAAGAAGCTAAGTAGGTATTACTCTAATTACAATATATTATAAATACGTGTCTATTATGTACCTCTTCCAATATATAAAGACAGCTGACATACATGAGGAAATGAATTAAATAGGATTTAATTGTTTTTGAAGAATGGTTTAAGCAAGTATTAAATAAATTGCAAGATAATGCTGAAATAGTCATGGACAATGTATAATATTATTCACATAGAGTGAACGGTTACCTATTTAGAAAAACATGTGGGATGGAGTAATGAATGATATTGTAGAACCATTTGTCTTGTTTTGTTGTTGTTGGATATAGGTATAGTCAAATGACTTAGTGTGGTTCTAATTTCTAGAGATAATTTTTGTATATTTATAACTGAAATTGTATTTTTGAGATGCTTTCAAAATAAATTTACACTTATTAGTAGGGCGCGGACACGAGCGAGTCATGACTCATCGCCCATAGGCGCACTATTGAGATGTATTTTTAGAGATTTTGATTTTATTTAGATGATTGGATAACAAGTGGCTGGTGATCTATAAAATACAAAATACCTTATTATTTGTTCATTTTCTCTTCTGTAAGACTTGTTCTCTTTGAATTAAGAACATCCTTGTAGATAGAAAACGTCCTTTCTATATCGCAACTAGTTATATGTGCGTACTGGAAATATTCGTTTATTTCAGCGTATTTAGCAAACACAATTTCCGCAATGTTATTAAATCTGGATTTCTATTAAAAAATGCGTCTAGCTTTTGCCCAAGGCCTCATCCGAAGTCACTTGGAATACTTTTGAAATTATTAATAGTCACGTCTAATATGGTTAATCCACTTCTTAATTTGAGATTCGATTTTCAAAATATGTGATTAGTTTAGGCAAACTTCCAAAGTGTTCCTGTAGGATTAACAACTGATTTTTTCAATTTGGGATTTGTGTTAGTTCCTTGTACTCAGAAATACTTCGAGCATCGTCATTTAAACATGTAACGAAATTTTGTAAACTATCGAAATTCTCTGCATAAAAACTATTTATGTGTATGTTTTAGCAAAGCTAAGTGACGTACGTGCGATATTTTGGCATTCTGTAACGATATTTTACAGACTTTGTAATAAATTTCGGAATCACTGACAATTCATTTTCTTATTAGAAAAAGTAATATAAACAACGTTCTAGATCTAAATAAATGATAACTAAAAATATACGCGTATGTTACTGAAACTAAATAACAGTAAGTATATACATATTTACATTATTTCTCTTGCGAAATATAAGGTAAATATAATGAATTTAAAAAAAACCCAGGCTATCTACGCCGATGTAGAAAGAATTTTACTCATAAATTCCTTATTTTATGGCCATTTTTTGCTCTCATTCTCGGGCTCTTCTCGAGCGTAAACAGATGTTGCAGTTCACCATATGAATTAGTGCTATTCAGTAAATGTGTGTTGTTTACATTATTTCCTTGCTCCATTGTAACTCCGTCGTAGTTTAATTCGGTCAGGTCCGCGCCCTACTTATTAGAAAGAATAACGTCATATGAAAATGTTTGCTACGTTTTAACTTGCGTATTCCGGGTTTTGGCGGGATATTTGAATCACTCCTGCGTATTCATGAAAATTCACTATTGCAAAACTGAATATATGGACTAAATAATAGTGGAGAATATAAGCATAATTGATACAGTGATTTTCTACATTACAAAGTAGGAATATAAAAAGGTAAAAACTACGAGTTACATCATTGAAGATTTATTACGGACATCTCGTTTAAAACGGAACCGCCTGTATATAAATATATTATGTTTTTACTGATTCATAAATGACATTGGAGGTGATAAAGTTTTTATTCCCTCCCCGACTGCGTCCATATATTCAATTTTTATCTAACTTAAATATCAAATTACATTGAAAGGTATTTTTTAAAGTTTATTGAGGGCGTTAACGAAAATTTAAACTTAGACCCGATCGTTAAAATCTATCTTTCGTGTTTCCACCACTTTTACCTTCCATTTCAAAACATTCGCCGTGTTTGTTTCAATTATATAAAAACTTTTTTATTGCTTTCGTGATAGTTATAATTCCCGTGGTATAAAGCGAACTCACAGGGCTCCTCAACACTAACGTCAATGTATTTCTATATATACTATATGAATGTAAGTTTTTTCTCTGCTCCACTCGATCCCTAATCACGTTATTTAAAAGTAATTACATTTTATGGGTCTCAGATGGTCAAGTAGATAAACTGCTTACCTAGGTAACGGCAGCGCTCCTTGTGTGTGTGAGTCGCGGGGGGCTCCCTCTCTCACTCTACAGCCGATCCCCCAGAGAGACCGACTTTCAGGTTGAGTTATTTTTTGTGTAAGTAACCGGAATAAAGTTCGTATTGGATATTCACTTTTCTTGGGATAAAATGGATGCGCTGTGTAAAACTTCGAGATGAACACGCTTTTTTTTTTCAAACGGTATCAAAGTCTATATACTTTCAGGCCCGAAGGTTTTTTCACTTCCCTTTCTGCCATTATACCTCCTTAGTTTGTCCTCGGTCTTTTTATCCTTTCTCTTCTCCTTTCTCGTTATACCTGTTTATTTAACCGTTATTATAAGTCTAATTCGTCTCGAAAGATGAATTTTACTTTCGTTTCGTCTTTTCTTGGACGGAAACGAGATTGTGATTCAGAAATTTACGTTTTTACATAGAAATTGTATTTGAACTGTACAGTAAAAATCACTATACGAGGGTAGTCAGAAATGTTATGAACAAGTATTTTTTCAGACAAATGTAGTTTTCTTTTTCAACATAGAGTCCTCTTAAGGGTGGGCTTTCCCTAAGAAAAATTCTCGAACGGCGTATATCGGGTTGCCTGAAATATATTGAATATATTTAGGAAGTTTAATATGCCTGTACCTTTTACACGATGCAGGTATACGACCAGCAACATAAAGCGATGCCTGGTCAACTGGAAAGCAAATAAATTTGGGATATTTGTCTCCTGCATTTATTGCATGAAAATATTGGTGCATCTCTTTTGTTCAAAATTTGTTTTTGCTATTTCTGAATATTCTTTTGGCTTGTGTTTATTTAGTTTTATTAAGACTCCCGTTTTACGTAATTTGTAATTAATTTATTGATATTTACCGGATTATATAGTTTTATTGCTATTATTTGTATTTACTTTACATGTTGTGGCTTTGTAATATGAGTAATGTTTTAGAGAAAACTAAAATCTGATAAAAAAAATCTATTGTAACAACAGTGCCGATGTTTCTTATAAAATGTAAAAAATATTTATATTCTTCATAATCGACACTGATATTGTTAGTTAGCGAAATTAAATTATAAAAATTTCACCATGGGTAAGATACGAACTGTGCGGACTCCGAACAAATCATTGATTAGAAGCCAATGTTAATACCACAACTTGAAACTGTTTAATTTTTTTCAGTAAAGTTTCGGTAAAATTTTTAAATAACCGTTATGTGGTAGACAAAACGTCAAACGCAATCCCTTCCGCACTACCTTAGAAGTAGAGAGCAAAGGGCGTTTTTTCTCATGGTATTCCCAGTAGGCCTAATTCATGTTTTTTACAACAATTTTTTTTTACAAAAGTATAGACAGTGTAGAAAATAAACAAGAATGGCCAAGTAGCGTTTTATCTAAACGTATCACAATCAGTAGGTACATACTAATTCTCCAATTTGACGTTTCTAATTTCTCGATTTCTCAAAATACGAGGATCCATAATTTGAGATAATAAAGCGAGAAAATAAAATTACTCTAACTGAATTACCATTTCTGGTCAGAGTTCTGCATCTGTGTGTATTGTCTCATACCAAGTATACTTCTTTAGATCCTTGACAAAAGTAAGAAGTACAATCCGAGTGTTCACAAAAAATATATCTTGGTCCATTTATAATGTCACACTGCAATTTCACTATCTATAATTTGTTATTGTTAAGTTCGAACTTTTGTAATGTTCAATTGCTTTTGTCACGGCCGAATTGAATTTAAATTTTTTTCAAACAGTCCCTAGTTTTATTTATATAATTACGTAATACATATATGATTTCGGCACTCGATTTTTTCAATAATTTTTTGAAGACCGTAAGAGGCCGTTTCACGTAGTTTTCTAAGAACGATGCCATCACCGCCTATGAATCTACCATAAATTACACCGTGCATTTCACGAGAAACCTTCCGTAATAATTGTCGACTCCATGACTGTTGACGACGAAGACTAATTTTTGTAGCATACGTGATCTTTAGATTTACCAAATTTTGCACAAATTAAACAAAACTTGTTTTTTACGCCTACATACAATTTTTTTTTCGTTCGCCATCCAACAATTGAGGAGAGTAACAAAGGGGCTAAGTGCCATTTTTCCGAAAAGTTAGATATTCCTATAGATAGGTTCTATGTGCCATCGACTATGTCCTATCAAACGGGCGAAGTGCCCGGACAAAAATTCCTAGAGAAATCTACTGTGTAAGTTGGCGTTTCCTACATGTGCCACGATAGTTTTTCAACAAAGGGGGTAAGTGCATAGTAGGCGCTGCGCTGCTTTGTTGAGTATTTATTTTGCAAAATAACATACCCTAAAAGTTATAACTATCAGTTTAATATGAGTACAGAACGTCGAAAACAGGGATTAGGAAGACTAAGTGACGAACAGAGGCAACTAAAAACTAGTGGAAAACAATACAAAACCAGAAAGGGAAATACAGTGTCTGAACAACAGAAACCTAACCTAGAAGTAAGTTGCTAACTGTGTAAATAATATTTTCACAGAACCCCAACACGTATATTGTTTCCCGCAGGTGCTATGTAAATGTAAATTGAACTGCAAATCTTTGACTTACGCGCAAAGACTAACCCTTTTTGAAAAGTATTATGAAAGCAGACCTGACGTTCGTGGAACGTATATCATGGGCTTAATACAGATTACTGGCGTCAAGAGAAGGAGGCATGGTTCCTATGAAGAAGCTAGTGATAGTCGTCGTCAAGCCACTATCCATTATAGCATTCCAGATGGAGAGGGCAATATTGTGATTGTTTGCAAATCCATTTTTATGAAAACATTTGCTTTGACGAAAAAGCACGTGGAAACTATTATTCAAAAGAAAAAAAGCGGCGCAGTAATCTACAAAGACATGAGAACTCGTACGGCTCCTGGCACATTCACACAGGATGATAGAAGACTTATTAAAGAACATATAAGTAGTATACCTCGAGAGGAATCGCATTATTCACGCGCAAAAAGTGCAAACGATTACATGAGTCCCGATTTAAATATTAATCGGCTTCACAAAGCGTTCTTGCAGAAACATCCGGAAAGCTTGGTCACTTATAAGTTCTACAGAAGAGTTTTCAAGGAAGAATTTCCACATGTTTCATTTAGAGCACCCAGAAGTGACACCTGTCGAAAATGTGATTCGTTGAATTGCGAAATAAAAGCTCAGGGCGAAAGAAGTGGGGCTGCAAAGGTGGAGTTAGCGTTGCATCATCGAAAGGCGGAAGCAGCCACTGTACAGATGAAAAGGGACATCGCATTATCGCAAATGCCAGATAGCACCGTAAGTGTGTTTTCAATGGATTTAGAACAAGTCATGTTTGTACCTACACTGACTCATTCTGACATGTTTTACCTAAGTCAACTCTCGTGTTACAACTTGGGTATTAACTTCGGAGACAACAAGCACTCCTACATGTGTTGCTGGCATGAAGGAGTAGCTGGACGAGGCGGTAATGAGATCGCCTCTTGCTTATTACGCGTCCTTAACATGGGCATTACAGTTAAAAGAAATATTGTTATTTGGAGCGACAACTGCGTCGCCCAAAATAAAAGTAGAATGATTGTGTTCATTTACATGTTTCTGGTGAGTTGTGGAGTTTTCGATACCATTGAACACAGGTACCTCGTCAGTGGTCATAGCTTCCTTCAGTGCGACAGGGACTTCGCCCTGATCAAGAAGAGAAAACGCAAGTGTGCTCCAAAGGTACCTGAGAACTTACATGACGTAATACTGTCAAGTACTCAAACAGGCCGATTCGAAATAGTAGACATGGTTCAGAAAAAGTTCTTTGACATACAATCTGCAGCAGACACGGTGTTAAATCTGAAGCAAGTGAATATTAGCAAAGTTGTACGATTAAAAGTCGACTCCCAACGGCCCGGTATAGTGTTGACCTCTGACAGTTTTGCTGAAGTGTCACCGTGGAAAGCAACTCCGATACTTAAAAAAGGAAAAACCATGGAAGACATAAAAAATATGTCGATTCACCAGCTTCCCGATGTGAATAAGATCGGTGATAACAAAAAAAAGCACTTAATCTCAATGATTCCTTATCTACAAGATAAGAAACACCAAGACTTTTACGTCAATTTGACCAAATAATATATTGGCACATACCCCGTTTCCCAAAATATCTTTTTTAAATTTTTATATTATTGTTACATTTGTATTTTTTACGTAGTTTATGTAGTAGCATATTCAGCCATAAGGTAAAGAATAAACTACATCATTTTTCTTTCAATAAAAAATATGTATTTGTGTAAGAAAAAGTTTTTTGTTAATATCTCGAGTTGACACTTTTGGGACTTAACCCCTTTGTTACTTCTACTCCTCAATTGCTGCCACTCCTGATAAACCGCTGTAATTAAACTTATAAGCTCGTTTGACCCATGCTCTTTTACTTACTCACATATACAAAAAAAAAATCTAAAAACTGTCCTGGAGTCAAAATACAAAGTATAAAAAAAATAAAAACATGAAGGCACAACAAATTCAGATATTTAAATAAATGCTTTTACCATCTAGAAAACTGAAAATTGTGTAACTTCCTGCCACTTAGTTTGAAGAGTCCGGCAAACTTTTAACTTCGTATCTTACAAAGACATAAAGTTGTTTTTGGCTTAGTTTTCTACAAACATTGTACATATTATTAAAAAGCTTCAACATGTAAGGTTAGAAATCATAATAAGTCGTGCAACTTTATAATTAATAATAATAATAATGTATATTTTTTCTGTGACGGGAAAAAAGGTCGACATTTTATCTTTCTTGACAGGTAACAAAATGTCACTTTTTTCAACCCGGGCAGAAAGTGCTCACTTTCTGTCCGGTTAAATTGACAGATATTTGAATACTTTACAGGTTTCCATATCAACGCAGGTGTAATGTCACTTGAAATGTCACATCGATTAATTTTCTGACTTTAATATATAGTATTAACGTATTTTTTTCAATATTAAGTCGTCGTTTTTCCCATCACAGAAAAAAATTCTGTATTATACACGGGAAAAAAATTAGATTTTAGCTCTCGGTATTTTATCTCCCCCCCGCTTCGCGTCGGGAGATAAACCTTACCTCGAGCTAAAATCTAATACTTTTTTCCCTTGTATAATAAATAACTATTATTGCCGAAGAAACCTGCATTTCTGAAATTCCATAAAGCCGGAATCTTGTCCTTGAAAAATAAAATTATTTCGTGCATGTTGCGGAAAATTTTTCAAGTGCCTTGATTTTTGCGATTTTTTACGTTGAAATTGACCATTTTGTCGCATACGCCGATCAAGTACAGCCCCCCCCCCCCCTTAAGTCTATACGCTTTTCTCAGCGATGCTCTAACCTCTTAACCTCTTTAATCCTTCCAAATAGTATTTGGCGTTTTACTCCGCACAATAAGCGTTTACGTATGCTATGATCTCCTCGTTCGAAGAAGTCGCTGAGGGCCAGATCTGGTGCTGTTCAACCAATTCGAAGTGCAAATCGTGAAGTTTGACTGAGGCGACCGCCGAAGTGTGTGCATGTGCATTGTCTTGCTGGAGCAGAACTTGCTTCTTCTTCAAATGCGGCCCTTTTTTTTGCAATTTTTGCCTTCAGCTAATCAAGTATTGATGCGTAATACATTCATGTTATTGTTTTATCTTTTCCCAGATCTTCGACGAACACAATTCCGTGACTATCCCAAAGAAACAGTCTCCTGCACCTTGCCGCCTGATGGAATCGCCTTCGCATTTTCGGAGCAAGTTCACCCTTTGCAATCTGACTGTTCTTTCGCCTCGCCAGTGTAGCGGTGGGTCCAAGTTTCATCTACAGTTATGAATCGACTCAAAAAATCTGACAAGTTTTTTTGGTCCAAAGTGAGCAAGCGCAGCACCTAACGCGCGGATAGCTTACGCACATTCAATTATTGATTCCATTTATGACAAACGCGCTCTTTCGATATGTACATAGCCTCTGTTATCTCTCTAACCTTGATTGGAAGGTCATCTATAGTACCATTTGGCAAAGATTTTCGAAGTTATAGCTGGTGGTCACAGTTTTTGGCCGTCCCGAAAGTGATGGAATAATGCTACTACTGAGAAAAATCACAAGTTATAGCCTTCGGCGAATACATCAGATCGGTTGCCACAGCTATGCCAACCACATCCCCACATACGAATTATTAATATTATTTATTAAATACGAATTTTGTGATGAAAAATTTCCAAAATATGGTGAGAATGATTGAAAAATACAATACAGTCATGAAACAGTTTAAAATAAGAAAATATTTTCATTATTAACTCGGTAAGAAAAATAATTCCAAAATTGTAAATTATCACCTTGCGGTTTCCTCTACATGTTTCCTCTTTTACCATTAAGTTCTTCATCATCTCTTAAAACATCCAAGTACAAAGAGAGAGTACATAATGTCTGGTATCCAGTCCTTTCCGTATGCAGTTGTAAGTAATTAGTTGATATCGTTTGAAGACTTTTCAGTTTTAAGAAATGTTCTAGAGGGTTTGGATAAACCTGTGTTACGATTCCAAATCTCGTAGTTTATAAACCAAACTTCCTATTATTACTTTCAATTACTTTTTAATCAAAAATTTCTATTTGTTCTTTGTTCATTTATTACCTCTATTTTATTCATCACGTTTAAACTTACAAAGCCACTTCTAATATCCCTGCACTTTCCAATTCTCTATATTTTGGTAGTGTTCTGGAAGTGTCTCCTCATTTACTTTGTAATTGGTTTATAACTCTCCCAGCAAATTTGTAAAAAGGGCCTTTAAAAGGAAAGATGCAAGAGATCTAGTTTGTGAAAGTCGTTAAAATCATGATTTCTGAGATACTTTAAAAGTCCTGATCCGATTTTGTTTGATCCCTTCCTACTCATTTCTTCTACCCAAGTATAGAATGTTGGACTCTTAGATAGACATCTACAACACGAAATTCGCAGAACAATATTTCACGAGAAAAATATATTCTTGATACTTTAGGCAATTTTTTGACATGTTTCAAATCGAAGCACGGGTTCCTTATTAAAGTAAATTTCTTTGCTTTTGTTTTATGTACATATACCGTGCCTTTCCTCATTAGAGTAGGCGGTTTTTTAAATTCTTTAAGTAATCAATGTTAGTATACATGCTAAGCTTTTGAAAACTTCAAATTCTGACAGTTGTCATAGACGCCTATTATTATTTACATGACATAACCAAAGTATTAAAATTATGCACTGTCATCAACCATTAAAAAAAAGAATGGCCGTCTCTAATGAGGAAAGTATTTGAAGGCACGATAGTTCACGTAATAAATGTTATTCTATTTGGACAACCAACTTTTGAAAACGTAACTTTTTAAACGCTCATAGTAACTGTAAACGCCTATTGCAGATGAATAAAACACTAAATTAAAATCTTCGGAAAACATTTTATGAAAAAAATTGTCAGCAATATTATTGTACATCTTTCACATTTTAGAATTTTTTATAGTAACATTTTCACTTTCTAAATTTTCCAATAATGAGTTTCTTTTGTTATTCCTTAAATCTCCTGAATTTCTTCTCTTTAGTTCTCTTCTTCTTAAGTGACTGACCTCTAAAAGCACTTTTTTACTAGATACTTGGAAGAATTTTATAAACAAATCTTCCCAAATTAAGTAAATATCATATCTCTTCTCAAAAGTAAATTTTATTTAAAAAGTATGCCTCTTATATGACGAAATATCCCTCTGTCTCCTTTTTAAAGTAGTAATTTGTATCAAGTTAGAAATACGACATTTGTACATAAAATTACTATTACTGCAAGGAATTTTCCAATCAGCAAGTTCAATATCCTTTGAATCTACAAAGCAGTTTTAACATAAATATTGGATGTTACAATATAGAATACATATATAAAAAAATGTGGACTTTTCACAACAATTTTGAAGTGGTTATGTTACTTGAATAAAATCGATTTTATTAATATATCAAGCAAGCAAACATGTGTATGATTGTATATGAGCTTCTATCCTCTAAAAATTAGGAATACAAGATATTTAAAACGTACAATGTTTAAAGGATTTTTTACAACTATGCTGCTAACTGACATCATATAAGAATCATATTCATTTACAGTCATTTTATTATTATACAGAAAATATGTAATAGTTATGTACGCTTATTACATTTCTCCTAAAGACATATATACGTTGTATATAGAAGTCGAACGCTGAAGCAGTTTCTTTTTAACAGCTGATGGAACAGCTGATGTTATAATCACATGACGTCAATAGTACGCATGTTTCCTGTCACCTGGAAGGCTTCATTCTTGAATTGGCTCGCACGAAAGACCGCCTGTGGCGTCTTCGGCTTCCAGAGCGGGCCGACTGTTTCTATTGGTAATTTTTACAAATGAGTTTTTACACCAGAAGCTCTTTCATCTTACCATCTTTTATTATTTTTTTAATTTCCTTAATCTATTTCGACTTTACAATTTTATATATTAGATATCGTTGAAATTAATTAAATTCAATATTTTAACGTAAACAGGTAGACGATGGAAACAGGTCTGGTTAATTTAGTTTTAGATAGTTTTTGATAATAATTTGTGTTATAATTTAGATTAAATTCTCTCTGCCTTTCCACGTGCCAACGCATTTTAATTAATTTAATTATAGAAACAGATGCAATAGGATTTATTTAATTCACTTGTTGGCATATTACAGGAAGAACATAAAGAGGCGGTATTGTAATTCCACAATATGTTTCATATAACATTTTTCGTACGTTTTTAAGGGGAAATATCACATGCACCAGATAATAAATGTTTTGGATTTACATATACCGGGTGTCTGTTTAAGCTCGGAAACCGTTTATCGTATAACCCGGAGGAAAAAATCTTGGAGAGTAAAACCGACCAGGGGAATTTCAACAAAAATATTTTTAAATTTCTAAAATGATCGCAAAGGGATGCAAATTTCAAGATGAATTAAAAATTCGATATCTTTTCATTAAATTCAAATTTAAGATAGGTTAACATTTCTACTGGCAATATTTTCAGATGTTTCTATACAATTTTATACTCTTCCATAAATGTATTCATTTCAATCTTCTTATCACTGATTTTTTAATTCAATGTAATACGTTAAATTTCCCTTTTAAATGTTTTCAAATTCTCTAGCTATTTTTTTTTAATTTCGTTTCTCGTCTTTTCCTACAAGGAAATAAAATAATAATCATAATAATAATAATAATAATAATAATAATAATAATAATAATAATAATAATAATAATAATAATAATAATAATAATAATATATCTTTATTACCCAACAGATATATCTAATTCGAAAACAACAGCAAACATAATTTTTCTTCCTAACATTGGTACCAATACTCACCAAGTGAATTGTAATAGTGAAAAGCCTGCAAATTACTGATAAAATACGAAAACATTGATGCACTGATTAAAACAAGTTTCTCAATTCAAAGTAAAAAATAACTGAAAAGAATGATCTAGTTATAATAAATTATGTATCTAGTGTGTAATTTGTTTTATCAAGTCGTTAATTATTAATTTCAACTTGATTTGTAAATTCGAAAAATAAAATTCACTACCATATATACTAAATTACTCGGAAAATAACTGGAACATAACTACAGAGAATATTGTAAACCATTCTTAAGCCACTCGAAATTCTAGCAGTTACGTAAGAGAGGGTACCGTAAAGTTTTAATTATAATTATTATTAATAAATAACCGACATATCTGGATAACATTTATTCTATATATTATATATTGTAAATTACAGGTAATAATGTTTTTCTACTCCCATACTTTAATTGTATTATTAGATATGCCGAACCTGTACTATAATGATGTTCATTACGATACAGATTTTCATTATGTTACATGTTTATATCCAATAGGAATACAGATTTTTCATTACGATACAAGTTTATATCCAATAGGAATGCGACATTTCAATATTCAAACAATATTCAATATGGCGACTGCATATCTGACAGATATACAAATTAAATAAATGTGACAGTTCTCTGCAATTTACAAGTAAGTACTTAAAATTTGTGCTTTTTTGAAAATATAAACGGTAAAAATGAGGGATAATGACAGTGAAATGTAATAATTGACTCCACCAGAAAATATGGAACAAGCCTTAGTAGCCACGAACAATTTATTACCAGCCAAATTCACAAAAACGTACGGAAAATTTTAACCTCAATTTATGAAATGGATTGTTCAAAAAACATGTTTTATTATGGGGTCGTAGAAAAAATAGTGTATGCAACTCGCATTTAATGGCTATTAAGACACTCGTATTCATTACAATACTCGGCTTCGCCTCGTATTGTAATTCTCTTACTCGTGTCTTAATAGCTATCATTAAATGCTCATTGCATAATATACTATTATTTGTTTGGCTTTTTCCCATTGTAATTTAGTCGTAACACAATGTAGTAATTACCAAACTTAACAAATCCCTATACCAAAAAGCACATTTTACGTACGAGAACTTTCCTTACAGTATTTTGTTTGTCATGAACGAAAAGACTTACTTCAGCGGTTCTCAACCTGTGGGGCGCGCCCCCCTGGGGACGTGATAAAACTAAATGGGGGGGCGCGAGTATATCTAGAAAAATGAGAAAAAACATTGCTAAAAACTTTTCTTAATTTAATAAAGGTAAAAGAAAGTTCACACTTGGTTATTTGTTTCACTAAAATTTTATTTACAACATACGGACAATTGTTCGAACTTCTCAGTTCATTCTCAACTGAACAAGAAAAGTTTTACTTAAAATTAGAATAGATAATTTGAGTAAAGTGGGAGTAACATTGTCAATAATATAAAGCAAAAAAAAAAGCAGATAAATGTGGCGTCTATAAATTAAATTGTTTAGACTGTGATGCTTTCTACATAGGTCAAACTGGAAGATGTTTTCGCACACGTATAGAAGAACATAGGAAAGCAATCTTATATTCCAAGAAATGTTCAGGTATATCCGAGCATTGTATAAATGAACACCACATGGTATCATAAAATAATTTTGAAATTTTACACTCAGCAAATGAAAGTAAACGATTAGACCTTTTGGAAATAATGGAAATATCCAAAGCAATAAACAAAGCATTAAATATAGTAAGTGAACAAACAGAGTTCGTAATTTCCCTTGTTATTAAGGCTGCTTCTCGTTAATTACTAGGAAAACCCCAATAATACATAACTCCCTTATATTATTCACAATGTTACTCCCACTTTACTCAAATTATCTATCTAATTTTAAGTAAAACTTTTCTTGTTCAGTTGAAAATGAACTGAGAAGTTCGAAACAATTGTCCGTATTTTGTAAATAAAATTTTAGTGAAACAAATAACCAAGTGTGAACTTTCTTTTACCTTTATTATTTAATATGTTTCACCAAGTGCCTAGCGAGACCTCAATCAATTATATTTTCTTAATTTACTGAAAAAAAGCAATAAAATAAATTCTGACAGAACAAAAACTAAAATGCACTTTGTGCAACATTTTTCGAAACATCTACAAACATTTCTAGGTTTTTTTGCTTTACATTTCTGCTCTACAATTCCAGTTTTCTATAAAAAGCGTTAACTTTATCACTCGTATCCGACATATGTGTTTGCTACGTGGAGTTGCAGATTTAAGGTATTCAATGTCTTGAACTTGTCGACAAAGTATATAGCTCAATTTCATCAAAAATAAATCATCTCAAAACTTCTCGGCGTTGCGGTTGGTTTTCCTCTTCTAGAAAAATGAAGATGTCATCCTTAATTCATCAATACGTTGTAAAAATTTCCCACGTGATAACCAGCTTGCCTCGCAATAACATAGTAAGGCTGAATGTACTACGCTTACCAGCGTCGTTAGCACAACATTCAGTCCTTGACTCATTTCTTGGGAAGCCGGAGCTTTTCTGTGAGTCATGCAATGTGTCCAGATACACTGTGGCAAGGTTGCCAGGTGAAAAAAAATCACCAGATTTTTTTTATTATATCGACATACAAGTATTTATTTATAAATGAATATAGTGAACATTAATATTAAAACAGTAAAGAATAGATATCTATGTAGGCATTTATTTCTGAAAAGAACATAAAGCACTTCTAGACTTAAATAAAATAGATTACAACACTTCTAAACACAAATAAAATAAAATGAAATACAACAAAAACGATAGCAGATTCTTGTAACAAAGAACCTACAAACAAACAAGTTCACAACAATTTTTAGTAACAAGTAGTACAATATATAAAACAAATAGTCTTAATGTGTTGAACTTGATCACTATCCGTATTCGGTAGTATCTTTATACATATTGTTATTATGTTTACTTATTTTCATACAATAAAATCAATACAACTGCGTTCTGATTGCGAAATTAACCGATTACTGTGTATAATACCACTTGAAGTAAGTGAGCTTAACCGGTTCCGTGCTTTAGTTTTATTTAAATTTATGGCGCTAAACTCTTTCGACACATGCGCTGCTATGAGGCAAAAGTAAATAATAAAGAAATTAACTTTTTAACTAACCAACTCGTTTAGAATTACACACAATTTTCTATATATTTATATATTAAGTTATTGCATGCTTTCTATATTTTTTTTTTATTTACCATAACAAAATAATTTTTCTAAAAATCACCAGAAGCATGCCATTTTTGAAAAGTTGTCACCAAATCTGGTGAAAAATTATCAGACCTAGCAACACTGCACTATGGAGATTTTTGTTTCACAAGTGCTTGTACACTTTGAAGTCTTCCCGATATTGTGCGAGTACCATCGGTGCATATTCTTACTCAAATTTTCCACTCTATATTTGCGTTGTTTAGAAAATCATGTAAGATAGCAAAGAATACAAGTGCTGTTGCTTTGAGTTCTATTGCTTTGCAGAATAGTAGTTCTCCTATACTGCTGACATACCATTACAAAATCGAATATAGGCTATTAAATGAGCATTATTATTCTGAATATTGGAAAGTAGAATTGATATGATAATTGACAAAAAATGAGAACATTTTGTATGCTTACGCTTACGTTTATTTCTGAACAAAACTAATTTGTAAGTAATTTTTAAGTTTTGTTATCAATGTAGTAGTGTAGCTTTCGAATCAAAATACAATTAAATTAAATAGAAAGTAATTATTATATGGGGCGGGGGGAGGGGGAGATGAAAATTGTGATTGAAAATTGTGTCGTAAATACTAAATGGTTAAGAACCACTAACTTGATGCTTTAACCATAATTACGAAATCCTGTATGTGATTGCATCAGTTTCACACATCAAAAGCAGACAGTTTTTGAGTATGCGTTATACGAGGAAGGATCGATAAGTAACGCACAACAATTTGTTCCTGTTACATTATAGTGACCTAGGACGCGAAACTTGCACGGAACGTATTTTGAAGTTCTTGCCGTAATTAACAATTTTGTGAGCAGGAGTACCTCTAACGGTAGAAGAGAGAACTACGGAGCAAAGATGGCGCACGTATTACAGTCGTCTACTTGTGAAGAGCAGAGAGGTGTTGTTCGTTTTTTGTGAGCACCAGGCCAAAACCCTAGTAAAATTCACAGGGAGATGAAGTGCGTGTATGCGGAAAACTGTATGGATCGTAACATCAGCAAGTGGTGCAAATTCTTTGTAGAGGACCGTGTGAATGTGGTGGATTTGCCACGTGCTATGCGTCCTGTACCAGCATGCATCGAACAGAATGTCACGGTGTACCTCTATGCCTAAAAGCAAGAGGTCATATATGGAATAGAACCATCCAAATTCCTCAACAACAAAACAAACGCTCTAATGCTGGAAATTTTGAACTCCTTCATGACATTGCTCGCCCCCCTATGGCTGCTCCTGTTCGTGCTCAGCTAGAGCGGTTTGAGTTGAAGGTGCTCAAGCATTTACCGTATAGTCCGGATCTGGCACCGTCAGGTTATCATCTCTTCGGCCTGACAAAGACATTCTTGGCCAGCAAACACTTTGCTTCCGATGACAAAGTCAAATCAACTGTCCGTAGAAAGCTCTACTCACAAAAACGGTCTTCTATGCAACCTTGTGCCACAATGGGATAAATGTGTTGCAAGATTTAGTGAGTATGTGGAGAAATAGTGTAAAAATATGCCTATATTTTGTATGTATTCTTAGTGTGTTATCTATAACACTAGCTTCTAAAAGAACATTTTGTGCGTGACTTATCGATCCTCCCTCGTATATAGGTATGTGTAAAGATAACGAAAACTAAAAGAATATGAACGTTATTTCTGCTATAGTTTGAGTAGCTTGTTTCTTAAAAATAAACAAAATCTTATTAAACATATTTTAGTCGCGTAGTAAATATTACTCAACTTTGGTTTTGGCGTTGCCCTCATTATGTTTCATTACATTTAAAAAAGAGTAATATATCCTGGGAAACGAACGCAAAATTTAAAGAAAACATGAATTATGGCAGTCCGAAAATATTGCCAATAATTTCGTATCCATTCTGCACCTTAACGGCAACTGACGCGAATTTTTTTTTGATTTATACTACGTATAGGAGGAAGTAGAAGCCCGCATTCTGTAGTAATAAATATAAATACACACACGTATAGAGCGCGTGTAGGTTTACCTACAAACCTGGTATAAACGATTTATAGAAACTCGGGGGAAAAAGAGAAAATATATCCCTTCCTTCCATACAAACACCAAATCGCATGACATTCATTTATTAAAAACGACTTATTTTACTGTGAAAATCCTATACTTATGTTAACTTTAATAACGTTCCTACCAGTAAAATTCAAATTTAATATATTTAGGTAAAACTAATATAAGTACAATATACAGGGTTTTCATTATGTTTGGAATCGGCTAAATATTTTCGAAACTATTGTGGTGGTTAACTTAAAATTTGGGATGTGCATTCTACTAATTAATACCTATTGTACCTAATATTTCACCTGTTTTAAACCGTTACTTTACGAGATACACAGCCAACTTATTTTTTTTTAAATAGCAATAGCGGTATAATTTGATATAATTCGAAAACTTATTTTTTTCTGAGTACCAACACGTAACACTGGTGTTTAATCATTTTAACTAAATCTGTCAATAAATAAAAATCAACCGAGCGTGTTTTATCGACAAAATGATAGGACCAGCTCCATTTTAACATCTTAGGAAGTCCAACTGAGTGAAAACTGAATAAAAAATGGCTAATTAAACTTATTACTTTGAAAGGCTTAATACAAAAAGAAAAAAAGAAGAAAAGCATAAGTAAACTTAAATTAAAATTTGATTTACTGACTGGATCATCATAAGGACTTCTATTCTTTCTTTTTCGCTTAATTTAATCACATTTGACAATTTATCTGCTGTCAATGTGTAAGTTTTGACATTTTCTATGAATTTTGTAAGGTCACTAGGTATTTTCATTTTTAATTTATTTAACACTTCTGGTAGCAATGTTTTGACAAGTTCAGAAACAAATACACTATCGCATTGTGTCAAATTTGACCCCAACTGCTATTAAACCTAGAGTCGTTCCACGGATCTCCTTGGTTCAAAAGTAGACAATAAGAGAACTGGAAGTTCTACTACCAAGTTTGTAGAAGAGCTGACAAAATACGTATTTTGTCATTGTTGTACTATACATGCGCAGACAATTCTAATTTTCTCAGAATGGATTATGCGTATGACACATATTGGGTGTGATACAGTAGTCTTAAACTAAATTGCAGTAAGTGATTTTTTGGAGGATGAACCAGTGTCTACTATTGATTTTGTACTCTCAAGCAATTCTACTATTCCTTCTTCCTGAGTAGAAATGAATATGCGACGTCAGTCTAGTACGTCAATTAAGCGCATCTACCGTCAATTTCAAATTTATTTAATTTGAGCTTGATGACGTGTATCCTTCCAGGTGCTATGATCATGACTTGGTTTTATCATAATTTATGCTATTCTATTTTATAGTACGTGTTCCGGAAAAAAAGTATCGAGTTAAAATAGCATTTTGTTAAACTCGATTACTGCATTTTTGGATTCCACATCACGTCTAAAGGTTATTTTTAATTAATTTTGTCTACATGAGACGTTTTACTTTCCAAATTGTTGCGATATTTTAAAGACTACCAAGTTTGCCTGAAAAATTACGACTACTTTCCTATAGGTAGGATAAACAAGTATTGTAATGATGAACATTTTCGACTTCGAGATTTTTGCAGATGTTCACGTTTTAAATTCACCTGATAATGAAATAACGGTTCTTGCGAAGATACCTGTGTCTCTAGGTGTGTCTATGTTGTCTGTGATCACGATAGCGGACAAATATATATAAAATAATGACAGCTGTCATTACCAAAACTTTTACTTAAAGTTATAATCTTCTTCTTGAGATCTGTTCGATTTTGAGTGAAATCGGTAGACGAAAGTGGTACTTTATTTCAGTCAAAAAATCAAATTAAATCCAATATATATATAAATTTATCATCTTTCTATATAACATGATTTGAAACAATTTTTATCTAAAAAAATAATTCAAAATTCCCACCAGAACACTTTTACTATTATCGAGAAACAGTTCATTACAAATATCTCGCAAATTAAATATTCTATATAGATTTATTAAGAGTACAAAAGTGCTTAGATAAGAATTTTGAACATTTTTGGTATAATAAGAATTTACAATTTGGCCCGGAAGCAACTCTGATAGAAACATATAATAGCTATTGTATAAAAGATTTTTACTTCATACGTATAAAAATGACATGTGATGCCAACGCCTGATTTTTTTACTTTTTTCAACAATCATTGACGTTTAAACATTCTTGTGTCAATTAGGTATTGCATTTTTACTAGGACTCTAAAATGCAAAAGTGATCGAATTGTATTAACCCCAAAATTACCAAACGGTATTAGGAAGTCTAACACACAAGTTATATGTGACAAATTTTATGGGCTGAATCCTAGGGTTATTATTATCATAAAAGTTTATTCAAATGTATATTTTAAACAGCATAGTTTTAAGTTATAGAATGTTTAATAGTAAATTGAAAATGTTGTTATAGTGTAACTAACAAGATTTAATTTCACACCTGTTTTTGCGAAAACATTAGTTTTGAAGGAAAATATTTATTTGTCATTTCAATATTATTGTGTCAAAGTTTTGTCAAGGTATTGTCAAATTTTTCTAATACGAATTACACAAATGGTGAATTGTGCGATATGCACTTTGTTTACGGTCTTGCTAATGGTAATTCACGAAGAACGATACTCGAACTGTGTCATTCCGTATCATTCGATGTTTGCCCGTCTTCACCAACGTCTTAGTGAAATGGGAAATTTAAAAAAAAAAAAAACCTACGCCTAATAGCGGGCATCCAACCAATGTAGAGTTAGAACTCTTCAAATCGAAGAAATGGTGTTAAATGAAATTGAGGAATATAGTTGGATGTTCCTCAATTTCATTTAGCAAGCATCAGAAAAATTGCCTCTACTTTAAACATAAGTCGCCCACAGGTTGGAGGATATTTAACAATGAACTGTTGTATCCATATCACATAGAACGAGAACAGGTACTTTTGCCAGCAGATTTCCCGCAAAGATTTGCTTTTTGTCAATGGATACAACGGAAAATCACTCGGCAATAAATCGACTCAAGTGTTCTACAGCGTCGAGGCTAATTTCTACAGACATGCTATATTTAATTTCCATCATCATCAATTCTCTGCTATCTCTCTCAAGCTGTACATCGATGTTTTCGGTTTAACCGAATTATTGCTTAACCGTATTCCTCTCGGTCCCATCAAATTCGGTTAAACGGGACTCTAGTGTATTTAATTACGTTTCTATATTACGCCAATTTTTAACATTTTAGTTTATCTAACACTCTCACAATAATAACTTGTAAATACCTTCTTACTTTCATCTTCTGTTCTTTTTTCACTGAAGAAGATTTTCCTGTTGTGGGTTTGCTTAGTCTTCCTTCGGCGGTAGAGACACCTGGAGCTTCTTTAAACTGCTGTAGGCCCCTATTTGCACGTTTTTAACATCTTGTATGAAGATATATTAACATTTATACATTTAATATTTTTTTAGTCGGTGGACCTCTTTATATAAATAAAGAACCTTTTGTATTATTTCTGAGGTTCAAAGCGACAATCTGATACATTATCGACCGCTATGTGTGAGTCGACTTAATTATTAATTAGGGAACCTTATATTACTTTTAACGGTCGCCAGCGGTCTAATACGCTGGCGACCGATATCTTTGAAGTCCCCTGGTCGACTCCTTTATCAATCCGGCTTCGTCCTCTAGGACGCACGTAAAATCCCTCTTCGCTCTTCACATTTTTTACCAATTATAGTTTCCACATATTACACACACAAACATTTCTTATCTAATTAAACTCCTACATAGATATACATTTAGAATAAACAGTTTAAAGAAAGTTGTCGTCGGTTTCTAACACATACGTTTTGAAAAATAATTAATATTCATATATTATTCATATTTCAACTTATAAAATATTTTAAATTGGCTCTACCGTTACAACTGTTTCATTTAAATGAATACAGAAATCTCGTTTAAAGCAAAATATTTCTAAAGCGTTTTGACGATGCTTAACAACATCTGATATCTAAATGTTTGAGTAACTGTCAAGTAATTGTGTAATCTACTGTCGCCGTTCCGTTGTAAAAGCCTGTATAATAATAAAACTCGTTAATGTCAATGTTGGCAAAACAATTAGCTTGCCCTTCCAAACCTTTGGAATTTAAAACGAAATATTTAACGAAAAATTCCTGAACTCACCTAATTACGGCACTGTACGTGTGTATGTTGCGGTTTGGGAGGGTTGAAAAGAACTTTCGGGTAAAGCCAAAGTCGTCCGTCGTCGACGTTTTTCTAATGTATACACGAACCAAACGGGGAAGCGAGATAGGGAAACGAAGCAAAAGGGGCCCAGCTCAGTAGTCATATGAGCCGCAAATCATCAGCCGGAATTCCTAAACGCACCCGTTTCCGGTCGAACATAAATCTCGAAACCGGAATCAGCAGATTGCCTTGCACTGTTCACTAGGTCACGTGATTCTCTAGATTAGCGCAGAGGTGGAGAGCGAGAGAGAGAGAGAAAGAGAGACCACCCCTGATTTTTATGTTCGGGGCGCTTAACGCTCTAAGTGATCGATCGATATTCCTCTGAAATAAATGGGATTCTCTTATTCTTCTCTTTTTTCTTTTGCCACGTGTGTGTGTGTGTGCCGATATTTCGATGTAGGTAATCGTCAAGTGATTAATTTTATTACGAAAACTGTAATAAATGTTATACGTTGATGAATTTATGTGATGATTGCCTATCAATGAATCATTAATATGGTGATCCTATTGAATTTTAAATTTAAGTTGATTTTAATAAATGTGATTCCTGTACTTTTATGTGCTGTTGAATGGATAAGAGGAATAATTTAATGTCATATAATTTGGTTATATAGCATGGCCACTTAACTACGATAACGAAACTCAAGGGGGCGCTTATATGTCCAAAGCTATGATTCTCCAAATTATTGTTGAATCTAGAGACTTTTCCGTTTTTTCGGAAAATAACAATCTTCATCAAATATAACACAGTAGGAGGGTAGTTTGAGGTTGCAAAAGAACTCATAGTTTTTATTTTTGGATATATTTTGCATGTGAGGATCCACGTTTGTGACCTTAGATTACTTCTGACGTAGTTACCACATTAAACGAATAGTCCAA
Source organism: Amphimallon solstitiale (assembly GCA_963170755.1). NCBI lineage: Eukaryota > Metazoa > Arthropoda > Insecta > Coleoptera > Scarabaeidae > Amphimallon > Amphimallon solstitiale. The sequence goes on along the minus strand of OY720676.1, from coordinate 166,774,863 downwards.
AATGTCAGTTTCTATTTATATATCTCGTCTCGGGTCGGTCCCAGGGTAAAAAAAAAATTCATCATGTTGGAATTTAAGAAAATTCCCTACAACCTTTGTCTGAAACAATTTTTTAGTTCTACAAAAACTCTCGTTCTAGCTCAATTGTTTTTTCGTCTGAATTAGATGATATGATTAATATTTATGGAGATCTATTTTGTTATAATTATTGTTTTTTAATAACATATCTTGTAATGGTACAAATATTATGGTAGCTGATATTAAAAATAACAAAATTTGTATTTTTTATGAAGATTATTGATTTTGATAAAGATAATTAGAAGACATACAATTTTTATTAGACGTAAATTATTCCAAATAAAATGACCTAACATAAAATAGAATGTATTTGGAAATTCTTTTGGAGCAACGTGTGGGTATGTTTTAAAGAACATTATAAAGAAGAAAATGATTTAAATTAAATAAAAATGTCAGAAATGAAGTTTTAGATAGTCTATAGGAACACTTTCTGCTACTTGTGGTTTGTGTTCAAAAAATAAATTATGTAGAAAAGTGAAAAAGGCTGTATTTATAAAACAAAGAATATATAACATTACATTCTACAGTCGTGAATCGCGGTAAAGAAAAAAAGTATGAAAATAGGTCTAATATTAAAGGTAAATAAAATATACTGATTAGCTTCTGCTTCCTGAAAAAAGGCGAATATCGTGCTTGCACTCTAAAAAATGAGGTGTGACCACCACACGACTTTCTTATACGTATGAGCGTTTCAAATTATACACAAGTTGTTCTGAATTCTTTTAAATACCTTTATCTTAGAAAAATAAACCTGTAAGTGTGTTACTCCAAGTCAAAATTTTAAGAATTTTTTTTTATACAAAAAATATTCAAAATCCTATGCTAAATACTTCTACCTCTTAATAAATCTCTATAGAATGCATACTTTGCGAGATATTTGAAAAAAGACCACTCGCTAAGAGTATAAGTGTTACTTCCGGTCCGAATTTTGAAATTTCATTTATAGAAAAAATATTTCAAATCCAGTTCCAAATACTTTTGTACTCCTCTTGATAAATATATATATAATGCATAATTTACGACATATTTGCAAAAAATCGCTATTCCATACGAGTAAAAGTGTTACTTCCGGTCCGAATTTTGAATTTTTTTTTATACAAAAGGTATTGAGAATTAAGTTCTAAATACTTTTATACTCGTAACGTACCTGTCTAAAAAGCATGGCTTGCAAAATATTCGCAAAAAACTGATTTTCGATAAGAATAAAAGGTAGGAATTTCGAAAACTTTCTTAATAACGTTCTTCTCAAATTTAATTTTGAGTGCATATGAATTCTCTATAAATTTGTATAAACTTAGTAGTTGACGAATATATGCAAAATTCAATTTTTTCACTGAAGTATACTACTACTTCCGGCCTGCAAATTTTACTGAAAATTTAATCAGATCTCAAGACGAAGATTGTATTCGTAAATACAAAATTTGCAATTGATACCTATAGCGGTTTGACCGCTATCATGGTGAGAGAGAGAAAGAGAGAGAGACATTTTTTTAAAAACCACTTTTTCGGTATCAGGGAACTTCAAAACGTGGGCATCTGCAAAAATCTCGATGTCAAAAATTTTCATCATCACAAGACTTCCTTATACTACGTATAAAAAACCAAGAAAATTTACATAAACTGCGTGTGGGCCACTAAAGACTAAATATTCTTTGTACCAAATTATTTACCAATTCGATGTTTTGAAGGTTTTCGTTGATCTGATCCACTAGGGATAAGTCGTCTTTCTCGTCATCGCGGTCAATTATCATTTTTGGTGTATTGTCACAGGACTATCTATTACAATATGTACAGATAATCAAACACTTCAGACCAACCTTCCTGCAAATACATGCCTCTCCGCATCCTTTTTTGTACTTACCAGAGAGAAGAGTGAGCAAGTTCTGAGGAGCTAGATCCGTTGTTGTTTTTAGAGGACTACGTCCTTGACTACGGCATTTGCTTTCGACGCCCTTCCATGTATGGCCCTAGATGTACGTGCAAAAGGAGTGATATCTTGCTGCATCAGAAGTCGGAGGCAGATTTGCAAGAGTACATTTCGTCTTGGTTATCACAAGGTTGAAACGTCCATAGCATAGTGCATCTAATGTATGGTTGCTTATGTTACCACCATACAGACTGATAAGAAAACGAGATGGTGTCCTTTTACAATGCGTCCTGATTTTTAGTAAGTTTGCTCTGGTGTAGACTCTTTTGATGATTGTAGAAAATTTGGTCTTTTCATGGTTAAAAAGAACTGTCGTGGTATCACACCCAATAAATGCGTGCAAAAGCAATGTATTTTCTACTGGCGTAACACACTTGCACGACTTCATAGAGTACAATCCTTGATGCTGAGCTAGTCCTGTCAACAAAAGCAGCAGGTCAGTGTCTTTGCCTACGACAACGGCGGCATCAATTGTTGAAGCCAGGGAAAAGGCAGTATTAACGATCAATTACTAAGTACCTACGCAAATATTTAACATGTTTCCAATAATATGTGAAAAAAATACGCTTGCGGAGACATGTTTAGAGGTTGTCCAAAGTTTGTTGTTTATCATTGCTAACTTTAAATTAGTAAGTTTGTGCTATGTTTGGTTTTGATTAAGGCGATTACTTCCGAGTTATTCGTAGAAAGATATTTTGTAATGAGGCAGTATATATTTTAACATATTCTGAACAAGAAGTTATTAATACATTACTACTGTAAAATTAAAATTAATAAATAAAATTCATTTATGCTATTTATTATTTATTACAATTATAATCATATAGGCAATGAAAAGAATAATAATTAATATCAAAATAGCATCAAATTTAACGTTCATACGCAAAAAAAGTTAAAAACATAATTTAACGACAAGTTTATATAATGTCAAATTATTCAAAGAAACAGGAAATAAACCATTCATCTATGACATTAAATGGTCAAAAGTATTGCCGTTTTCCTCAAGACATTTTTGAGTTCTGGTAATAACCCTTCTTGTCGCTTTGAGGATAGCTCCGTTAAAAATTTAATTTAAAGCGCCCGTATTTTGGTCTGCAGCTCCATCACATTTCGTACCGTTGCTTAAAAGCGCTGTTTTTTACAAAATTTTATAAAAAATGTGTTAATTATCAGATAGTAAAGGCCAACGAATAGTTCCTATCATTATATTATTAAAAATCCTGTCAAACAAGTTTATGGTTTCAAAATGATTATGATCAGCCAATCCTGTGTAATAAAGAATGATAATTAAAGGTATGTTTTCTAGAAAATCTTCAAAAACTGACGCCAATAATTCAACATAGCATGATAGAAAATAGGAAAAATAATTTGTGAACCTACTAACCCACACCAAACATTTTAAGTAAACCAATTTTATTTAGTACGTGGATCCACTACCAACAGATACTTACTCCTATCACAGTATATAGCTATGTAATAGAAACAGTAGTTTCAATAATTGTCCTCCGTTAAACCGACGCGTGCGTGAGTCGCAGTAGTCAGCCATCAGCTGTTGAGTCGTGGCAGAATTATTTTGTGTTGTACTTATAATCTATAAAATTGTAAATGCGTGTGTAATATGTACTTAATAAAAAGCAAGTTGTATCCTCTTTTTTTGTATTATTAATATAGCTTTTTCATAATTTTAAAAATAGATTAACATAATTTTCTCATAAACGATTTTGTTCTGACGCCCACTGGTTTATTCCTGAATAGAAGAATTAGTTGCGCGGGCGTGAGGTGCGCAGTACCATTTTGGGACACAAACATCAAAGGTGCCGAAAGCGATTGAAACTACTGTATCTCTACAGGTCTATACTGTGCTCCTATTAAGTTTATTCTGTTTGTTGCACCTACCTGAATCTGAAAAATTAAATTCGTCGGACTATAGAACTTCAAATTTTAAGATGTGCACAACAGAAGATCATTAACCAGTTATAGAGATATATAGGTATATTTTTCTTTAAAGGTGTATGGATGGAATGAATGCTTTTTCATAATAATTTACGTTCAATTCTCGGGGAATATCTCTAATAGACTTTTCGGGAAATGTTTCAAAGTAAGCTAATAAGCTTAGTTCTGTATCCTCGTCCACTCTACTTCTCACCATATCACATTTTTCTAGATGGATACATGATATTTTCAAGGCAATAATAAATAAAATACACTAATAAATTATTTTAAACATAGCAGCAATATTTAATTTACTAAATGTATAATTTTCTTCTTTTGTTTAACATACATATTACACAGTACATATACACTTCAAACAACATACATGTAATAATTTTAAGGAAATGTTTCTTTTTTCTTCAGAAGTTGGCAGTGTATCTTATGCGTGCGTTTGTCTGTAGTCGTTATTGCCGATAGCCTTGAGGTATGCGCTCCACAGATGGCGCCCCAGTAGAAAGATATCATTTCGGTAATTGTGCGTGCGTTGCAGAAAAAGAAGTATGTTCTCGGGATCACCGGAGGCCAAACATACATCTCCCATATGGTCGAAAAAAGAGCTGAAGAAATACTAAGCCAGCGAAGGGATAAGATGCCGTCATATAGTATTATTTACACCTATTACATTGCTGAATTTATTTAAAAGGTAATAATAATATTACATGCAATATTACTTCATATTTTCTGAAATGTTATTCAATACGGCCGACAATAAGTATTGATGGTCTCTGTTACTTGTTTTCTTGTACAATAGCTTCACATTTTTCAATGCTAAATACGAACAAAACGTTTAATAGATATCTCAACCAAATAACAAGCGGTATCATTCTATTAACTATATTCCGAGACTTAGCAGCAGAGTTTCTAACGAATTAAAAAAGCTAGGTGTAAATATTATTCAAGCAAACAAAGCAAAATTTAAGAAATATTTAAGTAAATAATAAAGAAAAAAAATTATGTGACAAATCCGATGTTTATGAGATAGGTTGCAGTGATTGTGACGCAATCTACATTGGCCAAACAGGTAGACACATGCAAGAACGCATTAACGTACATTAAAAAGCCATTTTAAATAATAACAAAAATACAGGCTTTGCTGCATAGATCTTACACATGTATTCGATACTAATAATTACACATTAATACACATTAGTTATAAAGGAAGAAAGTTAGATCTATTAGAAATCCTTGAAATTAAAAAAGTTACGACAGCTAATAAACACGTCACAAACACACAACTAGATTTCATAAACACCCTCCATTATTGACTCTGTACTTAAGACACTACATATAAATAGGCATTGGTAACTTACTAAGTTAGATTGACTCTGTAAACTCTTCGATAATGACCAATAGATCGAAACACGTGCCAGAGAAATAAATCTGTCCAAGTGAAACAAACAACCTGGTATTTGTTCATTTTAATATTCATAATGTTTCACAAAGAAGCAACCGTAGATTCTATACATTTTATATCTCAATAATATCCTATTTATATTTTAGGCTATGGTCGAGTCCTGGTTCCTGAAATGACACTAGTTCACGTATAAAAAAAATTATTTTATCTCCAGTATAACTTTCTAAAACGAGAAACCAGCAATAACTGGGACTATCAACATTGGTGAAAACTCTGTACACTTTAAACCAAACATGGCTCTCTTTTGCAGTAAAAGAAAACACGCAGTTAGCACCGTATAATGTCAGAAGTATTACATGATCTACGAAGTAAGTAAAGAGTATTGCAAAATATCGCGAGAGTGGAATATAAATGATCTATATTGGTATGTCAATTGGGAGAAACAATGTTGGACCAAATATAGATCTCTGTGGAACGCCAATATGTATATTTATTACATATATTACATCATTTATGTATGGGTCGACAAGTGTTTGTCCAGATAATTAAGTCTCGAAATACCTCAGGCATGTTTTATGATTTGATGGTAGATAAGACTTCAAATAAAACACTTGAATTACCCAACAATTCTTTTTAATTTTCAATATATTCCCTATTGACATTAATATACTTGGACCAGTGGTGCTGAAGAGCCATTATTATAAAACTAATTATAATCAGTATCAAGGTCAAGTTATGGGAATAAGTTGAAGTCCGAACGGGATAGTTGGTTAGGGAATAAACTGGAATAGTAATTCATGCAGTTTTTCTGAAAATACGCGACTGGTATGTGACGACGCATTGCTATGATGGAATAGCACTTTCTTTAGCCGTTGCGGGTCTTTTTTCGAAAATAGCGACTTTTGCTTTATTTTGTTGGACAGCTTAATATGCCTAGTATATAGTTTGGTCCATTTCTAGATTATCGATAAAGAGGATTTCATACGAATTCCAAAATATCGTTGCCATTGCTTTTCCAGACTAAGAAAATGTTTCAGTTCTTCTAGGCGAACTACCTCAATGCCTCCACCACTTAGATAGCCGTTTCAATTCTGACGCATACTAACAAAGACAACTTTCATCGTGAATAACACAACAAAGCAAGAATCTGCTGGCTGATGTTAAAATCCTTCAAATTGTTGTTGGAATTTAGCATTATTTTGCATTTCTGCAGCTCCCACCTGGTAGTCAACTTGGACACACGTTCATGGAACTTTCCACGTTCACTCTTCGACCAATTTCTAAACTGATAGACCATTTTGATGGTCTAAGTCATTCCTCATGCCTCTTGTTTTCTGTATTTTCTTCACAATCTGAAATGTGTACTGAATTAGGTGCTGAATTGCACCACGAACTCCTCGAAACACCTCTCGTTCAGCAAATTTACTTGGCATTTTGTATATATAGTTATTTCTCTTATTTCTATTATTCGAATTTATTTTTATTTATCACAAATTAATCTGTAATTTTTTATATATGTTGAACATTCACTCTTCCGAAATCTCGGTGTTTTCCTGATGTACAAATACGAATATATACGTATTTCTACTCGGATAGACTCCAATAAACTTGAAAGATACGAATTTCAGATAGCGCTTCTGAATACTTTCCAGTTTTTACTTATGGTATACGTATATTGCATTCCAAACTATAGTCACGTACTCGTGTTTACTACCGACTAGCTAGAAATAAGGGTTTCCCATTGTGGCGGATTTAAAAATTGCCTCGTATTTGTCAGGATGACGGCAACTGTAGAAAAACCAGATATACATACATTATTTATATGCTTAATGATGGATAAATAACGATCAAATAGAGGCTCATAAGTTCTCAATTCACTGTTTGAAATTTGGTACCCGTATCAATGCAATAATCAAATTCAAGTACTTCTAACCTTCTAGAATATGTCTTAAGATAACATTGCTGGGCGTTAAGTGTAAGTTAATTTTGCATACACCATGCCTATGTTTTTTTTTGCAGTATGAAAGCATCATAGACACTGTAAACACTGTGATATATTGTTCTTAACATCAGCCCGTACTAATAACTAATACAAAAAGTAGAGGTCCAAAATTTTGCTTTTTGGAACACCCGATACAACCGCAAATTCTCAATCAAAACTCAAAAACATTGCAGTGAACATAATTAACCCGACCTCGAAGACATGAAGACAGGTAAGTAAGCAAATTATTATGAAATCCCAATACATCAGACTTCCTGCATGCTTAATGGTGTCAAAAGCATGGAAGAAATAGGCATAACTATCATCCATTTGGCTACAAGCATCAAGAATGGCACTTATCTGTTGAGTGATGCAAACCAAGTTGGTAGTAAAAAACTTCAATTTATATAGTATTTACTCAAAAACCCTAGAAAAGATAAAGAGAATGGCAATCGTCCGATAGTTTTTACCAAAACTCAAAAACATTGTAGTGAACATAATTAACCTGACCTCGAAGACATGGAGACAGGTAAGTAAGCAAATTATTATGGAATCCCATTACATCAACCTTCCTGAATAATACAGCATACTTAATGGTGTCAAGAGCGTGGAAGAAATCGGCACAACTATCATTCATTTGGCTACAAGCATCAATAGCATTTATCTGTTGAGTGATGCAAACCAAGTTGGTAGTAAAAAACTTGAATTTATATAGTATTTGCTCAAAAACCCTAGAAAAGATAGAGAAAATGGCAATTGTTCGATAGTTTTTAAGGTCGCGGTGACCTATTTTCAAATAAAGTTACCAGGGTGGTCACCTTTTTTGATAACAAGACTAATTTCTGCAAACATCAAATACAAACATCTACATTTTAATTTAATAGCAGAAGATTTAGTGCACTTCTCAGCATTTAGTATAAATACTTCCCATAACATATTCAGAAAATTTGAATTTTTAAATTTGTAGCGTCATGAATTTCATCGAACGCGAATACATATTAATGTAATCGAGTTTTGAAGCGAAACTTCTGCTCTTTCGCACGCTCTCCCGTCGTATAAACACATATATATTATTTTCCGTTCCCCGAAAAGACATTTTGATATATTAACACACACGTATCCCCCGAATATATCATGTTAGAAGAACTATATCTAAACAATGCGCTATAAACAACATTAAAAAGCCATTTTCATTATCTCCAGTGCTCACAACTTATACGACTAGCATGTGTTAGAGTTATACATTAGCTCTGTGTTCTCTTTTCTGTACCCTTGAGTGCTTTACTATCCTAAGGTACAAAGAATGCTCCTAAGTCTTCTAAATTAGATTCCACCGTTATCTCTTCTGTGTAAGCTGGTCGCTTAGATTATCTCTTTTCCATAAAATTTATCCGACCTTAAAACAACACCCCGACTGCGTATATGTGCCGTTTTCAAAGCTCTTTGGGAAAAGAACGTAAATTTTGCTGTAAATCTTGTTCCTTAAGAAATTTTGCCGTAACATAATAATTTAGAAAGAAAAAAAAAAGTAAAAATGACATTGTCGTTTCTTTGATGATATTGCAACTTCATTATTTTTCTTATAATTTCTACACTCAAATACAATAACAGAAAAGTCCACCATAAAGAAAAAGTAAGTCAAATTTTGTTTCATGAAAGACAGGTAATATTTCATCAATTTAATTTCAATTTATCTTAAACTCTGAAGTAAAGTTATATAAATTACTTTAAAACTAGACGGATACATTTAATAAAAACTCCTTAAATTAATATATTATTTAACAAATAAAACACTTGGTATTGTTTCACAAATATATCTAATTAAATACTCGATGTACATTTCGCCTTGCGGCTTCGTCAGGAGTTCTAGAGAAACTAAAGTAAAATTTAATATACTGTAACTACCTACTTCAAACAAAAATGTAAATAGAAAAAATATACAAAAATAGAAAATTATGAAATGGTAATGACTTATCTGGAAAGACCGTTTTTACAATGCTAGGGTTTATTAGCGGTGAATTTATGAGTTCGGTTTGTTCATTAAGAACATTGCCTGGTTGTAAAAGTAAACTTTCTTTTATAAAATAACCTTCTAGAACATTCATTCTTTTACTTTTATTTAAAATATACAGTACTTCTAAATTGTCTATTGAAAAATGATGTCCCGTGTCTAAAATATAGTTAGCTACACTTGAATTTTCATAATTTAATTTAACGGCTCGCGTATGTTCTGAGAATCTTAATTTGAAATTTCGTTCCGTTTGACCTATATTAAATTGACTACAATCACTACAATTAATTCTATAAATTCCTGATTTGTTTAGTTTAGGATTCGCTGTTTTATTATTCGTTAATTGACTTTTTAAAGTGTTATTATTATAGAAGGCTATTTTAAAATCCAGCTTCTTTGAAACATTACTAATTTTCATACTTATACTACCTAAATATGGAATTTTAACCCATTGTTTTAATGTCAAATCCTGGGACGGGGGAAATGCTAATTTTAGTGTAATTGATTTATTCATTCTATTTACTAATTTATCTATTAGAGATGAGTTATAACCATTATTTTGTGCAATTATTTTAATAGTTTTTAATTCCTTAGTAAAGTTGAATGTGCTCATCGGTACTTTCAATAGTCTATAAATCATTGAATTAAACGCAGCAAGTTTGACGTTAGTGAGATGATTGGAGGTATTTGGTATCAACGTATGGCAAAAGGTGGGTTTTCTAAAAATACTAAAAATCTAACTTGTTGTTACTAATCTGGATTTTTAAATCAAGGAAATTTAAAGATCGATCCGGTGCTTCTTTCTCTATAGTGAATTGAATGTTATTATTAATTTTATTAAGTTGTACTAAAAAGTTATCTAGCTGTCTATCTGAACCTGACCACAAACAGAGAATATCATCCACATATCTAAACCATGCTGATACCGGTGACGTATTTGCCCTGTATTTATCAAACAAGTTTACTTCGAAATGGTCCATGAAAATGTCTGCTAGTAATGGTGACAAGGGGGAGCCCATCGGAAGGCCATTGTTCTGTTTATAAAAGTTGTCATCAAACTGGAAATAATTTTGATCCAAACATAAATTCAGCATTTCCCCTATTTCTAAAGATTTATCTGGGCAATATTTCTTAATTCTAGAATATATAATATATTTTACTTCAGGGATCGGAATGGAAGTAAATAAACTTTTTACATCAAATGAAACAAGTTTACTAACGTGGCTTACACTAGTATTTTGAAGTTTATCTATTAAGTCTAGGCTATTTTTAACGGTATATTTAGGTTTAAATTCAATTAGTTCGGGTAAAATTTCATTAACCAATTTACAAATATTATAAGACGGAGCTTGGACATAACTAACCACCGGGCGTAAATGTATTTCTTCTTTGTGTATTTTATTTGTTATTACTTGCTTATATTTCGACATGTTTCACTAAGAGATTTCCATCACTTCATTTAATTAATATATTGTTGCGTTTACGTGGTTCCAATAAACAACTCGTGCAATTATTTATTTAAAACAGTCTGTATATTTATATAACATAAAATTATATAACAATATAAAAACATAAAAACTAACGTAACACACTTAAACTACTACAATTTAATTATCACAGGTATTTATTTATTTCCATTACTAATATCTCTGTCCGTATTTATGTAACAGTTCTATTTATATAAGACGGCACTACTATATTTATTTATTTGGCTACCACTATTTATTTATCACGCAATTCCGTAATGAATGAATCCCGTAATGAATGTCCCTTTCTCTGTATCGGCTGCTTTTTATACCGGCACACAAGACTCTCGTAATACTCAGGAACATTCCATCTTCCTCTCGATATTTGCCAGAACATACGTCGGACATCTGTGAGATGACTCACTGCATGTACGATATTTACCAGCCGAGAGAGATAATTTATGGTCTCTTTTTTGTGCGTGTGACAATTTCGTTTTTTATCGCGCCGAGAGGTCTGCTTCTTTTATTTAATGTAAACACATTTCGTTACATTGCCCCCTTCTTAAAAACTGCGTTTCGTCCCGAAACACACTATTCCATGTTCTAGACGCTGGCGGATGACGAAATCCACACCGGGACCCACGGGTGCACCCAGCCGTCTTGTGGCAATGGCAATCCACCGTCCCAGGCTGCACAACGGGCTGATCGGGCCGACAGCCGCACACGACCATTTCCATACCAGCACGCCGAAACACCACCTCCAGCATGTTTCCTGCGATTTTCCATACCAAACGGTCTAATCCGCAGCCCAGCCTCGGAATTGCCAGCCTCCCCACACCCTGCTCGAGTGCACGTCCTCGTAGATCGACAAGGGATTCCCATGAGCTGGCTCTCGAGGTTTTCCAGCAATTTGTCACACATCCGCCACTTCACCGCTGTCACGTCCATGGTACGGGGCAATTGGTTGAAACACACCATCTCTGGCTCACTATGGGGTGTTAGTCTCATGCGATAAACGACGTCATCTATTTGCTCTAGTATTTCGTATGGTCCCTCCCAGTATTCTTGGAGCTTTGGGGACAGGCATCGGCGACGTTGAGGACCCTACAACCAAACAAGGTCTCCTTCTCGGTAACCATGTCTCTCGGCTTGCACGTGGTAACGATTCTTCGTCCTGTCGCTGACATCCTGAGTGTGATGGCGTACTCGCTCGTGGACATCCTTCAACCTTCGCCAGAATCCACTGGCGCAGTCTTCTCCATTTGGGTTCTCCACAACACACTTGAGTAGATCATCCTCTACCTTCAGAGAGTCCCATTGAGCCCAGTAGGATTCCAGTCCCTGTGAACGAGGAACCACTTCTTGCCAAGCCGGTCCGCGACCAATTCCCTTCCAAACCATCAATGAGCCAAGGTCTTCGTCAGCTTCTTGACCGACCCGCAAATTGTCAGGATGCTACTGATCATTAACCACGGCAGTTCAGAATGTGTTGGCCGATTTTTCTTCTAGGCGGTTGCTATGCCTGCAGTCTCCTGGACGTGGTCTTCTTGCAACAGCATCAGCGTTTTGGTGCTCTACGATAATGGATCGACGATTGCCTTTTCTCATCGACCCGATTCATTTTTCGCTGCTCCGCTATGGTTTTCTTGGGCTTCTTCGCGCATTTACTATGCGCATGGCCCATTTCCATCTCCATTTCCATTTCCATCTCCATTTCCAATTCCAGCATCGGAGCGTTTTTCTCTTAGGTTGCACCTTATTCACCAATCGTCGGACTACCTGTCCCAGGTGCGCATGCCCATACTTCATCTCAAGACGCTTGATCAATTTAAGGTAGTCTTGACACTCTTCCGGAAGTACGATCTGCAGAACATCACTGGCCTGTCCTCTTAATGACACAATCAGACCAGTAGCTTTCTTCGGGGACGTCCTCCTGCAGCGGCTTCGAATTGATTCCGGTACGACATCCATGACGTCTTTCCATCGAAGGTGGGAGGTTTTACCTTTACCTTCGCTGTTCGGGCAATCTCCAGGCTTCCGCTTGAGATATCATGGGGACCGCAGTCGTTCATCGCTGGCAACTGAAGCTGAACCCCAAACTCGTCCCCCATTCCGAACACGCGCTCCTCAACTTTCTGTTCCATGGCTTCGATGGCCTCAGAAAATTCCTGCCTCCCATTCGATGAATTCTCTTAAATGTCTTCCTTAAAAGTAGTCTCGAGTTGTTTTGAATTACTTGCAATTTCATTTCTTGAAGCTTTTGAATTATTTGCAATTTCATCTCTTAGAATCTTGAAATGTTCTTTTATAGTCTTCATATCAGTCTCGAATTGTTTTGCAACTGCATCTCTTAGAGTCTCGATTACTTTCGTTTTTTATCGCGCCGAGAGGTCTGCTTCTTTTATTTAATGTAAACACATTTCGTTACAATATTATTATTCGATATAGTAAGAAATTGTGGAATAAAATTATTATGATAAATAAATTCTAGAAAAAAAATTTTATAATCAGGGTTAAAGTAAAATACAATTTACAACTAATTTAAACAATTTAAATCACTTTATTTAAAAAATACGACATGTTTCGCTACGATGTAGCTTCTTCAGGTATTGCGTTACTACTAAATACATTCTACAAATTTATGATTTTTCCAACACATTTTCTGCACACTTGTTCATTACCTAATTACAATAAATCTCGTAATGACTATATAATGTACTCTAAATATATCCTTAACAACTACCTACGTCTTTAACTCTACCAGTTTAAAAGCGGCGAATTATTTAGATCTATCTGGTCATTTAACAGTACATCTGAGTATTTAAGCTTATTCATTTCTAAGGCTTCAAGTAAAATTAATTTTCAACCTTTTTCTTGTGAATGTAGTATCTCAAATTCGTTGTTGAAATTATGATTATTTTCTAGTAAGTGAATTACATAATTTGAATCTGTCTTTTTATTACTAAAACTCTTAAAATGTTTGTTTATTCTTTTGTCAAACCACCTCCCTGTTTGGTCTATATATGTTTTAGGGCAGTCCATACATGTTAATTTATAGACTCCTGATTTTTTACCTTCGTTTATCTTTGATTTATTGTTTTTTATGTATTATCCCAAAGAATTATTTATTTATATTTACTTTATGTAAAAGAAATTCTATTTTTTCACTTGAAGAAGCTACATCGTAGCGAAATATGTCGTATCTTTTTAAATAAAGTGTGATTATACTGGAAATTAGTTGTAAATTGTATTTTACTTTAACCCTAATTATTATGGAGTTCCAGCAATTAACGGCCGATTCAATCAAGATAGAATGATATTTTAGGAATAACCGATACATGGGAAATTATATTTTCTACAATCTACAGCTATAGATTAACTGATTTTATTAATTTTCCATGGTTTTCCTACTTATTAACATTTGATTTTTCTCTACACATTTCAGTAATTAATTTCTACGGATTCTTATTGGTTATCTTTAAACAAAATTCGGCTTTCACTAAAATTAAATATTATTCAACGTTTATAAGCATATAATATTAAGTCAAGTACTTTTTGCCAATCTTTCCAAGAAATTACAGTGTTGTTCAGTTAAAAACCTTTCAAGCTTTGTAAGTGCTACTGAGGTTACAAAAATTGAAAACCCACATTACATTATTAGCTAAAATTTTATATTTAAAAACGTATAAAAAATATTTCAAGTGATATTTTTGAATAAATTAATCCTAAGTTTTAGAACAATAAGCCTTATTACCTACGATTCAAAGTGGAGGCGTAAATTGGGCAGACCTGAAAAAAAATGTTTTATTACTGGCATAGTTCGTCATCGTGCTCAGCAAATGAAGCTCTCGATATCGAATTTTAACAAAACATTTGATTTGGACCACTTACAGAATTGAATTTACACAGTAACTGAACACTACTGGATATTTGAAACGTCGTACGTTCACCGATTAGAAGCACGATCAAAAACATCATGATCAGGACTATCCAAAGAAGGTCATTTTCAATGATGAACCAATTTCAACTCAGCTAATTCGTTAATAAACAACATGGTCGCATTTGGAGTGATGAGTATCCAAGACAGATCGTCCAGAAACCAAAACATCCACAAAAAGTTTCTGTTTGGTGTGGATTTTGGACTCGTGGAAACTTTGGATCATTTCTTTCGAAAATAATGTTCTGAAAATAATTCCGCTATGATAAATGGTAATCTCTACCATGAGACGATAACAAACATTGTTTTATCCAAATTAGATGCTACTACTTAACTACTCTCTGCAATAACTTTAAAGATCTAGTTAGAGTTTTAATATGCAAGATGGGATAAAAGGTTAAAACCAGTTTAAATGGAAAAAGGTTTTCCACCTGAGCTCTTTATTGTGGTTTTCTGAAATATTTGTTAATGCTGAAGGAAAGGTTGTATATTTTGAAAACCTAACCTCAATCCAAATAAATAACTACAACTTAACGAACAAAAAAATATAAACTAAAAAATATATTATAGTATAGAATTAGGGATAGCTATAAATGTAGTGAGAAGGAGGATAAATGAATTAAAGCATTGCAGAAAAAAATAACGCAATTGAAATGTAAGGATAAATTAATTAATTATTTCCGCCTAATAACAGTGTGAGACGGTCCTTTGAAACTTTATAGCCAGGGCATGACTTTTCATTGGCTGCTATAAAAGTGCGTGACGGCAATTTTTTCCGGAATAACCCCGTTTCGTCTACGTTAAATATTTGTTCATCTTTCCCTTTCAGTATGATTTCACTCAATTCCTTCGGATATCTTAATGCAGCTTCTTTATCTGCACTGGCAGATTCACCAACAATGCGAACATTATGGATACCAGTTCGTTGCTTAAAACGAAAAAACCACCCACGACTTGCTGTAAAATTTTCACTTGTTTCCTGACCTTCGCCTTCTACTTCATCAGTAGTTTTTAAGTCGTTGTAAAGACTTAGTGCTTTTGCTTGAATTTCCATTTGACTAAGCGGAACTCGCTTTTGATTTAAGTCTTCGATCCATATGGATAATAGTCGTTCCATATTTACCATTCGAGCGTTTCTTGTTTTAGTCACTTTTCTTGACAAATAAGAAGCCCTAGCCATACCTTGCGATTTGTATTTTTTTGATAAGTTTTCGAACTGATGACTCGTCCATTCCTTTGTCACGGCCTATTTTAGCAAAGGATGCACCTTCTTCGTGAAGCTTGATTATATCGAGCTTTAGTTCTAAAGTAAGCCATTTACGTTTTTTGATGGCAGAATCACTTTCACGTTTTCTTTTTGCACTCATTTTTATTTTAATTTAATTCAGATCTATCTAATTTTGTATCACAAATCAATTTTACTGTAGATTTACACATCGATAACTAATAGAACATCCACTGTTTATGCACACACTACATACAATATATGTACGACTTCATAGTTTATACATTACGGCGTTGAAAGGGGAACCACCGAAACTTTATATATTTTCATTCAGTCTAGGTACATACATACGCAACGGGGAACCCCAAAAAAAATTAAATTTTATATCGCATTACATTAAATTTTTTAAAATTTAAAACCGGACTATAGTGAATCCCGGTCTGTTCGAAGCCGGACTATGCAAGGTATTGCTGTAGTTTATTTACAATTTATCTTTTAAATGGTGTTTTTATTTAATTTCATCATATTTATTACAGAATTTGATCATACATCTCTTTACCTTTTATTACTAAATTATCTACTTGTGCCACATGCGTATTCATATGTAAATTTAATAAACCAATTGCTTATTAGCTTTTCTAGTTTGATTTAAATATATGAAGAAGGACTTGAAGTAATAATATTGCTTAAATTAGTCATTCTAACTGTCCGAAAACAAATGTTCAACCGATTATTAACTTTATAAATAAGTGAATTGCACTTAAACTAGTGTCGGGTATCTTTGTCAAGTTTTACTACTACTACTACAACACATCTACTGCGAGGAAACAACAAACAGACCGTCGAAACAGCAAACAACAACAACAACAAGAAACTAGAAGTAAATTAAATTACAATTTGGAAAATACGAACGCAAAAAATAGTCGAACGAGTCTGCCTGAAAAGTTAACTCCACTTCTTCTTCAGCGACATATAGTGCAAGAGGGAGAACACAGGCCGCACAGTAGAAGAGAAAGAAAGAGCTACGTCGCCAAAGTAAAACCGAACTATGATATTTATTAGAGCGTATATTTCTATAAACTTTGACAATTTGACACATGATCAAATAGGAAGCTGAAAATCGAATCTCCATCAGTAGTTGAAAGTGATAAATGATTTGTCGTACGTTCCGTGCGGGAAATGGACGTGCGAGGCGTTGTCGTTTGGGGACGGTAGGTGGCGCAGGACGAGCGAACAGGGACGGTGGAGGGGATAGCCCTGAAAGGTTTCAAAACAAATAACTAGCAGCGTGGGGATTTAGAATCCATAAAATCGAATCAAATTGAAATAAAATTGACATTTACCGGCGATATCAATTTATTATGCGTTCGGTATTATAAACAGATACAGGTGTTTGGTAAGTTCGGTTTTTATTGAGTAAAATTAAATTCTCTGGTTTGTTTACAGAAGCCAGTTAATGACTTGTACTTTTATGACGGTTAAATTTAAATATTTGAAGAAGCAAATCGTATAGATTTGAACTACGAGTTATAATTAGAAAACTATATTTATAGGAAAATCGGTAGACGTTCAAAGTACTGTGCCAAAGATCGTTCCTTTAACGAAAATAATTTCATCGAAAAATAAGATCAAAATGCAAATTTGCGAAAAGAAAAGAAAAGGAAGATTAGCGGATAATAATAATATTAATATAATTATAATAGTAATAATAATTCATATTTCAACTATAATGTGCATACAGAAGTTGTTCCAAATCCAAGTTTTAAATTCTGTATCTTCTTAATAAAATAAACCTCGTCGTCCGAATTTTGACTTTTACTTTCTTATACGTAGTATAAGGAAGTACTGTGATGATGAACATTTTCGACCTCGAGATTTTTGCAGAAGTTCACGTTTTGAAGTTCCCTGATACCGAAGAAGTGGTTTTTAAAAAATGCCTGTCTCTCTGTCTATGACCACGATAGCGGTCAAACCGCTATAGCTATCAATTCCAAATTTTGTATTTACTTGAGATCTGATTAGCTTTTCAGTAAAATGAAAAAAGAATGAAAGTACTTAGAATAGGCTTTTGAATAAGTTTTGTATAAAAAAATTCTTAAAATTATATAGTTTGAAACGCTCATACGTATAAGAAAGTCGTGCAGTGGCCACACTTCATTTTTTTTAATCTGAAATTATTCCAAACTACCTCAAAGTACTCTTATTCTCTCAGGAAATCTGTATAGATTGCATAAGTTACAATATATATCCAAAAAACTGCTGTTCGATAAAAATAAAAGTGCTACTTCCGGTCCGAATTTTAAATTTTTTATAACAAAAATTTTTCAAATTCGATCTGTAATTACTTTTGTATTCTAGATAAATCTCTATAAATGCATAGTGTGCGAGGTATTTGCACAAAACTGTTTTTCGCTATGACAAAAACACCCACTTCCGGTAGGAATTTCGAAAAACTTTTTCTTCTAGAATTCACTTTTTAGTATTTCTGTATTCTCTAGAAATTTGTATAAACTTAATAGTTTTACTGAAGTAACTATTACTTCCGGTGTACCGATTTTACTGAAAATCGAACCAGATCTCAAGAGAAAGATTATACTATTAAGTATAAAGTTTGGTATTGATGGATGTAGCTGTTTGGCCTGCTATCCTTGTCACACACACACACATTGCTGTCACACCTATATAGTGTGATCAATCTCAAGTGAAGGTTGCGTGGCCAAAATTTTTAAATTGGCGACATTCACTAGATGGTAATATTGAAAAACACTTAACTATAGGCACTGTGTATAACCGTAAAAATATGTTGTATGTTATATTTGTATCAGTAAAGACCTGTATGTATCTGTCTAACAAGAAAATACCCAAATGTAGGGATTCTTAAGATCCCACCACACTTTAGTTGATCTCATTGTTCCAGGCAACCATTACTACTGTTTGTTTAGAATTTTCACTACTATTTAATTTTTGAAACCTTTTCTTTTTTTTGTTGTTGAACAGATTCTTAAAAATAAAATATTTTTTATATGTACTTTTTTGCAAGGTAAACGCTACATAATTCTAAGAACAGCAATAGATTAAAAAAATTAGTATGTCATCAACATTAATTACTGTGGGTATCTTTACTGAACGTATACACCATATTTTACATAGAGAAATTAGGCATGTATAACCTAGAAGGTTCTGTATTTATTGAATGCAGGCCAGAAACGTGAAAAAGTGCAGACTTAGATAATTAATTTGAAGCTTTTTAACATTAATCTAGTAGATTTTAGAGTTGCTTTCTTACCCTCACTGAAACTTGGCTCCATTACTATGTGCCAGAATCGAAACGGTAAACTCATCAATAATTACTAATTCTCTGACAAAGAAAGCCAAGAAATTTCTCTCAGCTGGAGAGGTAATAGAATATATTCTGACCAAGTGGACATAGAGAAGTTGTTATTTCGGGAAAATACCTGCCATATCTCAAAAGCCAATCCATCATTAAAATGTGCTATCACACACTAAAGGCATTGTTGGAGAAAACACTAGATGAATTACTAGTACAATGTCCCAAAAACTCTATTCGCCAGGTGTAGCTCTTTCAGACTTAAACTTATTCCAAAACTCAAGCTGTTTCTCACAGGAAGTATTTCAAAATTGACGATGAAGTTATTGCAGAAATGGTACACCAGTGATCAGTACCGCTGGTCCAAGTAATGGTAATGAAAAATGTTCTAAAACAAAATTAAGGAAGACGTTGCCATAATTTCTGTGTCATTACCTACCGTCAAATAATCCTCGTATTACTCAAAAAATCACTTCTACATTACTTAAAATATCTCAACTAAGACCATTAGTTAAATTCTAACTGACTCATCTTGGGTCTCACTAAATTATAATCTAATGATGGACGCAGATAAGGCAGTTAGCATTACCTTGATTTTACTTTGCACCTTTTGTGATCTTGTCAGCCTTGAAGAGTTGGGATACTTCCATTGGGACGACTGTGTTTCTGATTCGGGTTCTTTCCCCTACACCCTTGACTCATCTCCAGTTATCACAATGTTCAGAAACTCGGGATCCGTGTCGATAATATACAGCAGGTGCTGTGCAAGCCCAAAGCGGAGTTTCCAGGATTCTTTTTCATATTCGGCAAGAATACTTTTCTTCTTTAATTAAAAGTATCTTTTCGAGCAGCTTAAACATAATTGGCAAGAGACTAATCGGTCTGTAGGAAGTAACATGCTCCTCCGGCTTTCCAGGTTATGGAATTAAAATTATTTGTGTAGTTTTCTATATACTTGGATAGCACCTGGCTCTCATTATTACATTAAATATCTTAGTGATCCCTTTAACAACTTTTTCTGGTAATTATTGGTAATGTTCTTTGTAACTATGTCGAACCTGCGAGTTTTCTTTGGGTTGATTTCGTTCTTTATAGCTTATTTTACATCTTGTGGGTTCATATTTTTTACAGGTAGGATCATCTGGTGTGGTGTCCGAAGACTTTTCTTATTTTCCTTTATCCTTTCCATAGTGAATTATCATTTACTTCTGTCGAGGATAAATTGTTCCAAGTAGGTTTGTATTCCTTTATTTTTGTGTTCTAGCATATTTTTTTCAGATCTGTGGTTCCTTTATTGTCATTCTTTTCAAATTCGCCTTTTTTCAGAAACTTTTACTTTTTATGTAAGGGAACAATTAGATCGTTACAATGTGTTTTCCAATGTTATTTGTACATTTGCTATCAAATCCACAACTGCATTGTCAATTTGTACCGGCAGTCTTAAGGATATACCTGCATTTCAAGTTACACCTAATTTAGTTTTTTTTTTACCATATAGTATAGTTACGTATACATCATTTCAAACAATCTCAAAGTCTAAAACGTATTCTAATTATATTCCCTTCATAAAATAGTTAACACTAACGATAACATTCCTTTCAAACCTCTTGTATGCATATATAACAATTTATATTTATTTTTCATAAATACATATTAATTATTTAACCCAAAGAATAACTTTATCACAGGTAAAGAATTTAATGATAGGGCTTTCAAATTTATTCGACGTTTAGGAGTAATTACAGGTATATCTACGCGGTTAAATATATTATATATTATATTACAACAAGTAAGTCATATTTAGATTAGCTTTCCTAAAAGGATGAAAGGTGTTACTTACCGTTAACATATTGTATATATGCTCACCTGTATCTAGATAAAACGCGACAATTATTTTCAAATTAATTTAAGGGAAAAAAAATGTTATTAATATCATAAATTAGTGTAGCTAACCATGGACTAAATTGTTGTATTTAATTTCATTATAAGATCGCAAACGTTGCATTAATTAATTTCTTCAATGGGGGTACGCGAAATCATTATTCGCGAAACGTCGTTCCCTTATAAACAGATATAACCGCAATAAATTGTCCAAATTATCGAAATTAGCACCTTGCCATCAATGTGCATTTATCCAAATACCTGAGGGAAGACTATGTATATTCTTGCGTGTGCTGGTCTGTGTGTATGGCATGCATACATTTGGAGCACGTGCATAAAGAATGGAATGAATGGCCAATCCACCTTTTAGCATTTTACACCTGTCTCTGCGACCATCAGCTGCGGAATGATCTGACAAATAGCCCATAAAAATTCTATGGGATTGTTGCGAAACTTTCATGATAATATACCTTAATAACTACTTTGTACGGCCCTGTCATTAAAATTCCGCTGGAAAAGAATTTTCGTACGTTGTAATTTGATGTACGTTTTAGGGTATAACTGTTATTGATTCTTAATTTGCAGGGTATAAATGTTACTTTTAAAAATTATTGGTTCGAATCTGTTTATCAATTTGTTGCAATTATTTAATGAATTTTTATTATCCTTTTATAGAAATAATCACTCACAATAAAATTATTATCACTCACTAACTTACACGGTGATATACAGGGAGGGGTGCAAATAATAACAGTAATAATAAATAGTTTATTTATCAAGATATTACAATAATAAATAAAAGAAATAATAATAATAATCAAAATCAATAAGGTATATAAATAGCAACAGAACATGCAAGTTGTTTGCTAGTGCAGACTATAGCCTTAAAAAGGGAAAGAGAATATTTAGACAAGATAAAATAATGATGTTACTACCATTTACACAGTGTGTGCATATAAGAAAATTCATAAACATAAAGAAGAAAACTAAAATTATGAGAAATTTAAATCCATGCAAGAACACAATTATTGCAATCATAACCTACAATGATAAATCACACCCTCAATGCAACAACCTGCTTGTAGTACAAATATGTGCGTAGCTTCCTTTTAATAAAAGATGACAGAGATAATAGTTTCAACTGGCCCGGCAAGGTATTATATAAGTTAAAAATTTGATATGCAGATGACCGTTTAAAAAAATTTAATAGTGATGCCCAGGAGCTGATAAATGCCTAAATCACGAGTTTTTAAATGTGAATGTCAGTATGAAACTCGACCTTATTGTAAAATAAACATAATGTTCCTTTTTCTATATCGGTGTTATAAAGTTCACTTTACGACACACGTTTTGGTTGCATAAAGTATCACTTTATCGCACGCTAATTTTATTTTTGAGGTTGGTAACAAAAAAAAATAGAACGAAATCATATTTAAATGTCAAATATTGCCTTTAATGTAACAAACATGTGCAGTAGAAGTTGTACAAAGAATAAAAAATACACATGCTAACATTTTATTTACTAATTACCAACACAAATTTTTAAGCAGAGTTGGATGATAAGTTTTCTGATGCTACTATTGAAATTTACTTCCCATGTTGAGTAGTACAACTGTTACAAAAGTTAACTACCTATAACACTATACCTTGTCTCAGAATAAGAAGGAGTGATTCAAATATCGCACCAAAGTTGTGTATATTTTTAAGGTATCTCATTGGTTCTTGCGTAGGCAAGTTTAATAGCGGAAAATACGTTGGCCAAAACGTCATTTTATGTTTATAACCAATCCATAACCTAGTCTCTTACATTTTTACTTTGGTTTATTATACTTTATTGTGTTATTAAATAGAATCCGTACTTTTATGTACAACATGAACATGAGTGATCAGACGACTTAAGACCTAGAACAAGTGATTTGGGCATTTGAAACTTTGAATTTCATGAATCTGTCAAAAACACTCTACGGCAGTGCAGAGTTTCCCTTTTAATATCGAACGTCCTACACTTACTATCATTGGAAAAATAACTGCAGATGAATCCATACCAACAATGAACTGGGCAGTTCTACACAGATTCTTGAAACTCATTAATTTCAAGTAAGTGTTAATTAAATACTAATTATATAGAATATCTGGGAATAAAACAGTACAGATTATGATGGTCATCCAATATTTAATTAGATAATTAACTTCATAGTGTTGTAGACCAATGAGACATTAAAAACAGTGTCACATGCACCAATCACAAGTTAGATTTCTTTAACTGAAAAGAATGTATGCTATTTTTCTTGCCGATACCTCATTGTTTTAGCATTATTTTAGCAACCATTAATATTTAAAAAATCAAATGTCATTTTGACAAAAGTAAAAATGTCGCGCTTCGGCAACATTCCTGACGCTTCAATTAATGAAAACATTCAAAATTCGATTCCGAGAAAGACAACTCAGTGTAGAGAAAGTGTGTGAAATCAATTTGCAGAATTTTGCCAACAACGCAAATATGAATTAAGTGAATCTTTGTCCACTGATATGATTGTAAGTATTTTAAAAGATTATGCATTTAATATGCGGAAACGTAATGGAGAAGATTATAAGGAATCTTCTGTCAAAACGCTATGGAATACAACCGCCAAGTTAGTGCAAGACTTGTATTTTAACAAATATAATAGAAGAATTGACCCATTCTCGGATATAGTCTTCAAAGCTGCACGAGAAGCGAGGAACACCAAACGCAAGCAGCTGCAATCAATTCCGGAGAAACGGAAAGTAAGCGCTGAAGCATTCTCTCTTGAAGAAATTGACAAGATTATAAACAGCTTTGACGAAGATACTCCAGAAGGTCTTCAGAAAAAGTTTTTCCACATTGTTTCTTTTGAATTAGCGTGGCGCGGTGGGGAAGGAAGCAATTGTATCACGGACTATTTTAAAGAAGAAATAGGAAACGATGGATGTGCGACAGGCAGGATTATTTATAATCCTATATTTACAAAAACTTGTCAAGGTAGGTTAACAATAACTAAAGAAATTCATTAAACTTTAAATAATATAGGTGGTGCTGAAAAATGCGCAGAGAATAAGTGGCTTAAGCCTAACAAGGAAACATTAGACAGATGTCCAGTAAGGTTATTCAACAAACTGCAAGAAAAACGTAGTCCACACATTACATCTAATAGACTATTTTTAACTGCAAATCCTCACTGGAAAACAACTGGAAAATGGTACAAAAATTCTCCTGTAGGTCACAATGAGATTGCGAAGTGGACCAAGTCCTCCGCGGTAAAAATTGGATTAGATATTAAAAAAAGGAAATTGACAAATCACTCGCATCGTTCTAGTATTGTTTCGCATTTAACAAAATCTGGAATAAATGAATAAGAATTAATTAAGATTACTGGCCACAGTAATGCATCTTCAATAAAACCATATCTTCATATTGACGAGAACCACCACACCAACATCATCAACCAAATACGACACACCAACTCGAACATCATTCATCAAAATTCTAGTTCAGATTTACCTCATGTCGCATTTCCATCAACTTCAAAACAAAATAATTCTCAAGCTACGTTCACTAATTGTACTTTTAATTATAATTATAATTGTTCTCATAAATAAAGTTGTTAAAAATTTGACGTATTTAACGCTTCATTCAGTTAATTCTCCAACCGAAGATCATTCGTTCTCAACTCTTGTCAGGCAAGATTTTTATTTTGTATGAGCATTGGTTGCTTGGCAATTAAACTCGATCAAATTCTTGGGAAAAGAATCTTTTCGTCAATTTGATCTAGTTTAATTGCCAAGCAACCAATGCTCATACAAAATAAAAATCTTGCCGACAAGAGTTGAGCACTTATGATCTTACTGTTGATAAAACATGTTTGAATGAAGGGCACACAAAGAAAAAAGTGTGGATTGTCGCAAGTATAATGAGTACACAACTAGCTTTTGTTGAAAGCCTATCGACAGGATTAAAAAGCCCTATTGGTAAAGGTACGAAAGGATCTGAATTTATATATATATGTGGGAGAAGGAATATTGTATTGATTCATGAAATGAATGGTAACATTTTTGAAGGATGTTACAACAAATAATGCCCAAGTTGGAAAGCGCAGCTGCGCCACAGGTTACCTCCATATCAGTGCGAGCGCAATCCGATTGAAATGATTTGGGTCCAACTAGAACGTAAAGTTGCTTCAAAAATTCCCCTTTCAAAATATCACTTATACGAGAACTTTTAACAGAAGCAATTATAAATGTTACAATAAGTAATTGTGCAAAGAGAATGTGAGATATAGATGGATTAATGGATGATTGTGAAACCATTTATTAATGTGTCAAACAGTGATGGTGAACGTGAGTTACTAATGTCCAGCACAAGTGAATCAGACTAACTTATGCGGCATTTTGTTTCTTTGTAATTATAGTGTCAATTGCTGTGTCTTTAATCTTCTAACATGATGTGAACACAAAATTATTTTTAATTTCCAATATATAATAGAAATAAACATTTGTTATACTTATAAGTGTATAAGAGTAAAGTATTCAACTAAAATTTTTCTCCATATTTTCAAAATACATAAATACCGAATAATAATTAGTAATGTGTATATGTAATTACCTTTGCAGGTCGTGTAAGCAACTTCAGCCGATGTATTTTTACTTTCTTATACGTAGTACCACGCGATCATTTAAATTCTAAATTACAGCAGGCGGGATTTTTTTTATTAGGTTGTTCAGAATGTCAATTATTGATTAATTAGCATTTTGAAACGTCACTTTGACAATTCAAATTGTAAATTAGTACTTATATACCAACTTAATTTAAATTTCACAGCCTGCTCTAATTTAGAATTTAAATGATCGCGCGGTATAAGGAAGTATTATGATGATGAAAATTTTCGACCTCGAGATTTTTGCAGATGTCCACGTTTCGAGGTCCCCTGATACCAAAAAAGTGGTTTTTAAAAAATGTCTCTCTCTCTCTGTCTGTGTGTGTGTGTGTGTGTGTGTGTGTCTGTCTCTGTCTCTGTGTGTGTGACCACGATCGCGGTCAAACCGATGTAGATATCAATTCCAAATTTTGTATTTACGTGTATAATCTGCCTCTTGAGAACTGATTAGATTTTGAGCAAAATCGGCATACCGGAAGTAGTAGTTTACTTCAGTGAAAAAATCGAAATTTGCAAATATTTCGTCAATTACTAAGTTTAAACAAATTTATAAAGAATTCATATGTACTTAGAATTAAGTTTGAAACAAATTGTCTTAAAAAAGTTTTTTGAAATTTCAACCGGAAGTAGGTAGATCTTTTACTCTTATCGAAAATCAGTTTTTTGCGAATATCTCGCAAGTCATGCTTTTAAGACAAGTACGTTGCGAGTATAAAAGTATTTAAAACATAATTTTCAATATCTTTTATACACGGTGGCCAGAAAAATGCGGACAAACGCCAGGTAGAACGATTCTTTGTTCAATTCTGAGGCGATAATCTTAATCCAAAAAAGTTATACGGTCCTTCCTTACGGCATACGAGACCATCAAACATTAAGTTGTACGGCTAAAATTTAGCAAAATTCGTCAAATTTATCTATGTAAAATCATTGTGGTGAAATTTAGAAATTGAATTATCTCAAATGCATTGATGTAACTAATCGATTAATACCAATGGTTTACAAAAAAAAAAAAAAAAAAAAAAAGCACTGTACTACTTTTTTCAATTAAGATTGTCAACTCAGAATTAAACAAAGATTTGGCCTGCGTGGCGTTTGTCCGCATTTTTCTGGCCACCGTGTATAAAAAAAATTTCAAAATTCAGACCGGAAGTACCACTTTTACTCTTATCGAATAGCGATTTTTGCAAATATGTCGTAAGTTATGCATTCTATGTATATTTATGAAGAGTACAAAAGTATTTACAGTTGGATTTGGAATATTTTTTGTATAAATGAAATTTCAAAATTCGGACCAGAAGTAACATTTTCATACGTATAAGAAAGTCGTGTGGTGGCCACACCTCATTTTTTTATATTTGTTACTGTTTTATGAAAGATACACATTTCCAAGAGTAGTTGCTTGAATTTACCTGCTCAAGGTTTGTAACATTAATACGAATGTTTATTTGTATAAGTTCTTTATTGATATTTAAAATAGGAACTAATAAGCAAAACTTCTACTACTTCTTAAAGACGTCTTGATAAAAGATAAAAGGTTTGCTTCATTCTTGCTCTCTGTAATACAAATATTTAATAATAAATAGACTTGATTCACAATTTTCATATTGGTATAACACATTCAGTAAAATGCATAGTAATTATATATGTATTTATAATGGCAATCCTCTTCTAAACGCTCAGAACAATGTATACTACTTTCATTTGGAAATTTGGCCTATATCTTCTAATCTTTTTTAAGAAAACTAGAATCAATAGATTTGAATATTAAGATAAAAGATTTATATTCATCAAATTATTGATGCAGCTTTACTCTTCTTGTTTCCAATTGTCTTGCACTCTTATTGCCGCTTCGATCGATTGCCATGATGTCATATCTAATTGTCTACTACATTTTAAGCTGTGTGTTCCATGTTTTGGCGGGATATTTGAATCACTCCTTCTTATTCTGAGACAAGGTATAGAAGATTCGTGTGCATTAATGGATATTCCAGACAGATTTTGGGAACACAATACGTCTTGTCTGAATTCCTGTTGCTTCGCATTGATTGACACGTACTGTAATATTCGCTATATTATTTTATTTAGATCAACTTAAAAGTGCTGCTTTTTATAAATATGTCGAGACTTTGTTGGGCAAAAAATTTTGTTAATTGAATTCTGCCATTTTGCGAATCTCTGTGGGCGTGGATTTATTTATTTCCTTTTTTCTGTTGATAATTTGAAATAATTTACTCCATAAATCACTCTAAATTTTATATAAAATTACATATAACACCGCCGATATTCAAATATTTAAAATACTTAAAAATCAGAGTAACCAACTTCAAAAAAACAAAATGTATAAAATGTTGGAATAAAACAGATCTCCTCATTTTAAGCTTTTTTGAACTTTTAATAATCGAAATAGAAAAAATACTATAAAATACGCGTTTCATAAGACATTTTGCGCACTTGTTCTTTAGAACAGGTGCGCGCCTTGCAGCTCGCTTTCTAAACTTGAACGTGTGCGTAAAAATCATGTCTTATGAAACTTGTATTTTAATATACTATTATAATGCTTATATTGTTTTAACCATATGTCAAATAAAGAAATCATTCTTATGAAAGTTTCTTTACTTATTTTTTTAATACAATTATGAATATTTCAAACTGAATTTAAAAACATGAAATACATTTCAGGTGCAATTTAATGAACACTTTATAGT
Source organism: Amphimallon solstitiale (assembly GCA_963170755.1). NCBI lineage: Eukaryota > Metazoa > Arthropoda > Insecta > Coleoptera > Scarabaeidae > Amphimallon > Amphimallon solstitiale. The sequence goes on along the minus strand of OY720676.1, from coordinate 166,746,302 downwards.
TATAGGAATGCATCAGGATATTAATTGAACAATTTACATAATTAGTAAAATAAAGATAAAATGTAGAAAATAAATTGAAATTTTAAAAAATCCTTAGGTAAGAAAAAAGAAGTGTTATTGTGTATTGTATAGTGATTTTACCGTTTTTGTTAATCGGCTTTCTACATCATTACTTTTCAAGGCACTCCACAGCTTCTATCCCGCAGCCTTGTCAATAACTCCTCCAAGTCTATAAAGCACATTTACATTTCATCAGTGTATAGCAGGAATTTATCTGTTATATTTCTGATTGTAAATATATGGTCTGCGTCCTATGAACTTTTTCTTCTAAGGATCTTCTTAATTGTTTCTCTGAGAAAATTCAATATACTTTGCAAGCTGCACAAAGTAATGATGTTAAATATAATTTTTTTTAGATTGGAAAAACGATCAAATCCTCAAGCCTGTAAATCTTTTATGTCAATATCCGGTGTTTCTTCAAGTTCTATGTTGTCATTTTCCTCCGTGTTGTCACCTAAACTTTTTATTCCCGTTACTAATTTGTTATTCTTTATATCAAGTCCATCTAATATATCCTGAAAATATTCCTAACTTTTTCATTATCGGTAATTACATTTTGTTCGTCTGTTATTCTGCATATGCCCCTCAACGATACATAATAAAAATAATAATAATAATAAATAAAAGCAAACACAAGAAAATGAAAAAACAATCTGAAACACGAGCAACAACACTGCAAATCAAGGAAATCGCGGGACACTCACCGCGGCTCCTGCAAATACTCTTTATATTTCTTTTTAAAATCGCCACAACTGATGCCCCCGAACGACCCAGGTAACGAATTTCAAAATTTGACGATGCGGTAAGAGTAACAACGCTCAAAAGCGGCAACCCCAGCAACCAGGAAATACATTTTCAGTGAGACAGTAGTTAATTATATGCGTTATGATTTTGTTTAGATAAGGACAACACAATTTAATCACTTCAATACCTATACCGTCAGTACCCACAGCTTTGGTATGTATGCTGGAAATGATAGACTCGATCTCCTTCTCCGATACGCTTTTAAAATTGATTTCTATATGATTTATACGAGTATTGTAATAATGAATAATCAAATCATCTTTTATTTGTAAATTAGGGATAGAGTTTATGAAATAAGAGTTTATTTCGTCTGGATCTGATAAAGTCTCTGGAATACGTCGATACCCTGAATTCACGTTTAATATATTTTTATAATTTTCCCAGAGTTCTTTTATATTGTTATTGTTTAATTTAAAATTAATATAGGCCTTACGTTCCTTTCTAATAGCAAATGTAACATAGTTTCTTAACGACCTGTAATAATTACCGTGCTCGGGGCTTCCTGTCCGCCTAAATCAAGCACATGGTGGTCGGCTGATAGTTCAGCACTTCTATATACTCTCACATTTTGTATAATTTTCTGTTTGTTTTCAGTGATGACGCAATCAGTTATTGACATCTTCCTCCTTCCTGGTTCTTCTTAGGTGTATTTATGGCAATACTTACTTACGTTGAAAGAGAGTATTCTGGATACAAATTTCCCTAAGTCTCTCTATTCCTCTTCATATTTTCACCAAATTTTCCCATAATATCTTGTTCTTCTTTTACGTCGTTTCTTACTCTGGCATTGAAGTCGCACATTATTATAACAGAATTATCATTTTATCGTATGCCATTTGTAAATTACTCCAGATCTGATCTTTTTCTACCACGGTATCGCCTTCACCGCGTTCATACAAAATAATTATTGTCATATTTTCTGCACATCTATCTTAATTTGATTTTCATTATTCTTTTGTTCCTTTCTTTCGAGTCAACTAGATTTACCATGTACACCAGGCTCCGCAGTAGCACACAGCCCACCCTTGATACAGCTCTGTTATTTCTGTCGACACAGCTGTATATTATTCCATATTCACCAAACTTAATTTCACCTTTGTCTTGCTTTTTCGGCTCTGTAATAGCTAGAAGTTCTAGTTTTGCCTTTGCAAATTTCTGTGACATTTCTGGTTAGGACTATTCATACTGCTTATGTTCCAAGTTTCAATTTTAATTTCTTTTTCTGGTTTATTATGCTCGAATTGTGTGCCTCCTATATCTAGCTCATTTTTCTTCATCAAGCCATTTACTATTTTCTGCATCTGACCTTCCTTTACATCTTCTAGTTTAATTTTTTTTTATTTCTTTGTGTTTTTCGGTATGTCACCCGATTTACCACGTCCTACGCTACTTAAAATAATACAGAATTCTTGATGATTTCAAATTCCGCCCAGGAAAAAAGTATATAATTTATACAAACCTCCACAGTATCTATTAACATCATTTTAGGTCTTATACTAAAGCATATGTATTTAGTAATTTTTTTCAATATTCATTACGTTTAATTGGTCTTTAGATAGGAGATAACTACATATATTCTAATAAGGTTTTTTAGATAGTATCACTAGTGTAACCAATCTTCTTTTTATTAACAAACTGAAAGAAAAAAGACACTCCTTGCACGATTACATCAAACATGTACGTATATACGAGTACGATACGTTTGTAATTGGTAGTCCACTCAACTCTTGTTTTTCTCCTCTTTTTGGTGGCAAAATAAAACCCGATGTAATTTTCCCAGCTGGTCCATTAATTGATATGCTAATGTAAGCACGTACACATTATACGTACTCGCAGTCTGCCAGCGATCACGTGCCATGTCGTCTCGTATAGAAAGCCTCCTGTCCGCAATAATTTGAAAAACACCGTATCCATACATTACTTCCCTGACAATCATCATTCTTTAAGGCCTTAACGTATTTAATTGAGGAGCAATAAATTGTTGGAATAGTTTTTGGGTATACGCTTATCTCGATGTCCATTTATCAATTGTTGTGTTTTCGCTATACACGCGCGTCTTCTAGTGATTTATTCCTTAATTTAATAGAATGTCTAGATTAAATGCCATAGAAAATAGATAACGAGGTGTTGCTTGGTACATATAGCTATCAGATAATATATCTATTAATATTTTCTTATTTATTTATGTGGAGCAGTTTTTTAGAAGTAGTTGGAGTTAATGATACACATATAATAGAGCAAAGATGGGCAATTACTTTCAAATAGTAATTAATTACAATTACAAAATTATTGCAATTGCAATTACATTATTTTAGAAATCTAAGGAAAACTTTTTTCTGTTATTAGTTTTTTATTGTACCTAGTAGGAACATAGTGTTTTTATTAGTGTCACTTGTAGCTGATTTACTGAATACTTATTGGCTCAGCCCCGGGGCCGTGTTCTGATGCTGGAGCGGGGCATGTGAGTATCGGGCCAAATGCTATCGGTTGTTTTCTTGAACCGACTGATGCACTTGAAGTTGGAAGGATTATTAGGGAAATGTCTGCTAAGAAGTCTAGCGGTGTGGATGATATTCCATAGTGTTTGTTATATCTGGTCATTGACCATATAGTGGAACCTTTGGTTTATTTAATCAACCTATCACTAATCAACGGAATATTTCCGAACAGATTGAAGATCGCTAAGGTGATACGGTGTTTGAAGAAGGGTAAATCTAGTGGCGATGTTGCTGGCTATAGGCCTATATCTCTATTGCCGGCATTCAGTAAAATCTTCAAGAAAGTAATTAACTTGCGTCTGCAGTCATTTTTGATCAAATGTAAAATAATTAGTTCGGCCCAGTTTGGTTTCATATCTGGAAAATCCACGAAAGACGCTATGTATAATGTATTAGACTCTTTATACTGTGCGGTCGATAGTGATTGTTATGCGGTGGGAATGTTTTTTGATTTGACAAAAGCATTCGATTTGTTGGATCATGATATCCTGTTGTATAAAATTGAACGCTATGGCATTATGGGGCGGCGCTAGGCTTATTCAGATCTTATCTCAGTGGTAGATCTCACGTTACCGCTATTGTTGGCAGGGTGGGCGACACAATTAAGAGTAATGTTTCCAAATTGGCGTCTGTGGGTAGGGGCATACCGCAGGGATCCATTCTCGACCCTACTCTTTTTTTAATTTATGTCAGTGACTTACAGAATCAAATGAGCTATTGTACTATTACACACTTCATGCGTAATAACAGCTAAATGTAAAGAGGAGCTAGTTGTGTTGGCATTGCGTGTGATTGCTGATATGCAGTCCTGGTCATTAAAAAACCGTCTCATTCTTAATGCAGATAAGACAAATATTGTCAACTTCTCCAAAACTAAAAATTTTGATTGTGTTTGAGCTTTGGGGGCAAATCGAGTCACGTTTAAGATATGCCATCATTTTTTGGGGATCATCTACATACTTTAACGAGATTTTCATTATTCAGAAACGCATGTTAAGAGCCATGAGGGGTGTTTCCTCACGTAGTAGTTGCAGACCTCTGATCCGGGAAATGAATATAATGACTAATAGTTAATTGATGAGGCTGATACATGTTGAAACTCCATATTTAACTGAATAAATAAAATACGTAAACTTGGTTTCAAAAATTATTTAATAATATCACTACAATATCGTTTCGCCAAACTTTGGCTTCATAGGGTGATGAGTAACTAGTATTTTATTTATTCAGTTGAATATAATGACGGTTGCCTCGTTATATATTTAGGAATTGATTATCTTTTTGCTCAGAAATACAGATAAATACAGACGCAATAATCAGATCTACAATACTATGGTGATTCGTCACAATAATGATTTTTCTGTCCCGCAACATCACTCCAAATTTTATGAAAGATCTCCGAGGTACATGGCGGTAAAGGCTTATAAATGCATTGCCGGCTAACTTAAAATCGCTAAGCGGTACAAATCTCAGTGCATTCAAGAAGCAACTAAAACTTTATCTGTTGGAGGGAGCCTTCTACAGCATTAACGATTTTATAGTTTGACTAGTGTTATATATTGGTTCATTACTACCAAGTAATGAGTCTGTAATCTGCAAGGGCTGTACCTAATCTGTGTATTTTTTTATATGACAATGTCAATGTTCTATTGAATTTACGACAATAAAGATGTTATTATTATTATTAATATTGTTATTATTATTATTATTATTATTATTATTATTATTATTATTATTATTTATTCGCCATCAAAATTTACATGACATGTCAGTAAATAACAATTAAAGATTCTTTCAAAGAATTTCTAAGTAAATAATACGAACAATCAACTTATATACAGAGTGGTTGGATTTTCATTGTACACTCAATATTTTCATTGAGAGTATAATATTTAAAAAAAAACAAAATGTGTTTGATACTATTTTTTGCCCTCTTTCTAATCCTTTGAAATAGGATAATGTCGTTTGAAAAACAAAAGATAATCTAATTTTTTTTTAAATTGAACACCCTGTATATTATTGGATTTTTTGATAGCTTATTCAATTCTGAATATAATATCATTTATTTTTTTTTCGTTGGGCAATGAATAACGCCATAATAACAAAAAATAAAAAAACACATTATGTATTGGTTAAAAAAAAACAATGGAAAAAAATAACACAAAAAAGCAAATATCCTATTGAAGAAATTGTTCAAAATGGCCACCATTTTGGTTGATACATATCTGAGATCGGTGCAATAAATTATTTTTGGATTTTCTTAACATATCCGAGGTAATTTCCTGTGCTGCCTATTGTATTTTATTTTTCAGTTCTTCTAGGGTATTCGACAGAGTGCAATATACCTTATTTTTTATAAATCCCCAGACAAAAAAATCTAATATTGAGAGGTCAGGTGATCCCGGAGGCCATAAATGTGGCCCTTTCTTCCCAATCCACCTATTTTCAAATTCTAATTGTAGAAAATTCGTCACTGATTGTGCATTATGCGGTGGTGCGCCGTCATGTTGGAACCACATTTGTGTCCGGATAGCTAAAGGCAGATTGTCTAAATATTCTTGAAATTCAGTTTCAAGAAAGTTTAAATATCGATTTTGAGTAAGTGTGCCGTTATAAAAATAGGGTCTTAATAACTGATCCTCTATCACACCTATCCAGACATTTGTAGAAAAACGTATTTGGCATCGAGTTTGCTGAATCCTACGAGGATTCACGTCATCCCAAATATGACAATTGTGTTTATTAAACACACCATTCCTATGGAAATTTGCCTCGTTCGTCCATAAAATGTGTGACAAGTACTGCTTTCCAGCATTTAATACCCAATTACAAAAATTCATCCGTTTTTGCAGATCAAGCTGTTGTAAATTTTGCACTAAACGAATTTTATAGGGTTTCATTTTGTGTTTTTTAAGGACTTTCATGATTTTATACCTGTTGATGCCAAGCTCTTGTACAGCAATTCTAGTTGAAGAAGTGGGGTATGCTCTAAAATACGCCAAAATATTTACTTCATCATCTCCTTCTGCATCGTTTTGATTTATATTTCTATTTTGTACATTTCTTATTTTTTTAAAACTTACGTACCTCACTAATGAAGTGTGTAAATTTAGAAATATATTCCAATGCGGTTGCCCTCGATCAGGGTATTGATTAACATACATACTTGCAGCTTGACGGCAGTTATCATTTGATAAATAAAAGCATCGTAACATATCTGCTTTCTCTGCATTAGTAAATTCCATTTTTAATAAATAATCTAGAGAAACTATCACTAATGATTCACTAATCACTAAACTGTGTTACCTCATCAACTGGTATGCGAACTGACATTTAAATAATATTTTGTTTTTTAACCGGCCATATTTTCAAAGCATACTTTTTATTTTTTATTTTTTGTTGTTATGGCGTTATTCATTGCCCAACGAAAAAAAAAATTATATTATATTCAGAATTGAATAAGCTATCAAAATATCAATTTTAAAAAAAAATTACAATATCTTTTGTTTTTCAAACGACATTATCCTATTTCACAGAATTAGAAAGAGGGCAAAAAATAGTATCAGACACGTTTTGATTTTTTTTAAATATGATACTCTCAATGAAAATATTGAGTGTACAATGAAAATCCAACCACTCTGTATAGCACAAACATACAGACAGATAACATCAGGTGTATATACAAGTGTGTAAACACAAGCGATATAAAATTTCACAAACAAACATTTAAGTAACATTAATAAAATTCTTTCCGCAGGAGAAGGCTTCGAGATATTCCTCCACGGTACAGAAACTAGAGTCAATCAGCATTGCTTTTACAGTTTTCTTAAACTGGTTATTATTCATGGTTTTGATACCTTCCGGAAGATAGTTATACAATTTGGAGCCCCAGTAGTTCACTTCCTGTTGTGTAACACTTAGGCGATGATATGGGATTATCAACGCATCTGCATTTCGCGTGTCGTATCGGTGAAAGTTCTTATTGATCGTGAATTTAGGGAACATGTTTAATACACGAATAGATGTAGGCACTAACTAAAGTAAATATTCTTTCACTCTTAAAATGTTCCCGGCAAGATTCATTGTATTTTAACCCATAAAGAGTTCTAATTGCTCCTTTTTGTAGTAATAGAGCATCCTTCATCCTCGCAGACATGCCCCATACGAGAATTCCGTAGGTAGCTACACTGTGGAAATCTGCATAGTAGGTACTCTTTGCTGCTTGGTGCGTGGAAACATTTTTCATTGTGCGTATTGCAAAGATGGCCCTATTTATCTCTTACATGGTGCTTCTATGTGGTTGCTCCATGACAGCCGGTTATCGAAATTTATGCCCAGGAAATTAACCACTTTCACATTGTCTTCATTTGATTTGAAATGTATTCTCTATGTTTCTCTTGGTTTAATCTGAGTTTGTTGGCCTTGAACCAACTTTCTGCATCCTCCATTGCCATTTCCAGTAACGCTTCGGTTCCCTCGGGGCTGCCCCGTACAAGGACCGAGGTGTCATCCGCATATATTATTGTCTTGCCATGCATACTGTTGACCGGCAGATTGTTAATGTAGATAATAAACATCAGCGGTCCCAAAATAGACCCCTGTGGCACTCCAACATCTACAAAGGCTACATCCGAGAATCCATTCTGCAACCATCTATTTCCTGTTGTTCAAATAAGATGCCATAGTCCATAAGCTAACCCTCTCAGTCCATGCTGCCAAAGTTTTCTCAATAGGATCTTATGTGAGACATGGTCAAAAGCTTTGCTGAGGTCGCAGGTTACCATTGTAGCTTGTTCCCCTTCGTCCCTCGCTTCGAGGATTGCTTCCACCATATCCAACATTGCTGTCAAGGTCTACCTCCCAGTCGAAAAACTAAAATACTATTTACACACACTTTACTCAATAAAATAAAAAGTACAAATTAATTTACGATCAAATTTTATTAGTTTATTCAGACATAAATGATATATAAAAAGTGAATAATCATTCAAAATGATCGCCTTTATCCTTAATGCAGGCCTTAAGTCGGTCAAGCATCAATCGCTGACCGCACCTCGTTCATCGGAAATCGCGTTTCTTCTTGTTATATTGTGTAATTTGAGAACCCGTAGAGCTATAATTTCGATCGGATCAAGGCCCGTTTCAAGAAGTCAATATTACTGTATCTTTTGTGGTATACCATGTCCTCTAAAACTGCCCATAATTTGTAATTTAAAGGGTTCAGGCCTGGGCTACTCGACGGTCAATCTTCGGTGCTAATGAAATACGGTAAATTGTTTTGGAGCCAAGTCTGGGTGGCTTTGGCCTTATGATCTGGTGCAGAATTTTTCTGGACCGTCCACGGCTGGTAACAGTTTCATGAAAAAATACAGGTCCTATTATTCGTCTTCGAGAAATAGCAACACACACTCCTACTTTCTGTGGATGTAACGGGGTTTCAGTAAAATTATGGGGATTCTCAGCGGCCCAAATTCGCATGTTTTGTGAATTGATGTAACCTGATAAGTAAAACCACGCTTCATCAATGTAAAATGTTAAATCAAGTAGGTTTTTATGGCGTGACAAATTTTCTTTAAACCAGTCACAATATCTTATGCGATTCGCATAGTCAGGTGGCAATAATTGTTGCACCAGACTTATTTTATAAGGGTGGAAGTTAAGTTCCTTCTTAACAGCTTTATGGACAGTGGCAAGCGACACCCCTAAAGTTTTTACAATTACAATAAATAAACATATTATAGTAAATGCTTAATGCCTGTCTCAGCTGATAGTTTTCTTAACGATTTTTTTGGACTAACTGTCATACGTTGCTCAATATCATCCATTACTGGTTGTATTAATTCTGTTGGTCTTCCAGAAGTTTTCCCCTTACAAAAGCAATTTTTTTCTTGAAATCGCTTAATAATATTGTTTTTATGATTCACAAAGTTATGACGATTAAAATCTATATCAGGAAACTGCTGTCTAAATTGATGAATACAAGACTCCAAGTTGTATGCCCAAGATCCATCTGGATTATGAGTTCCACTGCGATAGTTGGCCATTAAAATGAAGGCATCTTCCTCAGAAGAGAACACCATTTTAAAACTGAAAAGTAAATGTATAATGTTGTCGAAACATGATGTATATATTACCTTGTTGAATTACAATAAAATTATAGCTCTACAGGTTCTCAAATTACACAATATAACAAGAAGAAATGGAAATAACGAATAAAAAATCAAAATATAAAGTTTAACAGAAAATTAACACAATAGACATAAGCCACATGACATAAAGATACGGCAATTTATTTTTTTACCAACTTAAATTTTAAATTTTTGTACTTTCTTCAATATTTGTGGTATAATATTATATAGACCACCCTCATTATGAACTTCATAGTAACTAAATATTGTATGAGATTATTTGCAGTACCCTGTTAAATCATGATATTGTATTGTTCGCCCGAGGAAGCAATAAAATCCTGCAACAGTTTGAACAACATAAATAGGAATTAATTTCTTTTCAATTTAGCTACCAATATCACTTACTCAGTCCACTCTAACTGGTACAGCCATGTTTCTCACTTAATTTATATTATATTTTCGCATGACTTTAGAATTAAAATTTCTATAAATTTAATTTCTTTGTTCGATGTAAATTAAATATTTTCTGAATTTCATTACATATTAATAAATAAAATAAACATATTTAAAACTAAAACAAAATAATTAAAATTTCGATAACTTTACTATTCGTATTTCATATTTCCAGACAAAGATTTATTACAAACCTTGCTATAACATATATTTTCCAAGAATTTTTTTGTGCGTGATAGTGCGTTTTTACGTTACCATGAACTAATCTATGTCCATTTTTCACCACGAGAAGGTACTTCTTTCAAATTTATTGATCCCCGAAGTCAATCAGGGAACAACACCATCCCCTTCTGGATCTCTTTCTTCCTTCTCTCTCTTGCCGCCGCGCTGACGCTTTCCACCGTCTCTGTCCGACTTTCCACGAACCAAGCCAACTCTAAAATGTGCAGAGTCAAACTATTAAGACGACACGTTTTACTAATTTCGAAACACGTCGGATTTGAACTGAACCGAACCGAGAGAGGGCCACCACCGTCTGTTCCTTCCCCCCTTGGTTCTTAATCGTTTTGGGAAAGGCGTACGGGTTAAGTAACGGATAAACGGAGATATAAAGAGATAAGAAAGTTTCGTAATTTATGGCTGTTATTATTGTTACAGTAATAATGTGTACGTGGTCTGGTTCCCTACGGAGAATTTCGAACGTACAGGGGCTAGTTTCGCCAAAATCATTCAACTCTATTGATCGGAAGTCAATACAATAATTTAATAAAGTGAATGAGAAATGAAGTTGTTTCGCTTTCATGTGTTTAGGCTTTTATTTTTGCACCATTTTTTCATTCCTTAAGAAGCCATCGCCCTTTTGCGTTTTTTAAATTTATTTTGTAATTTTAGGATTTCAAATTTGGCTTAGCGATGCAAAACGCATAAATTTATAATGTCAAGGCCAGTTTTTCTATTAATTTATTTTCTTAAAAAAGTTATGTGTTTTAGAAATAACCACAAAAATGCATACATTTGATTGTCTACTAACTAAGGCTGGTACACAAAAGAGAAAAACAACCTCTTCGAACATTTCATGAACGATATAAAAAGAAATCAAATGTATGTGATTATATTTGAAGATAAAAAATTGAATATAGTAAACATTGTCACACACATTTCACACAAGCGTTTTTGGAAGCGATCCCATCTTCTATCCCCACTTTACGGTATCTCTACCGGGCCTAAGGAAGACCCAAATTTATCGGAAACGGTCGGCTATTACAGACTTGAATCCGAATGACAGACAGTTTTTGCAATTAGAAAGAAATGCAGTACCTATAATACTGTAGTGTATATAACAAATGGGCAAGCGGAAATCGAATTATTATAAAAAATCAACAAAACAGAAAAAGGAAATATGCAAGTGGAATGAAAAATCAAAATACCTCATAAGTAATTTTTATTCTACAATTTTATTTTATTTTGATATCTGTTAATTCGATTTAGTTTAACTAAGTACATAATACTAATATGCGAGTAGATTTCAGAATTTAAATATTTGACGATTCATTTTATGTATGTGCCTATATATATTTAAAATTTTCAAACTACGGTAGCTGTTTCGCGTAATTTTTAATACTTGTTTTGAAAACGTTTAAAAATAAAAATTGTCTGTTAGCCTACTTGAAGGTAGCCGTATTTAATTATTATTGCTATTAAATTACCGGTTTAGAACCGCCTATTTTTTTCCTTCAGAGCGGAGCGTCTTTTCCCGATCTACATAGCGACAGAATCTGTGAATAAAACCGAAGCGTTCTGATCGAAACCCGGATATCGTCTAGATCCAATTACTCACAACCCCTTGCGTCTACCGTCCTGCTAGTAATACAAGTTGCATAAGTTTATATTTGCCCAGATGCAGTCGGAAATGGCCCTCTTAAGGGTCCTATATAATGGATCGGAAATGTAATTAATAAGCCAATGATGTCCGAATACTTATTACACATAGGGAATATATAATAAATATTTGAAATAATAACTCAATATCTAAGCGAATAAAAATTAATTTATGACCAAATATTTACACATTTGTAACCGCGGGAAAGATTTTCACCAGAATAACAATTCATTGTAATGTGGGTTGCCTAATTTATATTTATTTTATATTCATTTAAAACAAAGTAAAGAATAGTTGAACGAAAAATAAGTACAGAGCGGGGTAGCTTTTTATTCAATTTATAACGTGAACCCAAGCAAACAAATCTCCTCCGAAGGATTTTTGAGAAGACTTTTTTTTAAATATTTGACATATTAATTAATTCTCTTTAATCCGATAATTTTTTTCTAAATTTGATTATTCAGCGGGGTAGATTACTAAATTCTTCATAAGTTGACGTTGAAATGTTTTCTCCAAATTTAAAATCAACACAAATATCTTGCATCAAAAATCCGCTCTTTCTCCATTATTCACAGATCCACTATATGAATTTTTGTTGATCAAGTGAGTTAAAACGCTATCTGTCTACCCCCTTATCCCAAAGATAACTTCTCTAGGAAGTCTCTCATTATTCTATTCATTATTCTATTCTATCTCTATTTCTTATTTTCTTCAGCTATTACCTACTACCCATCAACGTCTGTCAAAACACGTGAATCTGTCCAAAATTCCCACGTGTTAGTTATATATTGAATTGTTTGTTACAGTTTACAGTTAGTCTATAACGTATAGTTTTGAACTTTATTTACAATAAACTAACATAATAATATACCGGTCATTAGTTACTATATACTCAATTTCTATTTACTTCGTTAAATAAAATCTTTAAAGACAATCTTCATTGCTTACAGTAATTTGTGTACTGGACTTCTGATTTGTAATCATTATAACATTACGTAACTAATATCCCTCCTAAACAATCATTGTTCAGAGTTAATCCAAAAATCATTTATGACAAGAAGAATTGCCTTCTTATCTCACTGGCGTTATTTTCCAGATTACCATCACTCCATGGATAGTTTCGAGTTATTTTCTGCGCTAGAGGCTACAGGGTGTTCGTGGCATTATGGAAATAAAAGTGAATGCGACATGCTTTCTTCAAATAAAATTTGTTTTATCTGGTCCAAGAAGTGCTACAAATGGAAATTAAAAAATATCAAAAAAAAAATTCATCAGTACATATGCAACACTTTCATCAATTTAAGGAAACTTGTAAAATAAAGCTGGTGAAGAAAGATTGTTGGAAAATTTTGAAATTTCATAATTTTTTGTGGATTGTACTACTATTACTAGAAATATACTAACATGCCATTCTGGAATGTACGACATGCGGAGACCCAAACAAGTGAAAACGCGCCCACGTCTCGCTAAACAATGGCAATATATTTTCGAATATAAGCAGTCTGCCCTCACTACTATGATAAAGTTGGTACTGATATTACCTCATATACATATCGTTTAATAGTATAAATCAAGCTGTTAAGAAAAGATACCTCGGTTCGCTTGGATTCATATATTTGAAATCTATCCAAAGACCAAGCCCTATCCCACTAAAGAAACAAGGATACAATGTCTCTTTACAGTTTAATAACGTTAATTCTTGTTTATTAAAGTTCAAAATTTTCACTACCTGTCTTTATAATCAACTACAACTACCTCACTCATGCCTTCCTTTTATCACAAATAAATTTAATTAGAAAATATGGAAGAAGTTTAATTGTTAGTTTGTAAATCGTTTGATATAGTCTGGCCCTTTGATTTACTTATTTATCACTAGTTCGACCAATGCGAACAATATTTACACAGTCTAGTCGGCTACAGTTGTTAAAATTCCCACCTTTCTTTTCTAATGACCAACGTTATATTTCTTTTAATAATAATATAATAATAATCTTTATTAGCAATTGCTATTAAAATATACAAATACATTACTTAGAAACTAAAACTTTTTCTATAATATAATTACGGACTAATTGTTCAAATATTCTTCATTTAAAAAGCTACAACTAAATCATTACTGAGCAAACTAATCCTACTTATAATCTAATTGTTACATATATTTAATTTTCGTTTTTTGCTTATCTACTATTCGTTTGTAATGTATACAGTCTCTTTCAAACGCTGTGTGATTAGTGTCAATATCCATTTTAAATTTATCGTTAGTTCTTACACAATTTATACACTTCTTATATATAATTTTATAGTAGCTACGTAATAAATCCTCAAATTTGTAGTGAATATTAACTACGGCTTTGCCTTTAATTTATAGTCTGAATTTAACCTCTTCGTATTATCATAATTTTGGACACGTATAATGATGCTAATGTTTTTAATTATTTAATTCCATATTTGATAATTCGTGCCTTTATTTTATTTTTACATATGTTGCGACATCAAATCTTTTGGCTACTCACGTGGTTTTTATTTAATGAAAGTTCACATTTTTGTTTGCCCGCCTAGTATTAATAATGTTTTTCTTCTGACTAGATCGCTGCCCTACTCCTACCATTGTTGGCAACCATTTTAAAGACGATTTTAAGAAATATGCTGACTTATAAGAATATTATAGGTTAGATTTAAAAAAAAACGAGAAAGTAACCAATAAAGATCGATAACATAAACACGACATATTTAACACCCTGTATATTTATTCACTTTGTTCAACCTCAAAACAAATAACGTGTTAGTCCATAAATTAGTAACACAAGAGTTACGTAAGGCATTCTACCCATTTTTAGACTAAGGTTTAAAACGTTAGATGGTGCAACTGTCAAGATTTTAACAATATTATCAGTAAAATCAAAACTAACAGTCGTAAGTGCACATATCCATATATCATTGCAAAGATAATTTGAATGCTATCATTATAATATCTAGAAAGTATAGCAATGTATTTAAAATAAAAAGTTGAAGGTGGTTGCGAAAATTTGAAACACCCTGTATATTTGTAAATAAAATTAGAAAATGCGCAGTCGCATACTACATACGTACGTAAAGTCTCATTGCTACAGTGTTATTAGTTTTCATACTAAGCTCCGCCTACACACTATTGCACCACCCGGTATATAGCCTCCTCCCTACTCAATTTAAAATTTAAATCTGTCCGCGCCCTCTCAGAATGAGATTGTTTATGTGTGTTTTTATATTGGTATATATAGGAGCT
Source organism: Amphimallon solstitiale (assembly GCA_963170755.1). Classification (NCBI taxonomy): domain Eukaryota; kingdom Metazoa; phylum Arthropoda; class Insecta; order Coleoptera; family Scarabaeidae; genus Amphimallon; species Amphimallon solstitiale. The sequence goes on along the minus strand of OY720676.1, from coordinate 166,731,218 downwards.
AATATGTAATTTGAAATTGTATTTTCATACACCTGATGAAGCCACAGTGTGGCGAAACATATGTCGTGTGAAAATTATAATTTTTGAAATTAAATAATTGTGTTTTATTATATATAAGGTAATTCCAATACTTGTTTCCCGCTTTAAAAGGTCTGGAAATAGGATCTATAGATCCCTGTTATCGTGTGTTTTGTGCTGTATACAAAAAAAAATCAATATCGTAATTACATAAAACTACATAGAGATATAAGTGATGTCATGTCTGGTTATTTTTGAAAGCAATCCGGGCAATTTGAAATTAAAAAAAAAACTAAATGTGAATACTAAACTTGAAATGATAAGCGCCATGATACGGCAAACTAATAATTACCAATTTATGATTTTTGACTGCGAGCGAGGCAGGTTATTAGATTAAAATCATATATGGAGAGATTCGTGTGCGTACGTATGTACAACTTCCAAATCCGATTTTAAATATTCTGACAGACTGACCTTGTTATACGTACATAACATATAAATAAGCTCTGTAATTTGCGCGAATACACAGACAATTAGATTATGATGTGCACAGTAATTTGTTAATGGACGATATTACTAGATGGAAAGATTTTTTAACTACTATAGGGAGATTAACTTAATTCACCCGCACATACATATCAATAGAATTAATGAGAGTATACAGACTGAATAGTCTGACATGAATTCCTTTGATTTGAGTGATAATTTGCATTTATAATGTTATTAGTAAATAGCTTTTGCAATATAATATTTATTGACATTGACGTCCTTTATTTAATGCTGAGCGATTTAAAAAATTCCTGTAATTTAAGATTATTTACAGAATTACAACTTGAAATATTGAACAAATAAAGAGTTACATATTTAACTCAAATGGAAACACTTTAGAAACCAGTTAAATATATCGATTGATATGATGATGCCACTAAAACGGCACAACAAGTTGATTATGCAGTACACAATCACTAGATTCATACATGTAGCTGCTTGGCCTTCAACACCATTGGGTAAAGTAATGCAACCACAGTAGTCTACGATTTCTCTGAAAATAAGATCTGAAGAGGAGTATTATACAGGGTGCACCAGTGAATCGGGCGATTTGACAACAGCGCTTATTTTGGTTTGGTTGGAGTGAACGAAGAAAACTTTAAAGTAGCTACGTGATCACTGACGAATTTCGAAAAGTGTTCATGATTTATCATAATAATGCTGTTCCATCAGCCCATGCCATCAAGGCATGGGTACCAAATTTTGAGGCCACCGACTCGATGGTAAATAAGAGAGGTGGTAGTGGAAAAACAGTGCGTACACCCGAAAACATAACGGCAGTGAGAGAGTGTGATTTTTTCAGGTGAGATTTTTAAAAGCACATGTGTTTAGTTCTTCACCACCACACAAAATTCAGGATTTGAAACGTCGAATTCAGGAAGAAATTCAACGAATTCCTATGGAGATGCTACCACAGGTAATGGGCGATGTTAGCAGATGATATCCCGAGTGCGTACGGAGTGATAGTGTGGTCATCTCGAAGACGTTATTTTTGGAAAATAAAGGCTTTTTTATTTTTTTCAGTTTGAAGACTAATAAATAATCAATCAGAAGTAATAGCCAACAGTCTTTGAGGCCTAAATTAGACGAATGGGACATTAAAAACAATACATACTTGGATAAACTCATTTATTTCGAACAACTTTGGTAATACACATTTGGCATATAAATCTAAACTTAAAGAATTTCTTTTTAACTAAACAAAAGCTCATTAAACAACCCATTTTTAATCGATATAGAAACATGAGGCACATTCGTAGCTTGCTTGCTTGGAACCCCCGTTGCAATGTCAACAAACCCATTTTTTGCAAGTCATACACTGGATCCAAGCTTTTTGGTACGTATATTCGGAGAACTGTATGAGACAAATGGAACAACAATTGCATACAGGACATTCGTATTGAGGCTTCTTGAAGCCAAATTTGCAAATGCCGCACACCCACTTTAAACACGAAACGCAACAACTCCAGTCTTTGTCGTCAGTATAATGAGCGTAAGAACATTTGCATACAGAGCAAAGAAAATCAGAATCAGTTTCGGCCACTTTTGTTTTTTCTTATCGAGCTCTCGATACTCCAGCTTCATCAGAATCAACGGATTCGTTTTCAGGGGTTAAGGGCGACTTGTCTTCAAATTTTTCTTTGGCTTTCGCGTGGTGGGAGTTGTCTCAACATGAGGAATTTTCGGTAAATCAACTTCTTCTATTAGTGTTTTCGAGTGGGTTGGAGTGCTTGTTGCAACTGGCGTTTGCAGTTGTTGGCTTGCTCTTGTCGCTATTTTCTTTCCTCTTATGTGAGAAATTGTCTGTGCATTAGAATATCCTCTAGACTCTTTCAAAAAATCTAGTAAACTGGAATCTAGCACCCTCTCGGAAGTCGATTCGCTGCCAGAAATTTTTGCCAAAGCTCTTTCTGGATCAAATGGGCTTAGCCCTGTTGCCCTAAAGCCAGATTGTATGTTTGTGGCAGCGTTGTTTGCTATATGGAACTACAATCGATCCAACAAATTTGGGAGTTGCTCTTTTGAGATCCTTCCTTTTCGACGTCACTCCTTTTTCCATGAATCTAGAACATCTGGCAATTTCGGTTCATGGGAGCAAAAAAACTGACATCTAAAGGCTGTATCAGATGTGTTGAATTTGCTGATAGGGGAATCATATAGATATTATTCACTATTGCCGCATTGACGACAAGAGGGGAAAAGTGTGATGCAAGGTTATCTCCAATCACAACCTTTGTTTGTTCTGGGGCGCTATTAGCGTTTATGTGAGGAATCAAAATAATGAAAAACCATTTTTCAAATGTTGTTATATCAAACCATCCACTTGGTCTGACCTCATAAACTGTGTCTGCAGGACCTCCTGTCGTCCAATTTTCGTATTAGTGTTGGGCTTTGTAGACCACCATGTGTGGAAGCAGGATGCCCTTAGCTGTTCCTCAAACCATTATACTCACCGATGTCCTTGAGTGCTTTTGAACTCGCTCGACTCTCTTAGTTCCTCGGGGCACCAATACTTTTTTTACATCACGATCATCGGCAGCTCGCTGGCGTTTAATATTGAAAGCCAAACGGGTTGTCAGGTTGCTTGTTGCAGCAAATTTGTTTACAAAATCCAAACCTGGTTCGTTGTTCTTCCATCCAGGAATGTCCTTGCCTTGCTTCGTCACAAACTTTGCCACAACTTGACGAATATCCTGGTATGTCATGGGGAAGCCCCAATCGCTTACTATACCAAGAGTTTTTGCTATTAGCTGTTCTTCCTCGATAGTCAGCACACATTGACGACCCGGTTTTAAAAGATGAGTTCCACGAATTTTATCGATTAAAGTGATTCTTGGAACCTTAAACTTTCGACTTGCTTTGAATTTGGACATGCCATTCTTTACAGCTTCAATGACTTTCTCCATATCTTCCTTTTTATAGTTGAGGTAAAGTCTACATCCCAGCTTTTTGATATAGGTGCGTGGCATCTTACGAAAATAATTATCTGCAACATGAAGGAAAAACTAAACTAAACTCAAAAAAATAATAAAAACAATCAAAAAAATATAATATAATGATAAGAATAAAAAATATAAAATATAGAAAACTAATATAAAAATAATAAGAAATTAATAGATAACCGAAAAAATACTAAAAAGCCTATTTTTATGCAAAAAACATGCATCATAATATGCATGTCGAAGTTACCCCCGCTGTCGAAGTAGCCCCGTTTTACTGTAAGTATAAGAAAGTAAAACACTAAAATATGGAAACTTTGACAAAATATCGAACATCCGCAAACAAAAAACTATTAAATAAGACAACTATAGAATTTTAAAATGTAATGTTTCAAATGAAGAATTCATGTATGTCAGTTTTGAAAATTTCCGATCTTTTGCACAACCCTGGTAAAAGTAAAATTACTGTCTGAATAACAGCTAAGCCTGTAAATTTCTCTGAAACAACGAAAGTTAGCATAACATTAATAGAGATTAGAATTAATTACTCCAACAATGTCTTATTTTGATATTTGTTAAAATAATTAATATATATGTATGTTAAGTATTCCGAGCACTTATCGATGTAAATTCGTTATACTTGCCCAGTCTACTGAGAAACATGATACATTACATTAATTAAAGTTTCGTGTTCTTTTTACTCGTCTTATACCGTACGTATATATAATTTTAATTTAATTTATGTCAACACATTAAAACGTTTCCTCGTTTAAGTATTCAGTTCGGATAAGATAAGATCTTTTCGATTTTCAACTGCTTCTGTTTGTCTTCCTTTTCCCCTATACAAAATATCCTTTACATGAAGTTACTTTAAAAAGAAAATTTATAGTTGCAGTCACTAAACCTATTTCATGTAGTATTCATTTTCTAAAAATTAGGCAAAATGACAAGTTTGTATATTTTCTAATTTAATATACAGCGTGACTATAAAAGTGCAAATAAACCTCAAGTGAAAAGGTTCTATGATTAATTATTAGGCTACAATCCTAATTCAAAGAAGTTCTAAGGTCCTTCGTCACGCGAGACCACTAGTATTTAAGGAATTTTTTCGAATTAATGGACTTCAGTAAAATTATTGCCCAGGAATTTGAAAATGAAATTGTGTAACATTTTCTTGATATAACTAACCATTACACTACATTACTACACCAGGCAATGAGAAGATATGTGCATCCCCAGCATCAGACATTGTGCCTGCCTTTCTTGAGTTTACTACAAGGTGATCCATATAATCTTACCATACAACTTGGAGTTCGCCTATATTATAAAAGGATTTTCTTTTCTAAAAGAAAACGTTTTTTTATTCTAAGACAACAGTGTCGTAGTGATTCTTCTTCTGAATCTTAATTGACATAAAGTTCCTATATTTTTTCCATGAAGTTGCCAAACATGTCTATATAACAGGCAATCGGTTCAAAATACCACTTCTTTCCCCTTATATTCCTGTGTTATTGACGCGTCCTGATATGGTTCAAACCAGTTTACATAGCCAATCTTTGTTTCATATCTCATAGGCTTGCCATGGATAAAGTGTTTGCAGCCATGGCGAGCAAAATAAGGTACCATTGCTGCGCCAACTGGAGTGTGTGAAGTTAGCCCCCTTTTTTTAGAATATCGGAAATCTGACGGTTGGTCCAGGTTGTTCTAGGTTTGTTCTAAATTGTTCCAAAGTATTTCAAAAAAAAAGTCAAAATTGGCCGAGATAATTAAAAAAAACGACTTTATCACCCAGCCCCCCTTTTTTCGAAAATTGAAATTCTGAAGGTTGTTCCAGGTTGTTCTAGTTGTTCTAAACATTGTTCCAAAGAATCTCGAAAAGAAAATCAAAACTGGCCGAGATAATCGGGAAAAACGAGTTTTTGCCAGTCCCCCTTTTCTTGAAAATTGTAATTCTGACGATTGTTCTAGGTTGCTCTAGGTTTGTTCTAAATTGTTCCAAAGTATTTCATAGAAAATATCAAAATCAGACGAGAAAATGGGAAAAAACGAAAGCCAAAAGTCGGACCCAGTTTTTGCAAAAATTAAAATTTTGATGGTTGTTCTAGGTTATCTAGGTTTGTTCTAAACATTGTTCGAATACGTCAAAACCGTATCTCTTATATATCGAAAGATATTGCAAAAAACCCAAATCCAAAAGTGTGAAGTTAGCACCCCTTTTATCGAAAATCTAACTTCTGACAGTTGTTCCAGGTTGCTCCTTTGGAACAATTTAAAACAAACTTAGAACAACCTAGAACAACCGTCAGAATTTCGATTTTCGAAAAAAGGGCCGCCAGAAAAAGAAATTTTATTACCGTTTTCTCGACCAATTATGATTTATTTTTTGAAATACTTTGGAACAATTGAGAACACACTTAGAGCAACCTGGAACAACCGTCAGAGGTTAAATTTTCGAAAAAAGGGGGGCTAACTTCACACTTTTTGAAAAAAGTTTTTTGCAATATCTTTTAAAATATAAGAGATACGGTTCTTGTGTATAAGAATAATGTTTAGAACAAATCTAGAACAACCTGGAACAACCCTCAGAATTTCAATTTTCGCAAAAATGGTTAGACTTCATACTTCTAATTTTTGCAAAAACTGGGTCCGACTTTTGGCTTTCGTTTTTCCCCATTTTCTCGTCTGATTTTGATTTTTTCTATGAAATACTTTGGAACAATTTAGAACAAACCTAGAGCAACCTAGAACAATCATCAGAATTATAATTTTCAAGAAAAGGGGGGGGGGGCAAAAACTCGTTTTTTCCGATTATCTCGGCCAATTTTGATATTTTTTTCGGGATTCTTTGGAACAATGTTTAGAACAACCTGGAATAACCTTTAGAATTTAAATTTTCGAAAAAAGGGGGGCTTGGTGAAAAAGTCCTTTTTTTCAATTATCTCCGCCAATTTTGACTTTTTTTTTGAAATACTTTGGAACAATTTAGAACAAGCCTAGAACAACCTGGAACAACCGTCAGATTTCCGATATTCGAAAAAAGGAGGGCTAACTTCACACACACCGCCAACTGAGTAATTTTCTTCGAGAAAGTTATTCTGCAAGAATTTTTATTTACTTTCATAATTTTGAGCCTGTAGTGGAAACCCTGGCAATTCTCATCAGTTCGTTCATCGAAAGCACTTAGAGGCGGACAAAGAATAATTTCTTCTGTTTGTTATGCTTGCTCCTCGTCATCTTTCAGCATTGCAAGTGCTGCATTTAGTGAAAAACCTCTATAATACGAGAAACGTATTAGCAACATCAATAAATGCCTTGCGTCCTACATGTAGGACGGCTTATAAGATTCGACAAAAAAGCGTATTTATGTTGATGAACAAAACGATATTACACTCAAATTTATTAGTATAGACGTTCAACATTGTATGAAGCACAAAACCAACTTTGAGAAATGATTATTTATAAACAAACACGGCTTACTTTGCAAACTTGATGCCCCAGTTCTCCATTTTATAAAGTTGTATCTTTTTAAGTACATCTGAAATACATCCGTATACACACGATGGCGATTATAAACGCAATGAACAATTGAGCAAGCTCCATTTGACAAATGACATGCGAATGTGAATAGGTGGGTCATATTTCTACTACACTAAATAAAGGACGTTGGGCATATGTAGGTTATATATAGCCACTGATTTTTTTTACCTGCAAAGTTGAAGCACTTAAAAACTAGCATCCGCCAAGTTGAAGCCGAGATAGACCCAAAACGTACAAAAATGTCAAGGAAAATTGAAGCTATTGAACAGGAATGAAATACAATAAAAATTCTCTGAATTCCTATAACAAATTGTATATAATGATATAACAAAAAAAATGTTGATTAAAGAGGCAGTACGATCACTTTTTAACTTCTGTTATAAAAGTTTATAGCATCAGAAGATATGCATCTAATTTTAAAAACTGATTCTCTTAAAATCATACTATCGGATCTTACGTAGAAAGCAATTCTCCATAAGTTGTTAGTTACTAGCTAAAAGAAATTTCTATTTACAGGGACGATGCAAATTTGATAATTATTTATTTTCATAGCCTCATATTTACGGCTTGTTACTTTATTACTTTAGTATTTTTCCATTATGCGAAGTTTTTTACTATTTCTTTTTTTCTTTCTTCTTATTGCTTACTTACGAATGTATTTTATATTTTACATAATTAGAGAATAATAAATTTTGTTTTTCGCGCAAAACGTTACAAGGTTTAACAGTGAAGTTGTCATGCCATTGTTATAATTTCTTTAACATTGAATGATGACGTTAATTTCTCTTGTAGCGTCGCGAAACGTTTACAAAAGAGTGAATTTAACGTCTACGTGGACAATATTTTACACGAAAAACAGTTGTCTGATTAATACGAAACGTTACTCTATCTGATTTAATTCACGGTGCGAGATAGAGACGGCGGATAAGGCATGTGCAACATGCAGATATTATAAATAAATTTTAGATGAGTTGAATTCATTAATTTTCCAGCAATGCAGACAGATTTATATGCTCCCTCTTAATGCTCGTTATAACGGTATTACGTTTTAATGTTTTTTAAAAATGACGAAAAAGAAATCCTAACTGAAATACACATGCTTTCAGCGTTATATATACAGGGTCTGTCCGGTAACGAAGAGGAAACGAAAATGCTCACGCTTAATTGAAAATTAATCAGCTATTTCAATACTGAATATTATTCCACACCATCGAGGGCACGTTTAAAAAATATTCAATTTTATAGATGGTGTTTCAGAAGACAGAGTCAAACCAGATATTGTAATTTTTTTTTAATGAAACGCCTTTATAATCATAACTAAAAATATTCCAGCTAGAGAGCTGTCTGTGTACATTGATATAATATATTATATACGTCTAAACTTATATTTTTTGATTGATATTTGATTCGATTCATTCTGCATAAACAAAAACAAAAGATTTGAAAGCAATATAACAAGTTAATGCGCTATGATAGACTGTAGAAAAGAAAGTAAACAGTGACAGTACAAAATCTCTATAGCAATAAAGACATTGCACTACTATTATTTATTTATTTATTTATTTATTTATTTGTATTACAGCTAACAGTACAATACATAAGACAGAATTATAAGTTAATTAATATATTAATTAAACAATAAATGATTTAATACAAATGCATGTTTTGATATTGTTTTATTGTTTTATAAACTGCCTAGCTTATCGATGACATTTCGTCCATATTACGAGGTAGGCGCCATAAATTATCGGCCTGATATACAAAAAAGAAACTTGGAACAATATAAGAATTTTTATTTTTCAATGTAATCTCCCCTAACTTCTATACATTTATTACAACGATTAATTAATAATTCGATACGCTTGTAAAAATAATCTGAAGTTTTTTCGTCAAAATGTTCTATAACAGCTGCTTGCAACTCACTGTCGTCCTTAAAACTACGTCCCCTAAGGTCTTTTTTTAAATTAGAAAACAAAAGGAAATCACAAGGTGCCATCTCCGGACTATACGGTGAATTCTTGAAAGCCGCAATCGCGGATGGCAGCTTGTGAAATGGCGGCTGTATGGACGGGAACATTGTCGTGCAATAATCGCACACCTTTTGTCAATTTTCCACGACGTTTTACACATATTGCGTCTTTAAAGTCAATTATTAAAATGCCCTCGCAATCCCAGAATATTGTGGCCATCACCGTTTTCGTTGATTGAACGACTTTCGCCTTTCTGGGACGAGGTTCATCAGGTCGCCTCCATTCCATGGACTCCCTTTTCGATACAGGATCGTAAAACAGAACCATTGTTTCATCCCCTGTGACAATGGACTCCAAAATCGCTTTTGGGTCGTCCCCACACATGTTTAAAAAAAACTGCGGCTCGACGTTCAGGTTGGAGAGCAGAAGGAAGTCGCGGTACCCATCTAGTACTAAGTTTATTCATACCCAAATGATCATGAAGAATTCGACGAACACTTGTTTCGGAAATTTGCTAATTCCTTCACTTTCAAACGGCGATCTTCTAGCACTAAATGTTCAATAATTGAAATTTGTTGAGGCGTTATCACTTCAATTGGTCGACCCGACCGATCAGCATCTTCCAGGGATTCTTATCCCAAACGGAAACATTTCTCTCTCTACTACTTAAGGAAAATTTCACGAGCTTGTTCTGTATTGAAGCAGGGAGAGCCGTCTGATGTAACACACTACAGATCAATTTCGATGTTCGATGCTATGTAACTATGCTAAAATATTTGAGATCATTATTGTTTATTTGTGACTGCCTTTACAACTACTACTTATCTCCGTCCCAACATGGATTTATTATGACTAAACGTTCTGCAGCGATCGATCTGTGTTGTTTTACTCAATATGCTACCAAGGTATTGGATAGCAGACGTCAAATTGATTCAATCTACACTGACTTTCAAAAAGCTGGTATCTCCGGCGCTGATACGACTCTTTACATCGTTCTTGTTCCATAGGAAGCAGTTTGCCAAATATCGCAAGATTCGGTTGCTTTCATTTACTCCCAAATCAGGCTTACCGCAAGAATCTAATCTAGGGCCTGTGTTTTTTCACATTTTCATAAATGACATTACCAAAGAGATAGACTGTGAGGCGCTTCTCTTTGCTGACGATCTGAAGATTTTCCATGAAGTCGACATAGTAGACCACTGCCTGAAACTGCAGAGGAACCTGGATGTCATTGGTGTGTGGTACCGGTGGAACCACCTTTGTCTCAACTCAAACAAATGTAAAACAATGAGTTACTTTCGGAAGATCATGTGATACAGTTTGACTATAAGTTGAACGACGCACCGCTTCGGCGCTGCACAACGACAAAGAACGTGGGTGTTACTTTTGACATCAGATTTTCTTTCGTTGAATATATGTATTCATTTAAAGAAACTGTCGGGATTTTAACACTAGATGCCTGAGTATTTTGTATTCCAACTACATTAGATCAAAATTATAGTATGCTTCACTAGTATGGTAAATCAATCCCACATTAACAATATAAAGGAAGTCCGGAATAGATTTATAAAATGTATGGTGTTTTTGGACAATGGTGAATATCCTGCAAGGGCTCCGATTATCAAGATATGCTTATTTGTTTACTTTGGTAAATTGTAGACGAATCAACCTTAGTGTTAAATTCATATACAGGGTTAGCGCTAAATAGGTACTCGACTATGCGAATCTGAAGAATACGTGTAAATGTCTAACTGGAAATCAAAAAAGAAATTTATTTGTAACTCACCAAAAATTTCTAATTTTTTGGTTCCAAAATGTAGTAAATAACTTTGTTTATTCCATACGCATTAATGTAAATACCACTAGTAATTCCAGTTTAAGGTTCTTCCCAAAAAAACGATAAAATGCAAATAGTTACAACCTTTGTTAGAAATTAATGGCAATTGAAAAGATTTTCTATGGCGATGTTTTTTTTTGTGAAAAGCAATTGTGGAAAAGGTCGGTGCATTACCATGTTTTCTTTTCGGTAAATAGAAGTATATTATTTTGAAACTTAAATTCCTCTATATAAAAATTATGTTTGTATATTAACTGCGACAGACTCGGACTCGAGGAAAGAAAAATCGCGATTTTTTTTGTACGGGCATTACTCATATTTTTCTTTCACCCGTATTTTCTAATGACGCTATTTAAAATTAACCCTGTATACTTAACCTGCTGTATTTGTATTGTAAATACTATTTTCTGTACTTCAACCTGTTGGAAATAAATAAATACATAAATAAAAATTTTAACCCTATTTTGTATTTTTTAATAAATCTATTTATATCTTGTCTACTATGTAATTATGCATTAATACACTACATTTTGCTTTTCGACAACATATATTACTAGTAATAAAATGAATAATTCTATTGAAAATAGATATATGTTGACGATCCATAGCCATCTATGGTACTGATAATGACTATCGATAGTTTCACTACTAGTAATAGTATTCAATAGTGCCCACCACTCAACCGCAGCAGACTGGCTGCGATTAACTACTTTATTTTAATGTAAAATACAAACCACTGAACTTAAGCATTGATTCGTGATAAGCAGCGTTGAAGGCTTTAATTTGATCTACCAGGACTAGGAACGTAATGACTGTTAGCAGTTACGGTTATAACATCATCAGTGACATCTAAGACACTACGACTACCTCACATTTGTATCATATTAAGTAATATTATCTGTAAGCTATGGCATGACTGGTTTAGTGAACTGCTGTGAATGTAGGACTAAATATAAAAGCACGGTTATGAAAAAGTTTTTAGATTGAAAATCCACTTTTATTGTTAATGTCTAAAGTATAGATTCGACAGGAAATTAATGTAATTAAAATCTATAAAATGAAAACTAGTAGCTGGGAGGTGAGGAATTGTGAGTAGTACCAAAGGTAAACCAATCAAAGTCGAATAACATTTCAGCTCATTTATCAGTTGATTCAAACCAATATAACTAAAATATTTAGTACAATATAATGTGCAAATATCATTCACATAATAAATATAATTTAAATTAGTATCAGTTATGTATTCAAAAATCATATTATTTTAACAATCCTTGTAAACACTTATAAAAGAAGACTGCAAAGAGAACAATAAATTTTAACGACTAAGAAAACAGCGTAGATAAGAACAAACTACAAATCTATTTAGCAAAACTCACCTAATATTAAACATAACATTTTTACAGTCCGCTAGCATTTTGCTTAACATATAATCCACACCGGTTGAATTTACATTTTAATTATTATATCCTTTAGCACATGTTGAGAAAAACAATAGACAAGAAGTCATAAACGAGAGTCCCAACACGTATCTTTTAAGCTAATTAAAATTTTAAATTGTTCTAAATCTGTAATTATTTTTAGATAGACTAGAGCAGGAAAATATTATATGTATATATACGCGCGTATAATATTGCTGTTTTCATAAAATATGGAATAAAGTTAACGTAATTACAGCCTACATAAATGATATGTAAATCGGCAGTAAAGCCAAAATTTATGATATATTCTGTTAAGCCAGGAAGTTGAATTTAATTAAGATAACTGTAATTACAAAGTGTATCTTTTTACAAAAAAAAAAAAAAACGAGTATATCCTTATCAAATTTTATTATTTTGCAAATTGTTTTCTTTTTCTTCTTTTTAATATTCCATGAAGACATCACTTATGCAAAACCTATTTTGAAAAAAGAAACGTATTTATAATCTTGATAAAAACCCACTATTAGTGTCTAAATAAACACCTTAAATTTATGCACATTTGAAATAACCATGAACAAAATACAAATTGCAGTCCAATAAATGTAAATATATTGGAAAATAATTTCTGAAAAATAATATCGTTCAAATGACCGCCAACTGCTGGCATTACTCCAATCCGTCCCTTATATTTTCAAAAACGTTGCGACACAAAGCTCGGGTATGTTGACCATATCTTGACGGATGTTCTATAATTTCAACTGGAGTATCGTCTCTAGCTTAGTTACGTAGACTCAACTTTTAAGATAAACACATAAAAAAAAATCAGGTGGAATTAAGTCGGGAATGCGGGGAGATCACGGAATATATATGATTCATAGAAATATTGGAAGAATACCTCCAGCAGTTTATCCTAGAAACACCGAAGGACATCGACCACGCGGTACACTTATTTTTTTAATTAATAACTTAATCAGTGTTACATTCTCAACAACATAATTTAAGAATTTAATTCATATTTTTTGTTGAGTTATAAATTCATATACCCTTGATTCAATTTTAATAAATAACATACATACACATTATTTTGAAAATCTACAAAAATTGTTAGAATGCAGTCTCATTCTAGATTGTACACAATTATAATACATAATATGTACTTAAGAAAAATGATCTTAGAAAAAGCGTATGTGTGTATGTACGTAATTGAATTAAAAAATCTAAGTGAGTTGTAATAGTTATTTTAAACACCTTTTAAATATGTGTGAATAGGTTTTGCCTCATTTATGAATTCATATAATCATACTAGAGGTTAGCAAGTTAGTTACATCAAACTTATGCAAAACTACAGAACTTAAATATTTTATTATTCATTAACCAAAAAAATGTTTTCAAATCACACCAACGCTAGAATTCTAACTTGAACCTCCATTCATATTGGGTAGCACACTAAAACTTATCGCAAAATCTTAGAATCGATCATGACAATCATGGAATGTATTTCAGCAAGTTGTACCGTAAAACAACAAGCGCAGTTTTGGCATAATGTTCTTCATATGTTAACCTTGGAGCATTAATAAATTAAACTTTTTGTAATTTGTGTAGGGAACGGGTGCAACAGAAAATAGGTGGTAATTTGTGTCAGTTTACACAGCTGTTACCGGACAAATTTTAATTATGAAAGGAACATCATTAATACAGAGAGAACGTCCAAAATTATCTCAAAAAGACTTGCACGAATTCACTTTAATGAGACGAAATGTAAATACGGTGGGAAGATAAACATACAATGTTGGCAAACGCACGTGTAAGTGATATATTTTACTTTCAGCGGAGCAATGAAATAAAACAAAAACGAAAAGATTTTAACATAATTACCAAATTAATGGTAGATAGCCATCGACTACGGCTGTAAGAAAAAGTCGATGGTATTTTTTAGTTTAAAAAAAATTATTGCGAAAATAGCACTTGCAGACAAAGACTTTTCTTACATTTTATTATATACACGTATCGTACGTATTTGTGATATAATAATAATAAATACATTTATAATTTTCTGGATGTTAGATATTTTTGTATATATTAAGAATATAGAATACAAATATATAGAGATGTTATTCTGCACATGCCCCTTAATAATATAAATAATATTAATTAAAATAAAAGACTGGCACGTGTATTGCAGAAGAAATACCAAGGAAGTGAATTAAAAAAAAGAAAAACAAGCATTAGAAATACAAGATAAAATAATAAAAAAAAAGAAAGGACATTCAACGCGGCTCCTGCAAATACCTGCAATATCTCCTCTTAAAAGCATTATATCCGACGCCCCTGAAAGACTCAGAAAGAGTTTCAAAATTTGACAACGAGGTATGAGTAACAACGCTCAAAAGTAGCAGTATGATGAGTAAGGCGCGGACACGTACGGTTGATGACTCATCGCCCATGGGCTCACTATTGAAATGTTGTATTTTTAAAGAGGTTTTAATTTTATTTATATAATTGGATAACAAGTGGCTGGTGATCTATAACATACAAAATACCTTATTATTTGTTCATTTCCTCTTCTGTAAGACTTGTTCTCTTTGAATTAAGTACATCCTTGTAGATAGAAAACGTCCCTTCGACATCGCAATTGGTTATAGGTGCGTACTAGAAATATTCTTTTATTTCAGCGTATTTAGCATACACATTTGTCGCAATGTTATTAAATCTGGATTTCTATTAAAAACTGCGTCTAACTTTTACCGAAGGCCACATCCGAAGTCACTTAGAATACTTTTGAAATTATTAATAGCCCACGTCTAATGTGGTTAATCCATCTTTTAATTTGAGATTTCGATTTTCAAAATATGTGATTAGTTTAGGCAAATTTCCAAAGTGTTCCTGAAGGAATAACAGCTGATTTTTTAAATTTGGGGTTTGTGTTAGTTCATTTAAACATGTAACGAAATTTTGTAAACTATCGAAATTTTCTGCATAAAAACTATTTCTGTGTATGTTTTAGCAAAGCTAAGTGACGAACGTGCGATATTTTGGCATTCTGTAACGATATTTTACAGACTTTGTAATAAATTTCGGAATCACTGACAATTCATTTTCATATCAGAAAAAGTAACATAAACAACGTTCTAGATCTAAATAAATGATAACTAAAAATGTACTCGTATGTTTGTGAAACTAAACGAAATCCAGTGCACACTTACGTCTAGATAATTGGGAGTAGTCGATTTAATAAACCGCTATTAAACAGACTATTACCAAAATACGAAGTACGTAATTAACAGTCAAAACAATGAAAAAACGAAACTAACGTAAGTATGAATGAAAATTTTATTTCTCTTGCGAAATATAAGGTAAATATAATAAATTTTAAAAACCCCTCACGCTCCTATCTACGCCGATGAAGAAAGGATTTTACTCAGATGTTGCAGTTCACCATATGTATTAGTGCTATTCAGTAAGCGTGTGTTGTCTACATTATTTCTTTGCTCCGTTGTAACTTCGTCGTAGTTTAAACCGGTCATGTCTGCGCCCTAATAATGAGGCAGACCCACAATATTTCGATGTTCATATTAATGTTGTGGAGATCTGTCCTGTAAATGATCTTATAAAATAGATAAGTTGGCTGTTTACATTGATGAATTCTGTAAAACAAAACTGCTGATGGCGGCGGCGTTCGTTCATACTCAACCAACGACACCTCTTCAGTTTGTAAGATATTTGTTAGTAGACCATAAATATAACGAAGACACTGACAGGCGTTTTGAACACATTGAATTTAAATAATTTTAGTGATACAGGAATCATATAATGCATCGCAATGATTAATATAAGCAAATTTGTCAACTAGATATTATTCCTTTGATTAATCAGATGGCGATAGGGACACAATATAATTTTTGGATTAATTTATTTACATGTTTATCAAATTTCAATTCCTCATCCATCCAAAGGCCAGGATTTTTGACGAGGGACATAATGGTAGTGGAAAATCATCATTAATATAAAAATGTAATGTGTTTCTCATTTTCTCAGTTTTCTGTTTGTTACCAAATAAAATTACTGCAAACTTGGCGGGATTGATCACAAGTTCATGCGTCGGAGAGGTATTAAACACTGTTAAGGTAACTAGAGCCTGGGCAGAAATTCGAGAAATTATCTGGGTGTAGGTATTTACAGTGATAATTAAATTCTTGATTATATATAGAGACGAAATATTGCATGCTACATCTAGTAAATTGGTGAAAATAACCCTAGAATTTATTTATTGGAATATTAATTGCTTAAATGTTATATGTGTAAATTCTCATTGGAAGAATATTATAAGGTGATCGCAAAGCTTCACATATATCTATAAAGTAATTACGATTCAATTGTTTTATTTTATTTTATTAATATTACATTACGTCATTGCAATTTTACAAGTTTCATTACAGTATGTTATATATCCATATTTGTTTCTTTACATTATAGCTTTATCAACGTGGAGCCGTTATTAATGATTTAAAAAGGGGTTCTATTTCAATATGGCGCCCAACGTGGGGCAGTTAATAATTTAAAGGTGTTCTTTAACACTTCACTTTTTCTTTACTCTTAAATTCCTGTGAAAATGCTAACAAGATTTAGTATTTTAATACTCCACTATCGCTAGTAAAATGGTTAACCATTTTATACACATTCAAATCAGTCCCGTTACAATAAAATTGCGATGAAAAGTAACGATAACATTACGATTATTCCTAAGGTTCTTTGTAAATTCTTTTATGTAACGCGGCTATGTGTATGTTAAAATGTTAAAATTACACACAAGCAAATAAAGTAATGAAAATAGCTCACGCAAAAAAGTGTCCGATCTAGATAACCATTTTATAATATTTAAACTTGATGAATATTTATCGCGTACAAGAAGAAAACAGTTGATAAATTTGCATAAATTAAAAACGGGGCAGCACGAAAGATTGAAATAACCTGCGAACAAGTCGGGCTAGGAAATATAAAGATTCCTTTTAATAGAGCGACATGATCAAAGTGGAGCGAAACGTTTCTTCTTCTTTCTCGTTCATCCGTCTTTTCTTTTTCGACTACCTTTTTTTTAGCGTATTCTACCGAATAATATTTATAAGAGATAACGAATGTGCTAATTGTAAACGGTGTTGATTAAATTATACCCTTGAGTTATTTACATTTTGACTTCAAGCAGAGCTATGGATACATTTAAGAAGAGAATTTTGCTTTAATTTTCTTTAATTTTTCTTATACTCCAATTCATGAAGCTTAGTAACATGATATTGCTTTTAAAAAACGCACAAACTTCACTTTTAAAATACAGCCTATACTTATGGATAAAGCTGGAATATATTCTGTGAATTTTCTTAAATTAATACAAATTCTTAATTACAGTCTTTCAACAGCATAGGACAATCCAAGTTAATCTATAATCTCGGAAATGTATGAGGTTATGAGCAGATTCTTCTTGTGCTTTGTTTCTTAATTATATGAAAGGTGGCTAGCAAATAGGTTTCTATGGAACGTTCTTTTCTGTGAAAGAATAATTGCAAATTATAATGTTCCTAATTAATATTGATAATATTTATTATAAAACTAGCTGGCGCTGTAGACGTTGTTTTCTTTCCGAAAGGTAGCGCGATGGGTATAAATTCTACCAAAACAGTAACGCCATCTACTGGACGGCAGCATATACCAAAACATTTTGTTGATCATGCGAATATATTCTCTACATATAAATCATTTTGGTTTATAAATACAAAATTTTTAATGACTAGACCACAACGCTAGCTATAGTGTAGAGATTTTGTGATTTTCACTTTTGGCCCTAAACCAATATACAGTCTGTCTTACGAAAAACGCACCACGCTATAACTGTTATTAATTATCCGATTTCAGTAATTCAGAAACCACATAAGACATGTGTACAAATACTACAAAATAGTCTAAGTTATATATTTTTTTAAAATGCAATTTTTGACAAGCAATAGTCAATTTTTTTTAAAATAGCAACAATTTTTTTTTTACAGTTTGGTAGAGATATTTCTTTCTAAATACAATGGTGTGATTTATCATCATTTTGTGTCCTGCGGAATCCAATGATAGCACACAAAACAATAACTGTCATTTATGAATTGTCAGCTTGTTTCTATTTATTGTTGGTTGTATTATTTCTTCCATTTTTATTATTATTTTGTGATCATATTGTTATTTTATTATGGATAACAATCACTTAACTATGTTGCAAGTGTTTTTCGAGTGCCATAAAAATTCTGGTCAAGCAGTACGTATTTACGAAGCTCGCTTTCCCGATAGAGAACTTCCTGACCGTCAGAGATTTAGAAGAATTGAACGAAATTGAAGAATTTATAGAGCTTTTGAGAAACCAAAGCAAGATGGACGCAATGTTTTTGAAAATGTTGAATTAGATGCCATTCTCAGTGTTCAAGAAAATCCAAGAACTTCAAGTCAGGAAATCGCACATAACATTGGCACGTCCAAGGACACTGTTCATAAAGTCATAAAAAACACACACTTAAACCGTATATCCCACAAAAAGAACAAGCTTCGTATGCAAACGATCCAAATCGACGATACCAATTTTGTGTTTTGTATTTAAACATGTTCCGTCAAGATGGATTGTTCCACAGAAATGTTATTTGGTCCGATGAGTGTACTTTTAGCAATAATCAACAGAAATATTCACCATTATTTGAGTCAACAAAATCCAAGAATTATTATTGAAACCAATCGACAACACAGATTCCCCATTAATGTGGGATGTGGTAGTTTGGGTGACAGATTAATTGGACCCTTTTTCATTGATGGCACCCTAAATCAGGACAAATGACTAATCGAAAATTTGGACAATTTCTTAAATTAATTACCTCTTGCAGAGTTAAATAGAGTGTTTTACCAGCAGGATGGCGCTACAGTACAAATGCCCGGATAAATGTTAACTGGTTGAATGCTAAATTTGGCCAAAAATGGATAGGGACATACGGGCCAGTTTGGTGGCTTGCGCGTCACCTGATCTAACGCCGCTCGATTTTTGGCCTTGTTCAAGACCGTGCCGTGCCTATTTAACACTCTCCGAGAATGAGCATGTTTTAAGACAAAATTATTCAAACTTGTCGAGAGATACCTCTGTTTTTTACTATTTTTAATCTTAAATGCTACATATGGGGAAAACAAAGGTTTGTATTCAGCAAGGTGGGAGGCATTTTGAGCAATATTTCTAATAATTATGATTTGTTACGATGTTTTATTTTTGACATTAATATTCTTCATTTTGGTCCATAACTATAGAATTTGTTCATCACTCCAGCGCCACCTATTCGATCCTAGCACAGCTTACGAACCTCCGTCTCGACAAATAAATAATATATTGTGCGAGTATAACTTAATCGATTAAGTAATTCAGAAGTTACACGATCACTAACACCCACCAACGATTATATTCAGGGTTGCTCAATAGAAGATGAACTAGAAAGGTCAGATATTGTTAACTATTTTAAATCGGCGAGGGTAAAGAGGTTGGGCCATATATGGAGATCAGGCCCGAAAAATAACGCGAGAACAATAATGGAATGGCAGCCGAGTGACAAAGGAGGAGGAATAATCGACTAAGAAGTAAATGATAGGACGAAGTTGAGAAGGACTTAAGATACTTGGGACTAACCCGAGAAAAACAAAAAATTGAAAATAGGCAATTATGGAAGGAAACAGCTGAGAAAATTAAGACCTACCCACCACACATGTAACAGTTGTTATAGTAGGGATTTCGGCACACGATGTGGCAAAACTTCAAGAATGTGCCGTGCCTTTATTATTATTAGGTATTATTTCTGTATTTTGAATTCGATTGTCTTGCAAATCAAGACGTTGCACTATATTATGGCCATATAGTCCCTTGCAAATATTTCAATATTCGTCATGATCAATCATAGTAAAAGAAATGCAATTTTGTTTAAAACGAAAATGAAGGTTTCTTTGCGCCTCTGTAGTAACAAAGGTATTACGTTCCAAAATGTGAATAAATGGCTTAGAGCACTGGTTGATCAAATAATAGATAGCAGATTCAATTTCTGTCTATCAAAATTTCTTTGTACAAAACATTTGTTTAAAATATAAAAGTCGTATGAGTAGAAAATGTTATTAATTACAATCTTGTTTGTTGAACATTGAACAAGAGTTGATGCAGGGAGAAACTCTACCGTTAAAACTTATAGACCGTTATTATTTATAAATATTTATAACACTTAATACCAATATTTTCTTTTAATTTTAGTAAGTTACAGGCCAGTAGATATTAAATACAGTGGGTACTATATAAATTTTCCAAAGTTATTAACTGCACTTTCATAAAGTATCACAATATGTAAGGAGAATGTTTCTGCTTGGATTATTTATCTAAATAACTCATTCTTTAGTGACTATAATTAATGATTCTTTTTCCGGAGATTATTTTTAAACTATTTTTTTCCTATTAATTTAGAATTGAAAAAATAAAAAGATGCAGTGTGAAAAGATTTCCTTTTAATTAGAAACCAAACATACGTTGATTTATACCTTTATTAGTCTACTTCTTCAACATATTTAGTTGGCAATAAATCATATTTTAAGTAAGTAGAAATTTAAATAAATTTAAATTATAAAATTATTTGAATTGCAGACGTCAGTCTTAAAATATGTTATCTAGTGTAATAACTCATAACGATTTAAGAATTTGACTTCTTACACCCTCGATGACTTGGTGGACAGAACACTTGATTAACGAGTGGGAGATCGTGAGTAAGGGCGGCGAAACATTTTGACGTAACTATATATAACCAAGGGGTTCCACGAGGTAGGATCCTAGGACCTTTGCTGTTCTTAATTTACTTTAATGACATTTACTTCCTAAATTGTACCTACAGTCCAAGCTCTTTTGTAATGAACTATGCAGACGATACAACTCTTTTTGTGGAGGCTTAACCATCTGGAGCTTATAACCAGTTCTTCCATGAAAGAAATTGAAAAGTAGTTCATTAAAAATAACTTACAGGTAAACCATGAGAAAACAAATATAATGCTCTTCAAATCAGTCATGCAGAGGCTTCAAAATTAATAATTTTTCGACAGTCATTGCTATGTATATTTATAAAGTACTAATATTCTTTAAAAACAGAACAGTGTTTCATAAAAATGCCGAATAAGGTACCAGGCATGGAGATCGCTACTGCTATCCAATACACAGACTTACTCTGAGTGAGAGTGGTTTGGGGTATGCAGCACTATTTTTTTTTAACAATTTGCTAAAGAACATTATTAATACACTAACTGTATTTAAAAATAAAACATTTCTGTTAATATGCGAAATGGAACTGTGCAGTATGGAAGACTTTCTGAAGTAACCATTACTTGCATGACATTATTGTTTACTTTGACGTTTGCTTTGTGTTTACCTTGTAATTATATAGCAATAAAGTATATCATTATTATTATTATTGTAAAACTAAAATGAAAGAACTGTAGATATGTATTGTTGTAGTGTGGATTGAAACTAACACTATTAAGGTATGAGTTGTTTTCTGATTTGGAATTTCTTCGTTGTATGGTGGTGATCGTAAATTTGTGAGTACATAATAAATGGGATATAATCTTAAAGTATTATATTTATTAGAAATGAATTTTATAGTTACATGTATTTTATAAATATCCTGTATATGGATTTGTGTTTAAGTTTCATTTTTCATATAATTACATCAAAATCTGTAAAGAAGAGATTTTAATATTAGTTATGTGTTATAAAGTGTATTATAATATTGTAGAAACTTGTGCAATTGACGTTAATGATGAGAAAAAGGTTTAAAGAATTTAATTTTTGAAAGATGATTCGTTAAAATCGATTTAATAACACGCGCTTAAATTTGTATATCGGAATTGACAGATGATTGTCAATTTGACATTTAGTTAGTATTTTAATGAGGAATAGTTAAAACCTACGAGTAAAGAATAGAACAGGAGAGAGTCTTCTTAAAAATAATATTTGTCCAAAGTGGTAACTTAATATGGCCGCCGTAATGCATAGGCGTGCATAAATATTTTGTATAGGGTATATGTACACTTCCTGTGTTCTCGATAATTACACTGGTCAACAGTGAAATTGCTTCTTAGGTGAAAGTACCCAATCCTGAATGAATTCAACGTGCTGAACACGAATATCACATTGAAAAAAGTTGATTGGCTCACGTTCAAGAGATATTGACGTTTTGTCCATTGTATAGATGCTATTGCACAATGTAATGCAATTTAGTGAGAAATTACGAAATTTTGCGTCATATTGCATCACCCCTTCATGCAAAGAAGTTAATGCAGCATTTACTGTAAGTTTCCATTGAGAGTGTTGCGAAATTGATTGCGCAATATCAAGCAATAGCTAATTATAGTTTATTTATAAATGGCCGACGTGACAGTTAACTCGTGCAATGTCCGTTCATTCGCGCATATTTTTCGAAGCTCTAGCATACATAAGTGATTGCTATAGTGTAAAGTAACTAAACAGTAGCAATGTCTCGTAACTGTGTTAATAGTGCAAATAACTTCTGTTATATTTGCGGAGAAGTGACATTTGCTGCACAGAAAAAGAACATCAGTGCAACAGTTAAGAAAGCGTATCATTTGTATTTTGGTTGCAAGATAGGCGACCAGGACAAAGACTGGGCCCCACACGTATGCTGCCGCACTTGTGCCGTAAATCTTTCACAGTGGCTTAATGGCAAAAGAAAGGCAATGCCATTTGCTGTGCCCATGATTTGGAGGGAGCCCACCAATCACGTTGACGACTGTTATTTCTGTATGGTACGACCAGCTTCTGGAGGCATCACCAAGAAGAAGAAGTGGACAGTTGAATACCCTAACATACCATCTGCTCTGCGACCTGTCTCTCATGGCGAAGGACTCCCAATTCCAGAACCTCCTACAGATTTTTCTATCAGTTCAGACGATGAGGATGGCCATGCGTCGGCGAGTTCTCCTCAACGTGGCAGTAAGGATGATGACTTTTCGTGCTTTGACGAAACATCTGCACCACATAAAATTACCCAGGATGAAATGAAAGATCTTGTTCGCGATTTGGATCTGTCGAAAAGCAAAGCGGAGATACTGGCCTCAAGACTTCGACAGTGGAATCTTCTGGAACAGAATGTCCGAGTGACTTCATTTCGCGCTCGCCATCAGCTCTTCGAATCTTTCTTTAAGAAAGAAGAAAGCCTTGTGTTCTGCTGCGATATTGATGGTCTACTACAAGCTCTCAGTATTGCACATGATCCCTACGAATGGCGGCTGTTTATAGACGCTTCAAAACTGAGCCTAAAGGCGGTTTTGTTGAATAATGGGAACCAGCTTCCATCCATACCTATTGCACATGCGGTCTACATGAAGGAGACTTACGGCAATCTAAAGCAGCTACTGGAGACGATTAACTACAGCAAGTATGGCTGGCAGATATGTTCTGACCTGAAGGTAGTATCTCTGTTGATGGGTTTGCAGCAGGGATATACAAAGTACTGCTGTTTTCTTTGTCTGTGGGACAGCAGAGCAATCGATTTGCACTACATCAAGAAAGACTGGCCTCCGAGAGCATTTTTTAAGCCTGGAGAAACGAATGTACAGCACCCACCATTGGCACAGCCACACAAAATCATCATTCCTCCTTTACACATCAAACTCGGTCTTGTCAAAAACTTGGTAAAAGCCATGGATAAGAATGGACCAGCATTCAAGTACCTGCATGACAAATTCCCTCGACTCAGTGAAGCCAAAATTAAAGAGGGCATCTTTGTGGGGCCTCAAATTAGACAGCTCTTCCGAGACCCCAAGTTTGAGGAACTTCTTCAAGGTAAAGAAAAACAGGTTTGGGATGCATTCTATCAAGTGGCAGCAAACTTCCTGGGGAATGACAAGGCAGAAAATTACAAGTGTCTAGTTGAGGATATGTTGGCTTTGTTTCATGAATTCGGCTGCAATATGTCCTTAACGATCCACTTTCTTGATTCCCACTTAGATTTCTTTCCTGATAACTGCGGGCAGGTCAGCGATGAGCACGGCGAACGCTTTCATCAGGACATTGCCACCATGGAGCAACGGTACCAAGGCAAATGGTCTACGTCAATGCTATCTGACTATTGTTGGACAATCAGTAGAGATGCTCCACAAGTCCACTACAAACGGCAGGCCAAAAGAAGTCGAAAGCCGGAAGCAGACTAATGTTTTCTTACCATGTATTATAATATTGACATAAGTACACTTTTTCTGAAATATGCGTAAATGTTTTCTTACCATGTATTATAATATTGACATAAGTACACTTTTTCTGAAATATGCGTACATATTACAGAAAACCCGTAGCCAATTCAGCTTTTTCTTAGTCATTTTCGTGTTCAGCACATTGAATTCATTAAGAAATGACTATTTTCAGCTTGGAAGCATGAACTTTTCGAAAATTTATTGCCCAGTGATTTAAAATAGGTTGTTAGTCCAAAAATAATTAAAGAAATATCGTGAGTGTATTATGTTTTCAATTCTTTCCTTCTTTTTAATATATTATAAACGGGTTTAAAGGAAATCTACATCAAAAATATAACAAATATTAAATGACTTGGATATGTATG
Source organism: Amphimallon solstitiale (assembly GCA_963170755.1). Lineage (NCBI taxonomy): Eukaryota > Metazoa > Arthropoda > Insecta > Coleoptera > Scarabaeidae > Amphimallon > Amphimallon solstitiale. The sequence continues at coordinate 166,706,291 of OY720676.1, read as the reverse complement.
TTACGTCTCTGAACACATAATCAAACATGTCAGATATATGACAAGTTATTTAAAATAACTTTTTTTTAAATTATTATTGCCTATGTTGAATGCCAATGAAATAACTTATCGATGAAGGGAAAAAGTGATATATTATGTTCTTGCCGTTTTAGAACGACCACAAGCCACACAATTCACCATTATAGAAACACTAAAACGTCATTTTTGACATAACAGGATATAACTGACCTCCCTTAAAGTGGTAATTTCCGTCTAAAAAATACCTATTCCCCCGTCACGTTATTATCTCTCCTCTTCTATTCTTTACTCGTAGGTTAAAATATTCAAAAATACATAAAACTCTTACTAAATTCATGGATAGATTTATCATAATAGGAGTACTGAAATATGAAAGGAATTTAAGGATTTAATACAGATCTAAAAACTATATTGAGTATAATAATTGTGTGTAAATAGATAATTGGTTAATTTAAAAATTGTAGTATCACTAGGGTAATGGAAATAAATAAATAGAGGGATTGAACTAATTTTTAAAAAGAAGCAGATGTGAAATCGGTATAAGGGTAAAATCTTGCCGATAGTTCGTAAATAACAGTACTTAAAAGTTCAATAATATAAAATATATGATATTCAAGTATGTATATCAGAATATAATTTGTGAGGAAAAAGTGGTATATTTTAATTAAAAGTTATATAAATCTTAGATCAAGGGATTATAGTGAATTAAATTATATATTGAAACGGATAGAAAGTACGTACCAAAAAAAGAAAACTTAACAAAATTAATAATCACAAACATCAGTATATATCGCAATATAAATAATTTAAAAAATATTTTAATAGTAAGTTCATCTTTTTCTAAAAATAAAATCAAGAACACTATAAAGAGCAGGGTAAATAATATAATGGCTGAAGTGATGGCAATGTAGCCCACCTATTCCTTGAAAATTCTGTAAACAGCTCAAATTACACGAACTGATACTGAGTTCTTACCTGCTATTAATTACATTATGACAAATTCGACAAATTTGCTATAGAAACTGCTGAATTATTTGTTATTCAGTATAAGTGGTATAGAATACCTATAACTATTCATAAAATTATAATTTACCACCCGCGAGTGATTAATCATTTACTTTTACTAATTGGAATCAAGAAGTATAATACAAAATATAAAAGACATTTCGTAAACATTACATAAAAAGAAGTTCATAATGGACATAACAAGAAATATTTCATGTATGCGTCTTGTACCGCATCGAAACTTGTAATTGCCCATTTAAAAACGTCCAAAGAAATTCATGAAAGGCAACCCTCACAAAATGCTGACTCAGTCAGTTCTAAAATTGATAGCAGTAGAAATAAAAAAAGGATGAGAACGAGGAAGACGTAGAATTAAAAGAATGACAACAACAACAACAACAAAAGAATTTGCTTAATTTTTCTTCATATAATCAATTTTATCTATGTATGTATAGCTCGGTTAAGACCTGACAGCACTTTCGTGGATGACAATTTTAATACAAAAAAGGAGAAAGCAACATGAAACGAGTGAGATAGACATAGATATCGCTACATATGAAGGGTTAAGGACCGACTTGAAAACATTAGTCCGTATTTAATTTAGTTGCGCTTTGCCTACCGTAGTGCATGTTGTTTGATGTCGTTCTGCTATTTATAAGAAAATCGCTTTATCCTCATTTTCTACAACAAAATCAGTTTTTTTCAAAACTTTATATTTGCATTTATTGATTCGAATGTAAGTAATAACAAAACAAACTAGCAGGAAAGTAGAAATATGTAAATATATTATTATTTTTTTGGAGGTTAAAACTTCGATAATGGCGGATTCTTCTGAACCTGTATCGAAAAAGCGCAAAATTATACATTATCAAGGTCGAAAAATCATGTGGAACGTGTATAATTACTTCAAGATGCAGAACCAGAACCATAAAGGTAATTAGTATAAGACTGTGTTTGTTTAATTATTAGTTAATTTAGAAGATTTCTAAATCACAAACAGAGAAATAAATTCTTCGATTAGAATAAATAAATTGAGGTTAAAGTACAGTTACAACTATTATCTTTCATCAATATTGTTATTATGATAATCGTTTCATAATAACAATTTCAAGAAGAAGTATTGCCAGGATTATTAGTGAGGGTTTTAAAGCAGTTGAAGAAAGTGCAACTGTCTCACTTTCTACGCCAAAATCGAATACTGTCAAAGCTGCCCCGAAGTCTACCATTGATAACTGTGGGGAAGAAGCGATTCGTTGTATTGTGTATAATTTTCATATGACACACAAACAAAGACCAGCGATTACTGCTTTATATAATGAAGTAAATAAGTTTGATGCCACTGGTTTTATAGGGAAGAAGTCAACTTTCCGAGAATTATTACTAACATTACAATTTAGGTACGTATAGCTACTACTAATTCAAACACCTTTTAACGCTCTTTTTACACATAGGTGGAAAAAACCAAAGATATCCGGAAAGTATTGATAGAAAAAGCTGACATACGTGAACTGTGATGTCAATACATCAGAAGTATAACTAAATATCGAGCAGAAGTACATTATGACCATTTTTAGTATACTTCTAACGTATTACTTTCTTCTTTTCTTCAATCGGCTAAAGCAATGGTGAATAGGAGTGTTGTAACACAAACTGTCAAAATTTATAATCATCTGCCTTCTAATATGAAAGACCTAAACACCCGATTATTTAAAAGATCCCTATACTTGAAATTAATTCACTCTAATATATATGGCATAGAGGAGTACTTTTGTACAAAATTTTAAATGAAATGTTATGTCCAGTAATGGTATTGTCTGTTGCAGTATGCCTTATTTATTTGTTATTTATTTGTTGTTTATATATATTATATTATTATGACGAATGACGAATCATATACACTGTAATGTGTCTTACATGAGAATAAAAGATATTATTATTATTATTATTATTATATTATACGTAGTATAAGGAAGTATTGTGATGATGAAAATTTTCGACCTCGAGATTTTTGCAGATGTCCACGTTTTCAGGTCCCCTGATACTAAAAAAGTGGTTTTTAAAAAATGTCTGTGTGTCTGTGTGTGTGTGTGTGTGTGTGTGTGTGTGTGTGACCACGATAATGGTCAAACCGCTGTAGATATCAATTCCAAATTTTGTATTTACGAATATAATCTCCCTCTTGAGAACTGATTAGATTTTGAGCAAAATCGGCAGACCGGAAGTAGTAGTTTACTTCAGTGAAAAAATCGAATTTTGCAAATATTTCGTCAATTACTAAGTTTAAACAAATTTATAAAGAATTCAAATGTACTCAAAATTAAATTTGAGAAAAATTGTTTTAATAAACATTCAAAATTCGGACCGGAAGTACCACTTTTACTCTTACCGAATAGCGATTTTATGCAGATATGTCGTAAATTATGCATTCTATATATATTTATTAAGAGTACAAGAGTATTTAGAGTTGAATTTGCAATATTTTTTGTATACTTGAAATTTCAAAATTCGGACCGGAACTGGCACTTTTACTCTTAGCGAGTAACACTTTTTTTCGAATATCTTGCAAAGTATGCATTCTATAGCGATTTATTAAGAGAATGAAAGTACTTAGAATAGGATTTTGAATAAGTTTTGTATACAAAAATTCTTAAAATTGTATAGTTTGAAATGCTCATACGTATAAGAAAGTCGTGTGGTGGCCACACCTCATTTTTTTTATATTAATTGTAGATGAAACTTACATTCATAGCAGCCATACAACTCCATATGAATGGGTTGATGGAACAAATAAAGGGATAAAATGCCCTATATCAAAAGGAAACCGATTGATTTTTTTCCTTATTAATAAAGAGTATTATGACACATTCAGGTAAAAAAATTAACTTTAAAATCTTTTATATTATTTTGCCCAAAACTAACTCAGTTATTATAACAATCAATAATTTTTTAAATTATAAGCATATACTATTTGTGCTAAATGGGTTGCTGACTTTCAGTTACTTATATAGATCATGCAGATTCCTGTATCTTTATTGTTCAGTAGCAAAGATAATCTTATACGTTCGCGTATTTACCGATCTTTAAAATTAATAAATTTTAACGATAAAATAATACTGTAAATATGTTGAATTGTCCAAGAACCTATTCTATCTGATTACATCAATTTTAAGCAATGCTATAACAAGGTATGTATTTCAATAACTATTAATACCATTTACTTTTACTGACATATATTTTATCCTTTTAGGTTATTGTTCTAAGCGTCACTGTTTATTTTTCTACTCAACTCTAAAAACTTTATTACTATGCCAAATAAAAGAAAATATCAGTAACAGATTTGTTTAATTCGTTCGAAAATTTATAAATATGACCATGGAAATTTTTAACATCAATCAAAAGAACACATATGAAAATGTATACAACACGTCTAACCAACAATATGAGATGTTTCTAGTTCAAGATTGTCTATTGACTATAATGGATATAAATGCAATAACGTAAGTACTAAATTTTACTATTACTTAATATGATATCTGAAACCTGTTTGTATCCGTTATTCACAAAAATTCATAAAGTATTTTTAAGCAGAACTTTTATATTTCATGAAATGCTAAATTATGTTATTCAACTATGTAATATTCTAAGAGCACCTTACTTTTAAACAATCATTAAATTGAGATTATAATTTTATATCGTTCAGTAGAGATTTAGATTTACTGTTATTTATAATGATATACAGTAATTCACACAATTATATAAATGATTTTTAATTTCTCATCAGAAATTATGCATAAAACATTACTTAAACTCAGAAATTAATTCAAATGATTATACAACCTGATGTATATATAAATCTGTTTTCTTTCTTGTTCTTCAATATGTTTTTCTTTCTAGCGTTACTTCTTCTCACTCTAATGATGATGTTAGTATTTCTATTGTAATACTCGGACCTTGAACTGCTATCTTGAAGTATCAGGATGAAAACTCTCCTTTGCTCGCACACCTGGAATAAACACACTATCCTGTTGTACTTCAGGTTTCCGTTCTCCTGGAATGCTTGAACTGGGACTGTTTGTAATTTTATATGCCTCGGAATATCTCACTCATGTATTAGTAAACTTGTACACCAAAAATTATCGCTCGTATTCAAATTCTTCTCAGCTTGAACTGGATCGATGGGACAAATGTAGGAACTCAACAACTATCCTAAAGAAATGGTTCTGGCTGAATTGGACAAAACTTCGTGAATATTCAATAATGAGGTAAGTTTGAATAAATCTCTCTTCTCTTTATTAGACGTTCGTAATATTAATCCTTTCTTCTTTCTTCCTTTTTTTATAATAATACACCAGATATTATCAATGGAAAATTTCGGATAATTATTTATTTTTCCTAAAAAAAATATCACTATCTTCTCTGTTTAATTTTAAGCACTTCTATAACACTTTGGAACTAAAATCGAGAACAATTCCCGTATTTATCGAGGAAAATCTTTCTCCACTCGATAAATACGTCCACTATCTTCTCCAAAATTTTAGAATTGTTATTTTTTTTTCCACATTTCCTTGACGATCAGTAATTAATTTTCTTTATCCAATTATATTATTCCACACATTATATTTTTCCAACAAAGATTCCACATTATATTTGAATGTTTTAAATACTTATTTAAAATTCCGATATCTTACTATTTTAAATCTCAATTTAATATTTGAATTCATTTGCTATACTTCTCCATATTAATACCCATTTCTAGTTAGTATTTATAAATGTCAAAATCTGACAGTTCCAGAATTTGAATTTAGGCGCGTTAGCTATTCATTATTTTATTGCATTTATATTTCAAATTTCATTACTAATTACTATTCTCATCTACTTTGTTAATTAAACAAGCTTTCAGAAAAATTATATTACATATACAAACAAGTCAAGTAATATTTAAATCTCTACTTTCAGACTGAAGAAAAACAATGCAGCAAAGTATCCTGCTACATCCACCTATGCAAATGCATGAAGAAAACATAATAAACTACACATTTGATAACATTAACATCTTTATAATTTTGGTATACCTCAAATATTTAATCAATATAAAAATTCTGCTATACAAATAAAAAAAACAATTTAAATTAAATTCTCCAAATTTATTCATATACTATATTGTTGTCTAGTAATGGCAAACGGCAAACCATCACAATATATTACTTAACACATGTTATAATTACCAGGAGGTGAACAAGGATTTATTGACAATGCTCTGTTAATATTTAAGTCTGGACAGAAAACTGGTGACTATTATGATGACATGAATAGAACGAATTACAAGAAATGGTTGACAGAAAAGCTTATACCAAATTTACCAAAAAATTCTGTGGTGGTTATCACAATGTTTTGTCTGTTCGGCATCCCACCACAAATAGTCGAAAGGCAGAAATGAAACTATGGATAGATGCAAGAAGCATTACTTATGATAGTACATTTACCAAGGTGGAGTTATATGGTATAATTACACAAAATAAACCTGCATTCACAGAATATAACATTGATAGGATATTGGCAGAACATGGACATTATGTGCTAAGGCTGCCACCATATCATCCAGAGCTGAATCCCATTGAGAAGATTTGGTCTCTTGTCAAGAATATGGTAGCGACCAAAAATGTCACATTTTACCGAATTACAAAAATTTCCGAATTAGTAGAGAACAATAGTTTTTCTTTCTTTTATCAATTACAAACATAATCATATTCCCAATACTCTAGAATAAGTATTATTTGTCAATAGAGTGGGAACAGTTTATAAAGAATGCTTCTTAAAATTAAGCGTATAAAATATTTGTAGAATATTAAAATATATTGTATGTGTTACTTAAGTTTTCCATGGTCATCTTTTAATGAACAGTAACTGCTTCCTTGCGTTTCTACATTAAAAATATAATACTTTTATTGCTTTCAACATAATTATAACATAATATATTGGATAATTGAATCACATAAAATACATTGGCAAAGACTTGTTTGATTTTACGTTGACCCTGTATATTAAGTAATGCTTTCAAACCGGATGTTTTTAACGCACATAATACATATTTTAGCCACACCTCGCGCATCCTAGGTGCCAACAGATATTAACGGAGCTATATGCAACCATTGCAGACAGAACAAAACTAAAAATGTCAACTAGACTACTTTTCACGTAGAATTTAATAAACTTAAGTAAAAATTCATAGCGAACTAATTATCAAGATATAACATGTTTTTTTTTTTAATGACAATCACAGTTGGCCATGACTATTAAAATGCCTTTTTTCGGATTTAATAGATATATAGTGATAATCGTACAGTGAATAAATAAACAAGAGTTAAGATATATATAAATGATATGGTGTTAAAATGTTGGCAAAGTGTTGAAGTCAAGAGTTCTTTAAGAAAATGTTGTTGCTGTACAAAAATGGTTTAGGGTCACGCTTGAGGTAATGTATGTTAGTTGTTATATAAATTCAAAGCAAAGAGTATATGTATATATAAACCTGGTAATATCTATTTATAACTAAGCAGGCTAACTCATACGTCATGTACGAGTATATGTGCAAATGTGTAATTCTTTCAGTAATTTTAATTTTAAAGAGGGTCTTGTATTTAGGTACAGACACATTTATACACATCTCAATTACAGGACGACTCTTCACCAGTAAATTTCATGAATGCATACATGTATATTTCAACGCACGTATACGTTTTTAATTAATCCCGCGTCGAAAAAAGAAACCAGTAGGTTATATGCAGTAACTTTATTCAAGTGCAGCAGTGCTGACAGAAAGGGAAGAAAAAAATTATAAATATCAGAAAACGAGTAAAAGTTTTCAGCGACGAAGGACTGTGGCGAAACTGGTAGGCAAGCGTACAGCGGAACCTCTCTTAAATTAATTGCTTCTTTTAGATCGACGTAAGCAAGCAGGCGACTAGACAGTTTAGGTGCTTCAAGTCAAAATAACTGACATAAGAGCAGGTCGTGTGTGTACTACATGAAAGCGCATATATATGAAAGCCAAGAAGTGTTTGTAAAACTGGCACATGTTTAAAGTACAGAACATTTTTCTTTTTGGAAAAGAGCGTATTGCTGTTCGATATTTAAATATTGTAATACTAAGTAATCATTATAGAAACCTTTAAGTTATAACAATATATAAAAAAAAAATTAGGTGTGGCCTCCACACGACTTTCTTATACGTATGAGCGTTTCAAACTATACAATTTTAAGAATTTTTTTATACAAAACTTATTCAAAATCTTATTCTAAGTACTTTCATTCTCTTAATAAATCGCTATAGAATGCATACTTTGCAAGATATTCGAAGAAAAGTGCTACTCGCTAAGAGTAAAAGTGCTACTTCCGGTCCGAATTTTGAAATTTTATATATACAAAAAATATTGCAAATCCAGTTCTAAATACTTTTGTACTCTTGATAAATTTATATAAAATGCATAACTTACGACATATTTGCAAAAAAACGCTATTCGATAAGAGTAAAAGTGGTACTTCAGGTCTGAATTTTGAAATTTTTTTTATACAAAAGATATTGAAAATTATGTTTTAAATACTTTTATACCCGTAACGTACTTGTCTAAAAAGCATGACTTGGGAAATATTCGCAAAAACTGATTTTCGATAAGAGTAAAAGACCTACTTCCGGTAGGAATTTCGGAAAACTTTTTAAATAAAATTATTCTCAATTTTAATTTTCGGTATATATGAATTCTTTATAAATTTGTTTAAACTTAGTAGTTGACGAAATATTGGCAAAATTCGATTTTTGCGCTGAAGTAAACTGCTACTTCCGGTCTACCGATTTTACTGAAAAACTAAGCAGATCTCAAGAGGGAGATTATACACGTAAATTCAAAATTTGGAATTGATATCTATAGCGGTTTGACCGCTATCGTGGTCACACACACACAGACAGAGAGAGAGAGAGAGAGAGAGAGAGAGAGAGAGAGAGAGACATTTTTAAAAAACCAATTTTAATTGCATGAACATATAAAACATAAAAAGGTTATTAATATGAGACACACATTGTATTAAAAATTAACAATCAAACCAGAAAATATTAAGAATAATATCGCATTAAAATTCAATTTAGAAAACTAATTTAATTATATCCTTTTAAAAGACATATTAGCATCCATCCAGGAGGAATAACGAGACCAAGTGTGAGAGGCACCGTCAAAGCAGTATGTTCGAGGTTTTATCTGCTATGAAGAAGAATATCAAAGATCTAGGATAACGATAGGATTAATACATACCTTTTACTTTCTTATACGTAGTATAAGGAAGTATTGTGATGATGAAAATTTTCGACCTCGAGATTATTCAGATGTCCACGTTTTGAAGTCCCCTGATACCGAAAAAGTGGTTTTTAAAAAATGTCTGTGTGCCTGTGTGTGTGTCTGTGTGTGTCTGTGTGTGCGTGTGTCTGTGTGTGACCACGATAGAGGCCAAACCGCTGTAGATATCAATTCCAAATTTTGTATTTGCGTGTGTAATCTCCCTCTTGAGATCTGATTAGTTTTTCAGTAAAATCGGTAGACCGGAAGTAGCAGTTTACTTCAGCGAAGAAATCGAATTTTGCCAATATTTCGTCAACTACTAAGTTTAAACAAATTTATAAAGACTTCATATATACTTAAAATTAAAATTGAGAATAATTTTATTTAAAAAGTTTTTCGAAATTCCTACCGGAAGTAGATCTTTTACTCTTATCGAAAATCAGTTTTTTGCGAATATTTCGCAAGTCATGCTTTTTAGACAAGTACCTTACGGGTATAAAAGTATTTAGAACATAATTTTCAATATCTTTTGTATAAAAAAAATTTCAAAATTCATACCGGAAGTACCACTTTTACTCTTATCGAATAGCGATTTTTTGCAAATATGTCGTAAGTTATGCATTCTATATATATTTATCAAGAGTACAAAAGTATTTAAAACCGGATTTGCAATATTTTTTGTATATATGAAATTTCAAAATTCGGACCGGAAGTAGCACTTTTACTCTTAGCGAGGAGGACTTTTTTGATAAAATCGTGCAAAGTATGAATTCTATAGCGATTTATTAAGACAATGAAAGTACTTAGAATAGGATTTTTAATAAGTTTTGTATTAAAAAAATTCTTAAAATTGTACAGTTTGAAACGCTCATACGTATAAGAAAGTCGTGTGGTGGCCACACCTCATTTTTTAGATTATTGGTGGTTTTTTGACAACAGTGGGCCATTGTTCCAGACCAGAGGATTCCAAATAGACAGATAGAGACATAAAGGAAAAAGAGCATTTTCAAGCACAGATTTATCGTTGTTGCTGAGAAGTACTATTTTGCATTGAGTTTCAAAATACATTATAATTTTTATTGATATTATTTTTATGATTACGAATAGTAAATATAATAATTACTGTTCAACCATTTACTATTGTATAAGTCACCAAGTATTCAAGTTTAATTTTGCGTAAAGTATCAAACACATAATATACAGCATGTGTAAAAACATATTGGGGATAGGATATATGAAATATGTACATATACTATGCATGCCGGCAACAACGCCCAGGTCGTGGCCGTGTAGTGAACTACGATTATATTTCAGTCGCATACAGTCAGCTGATGGATGTACATACATGTATTTATCTAAGCATCACGCTTCGTAAATACATATTTACCAAATAAGAATTCAAAATACTTCTGCGTATACAACGCAATTATGGATGATTATAAAACTGTTCTGGAACGGTATTATGAAAACCAAAACAAATACTTCGTAATTTATAATTCAAATAATAATTTACATTCGAATTAGATTTTTATAAAAAATGAATTTGAATTATTGCATATTTTTTATTTACTTAGTAAATTTATAGAATAATTTACTAAGAATTAATGTTTAATTAGAATTGTGCTTTTATTTTCCTACTGCGTTGTATAAGCAGAAGTATGTTGAATTCTTATTTGGTAATAGTTTTCATCCCTCGGCTGACTCTATCCGACTGAAATGCTATAATCGTACTTCACTACCGGCACGACTGGGCGTTGTTGCCGGTATGCCTAGTATACATATATCCTATCCCCAATATGTCTTTACACATGCTGTATATAAGTTATGTTAAAAAATTTATTTTACTAATTTTTTCAAATCTCAATTGATAATCGTACTTCACTACCGGCACGACTGGGCGTTGTTGCCGGTATGCCTAGTATACATATATCCTATCCCCAATATGTCTTTACACATGCTGTATATAAGTTATGTTAAAAAATTTATTTTACTAATTTTTTCAAATCTCAAACGTGTATTAAATGATGTGAAAAAATGACATGAATTATTTAATAACTTTCTGGATAGCATTGAACTATACTGTATGACAGAAAAACAACGAATCACCCTGTAAACGTATTTATTTTTTAACCAAATTTTGCACAAATATTTAAGGTGTTGAGGGTAACAAACGATTAATGTTCATTGCAGAAATCGCACTTGTTATAATGAAAATTCAATAATGAGTTGATGCTTCACGTAACTGAATACATTCTGCTACTCCCTTGAGCATGCTTCGAATTAGTCGATCTATGGACTCCTGTGAAAGCTCACTCCATGCAAATTGTAGGGTATTATGGTTAGGTAACATATCAAGTCTGCGACCCATCATATCCCAGATATGTTCTATGGGCGACAGATCTGGCGATCGTGCAGGCCAATGAAGAATATTGATGTTGGTTTCTTGAAGCAATCGTAACGTATCTGCTGCTACATGAGGACGGGCATTGTTTTGCTGGAATGTGGCATTATTTAGCTCTCGTATATATGGTAAAGTAATTGGTACCAGAACTTTGTTAATGTACATTTGAACATTTACGTGGCCTCGAAGAAATACGTACTAAAGGAGTGTTTCTTCCTATGCTAATTCCAGCCCGTACCATCAATCCTCTAGTAAGTGCTGTCGCACGTTCTACGGCAAAATTCAAGAACTGTCTTTCACCTCTTCGACGCCTAACTCGTCTACGACCAACATGGGCCCACAAATAAAAGCGAGATTTGACAGAAGAAACGATACTGCTTCACTCTTCATACCAGTGTGCCCATACATTACACCATCCTAAAGTTTATTTATTACATTAAAAATAATGTTATTGGGTATATGATAATAATTGATGAATATAAACCAATACAATAGATTTGTGTTAATTCAGTAAATAATACATATTTTACATTAAAAAGATAAATTTTATTCTATGTCCTATAAATTGACATATCATACAGTAAAAAAGAAACGATAATACTAAATGATTATAAATAATTTTCATAATCAATGAGGCGGAGAAAAGTCAACGTCCTTGTTGGTAGATACATTGACTTACAAAAGGTTAACATTTTATAAAACTATTGATAATTCACGAAATCAATATATGAACAAAAACAAGTAGATACAATCGAACATATTATAACAGATTATACATTACTAATTTAAGAATAGTCCAGCAAATTACATGGCTGATTTAAAAACGGAACGTACAATATGCAAAATAAAAGACGAACCCACGCTACATATCGTCGCTTAACATAAATATCACAGAACTTTGTGTTTTCTCATTCATATTATCCTATATTCTTCGCCTTCGAGTGTACTATTGAATTTTGAATCAATTACACCCACTCACTCGACGGTTATAATACGAGGGGAATGATATTTACTACAAAAAAAAGGAAAGTTAAGATAATGACAGTTTCCAACAAAACTTTCCTTGTTTGAAAATCCTTTCACAACTTTGCTGTATTTCGTTCTATGCATTTGCATATATATAATAGTTTCAGTTTACCCTTTTGAAATGAAATTTCTGACATACATAGAGGCAAATACACGATATTAGATTTCGTAGAAGGTGTGGAGTGGATTGTCTAAGATATCAGCATTACATGAAAAGTTATTAGAATATGTAGTACCTATATACACAATCTTCTGTATAAATATCTATATAGTAAGAGTAAAATAGAAAAATAATGATGCGATATAGTAGAAACTAGAAATTTGCAAAAGAACTTAAGAAATACAGTAATGCTTGTTTCACACGTTTCATACATTGTCTGGCATTCAGGGAATGAAAACAGGAGATGTTATTTTATATTTTTGAACACGTGTATCATAAAATGGAGGGAATATACAAAAACCTATACTGGTAATCAACAAAGTACTGAAAATATGCTGAGAACACACAAACATGAATCTTGGGTTTTTCTTCGATTTCTTGATCAACAAGATATATTGTTGTAGCAAAAAGTTTTTGGAAGTCGTCCAATCTTCGATAGGGAAGGTCAAACATATTTTTTCTACTACCATCTTTAAAACGCATTTTATCGTATATGTGACACTAAGTGATTTTTTAAATACACCTTGATAAGCTGCAACTTGTTACGCTTTAGTCACGGGCTGCAGTTAGAAGAACAAAAAATAATTAAATCAATAAACTATACAAAAATCTATGTCTCTTTATTTCTTTTAAATTATTTTGAAATTCGAAATTTTCTTCATATTCCCCACGTTATAGAAATGAGAACATTATACTGAATCATACATTCAAGTTAAATTACAACGAAGTTGTTGCAGTAACCAGCTTGAGTATAAAAATAAACTATTCTGACTTGATGGCAAAATTATGCAACCAAGTTGGGCGCCAAAATAAACTAATGTAGTCACCACGAGGTTTCGTTTTTTCAATAAATAAAAATTGTTTTAATATTGTGGATTGTCCAAGATATCAGCATTACATAAAAAGTCATAAGAATACACTAATATTTTTTTTCTAGGCCTGTCTGTTTAACGTGACCAGTTTGCACAGCAGTCAATAAGGCTTATTGTGCTCAACCTGTGTTATCTATCTTATCCACTCCAGTAATGTTGTGTCCTGTATAAGGCTGTACATGTCCTTTACTGGGTGTCTCTTGAGCATCTCTGGATCTACATTCGGTTGCCCAAAAATGCGTGGCCTCCTGTGATCCATTGCCTCACAGTTTACTAGGATATGCCTGACTATTTCTGGTTCCTTATTGCAGAGTCTACAACTAAGGTCTCCATCATACAGGCCTACCCTGCTGAGATGCACTTTAACAGGTGCATGATCAGTCAAAAGACCCGTTGTTGTTCGCAGCCGTTCTCTACCATGTGTAGTGGCTCTGCGGCTCTTTTATTGCATGGTTGGCCAATAAATTCCTTACCATGATTTTGTCCTGTAATTGTTGCCCAACCCAGTCTTTGACGTGGCTTCGGGTCATACTTTTGGGTACCCCACAGCCGGTTCTCTTTGACGTTATATAGTTTACGACATGCTAGTTAGTAGCTTCAAGGATGTGCTTAGGAGGATGCTCCGATAATTTGCAGGGTCTGTCTTGTCGCTTTTTCTGAAGATGGGTATAATTGTGCTTTCCCTCCATTCTCCAGAAAAGGTTTCTTTTTTTGCTGAATAGTTTTGTGTATTCTTTATCCATTAGTTCTCCGACATATTTGTGCTGTATGTTTCTGAAAAATCCGGTTAAAAGAGCCAGGAAACATGGCACATCATTTTGATATTAAGATTTTTGACATCGAATTTAACGAAGAATATCGCTAAGTGTGTTCTATAATTCTGTACTTATCATTGTTTCTTATTAATTTGTTATTTAATAATACAGATTTAAAACGTATATTAAACTCGTATGTATTCGCTTACAACAAACCAGGCGATGATCCTATCTTAAAGCAAACACAAATTCTGTATAGCATCTTGCTGAATATAAGTTCGTTTTACTTAAGCGAATATACCGTGCCTTCAAATACTTTCCTCATTAGAGATGGCCATGCCTTTTCTTGGTGACGGTGCACGTAATCAGACACACACGCATAATTTTGATAATAATAATAATAATAATAATAATAATATTTATAGATTTCAGCAAAACAGAGAACTACATATGCAGTAAACATGTCGCACTATGAGTACAAGAGTATCGCAAGTCGAAATTTATGAAATTTCGACTTACGTAGGTTTTCACACCCTAGCATTGCACTATATCTCTATGCATGACTATCACAACTCTAATACAACTCAAACAATGATATTTTTGCATTAAGTTAGTATAATATTGGTATAAAGACCATTATATTTACAGTGCAATAGTATCTTAACTCCAATGTGATAGTATTGCATACAAATATCTATATGACAGATTGAGGTTATACTAACCACGAAGTAGACATAAATATATTATAAGAATAGACGCTGTTATTTTTAGTTAATATTTAAAATTTTAAGTAAATTTCAATTGTTTAGTGTTAACAATGTTGATCAGTCCGTAATCGAAGAAATTGATAATCCTAATATTAACAATAAAGAACATGTTGGTGATAACAAGCAATTAGTTAATACAGTTATCTCCGGCGCTTCTGAAGTTAAACAGCATGTTAAACCAAAGAAAAGAGCAAGAAAGAGCAACAATTGGTTGAGGAACGTGAAGAAATTCAGATTAAACAGTGGGCAATCATACACTAATGCAAGTGGTAAATTAATAAGAGCTAAACAGGTAAAACCGCCATACACTGAACGGTGTAGCTTCAAATGCACCACAAATATTACTGAGCAGCAGCGGCAAAAACTGCTTGACAGTTATTGGCGGCTTGGGAATCTTTACTTTCAAAGAGAGTATTTGTTGAGACACTTGGAAAAGATACAGCCAAAATACAGATGTGCAAAAACCAATAGAGGAAATAATTATGCATTCACATTTAGAGTGGAGGATCAGAAGATAAGAGTCTGTAAGAAATGTTTCCATGATACTCTGAACATCAGCGACATGATGACTAGAACTGTAAGAAGAAAGCTTCGTGAAGATGGAATATTAGAAGCTTATCGAAGAGGAACACACTTTAAACGTAAAATCAGCGACGAAATAAAAAATAATATTCGGAAGCATATCGAATCAATCCCGACTATCGATTCACACTACTTAAGAGCACAAACAAACCGCAAGTTTTTTGAAGGAGATTTAAATCTGGCTACTCTTTACAGGTTGTATGTTGCAACATGTACCGCAGAAGGCAAACCGGTTGCCAAATACTTCCACTATTCTCACATTTTCAATTATGAATACAACATTGGCTTTTATAACCCCAAGAAAGACCAGTGTAGTCAGTGTGAAGCATATAAGAACTCGAGCAAAGAAGAACAAGCAGAATTACAGGCAAGCTACGATAAACACCAACAAAATAAAGTACTTGCCCGAGAAGCAAAAAGAATAGACATCGAAAAAGCTAAAGGCGATAATTCAATTCTAGTTGCGGTATACGATATGCAAGCTATATTGCCCACACCATGTTCTCTTGTGAGTGACTTCTTTTACAAAAGCAAGTTGTCTACTTTCAACTTTTAAAAAAGCTTGGTTATTGTTATGTCTGGGATGAGACTATTGCCCGACGAGGTGCAAATGAAATTGGCAGTTTCCTCATGCATTTTTTAAAAAGTACTGTTGATAAAAAGACGATAATATTTTACTCAGATAACTGTTGTGGCCAAAACAAAAATAAATTCGTCGCAGCAACTTATCTTTATGCTGTCAATAATTTTGAAATATCCACCATCACACACAAATATTTAGTAGTAGGGCATACCCAAAATGAGGGGGACAGTATGCACTCGACAATAGAGAAAGAAAGAAGGAGATTCCTGAAGGCAAACAAAATTTATGTGCCTTCTCAGTGGATTCCGATTATTGCTACAGCCAAAAAAACTGGTGCTCCATATTCCATTCTGGAGGTTGAACAAGCAGACATTTACAACATAAAGGCAATGACATCCCAAATAGGCAATAATTTCTCTACCAATACAAATGGGGTATCCGTTTCTTGGACTAATATTAAAATTCTTCATTTCGATAGAGAACATCCAATATCAATATTTTACAAAACAAATTATAATGACGAGCAATTTAAAGAAATTGTAGTTGATCGAAACAGACCAAAGAAACTCTCAATCAGTGATGAATTAAAAACCTTGAAAAATTTATATGACTCGCCAATAGGCATTAGTAAGAAGAAAAAAGATGGCCTCTTGTCCCTATGTGAGAAGAAACTTATCAAGGCCCAGTATCATTCTTTTTATCAAAATCTACCCGTAGAGGCCAACCAAGAACAAGAAGAGGAATCGTAAGGAAGTTGTTGCTCTTCTATTCAAAGAGATAAAAATACACCTACGAATGAAGATGTTTTTGTTGCATTCTACTTCTGTTAAAATTTTAGTTCAAAATAAATTCTACAATACTGCTACTCTCACTGTTTTTCAATTTTGACGCAAATGTTATGTTATCCTCTACGAGAAAAAATATCATAGTATACTAAAAAAAGTACTAACATTATTAGTATTCCTGTTAATCTCCTTCACGGTCATTACAACTGCTATTATTATCAGTGCTATATTGTCGTAACTCAAAATATGTTTTAGTTACTATCTTATTTCCATGCATTTGTGTAGTGCAATACTATCTTATTTTCAAATATCTCTGGCATTTGAAATGTCAAACAATTCTTTACTAGCTATTGGTTACAACAATCCAATGTAACCCCTAATATATTGTAAAATCTCAGTTAAGTGCTACATTAATAAAAATAAAAATTAAAACAGTTTTGAAAAAAATTTCAAATGCTGTTTGCTCGAAAGTTTGCTATTTTGAGATGTGATACTATTGTACTCATGGTGCGATGTGTTGATGAAATCTCGTCAAACATAGCTACACTGAATCAAAAAAAAACAAAAAATATATACGACAATCATTTTATAGACATGTCTTGTAGGCACTCATCCGTACTGTAGTAGCACTTTTCCAATAAAATCCCTTTACCCTGAAGCCGAAATTTTTGAAAATTTGTTTCTTCCTTGAGGCACTCTGGCAGTTTGTTGTAAAATCTGCAGCCATTATAATAGATCCCCTTTTGATACAACGTTGTGCTATGTTGTATTGGCATCATTAATGTTTTATTTCTGGTATCATGACCATGGTCAACAATTTGCTGCTAAAAAATTTTTCTATTTTTATGGACAAAACAAAACAGCTCGTATACAGGGTGAGTTTTTTTGAATGTTTAGCATTGGGATCTCAGAAACTACTGGAGATAGAAAAACGCTTAAATGGGGAAAGATGCGCAGTTTTACGAATTTGATTTAAAACTGCTTTTGTTTCTCCGATAACTTTCATGGCTTATTAGATATTCAAAGAAAACTAAATTTTACGTTTTTCTTTAAACATGCTTAGCATCGTTAATAGTAATTTTAGAAAAAAAGTGTTCAGACAAAAGTTTTAGATAATTTTACGCCAAATAAAACTATGTAGCTAATATTTTTTTTTCGTTCGCCATTATCGAGTTATGACACAAACTTGTGTTTTTTTAAATGGAAACCATAGTTGGTTTTGACATCATTAAAAAGCTTATTTTTTGCTGATTACAATGATATAAGGTTTGATATGGTTATTTTAAAAAATAAAGAGGATATAGACATTTTTATGGTTTTTATGGAAAACAATTGAATTTCGAACTGATAAAATACAAACCAAACGAAAACTTATTTTTAATAGTTAATTGTCAAACATTGACAATTAACTATTAATTAATTTAATTGTAACCTAACTATAAGCGGTGTAAACGGCCGTTAATCATAAGTTTGCATTGGCTATGGAATTTTCTAACGTAGAAAAGCGTGATATGGTTGAATGTTACATTCAGTGCCAGAGAAATTCTACTAGAGCTGCTGAAGTTTATTTTAAAAATTATTTTGATCGATGTCAGCCGTGGCTACCTACTTTTATTATATATTATTATGGGATAATTTAGCAGATTATGGTTCGTTCGTTAAACCAAAATCAAAAAAAGGGATGGATGAAGATAGAGAAATAAACATATTAGCATGTGTCGCTCAGAATCCATCTATATCGACCCGACAAATTTTAACAGAAATGGGCTCCTCTCAACGCACTATTGTCAGAGTGTTGAAGAAGCATAAATTTCGTCCCTACAAATTATCAGTATCACAAACTTTACATGAAGGTGATAACATCAGACGAATAGCTTTTTGTAGATGGTTTAAAGATCAGTGTCAAAACGATCCACACTGCTCAATGAAAATATTATGGACTGATGAATTTCGTTTCACAAATTGTGGAATGTTTAATAGGCACAATGAGCACATAATATGGTCTCAAACAAATCCGCTTCACGTTGAACATAGGAGACCACAAATTAAATTTGGGTTTAATGTTTGGGGTGGTGTTATAGGATCAACTGTTCTTCCTCCTTTTATTTTTGATGGATCACTAACTGGCAATCGTTATCTTAATTTTTTACAAGATTTCGAGGAAATGTTAGATAATTTAAATTTAAGAACCCGAGCAATGCAATGGTTTCAACATAACGGAGCGCCTCCGCACAATCAACTGAATGTTATAAATTATTTAAATTTGAACTTCCGTAATCAATGGATAGTACGAAATGCACCCATTGAATGGCCGGCTAGATCCCCTGATTTATCAGTTTTGGATTTTTTCTTGTGGGGTGTACTAAAGGACACAGTATACAAAAGAACATATGAAACAATCGACGATTTAAGACAAGCTGTCTTAGTTGCTTTTAATAACATTGGTAGGCGTAAAGTACGCAATGCTACAAATTCTGTTGTGAAGAGATGCAATTTGTGTATTAATAATAATGGAGGTATCTTTGAACATTAATAATGTTGTGTGCCCTTAATAAAAGTTCTTATAGTTTTCATTTTATTACTACATAAGATTTCAAAATAAGTTTTCGTTTGGTTTGTATTTTATCAGTTCGAAATTCAATTGTTTTCCATAAAAACCATAAAAATGTCTATATCCTCTTTATTTTTTAAAATAACCGTATCAAACCTTATATCATTGTAATCAGCAAAAAATAAGCTTTTTAATGATGTCAAAACCAACTATGGTTTCCATTTAAAAAAACACAAGTTTGTGTCATAACTCGATAATGGCGAACGAAAAAAAAATATTAGCTACATAGTTTTATTTGGCGTAAAATTATCTAAAACTTTTGTCTGAACACTTTTTCTCTAAAATTACTATTAACGATGCTAAGCATGTTTAAAGAAAAACGTAAAATTTAGTTTTCTTTGAATATCTAATAAGCCATGAAAGTTATCGGAGAAACAAAAGCAGTTTTAAATCAAATTCGTAAAACTGCGCATCTTTCCCCATTTAAGCGTTTTTCTATCTCCAGTAGTTTCTGAGATCCCAATGCTAAACATTCAAAAAAACTCACCCTGTATATAAATGCATGGTAGGGGCAAAATACCAAGTTCTTTAAAGGCTGGCACACATGAAGCTATTCTCCTAAGATATGCGACAATGCGCACAGCACGTTTTTGTATCAGAAAAACTCTGTATAATTCGATGACCTACCCCAGTGCACAATACCATACTTCAAAACGGTATGAAAACAGCCAAAGTGTAACTGACGCATGATTGAGCGGCCACACTGATTTGATGATATCGCTAGAGCATAGCATGTTCTCGACAACTTCTCGCAGACATAAGCGACGTGCTGTTGCCATTGTAAGCTGCTATCAACGATTAGTCCTAATATTTTTGTTGTGTCGTTATACTCTATACAGCTATCGTTATTTAGGTGTAGTTGATCATGAGACGTTACTTTGGATCCAGATGTTTTAAAAAGAACGTAAATAGTTTTGGCGTTATTAAGACACAGTTTATTCGCTTTTGACCACACACATGTCTTCTTGTACAATCTCCGAGCATGTTGTTCCGCGACTGTTAAACTATTACTTGTTATTAAAATATTAGTATTATCTGCATATGATACAACCACTGATTGCCCATTTTCATCCTGAAGATGGAGAAGTAGGTCATTTAAGTAAATAAGAAAAAGAATTGGTCCCAAAATTGACCCCTGTGGTACACCGGGCTCAGAAACACAATCCCCAATTTTCACCTGCTGGCTACAATTTGTTAGATATGAAGTAAACCAATTTAACGAGGTTCCTCTTATACCATACCTACGCAGCTTATGCAGTAGTAACCCATGATCAGCACAGTCAAAAGCTTTAGAGAAGTCAATAAAAAGACCCAGAGCCACATGAGATTTATCCAAAGCAGTTGTTATTGTATTTATGAATTCACCCAGTGCAGTATCCAAACTTCTTCCCTTGGTAAAACCGTTTTGTGACGCCGACAAGAAGTTATATTTAGTTAAATATTCAATTAATTGATTGTTAATTACAGACTCAAAAACCTTCGATATACTAGTACAAAGACTTATGGATCTGTAATTCGATAGTTTGGTTATATCATGTAAATAATAATAAGCGTCTATAATTTGAATTTAAGTATGACAACTTTCAGAATTTGACATGTTCAAAAGCTTAGCATGTACCCCAACATTGATTACTTAAAAAACAGACTACTTTAATGAGGAAAGTATTTGAAGGCACGGTAGTTGTGAAGATATCAGTTTTGTCTGCTTCATTAATTTTTGCAACGAATTATAACTTTAAATTATTTAAATATATTTTAATAACTGAATATATTAGGATTTAAAACTACAGCAAAATGTCTGTTTAACTTTTAATTATTGTTGTAGGAATGTAAATGAAAACGTGCAAAATTTACAAGCAAAATTAAGCAGAAGACAAAATGCATGTTTGTTTTGGCACAATCAGCTTATATATCAACGAATACGTAAATAATTTTTTCTTTTGTGATACCTTTTAATACTTCCAGTATTCTAAATTAAATACTTGGAATTAGATTTGATTTTAATGAATTGTAATTATAACAAGAATTATAAAACTGTTTTGTACAGTTGTAATTTCACAAAATAATAATTAAATAACATACTTGTGAACATATGAGAATTCTTTAAAACGAATCTCAAACAAATTATGTGTATTCTATAGAAAGATACACATACTGATAATTGAGATAATAATATTAAAATTCATTAGGTACTTCCATACTGTAAAAATAAGTCAACACATTCTTTTTTAGAAAATATTTTTATCAAACCGTTTTTATTTTTTTCTGATGTCTCTTCAGCAATTTATAAAGCTTCAAAAGCTTCAACCGAAGCACAAACTATTTCGGTTCATACAAGATTCGCGACCGGTTCTACGATGAAATTTCGTGTCTTTAATGACTTTACCGAATAAAAGAAAAGGGTGGTGTTTATTTCACGGTCTGCAGTTTCCTTCATTATCGGCCATTGTCGTCTGGTGAACTGTTTTTTTTTCGGTACTGCAATTTTATGCAAGGAGGTCTCGTTAAATTACATTTAAAATACAATAAAACGTCAAGATTAATCACAACCTGCGATCGCGGCGTGGCCTTTGCGTGTCTCGACAATTTAATTATATTTTCCTGTAAAGTAAAAAACATACGGTCCGGATTCGCATATTCTAACCTACCACATGCTCTCATGAATTTACACATCGGTTAAGCAAATTTATTAAGTATTACGCATGACGTGAGGTCTGAGAATATCAATTATATGTTTGTTATCTCTATAAATATACATAACTTAAACAATGTGGAAAATTACATGCATTTCTAAAAGTGGTATTATTTTATCAATTCGAAAATGTAATTGACATGTGATTTATAATTTTATTGCATTTTGTTAACTTGAATAAGCACACCGTGGTAGTTCAGTGCATAAAATATTTGACTATAAAACGGTACGTACAGGTTTGATTCCTGGTGACATCTGGAATATACTGTCTCCAAAAAAAGAGACCAGTCCATAACTCCCTTATTTATAGGAAGATTTTAATTATCTATACACCTAATTAAATGATTATGAATAGGCTACTAAATGGCCTCATAAAATCACCTATAACTTTAAGGGCTTTAGGACTCAACTGTTATTTTTTTTTGTTTCAAATTCGAACATATACTTTTAATAGTAATTCTGAGAGATATTTTTATTCTGAAAACAACAATGTCACAAGCATAAGCTTACATAACGAGAATACAAAAAGGAGTAAAAAATACTAATATCGCCTATGCTCAAACTGCCATCCACACTAAACACTGGCGGAATCTCTGCGCAACCCCATATGTTCCACTGGACTACATTTCAGCAGGAAGTATTCGACATGCCTCGTTTATTTTATCTCGTAATTGATTCTCATGTTGTGAAGGCGGCACATAAACCTGCTCTTGAATATAAACCCCAAAAGAAATTACCCATTGGGCTAATATTTGGCGAGCATGCCGGCCAAGGTATGGTCAATGCAAAATTTCCTGACCTTCTTGTTAAAAACTCTGTATTCACAATGGACAAAAATTCAAAATGAAGTTAAAAAAAAACTACTTTCGTCTGTGCTCAAACTGCGCTCCATGTAACGGCCTCACGTTGGGCGCCATATTGTAACGGCTCCACGTTGGAAACACCATATTGTAAAGAAACCCTTCAATATTTATTGCCCATTATTTCTAATATTTTTAAATAAAATATAAGATTGAATCGTTTTACCTGGCTAGCTCATAATTTTGTCCTAGGACGATCCAAGTCAAAAGATATCAAAAATTAATCGTCGGGCATTAATTGGTACAATTAAATAAAACAAGGTTATTCTAATTGAAATAATATTTGTATTACAAACCAAGATTTTGAATATATTAATACAAACATAAAAAACATACAAAATAACATCAATTTTAGTTAAAATGAATACACTATTAAAATAATTTAAGCAGTTATTTAATATTAAAAGATCTGTTGCAACTATTTAACATGTGATTGTCTTTACAAAATCAAACATTAAACATTATTTGTTTTCCAGTGTCCTTCAGTACTTACATAAACACAAACAACGTTGGCCTTGATAGAAAACAAACTATCATTAGGTTTATATATACATACAACGCCTATAATATTTTCAGAACGTCATCGACAAGCAATTTAAAAATGTCGAGTTATTATCGTATCTAAGATACACTATTAAATATGTTTTCAATCTTAGATTAGTATATTATTTAATTACGTCTCTATAATAAGATAAATTTTAACATTTTAGTTTATCTAACACTCGTACAATAATAACTTTTAAATACCTACCTTTCATATATTTTCGTCTTCTGTTTTTCTCTTTTCGCTGAAACAGAAGATCTCGTTGTCGGTTTGCTTCGTTGGGGTAATATTTGGCGAGCATGTCGGCCAAGGCATGGCCAATGCAAATATTTTCGTTAGTTAGAAACCTCCAGATTTTTAGTTTGGTTAGAGAAAAAATTAGAAAAAAGGGATTTTGTGAAAAAATTGAAATTACACGCGTGAAAGTTTTCGTTAGATAATTACTACGATCTTAGTAAAGTCCTAAGTCAATAACAATGCACAGAATCATTTCGTTCAATTTTTGGTAATAAAATACTATCAAAAAAGACAATTATACAATTGGTTCCCAGAATTTCTTCGTGGATGTTCGTCAGTCAGTGTGAATTTCGTGATCGTCGACCACATAGAAAGATGACAATTATATAATGAGGACAGAAAGTATATTATTATTTTGATATTGGATGGTGAAAGGTCTAATATAGGTGCGCGATTTTCTCGACCTATCGAAACTTGCAGCGCGTGTTCCAATCTTGTAGGAGGTTCGTTTCTCCAGTTAGACAGATTTTGTAAAAACCTGTTCATATGGAGAGATAACAGGGTTATAATACCCTGTTCATGTTCCTGTTAGCGGATCACCTTAAATGAACTGTTCCTCCATCTATTGGCGCCGACCCGAAATACTAGTGTCGTAGAAAACTTTATATACGCTAGATGTCGGCAGTAGTTCTTGGCAAGTTGAATCCGCTCAACAACGAAATAGCTCGGCCAGTACAATAGTTGTTTATTTTAACGTTTTTTGAAATTTTGTAGTATAGAGCGATAATGTTTTATACAAAAATGTCTTAATTTGTTTCTAAATAAATCTCATATAAGATAGTGTTTTTCAAAACAGGAACAGATTGATATTGGAACAAAATAAAATACACATCTTTTCCAATTTGTTACACCCTTTGATTCGTTATCGATGTCATGAAATAAAATCCCTAACAGTTTTTCAATCCTTCGGCAATCAATACAGAGCAGCATTTTTCTATCACGGTCGTGTTTCTCTTGCTTACCGCGTTGGGTGCAATTTTATATATTGACATTTTTTTCGGGAGAATGGACGACGAACTAGTTATCGGCTCGAAGCATTAGAAAAAGTGAATAAACGAATAGAGATAGAAGAGGAAGAAATACAGAGCCCGCTCCTATCATTCAACTTGGAAAAGACGGATCATGGGGTGAAATTTGATGACCTCAGGCGTGCATTTGAGAGGTAATCAAAGAGAAAATTGTATTTTAGTATCTGAGAAATTTAAAAACTTATTCTTCATTCTAAACGGTTGCCATGGATGAATATTTATTTATGTAAATAGGATATTTATTTTACATAATTGCTATAGTATTTTATTTATTTTCATAATTATTTATATAAATATAAAATTAGTTAATATTACATTTCCTAGTACTGAATCATTTTGTCAGTTCATACTCCTTTATAAAAATTGCAGTGATTGTAGCAGATATTGATTTCTCTATTTATAATAATGAGCCACCTAGTCAACAGTATATAGATTGAACATACGAGTGTTAATATAGCCGAATAACATAACAAAATACGGCATTCAATAAAAATAACAAAATTGATCGAACAAAATACAGAATATTTGTTTTTTTAAGATGAAAAACATAAAAAAGAATTAGTTTAATTCGCCAATAAATATAGCAGAATAAATTTGTAGGATGTTTGTTGTAGGCGTCGACAATATCAACGTGGAACAATATCACAGAGATGCTTGAAGAACATTATATTCTGACTGTCGCTAATAAGTTTGGAAAATTTATTTTATTAGTAGATAACTTATATTAGAATTGGACAACGCTGAATACGATCAATTTGAGATGTTTTTAACGAGTATAGAGGAAGCCAAATCATTAAACCATATTTAAATTTAGAAATAATCAATGTATCTGAAGTACCTATTGATTATATGAATCGCAAGAATTTTAAGCCTTCACAGCAAATTAATGCTGTTGCAGTCAATAATATAGTTTAGATATGGAGAAAGTTCTTGGTAAAAAGTATATAATGACATCACAGAACAATGATGGTATGGGATATTTAAGTATCAATATCTATAAAGAACTACGTACTACGTTTGGTACATTTTTGTTACAAAACGTTTCCAAAGACCGTTTAAATTAATAATTTTTACCTTATTTATCAGAATATTTGCACAAACAGAACTTCAAATAGCCGCAAATTGAAATCATCTTTATCTGTTGTTCTTGAAGTCTGCGAAAATGCTGCTATGACGCAGTGTTCTGAAAGTCAATGTGACAGCAGATGTGACTCTTTTTACTTTCTTATACGTAGGATAAGGAGATTTTTACAGATATCTACGTTATCAAGTCACCTGATGCCGAAAACGTGTTTTTTTTTAAACAAAATGTGAAGTTATAACCAGCAAATGCGTGCAGTTCGTTGCTCTGATTAAGACTGCTGGAAACCTAATAAAACACAGATTGTTTGGATGGTTGCATACCGATTTTATACAGAGAGTTAAAAGTCTTTAGGACTGCATTTCGAATCTTAGTAATAAATTAATTTGAGACATATGTTTATTTGGACTTTTTTGTTTATTTTATGCTGGAGAACAAGTACCTACAATAATGCCGTGCAATTCCGAAACACCCGGTATAAAGTACTAATTATTCTATATCACCGTTTAAGCAGTAAGAAAGTGTATTAAAAACTAATAAATAGATAAATAGAGAAGGCTGTCATGTAGAAAAAATACATGAGGACGTCATTATGTAAAAACCAATAACGTCATTCAAAAAAAGATTTTTTTCTTCAAATGACGGATATTTTAAAAATAAGAATTGACTTGTCCAAGCGATTTTCTTAAAAACATCATGAATTTGGTTCCAAACTTTATCATATATTCCAAACTTTTAATTTTCCTAGTATGTGAATGTATATATGCTGCATGACATGGAAAGTGCAACACCAAGAATGGGTGCGAATTTTTTGACCAAACTTGGTAGAAACGTATAACTAGTCAAAAGCAATAATTGATTAAAATTTTGTTGCGATAGATCAAGTGGTCATGACACATCTGACACTTCATTCAGTTTTCGCTGACATTAATGTGTGGTGTATTAATTGTTTGTTTGAAATTAATTTCAACGGTTTTGTCTTATTATACCTTTGTTTAACGTGTTTAAAGAGTTTTATTATGCCTAGAGTGCGTCAACGTGGAAATTATCGCCAATTAAGCGAATTCGACAGAGGTCGAATTGTTGGTTTGCGAGAAGGTGGTTTTTCATACAGGGAAATTGCAAATCGCCTTAACCGGAACCAATCCACCATTATGCGCTGTTATCAATCATGGACTAGGGAAGGTCAGGAAAGACGCCAAAGAGGAACCGGAGGCCGAAGAAGAACTAATGAGATACAGGACCGCCGCCTTCGCTTAATGGCACTAAGAGACAGGTTTTCCAGTACCAGATCAATTGCTGACGTGTGGTTAGGTAATATTGGTCGTCCTGTAACCCTTCGAACCGTTTATCGTCGAATTAGGGGTTTCGGCTTACAATCTTATCGTCCACATCTTGTGTTACCACTTACGGCTCAACACCGACAGCAACGTTTGGAGTGGTGTAGATTGCGACTGCACTGGAACGTGGAGTGGCACAGGGTGGTATTCAGTGATGAATCTCGATTTTGTCTAAGGATGCATGATGGCCGTATGAGGGTCAGACGAAGACGTGGGGAACGTCGTGATATTCAGTTTTCCGTTGAAAGGCATGTGCATCGAGCAGTGGGTGTTATGGTATGGGGTGCTATAGCATATGGGAGTAGGTCTCAATTGGTGTTCATCCAAACCACCATGAACGCCCAGCGTTACATTGATGAGGTGGTAGAACCCCATATTCTACCATATCTTCAAACGCTCGAAGACCCACTTTTCCAGCAGGATAATGCCCCTCCCCACGTAGCGAGAATTTCTATAAATCGCTTGGAAGAGGCTCATGTCAATATCTTGCCATGGCCACCTAAATCCCCCGACCTCTCGCCAATAGAACATGTGTGGGACATTATGGGACGAAAACTTATGAATTTAGCCAATCCCCCGCAGACACTAATAGCTCTCCGGCATGAATTACAAGTTGCTTGGGACACCATACCCCAAGAGGATATCGACCACCTAGTCGGATCAATGCCACGAAGAGTGAGGGAGTGTGATACTAATAGGCGCGGTTCAACACATTATTAATAAAAATTATGTTAAATTGTGTTAGTCTTTTGTTTTTTTTTCTTTGAAATTTTAATCAATTATTGCCTTTGACTAGTTATACGTTTCTACCAAGTTTGGTCAAAAAATCCGCACCCCTTCTTGGTGTTGCAGTTTCCATGTCATACAGTATATTTCCATAAACCATTAATTTTTGACCTTCCAAGAATTTTAGTTCAAAGAAAATATTACTTCTTTTATTTCACAAATAAATCTTAATCTATAACGGCAAAGATAGCTGCATAACTACTTAATAGTGAGTGTGAACCATTTTAAAAATTATATGTACTAAGTACATCATCAAAAGCTAATTTATTTATGTAGGAAGTGTTGTAATAGACACACATGTAATGTTAGGGAGAATATTATTTAGACATTTATTTTAATTAGTACTAAACACGGAAATAAGTAAATAATTCCCACTGCACTAGATAGATATCATCAGCAGTTTCCTCTATAACAGTAGATAATTAAAAAAATAAATATGTATGTGACATGGATATAAAATTCAATTTGTTTGTCGTATCCAGTATGCGCTTCCTCTTTAGCGGAAAACGTTTTGAATATCAAAGTTACGTTTAATTCATTTGGTGCAGACGGAAAACTCGAAAATAAATGTTTTCTATTTTTTACTGGAGTAAGCACCCCCTTGAGCGTTAATTTTATACATAGATAATAAAGTTGAGAACTATTATAGCGGAAAGCAAAATTGTTTTCAAACTGAAAATTGTATGTGGTATTTTGTAGACGAGAGGCTGGAATTGCATTTAGTTCATGTTACATTTATGTCTCCTCACTATTTCAATTTATATTAAATATCTAGTTATAAAAGTTGAAGTTTCAGACTTCAACAAGTTTAAAATATTCCCTTTGATGCACTATGTATATATTTAACGTAATAATTTTCGTTTTCATGTTAGAATAATTCTGTGTAATTGTTAATTCGCTCAGTTAATTCCAATTAATAAGAAAGTTTGTCTTTTTCTATGAAATGAACATTTGTTTCAAATAGAAACCCGAGAACGAATATCAACTGGGTAGAATCTTTCATGTACATCGTCTATATATGAAAAGAGAAATAACATAGAGGGATCAATATTTTAACATCGCTCAGTTAATTCCAATTAATAAGAAAGTTTGTCTTTTTCTATGAAATGAACATTTGTTTCAAATAGAAACCCGAGACCGAATATCAACTGGGTAGAATCTTTCATGTATATCGTCTATATATGAAAAGAGAAATAACATAGAGGGATCAATATTTTAACATTATATTGCAGTGGTTCCCAACAGGTGGTTCGCGGATCCCTAGGGGTCCGCCGACGATGCTTTAGGGGTCCGCGAAATGTCAATGAGAAATTAAATAAAGCTCCCGCGTAAATTCAGCTTCAGCAGTATACGTTTGCCCCATTTACTTTAAGGTGGAAGATGGAAACTGTTCACCGCAGGCGTTCCCCATGGTTCAGCTCTCTCCACCCACTTATAAGCAATATTTATTTCTGACATTCCCAAAACCCCAAATACTCTCCTAGCAACATTTGCTGATGACACCGCCAACTTGACATCCTCAATAAACCCGTCCACCGCTATTTCAACCTTACAAACAGCCATAGACAACCTCATAGCCTGGTGTCATACCTGACGAATTAGAATAAACGAAGAAAAGACACAAGCTATTATTTTCCGGAGAAAAATAAAGCCGATTCGCGGAAACATATACATAGACCACACTGAAATACCATGGTTACCACGAGTGAAAACTTAGATATCAACCTGGACAGAAGACTAACATACTCATACCACATCAAAACCGACCTAAAGAAGACAAAAATGACCAGGGGTAGCCTCTGGCCACCCCTGGGCTCCGCCAGCACCCTAAATCCAAACCTAAAGCTCAGAATCTACAAACAAATCCTAAGACCAGCACTAACATATGCATCGCAGATTTGGAAACATGCAGCATAGACACACATAAAATCAATCCAAAGATTCCAAAACATCTCCCTCAGGATGGTCCTCAAAGCGCCCTGGTACGTAAGAAATGCACAAATACACTACTAGACAAGCACTTACTTATAATCTTCAATATACTAATCTTAATTTGACTTGATGGGTATGACTTGTTTTTGCTTTTTTTCAAAAAAGTTTTCGCCTTCGAGATATTCAATCTGTTTCGTTTTCGGTGGGGTACTCTGTATGTATTACTTTCTTATACGTACTATAAGGAATATTACTTTCTTATACATAGTAACGACCTCCCTATTAATGTGAATTGTGACAGCACTTTCCTGTATGCGGATGATGCCTCCTTTTTAATCAATGTAGACGGTATTGATGGGGAGGATGAGACTGACAGAGTGGCGAAGGAGGCTCAAGAATGGTTCTGGGCTAATGGTCTGAAAATGAACCAAGATAAACAACAGTCCCTTGTGTTCTCCACTGGTGCTCCGGCGAGTGAAAGTCTAAAATTTTTGGGTGTGTATTTGTCGGGTAATCTTTCGTGGAATGAACATCTGGATCACTTGCAACACCAACTAGCAACATCCATTTTTGCCGTGAGACGAATTAAACAAATAGCAGGTGCAGAGGCTGCAAAAGTAGCATATTATGGCTGCTTTCACAGTAGAGCAACATATGGCATAATCCTGTGGGGTGGTTGTGGAGCAGCTAGGAGAATTTTCCTGCAACAAAAACAGGCTATTAGAGCAATAGTTGGCATCACAAGATACACAAGTTGCAGAGACTATTTTAAAAATTTAAAAATACTTACCTTACCAGCCATTTACATCCTCGCCTGCCTCACACAAATCCACAAATCAAACAAATACAAAACCCACAGTGATGTCCACAACTACAACACAAGGGGACGAAATAATATAGCTTATCCTTATCACCGACTGGCGAGAACGCAGATGGCAACAAATCATCAGGCTCTGATTTTGTTTAATAGGATGCCCGATACTATTAGACGCCTTGATACAAAGAGATTTAAGAATAGAATAAAAACGATACTGCTTGAAAATGTAATTTATGATATACCGGAATTCATGAACTTGAATTGGGAAAGCTATTGTTAGTTTTAATGTTTTTTCAGTGCTTGTGCTTTTTGTTGTTCTGTTACTTTTACACATACGTGAACATGTCTATATTTTTGATGTAGTTTTACTTGTATATATTATGTTTCGTTTAATATTGTATATATATATTCATGACTATTTGCAAACTTGTACATATCCTGTACATCTTTTTTGAGTAAATAAATCAATCAATCAATCAATCAATTATATTATATTATTATTATTATTATATATATAATATTACTTTCTTATACGTAGTATAAGGAAGTATTGTGATGACGAAAATTTTCGACCTCGACATTTTTGCAGATGTCCACGTTTTGAAATCCCCTGATACCAAAAAAGTGGTTTTTAAAAAATGTCTCTCTCTCTCTCTCTCTCTCTGTCTGTCTGTCTGTCTGTCTGTCTGTCTATCTGTGTGCCTGTGTGTGTGACCACGATAGCGGTCAAACCGCTGTAGATATCAATTCCAAATTTTGTATTTACGTGTATAATCTGCCTCTTGAGATCTGGTTAGTTTTTCAGTAAAATCGGTAGACCGGAAGTAGTACTTTACTTCAGTGAAAAAATCGAATTTTGCAAATATTTCGTCAACTACCAAGTTTAAACAAATTTATAAAGAATTCACATGTACTTAAAATTAAAATTGAGAACCATTTTATTTAAAAAGTTTTTCGAAATTCCAACCGGAAGTAGGTAGGTCTTTTACTCTAATCGAAAATCAGTTTTTTGCGAATATTTCGCAAGCTATGCTTTTTAGACAGGTACATTGAGAGTATAAAAGTGTTTAGAACTTAATTTCCAATACCTTTTGTATAAAATTTTTTTCAAAATTTGGACCGGAAATAACACTTTTACTCTTATCGCGTAGCGTTTTTTTGCAAATTTGTCGTAAATTATGCATTCTATATATATTTATCGCGAGTATAAAAGTATTTACAGCTGGATTTGGAATATTTTTTTGTAGAAATGAAATTTCAAAATTCGGGCCGGAAGTAATACTTTTACTCTTAGCGAGTAGCATTTTTTTGCAAATATCTCACAAAGTATGCACTCTGTAGTGATTTATTAAGGGATTAGAAGTAGTTAGAATAGGATTTTGAATGATTTTCGTATAAAAAAATTCTTAAAATTCTGTTATTTGACACGCTCATACTTATAAGAAAGTCGTGTGGTGGCCACACCTCATTATTTTTTAAATCTAAACAGGGTCCTTATACAAACTCATTTCCTTTTCTGTAAATACAATTCGAAACATGCATTTGCTTACTGATATACACACAATCTGGTTTGTTTTCACGAACAACACCATCAATTCGGGTAATCACGTCCCAAACACATAAATTTTATCGGTAAAAACCTGTTCCGATTGTGACCGTGTATAATTCTGTGTGGAATATACATATATAAACGTATACAAACATATACAGACAAGCACACACACACATATACCAAAATACAAGACAGTTATCGGAGAATTTTCCTCCTCTCCGCAAACGAATCAATTCTGAGTGGTGCTGCGATCGTGTTTTACCGTTGTGGGAGGGCGACGGAGGTGGAGAAGGAGGTGGATCACGGTGTCCGGAACACACGGTGAAGGTGTAATTTTAGTATATTGTATCTGATTTCACACCGGTACAGTAGTTCATAGTACAGGTGGTCATCGTTCAATCATAGTCACGAACGGCGACGTCAAATTTAAAACACGGAAACTGAGATTCACAAGACAGATAAATGTCCATTCTACGTGCGTGTGGGTTCTATCTGTCTATAGTCCGATTCGAATATTAATTATCACGTCATTTTCATTCTGAATTAACTGTAGAATTGATTATTTTTCATAGAAACTACTTCATTGCGTTGTTGCCAGATTATATTTCTGTTATATAGCCCTTCCGAGAAATAAAGATGCAGTGGACGTTTTGGCAACGAATCTATTGCCGTCTTCAGGGCATCAAAAGTTTTAATCAAATCTAAGTAGAGCAAATGGTGAAAATATAATTACCATACTTAAAATTAATAACAAATTATCATCGTTTTTTACGGTATTACGTGAATCATTTTGTTATTGAGAAACACACTCCTGAGAATTAACATCGACAAGCGTCTGAAAGATATCAGTATATAGATTAATAATAATAATAATAATAATACGTTTATTTGACCAACAGAATATTTCCAATTACAGGACAAAATATAAATAAACACATACTGCTGTGGCAACATAATTATTTGAATATGATAATAGTATCATTGCCATACCTTAGGCCTTGCCAAATAAGTTATGTTGTGTGCTGTTTCAACAACACAAATAATTAAAATGATGATAATTTTTATTATCCTGATGTGTATTTTATTTATTTTTAACAGCACGTACTTTATAAGTATTTATGAATCCTTCAGTGTATCAGAATTTCTTCCCTCTCGTCTAATCTCTTGTTTTTATTTAAGGTTGGGATAAGGTAATAGATTATTAAAAATGAAAAATCAGAAATCATATAACACATAATTGTCGAATTTATTTAACATTTATTACATAAAAATAAATATAGCATTGCTATACTGTATACACTTTATTTATTTAAAAAGAAACATAATTATAAGAAAAACGTTTGTTCCTCGTCCTAGGTTGTAACGTTTCTTCATGATACGAATATATTTTCTTATACTTTATTAAATAAGACTCTAAAAATATTTTCCTGTTTATCAACAAATAAATCCAATTTACTTTTGTATATTGTTTATTTTATAGTCAATGTTTGGAGAAAAGCTCGAATCTGATTACTATCTACAACCATTCGCACGCGTTATAGCTAGCATTTCAGAGTCCGCTACCCAGAAACATTTTCCTTATTTATTGTAACTATTAATGATGCCAAATACTGTGCCAGAAAATATACATTTGCACGCTATATCCTCTTAACACTCAACACCATTAATAATTTTATTTCTTATGAACTTGAAATTAAAGAATGCTTACTATCCCAGGAAAATATTTATTATCCCTGTTGCATAACGTTATACTGAATATACGTTCGCACGATATATTTCAATATTCGTATAGCTACATTGATAAGTCTTTGCCTCTAACTTACTTTGAATCGTTGCAAATCTTTTTAAATTCGATCATTTGCATCTCCATTATAACACAAAACAATTAAACAAAGAAAAGAAAATAAGTGAAACTTGAATGAAAATAAAATTAATACGCTAATACAAAAGAAATAAATGTGAATCGTGGTGTATCTAACCCTACGATTTATATAACTGTATATAATAAATGAATTAATATTAGTCAAAGAATGCTTGTTGATGAATCAAATCAATGAATGTTTGTTAACTGAATGAATAAAAATCAATGAATGTTTGTTAACTGAATAAAAATCAATGAATGTTTGGTAACTGAATAAAAATCAATGAATGTTTGTTAACTGAATAAAAATCAATGAATGTTTGTTAACTGAATAAAAATCAATGAATGTTTGTTAACTGAATGAAAATCAATGAATATTTGTTAACTGAATAAAAATTAATGAATGTTTGTTAACTGAATAAAAATCAATGAATGTTTGTTAACTGAATAAAAATCAATGAATGAATCGTGTCGATTCTTGTCTTCAATTTATATCTCCGGAAGAGACATGTGACCGTTTTCAACGCCATCTTCTGAAACTACCATTTACGTTGTCACCCTGCATCTTCAGTGCTCCTGACTTTTAAGTTGCCGTAATGTTTTGAACCCTCACACACACACACTCGTTGTCTTTTTGACAGTTCTTCACCGCGAAAGGTCAACACCCCAAGAATTGTCTATTTACAATTTAAAACTTCCTATAAATTGTACAGCGTTTCTCCAACGTAGGTATACTTGTTTTAATATAACTCTTCTTTATAATTGTCTATAAATTTATTACCTTCTTTATTATTTTTCACATATTTCCTCTTTCCATTGGCTAGTACAATTCTTATTTTTGTTCTTTTTCTAGCTTTCGGCAATATAGGAAAAACATTGCAAACAACAGGTATCCTTTTACTAAGATTATTTGCACCACCATGGTCCACTTGGTTTGCCCCTTCGTAACCTCCTTCTATCCAAGACTTCTCCAACGGTGATATGTCTATCTGTAATAAACTACACACCAAGTTTACATTATATTTTCTTTTTATTTTGTAGGTTATCAAGAACCGTACAAGTACCTCTCTACTGTTTATGATACATGATATTACATATACAAATTCCTGAATGTATTCTATTATTACCAGCTGTCGTTTATAAAAACACTACTACTGATATCTCAGAATAATTTTATTTATATCCTTTTTTTATTTATTTACTTATCTAGTAATAAATTAAGGTAAATATTTATTCTTTCTGCATGATTTATTTAATAAATTTTATTTATTACCTTATGCACGTTCTCAAGTTTATCTAATTATTCAATTATTTTTCTCTCGCGCATGTCGAATTCTCACACATTTTATAAAGTCAGGTTGTTTTTCATTGTACACAAACCATACATCTTGTTTCTCTTTTCTATAAAAGAAATATATATACATCTTAAATTCTATCTCGTGTTTTATTTTTAGTACTTATTTAAATTGCAAATATAAATTCAATTTGGTGTATGCATAAAAGTGTATGCAACCCAACATACTCATGTTAAATTCCTTCAACTACCTTAAACTTATTATTATAGTTTCTTTCATATTTTATACACTTAAATTAAATCTTAATACTACTGCTATCATCTTATTAATATGTAAGATACCACGGCAATACGTTAATGCAGAAAAATACAAAGTAATGAAAATGTAATACAAAAGGACACAAAAAGAAAAATGTAACAGACGTCACTATTGGTTTAAGTATCCAGCGTAGATGTCAGAAAAGAAAAGTTCGGCATTCCGTGCCATGTGGTGCAAGGGCGACTTCTTGAGCACATTGGTCCTGGTCGTGCGTCGGCAGATTGAAGAACGCTGCATGCCGAGCCGAGCATCGCGGAACGTAGAAATAGAATGATAGATGCCAAAACACTTATTTTTATCCCTATTTACGTTTAGGAGACTGAACCATGTTGCAACTCATGAGTTTTCACTCCTATCTGTGCTACAGAATACGGAATTCATAACGAAAATATACTTGAAATCCATCAATATTTACGCAATCCGTTGTAACGTGTGTATATCAACAAAAGAAAACATTGTAAGTAAATTGCAGCAACCATTATTTTTCTAGATGTTCAAGAAATCTGATGAAAATCCCGGACCATAGATTGGCCAGCTCTTAGAAAGCCAACGGTTAGGGGAGCAAACAATATAGTACATTACAGCACCTAGCAATAACAAACTTAAAAACAAGATAAAAAACTGTAGTTCTTGATTGCTATTTTTAACATGGATGCTTCCAAAAAAAAACTTAAATATACTGCTAAATTCTTCATTCGAACAATGTGCGACTTGCCTAACATTTCTATTACATTGTAGTTACCCAACTCTCTGAGCATATGAGAGCAAATGATATTTTACCTAAATTTCAGTTCAGGTTTAGGAAAAATTATGGTATATGGCTGTTCATGTACAATTCGATTTTTTTTTAGTGCACCATATCGTCACATTTTAATGATTTCAAAAATTTATTTTCACACAAGCTAATACACAAAGTACTAATATAGATGTGGATGATAAATATGTGGATATTGCTGATGAATATGAATGCTGAATACCGTTGTATCCTGTACTTTATACTTTATAAATTTATTGATTTCAATGACAAACTTTATAGTTTATTGATAATAAAGTGATCAGTAAACTATAAAATGTCAACATTCTTGGAACTAAACATAAATAAACAAATCCATTTATTCAGTTAATCTCTAGATCACTAGGGTGGTTCCTCTAAGGCGGAAACTTATTTGTAACTGAGGATAGTAAGTATTCTTCGTAGATATCACACTGCTGATTTTAAAAGATCTTTTAGTTATAATTGTGCACACATCAGATGTTTTTTATGACATTAAACGCGCAATTGGAATTTTTCAATTCTGTGATTCTTAATTTATTCAACGTTCATGCTCCTCTAAAAACTGTCAAAATTAGTAAACCCCGTAAACCGTGGATAACTGAAAATATGAAACTTCTCCAGAAATTGCGTAATGATGCTAAGAGTAGGTTTAGGAGAACCAAATTGGAGGCGCATTGGATTTATTATAAACAGCTTCGAAATTTCACTACATTGGCGATTCGAAATGAAAAGTCAGCTTATTTTCGTTATTTATCGTACAACAAAAACAGCAAACTAATTTGGCGTGAACTTAATAGTTTAAATATTGGGAAAAAAAAGCGAAGTGGGATTCCTTGTGGGTTTTCCGACTCGAACCTTATCAACTCCAGTTTTATTAGCAACATACCTGTCGTTTCTGGAGATTTTGCGGGGTGTATTCGTAACTATATGGAAAATACCCGGGAGGATCTAGCGAATGTTTTTGCATTTCGCACTGTTGATGAGGATACTGTTTTTCGCTTGATCTTGAGCATTGGTAGTGCTGCTGTTGGCATTGATGGTATTAGCATTCATATGCTTAGACTGCTTCTACCACATGTCCTTCCATACATAACCCACCTGGTGAACTGTTGCATAGCAGAGAGCACTTTTCCTGCATCTTGGAAAACATCACTGGTAATTCCTATACCTAAAAAAGCAAATCCTGTTAACATTGGTGACCTTCGCCCTATTGGTTTGTTGCCTGTCCTGAGCAAAGTTCTGGAAAAGATATTAGGTTTTCAAATTCATGAACATTTGGAAGCATTTGATTTGCTCCCTCAATGTCAGTCGGGTTTTCGACGTAACCACAGTTGCACTACTACACTCCTGAAGGTTACGGATGATATTCTTAGATCTAGAGATAATAACTCCATGTCTCTATTGGTCTTGCTGGATTACAGTAAGGCTTTCGACACTGTTAACTATGATATCTTGTTGGCTGTCCTACACCATCTGGGTTTCAGTGGCAGCGCTGTGGGTCTCGTGCATTCATATTTTTCCGAAAGGTACCAGTGCGTGAAGCTGCACGGTGATGTCTCATCAGCTTTGGCCTTGACTAGAGGTGTTCCCCAGGGATCCATCCTTGGCCCTCTTTTTTTCTCCCTTTACACTAGTCATTTAAACAAATGTGTACAACACTGTCAATTGCAGATGTATGCCGATGAT
This sequence comes from Amphimallon solstitiale, assembly GCA_963170755.1. Classification (NCBI taxonomy): domain Eukaryota; kingdom Metazoa; phylum Arthropoda; class Insecta; order Coleoptera; family Scarabaeidae; genus Amphimallon; species Amphimallon solstitiale. The sequence goes on along the minus strand of OY720676.1, from coordinate 166,667,535 downwards.
ACACAACTTTACATGGATTTTTCAAAACACGATGTACAGATGGCTGTGGATTGTATTAATCGAGACTTGCAGCGCATACAGTCGTTTTCGCGGCATCATGCCCTGAAAATTAATCCTGAGAAAACCACTGCTGTCCTGTTTGGCAATCCCTCTTTAATTCAGAACACTAAAGAACGGATTAAAATAAATGTCAATGATACGGAGATACCGTTGGTTCAGTCCGCGAGAAATCTTGGTCTGATGATTGATAACAGCTTCAGATTTAAGGAACACATTTCAAAAATTATACAGTTAGCCTACGCCAATCTGAAAACACTATATCCTTACCGATTAATTTTTGACGTTCGTACTAAGACTATGCTGTGCGAAAGTCTTGTTTTATCACACTTTAATTATGCTTCCTTCTCTTGATCTGTGCAAATACACCTGGGAGCCATAACGGCTTAACTGAAGGTGATAGCTTTTGGCGTCAGTGTGTTCATGATAATCTGTCATGAACGCATACATGTATGTAATGTTTAATGTTTTTGTGCCCTGAATATGTTGTAAAGAGATTACGAGAAACCAATAAGAAGTTATAATTTATGTAATATATATGTATAAACAGCTAATTACGTATGCTTTCACTGTTCTGAGGCCTATATATCTAGTTATACGTTTTCCAATACTTATGGTTCACCAGTGTTAATTTTTCCAGTTTCAAAATAATTGTTTTTTAATTTAAGACATGGATACTTTGCTCTCAGACTATTTTGTAATCATCATAGAAACTTAAAGATCAACCTGAACAAAACCAAGGCCGTGTCACTGGAGAAAAAACAAACAAAATTAAACATAAAAATGGGCAGCCAGGAATTAGAGCAAGTAGAAGTATTTAAATACTTAGGATACCATGAAAATATCACGGGAACACATGAAGCAGAAATGTACTACCGATTAGAGACTGCAGCCATGCTAATGAGAACTGCTTTTATATGGAAAAAAGAAATATCCAGAAAAACTAAGATCAGTGTTTATGCAGCTGTGTTCAACCCAACCCTGACCTACGGATGCGAAAGCTGGTTACTTACCAAACGAATGAAAGCCCGACTGCAAAATATGGAACTGAAATACCTCGGAGAAGTCCTAGGAGTACCGAAGAGAGATATGATAAGAAACTCGACAATAGGAGAGCAGTTAGAAGTGGAAACAGTCAAGAATACCAGAAAAGAGGGCAAAAGGGAGACCAGGAATAAGAATGTGGAGAAGATACTCGAGGAACGTGGTGTAACACAACTGTTTAGGCCAAGCTAAGTTTAATAATAATAATTTTTTATAAGGGTTATTAATTAAGTAAAATGCAAATTATATTGCATTGTATAGGTATTATTGGAAGGTAATTCTAAAGCATCATTATATCTGTTTATTTTATAATTTATTCATAGTCATGCGTTAAAATAGATATTTAATAGTTCTACAGCTGGACTTCCCCACAATAAAACAATTTATACCTTCATATCTGACCAGATATTGAAAGGACTATTTTATTACCGTCAATATACAATTAGACCCTCTCACTTGTGGTAAGGGGATGTACGAAAAACCAAACGTATTGTGATACAGAAATAATAGCTCATTTTATTGTTTCTCAAACTTTGTAGAGGGAGGATATTTTAATTTTAGGAAGGGAAAGATGTAGTCCGTGGAACTGTAGACATTACCAATTTAAAATTCAAACAAGACAATCGATAGCATTGGAAGGCCTATTGTGTTCACGAAGTATCGACATTACTTGGTAGCAACCAATAGTACCAGCAATCGCGACAGTGCTTTATATTTTTGTTACTCATAAGTTATCAAATCAATTCAAAATTATCTGTATAGTTTAAATAATAGTATTAATTTAACAAGGACGTGTTTATGTGACTGTTTCTAGCTGTAAGAAAAAACATGGTGTATACCCACAGTATACTGGGCCTTTAGCAGCTATAACAAGAAACGAGCTACCACTAAATTATTGTGGAACCGTTAAAGACGATCAGGTCGCAACAACAACTAAGAGCGAAAGAACTTGCAAGAGACAAGCAAGAGTGCCGGAAGTTTGTGCACAACAAAACCTAAACTGGCAATATACATATAGAACCTTACACCTAAGGGTTAAATAAAAATTTTATGAATATACATATATAATTTAAGACATTTTCCGTACTTTTCTACTTTAGAGATATACCTAGATTATTTATGTAGTTAAGAATGTGCTTTTAATTTGCTTACTATTTGTTTACTTCAATCCAAGCAAATTCATAAATAATTACATTTCATCTCGTTCTCGTTAGCTGCAGAGTTAGATTGGATGACGCACTCTAACAAATTTCTCAAATAATTAAGTAGGTTAGTACTGGATTGTCAGAGATAGATAGGCATATTATTTAACATTATTTAATTCATACAAGTACAAAAAAAATCTTACATAAAATAACCGACCTGTAGGTAATTCTACATATCATTAAGTAAAATATTCGTGCGCTGTAACTTATTATTCTAAATAGGCTGTCGCAGATACTATCTGTCTAATTCCTCAAGACGTGCGTGTGTGGTATACATATATGTGTTTATTACATGCCGATAGTTAAGGTACTAAGTCCGATGTTTTCACCCGTCTCTCCTCCTCGCCTCCCTCGAATCCTCCCGTCATGGTCAGTGGCGTTCGTTAATGTGCCGTTCCTCTGCGAAGAACCGAGTTTATTATAATTAAATGTAATCTACAAATAACATCGACATTGTTCAAGTATTTTCAACTTTGCTTTTATTGCTCCAGTAACAAGTCATTTTATTTATAGTGTTTTGTATTAATGCATATGTAGCGTAATACACACACTCTCATTTACCTGTTCCATCGAATTCTGTATACATGGCTCGTCATGCGAATTGGGACAGTTGAACAAGGAGTAAATTAATTTTTATTATCCGTAAAAATTTAATAAAGGACGAAATACTGCGTCTGTCTCTTCTGATAATGCCTTAACACACGAAAACTTTATATTTAATCAACATCAGCAATGCTTCTAATCACTTACGAGAATAATTTGGCGGGAAGTAAAACTCCTAGCACCAACTTTCGAAAACTCACAATGTGCGGTGCAACCTATTATACATCTCCTAAAGAACTAAACGCATCTACAATATGGGGTGATGTAACATACCTTCATGAAAATGCTTCTCTTCTTCAAATTCCCCAATTTGTTGAGCAATTTGAACGTGATGATTAATGATTAATGTAATTATTGATAATTAAATGACCAAAAAATTGCGATCAATGTGAGCATTTCGTCTCTGTGGGTGTATTACATTTTAGAGATAGAATTAGGCATGCATGTGCTGACATCATTAAAGAGCGGACTAAAAGGCATAAAAAGGGGAAAAAGGCAACTAAAAGGGTATAACATGATGACGGTTGGTGACTTTTGTTGAACAGCCGAATATAAAAAGCAATTTTAATAGTGGAGGGCAGCTCTTCCTCAAAAAAAGGTACTTTACTCGATGTATGAGGCAAGATGGGCATTTTATATGGTTTGAAGGTTAGAATTTTTATTGACTAAATTGCCTAGGCCCAACAATTAACGAATTATGCTACTAGACGAAATCAAATAAGCAATTTCTAAGAAAGAATATCAAATGGTCCATTATAGAACTGTCTGTCATCACAACTCTTTCACACAACAGTTAAATTATTGGAAAAAATCGATTAATTGAGATTTTAAATTGTATTTTATACATTTTATTAACCTGATCTATAGGACGTCTGCTTCCCAAAACTTAAACTTTACTCTCACGAAAGGAAATTTTTGTAGCAACGGTTTAATATTTTGCGGATGCTAAAAAAGATCAACACATAGCACACAACATCAGCATTTGTTGACGTTAGAGGTCAAAAATAATAAAAGACTCAAGAATGCTTAAACTCATTCCTTATTTGTATTCTTATTGTAGTACCTGTCAAATTATCCTCTTATATTGGTATTTGTTTTAGTCTGTGCCTGTTTTTACTTTGCCACAATGAATCTAATTTGTATGCGACGATAAATAAAACTAAATAACATAATTTAAAAAATTGCAACAACTTATGTGTTTCGGGCGCTTTATCAGAATTGGAGAACATAGAAGAAACCTACATGGGACGTGAAACTTCAAGCAAAACTTTCCAGAAGGAGAAGCTATATCTTATTTGGAAAGCAAAGATAGAAAAAAGTAACAAGTTGAGGCAATATGTGACTTAAACAAAACACAAAAAACGATATAAGAAGATTATTATTAATATCTAAATAATATTATGCTATCCTATTTCTATTTCTTTCAGAATAATATCGACCTTTGATTTTCTACATTTTTCTCTTTCTACAGTACTAACTTCGGAATGTTGAAGGCTGTATATTGGAATTTATATAAGAATAAAGTAGATATAATCATTTAGCAATGTACAAGTGTGAAATACATTAATTTGATTTTAATTGAATATTATAGGACCCTCCTCCACATGTTGAATTATTTCCACCGCTGATTTAGAATTTAATTTATTTTTGCTAGTTTTAGCTGTCCTTTCTCAACCAATCAGAAACTAATCTTCATGCTGCAGGTCAAACACACACTATCTCAACTAGCACAAAATGAAACACGTGTTTGCGGATGCTCGATAGCTCTTTCTCGTTTTTTGAGTATCCGCAAAACTCAACGCGGGTTGAGAATGTCTTCCGCGCCACGATGTTGGCTGTTATCCTCTAATCTGGGAATCTCCTGATAGAAGCTGCAAATTGTGGTCTGTCATCCACTTGGGTTTTCCGTTATTGTTTCTATTTCCAAGGATATCCGTCCTTATTTTTTGGCTACACCGTACTGAGGATGACCATCGAGTATGAAACACGTGTCTGCGTTGCTCTATTGCGGAATGTACCCTATATTATCCTCTTTCTTGTTTTTTTAGTATGTGAATAATTCCTTTCTTTATTTTTTCTGGGTTCGGTAGGCACGCGGGTTGAAAATGTCTTTGTCGGTTGTTGCCCTGAGATCTGGGGATCTCTAAGTAGAAGTTGCAAATAACTGCCTGTCATCCTGATGGTCTTCCGTTATTGTTTCTATCTTTAATATGATATCCCGCCTTATTTCCTGGCTACACCTTACTGATTATAACCAACATGTCTGAAACACGTGTGGCTCTACGGCGGAATGTACCCAACATTATCCTCTTTCTTATAAACTTTATGCGGACATGATACATTTATACAATAAGTACATGGGTAATACCGATGAGAAAGCAATTGCAGACACGTGTTCCAGATTCATTGGTCTTGGTCAGTACAGCGTAGCACCGAATGAGGCGCTATAACCTTGGGGACAAAACAACAATCAGAAAACATAATAAATGCATACCTTCATATTCCATATGGATGTTATGAGTAATAAAGAGAAGATGGAGGATGATCATATAATAATTAACAAAATTGCGTTAACGACAGTGAGAGAAAGAATTATGGCTTTCTGCAAGCTTTGTCCCCATGCACCGTCAATAATTGACATATTCAAGTAAATGGCGACATACACTGTAAAAGCCAGCCAACTTTCTTGTAATCAAACTTTAGAGTTTTGTTCTAATTTGTCGGATGACCCTGTACAAATTGCCCACATTTTATGGTCGTTCCCCGTAAATAATATACATGAATAATGATTTTACGACATCATCAAAATAACATGTTTATTGAAAACGGAAAGAGAACAAAGGATGGTTATGTAAGTGTGAATTGCACTGAAAGTACATGAAAAACGGGACACCTCCTCACTTTGAATGTTTCGGAAGTAGTATTTGTTTAGCGATACTATGCTACTATATGTAAATTTAATTATTATAATTAGTTTTGTTGGTGTATATATGTATTTACATAAACTCCTATTTCAATTTCGACCATGAGAATCAGCTAAAATGAGAGGTTTTTATTAGCCAAGGAAGGTACCTTAGGCATAGATCTTTCGAGCGATATCCAACGGATAACAAAGCAATAATGGATTTAAATATGCTGCATATAAAATTATGTTTATCATATCACTGTCTTACATTGTGTGCATATTAAGCACTTCGAGGTGTTAATGTAAATACAAGATGTTTATCGATTGATATCAAGCACAAACAGATGGAATTTGCATGTATTATTGACTATATTTTCGTAGAGTATATACCGGGTGTCCACACTTAAGTGCGCACTATTGATAACTCTGTTATCTTTGGAGGTGCAGAATCGGTCAAATGGGCAAAGTAGTACCATTTTTTATGGCGGATACAATTGTGAAAATAGAAAAACAATTGAACGCCGGGTTCTCTAGATATTCGACCAAACAAATTTTTTTTAAATGGAACACCCTGTATATTTTTTGGCGATTGGAAAGAGAATCGCAAACTGAACAAAAGAGTCTTAGTACACTAGTATAAAAAAATGTCAAATAAAGTAGTTATTGAGAAATCTGTATCTTTGCTTTGTTTGCATGAAATCGATATACCTATGGAAAATTAAAGCGTCACATTGTCTAGTAGCTGTCAAATTATTTGTATTTGCTGTTGTTAAAGTTACTGTGTGGAAAAAGTACTGGTTTTACAATTTTTTCAACCGTAACAATGGCATTTACTAATTTGGAAAAGTGTAATATGTTGGAGTTGTACTTGAAGTTTAACAAAAATTCAGATAAAGCGCTCGAATGTTACATTCAGCAATTTCCTGATCGTGATGTACCAGATCGTCGCTATTTTTTAAAACTTTATCGAAGATTAAGAAGCAACGAAACAGTTTTTATAAAGAAGAGGATCAAAAATGATTTTATATTATCACAAGAGACAGAAATAAATGTATTGGCATATTTTCAGGTACATCCAAATAATTCTGTAAGGGATTTGTCCAGAGAATCAGGTGTTTCTCGTAGTACGATCCATAAAATTTTGAAAAAAAATAAATATGTTCCCTTTAAATATCAGCATGTTCAAACTCTACTTTTGGGTGACTATCAAAGACGATTAACCTTTGCTCAATGGTTTGTCAATGCTTTTGAAGAAAATCACAATTTCTTCAGACACATTTTATGGAGTGATGAATCCAACTTTTCTAATCGCGGGATGATCAATAAAAGAAATAATCATTACTGGAGTCGTGAAAACCCATTTGTTGTTTATCCTTGTAATCCACAACACCGATTCAGTTTAAATGTTTGGTGTGGTATAATCGGATCCCGAATTGTTGGGCCATTTTTCTATCGGGGTTCTTTAACAGGAGAAAGATATGTGGCATTATTGACAGAAATTTTAGAAAATTTTCTGGATGAATTAAATTTGGTAGACAGACAGATTATTTACTTTCAACAAGATGGAGCGCCTGCCCATAATCACCGCGAGACAAGGGAGTTATTAGAAAGATTATTTGGCAATAGATGGATTGGCACAAATGGTCCTATTCAGTGGCCCGCACGTTCGCCTGACATGACGCCATTAGATTTTTTCTTGTGGGGAGCAGTAAAAAATCAAGTGTACAAACATAGATATGCAATAGTGGATGAGCTTCAGGAAAGAATTTCCAACATCATTAACGCCATCGATGGTAGGACCATTTTAGGAGCTACTCGTAATGTTCACACAAGATTGAGAAAATGTATTGAAATGGAAGGAGATGTCTTTGAACATTTAATTTGAATAATTTTCTTTACTATTTTTGTATTTATTTTTATTTGTTTATTAAATTAAAGGCTTTAATGAATGTTTAATTGTCCGTAGATATATCGATTTCATGCAAACAAAGCAAAGATACAGATTTCTCAGTAACTACTTTATTTGACATTTTTTTATACTAGTGTACTAAGACTCTTTTGTTCAGTTTGCGATTCTCTTTCCAATCGCCAAAAAATATACAGGGTGTTCCATTTAAAAAAAATTTGTTTGGTCGAATATCTAGAGAACCCGACGTTCAATTGTTTTTCTATTTTCACAATTGTAACCGCCATAAAAAATGGTACTACTTTGCCCATTTGACCGATTCTGCACCTCCAAAGATAACAGAGTTATCAATAGTGCGCACTTAAGTGTGGACACCCGGTATACTGCTATAGTGGGGGAAGTATAAATATAATACTATTCCTCTTTAATTAGTCAATAATATGTTATAGTAGGGAAAGTATGAAATTATAATACAACCCCTAACTATAGCAAGTAATTTAATATAACTTGATAGATTTCAATAATACCTCTTACTAGCTCAGTCTATTAAATTATAATACTTCTGATATTTATTTTAAACTGTTAGACGATGAGACTCTATAATAATAATATAGTGTAAATAATAAATCCTCTTAGAACCTTATATGAAATTTTATTTATTCTAGTACATGTTTCGCCCTACGGGCATCCTCAGCTAGCACCTACAGTAATAATTAAGTATCTAAAATAAAAACACAAGTGAAATACTCACAGTCAGTATATCCACAATATTTGACAATTATGTTCATCAAAAATGATGACTTAAGTATGTTACAATACAACACTTTAAAATATTTAATATTTATATAAATTCGTAAAATTATGAGAGAGTATTGTTTAAAATATGAATTGGAGAAAGGAATGGTTATATTTGGATTCTATGTTAAAATTTTAAAAAATGAGGTGTGGCCACCACACGACTATTTTATACGTATGAAAGCGTTACTTCCGGTCCGAATTTTGAAATGTCATTTATACAAAAAATATTCCAAATCTAACTCTAAATACTTTTGTACTCTTCATAAATGTATATAGAATGCATAATTTACGACATATTTGCAAAAAATCGTTATTCGGTAAGAGTAAAAGTGATACTTCCGGTCCGAATTTTGAAATTTTTTTTATATAAAAGATATTGGAAATTAAGTTCTAAATACTTATGAATTCTTTATAAATTAGTCTAAACTTAGTAATTGACGAAATATTTGCAAATTTCAATTTTTTCACTGAAGTAAACTACTACTCCCGGTCTGCCGATTTTGCTCGAAATGTAATCAGTTCTCAAGAGGGAGATTATATCCGTAAATACAAAATTTGGAATTTATATGTCCAGCGGTTTGACCGCTATCGTGGTCACAGACAGACAGACAGACAGACAGACAGACAGACAGACATTTTTTAAAAACCACTTTTTTGGTATCAGGGGACCTCAAAACGTGGACATCTGCAAAAATCTCGAGGTCGAAAATTTTCATCATCACAATACTTCCCACGTATAAGAAACGGGAAGTAAAATGGAGTAGGGAGTCTAAAAAGGTAATACGTATTATTCGGTCGAAGGATGTATAACGACAAGACAATGTCAGGTTGAAAGTCAAGTTGTTAAATAACAGGTAACATTTCAAAAATAAAATCAAAAGTAACTACAAATGTGAATGCCAGAGACATTATAAATAAAGAATACAATACAGGTAACCAACTAAACATTCGTGTCATGTAAGAAATTAAGATACATAAAAATAGGTTTATCGTTAAGTTTTAACTGGTCATTTAACAGATTGTGATGGAGTTTATGTTTTTCAATCTGTAAAATTTCAAGTAAATATAATACATATATGGCCTTTTTGACATTTGTGCAATAATTTCGGATTATTGTAATCTATTACATGACCAGTCTCCGTTCTATGTTTAAAAATGTTTGAATTGGGTTGAATTTTATGTTCATTGATCTGGTATTCTTGCTGACATTTTCCTGAACTATATTGAAACCACTCATATAATAAACAACATTAACCCCTTTAATAGTCACATCATTAAATGGGTAAGATACGTAGATGACATGTTGTGTGTATGGGCTGGCAATGATCAAGATCTTAACGATTTTCACAACTATTTAAATAACCTACATCATAATTTAAAATTTACTATTGAAGCTGAAGAAAATAATAAATTATGTTTCCTTGATCTCACCATTTCTAATATAAATAACAAATTATCTTATAACATTTATAGAAAACCTACAGCCATACCTACAATAATCCCTTTTAATTCTTTTCACCACTACACTCATAAATTTGCCCC